>JALIGW010000001.1:42368858-43061358 GCA_023053685.1 Diadophis punctatus similis
ATATGACAGCAATGGGTGCTGATGTAATTAGAATTTCTGTGATTCACTGTAACTAGGTTGAAAATATCTGAGGAAAAAAAACATTGTCCACAGCTGAAAATTATAAGCAGGGGTGGGCTTCAAACATTTTAGCAAGGGGTTCCCTGCCCGGTTGCTGGGTGGCCGTGGCCATGGTGGCCGTGGCTAGTTGGCCTCCTGCACCACAGTGTGGGTGGGGCGTTTCTGCCCTCCCCGGGCTCTGGAGGCTTTTTTTGAGCCTCCAGGAGGGCGAAAATGGCCTCCCAGGCTCCGGAGGCCCTCTGGAGGCTGGAAACAGGCCCATTTCCAACCTTCTCGAACTTCCGGTAGGCCCATTTTTCGCCCTCCCCGAGCCTCCACGCATGCCCTGCACTTACTTACCTGCATCCAAAACGGGCTGCGTGGGGACTCCTGGGAGGAGTGGGGTGGGCGGGGCCAGCCAGGAGTAGGATTTGGGGGGTTCTTTGAACTGCACAGAATTTTAGCTAGAGGTTCTCCTGAACCCCTGCAAACCCCTAGCAGCCCACCCCTGATTATAAGCATACACTTCAAAGACTCAAAGAAAATAAAAGAAACAAGATTGTCTTTTTGAAATTCCTAACAAAATTGGAAGATGAGCCAAAGCATAGAGAGTGCCAGAATATGACTACAACGAAGATGTCAAAAAGTCAAGAACTGGCCCTGAGCACATGGAGTTGTCCTGGCAACAAGTTGCCAAAGATGACCCCAAATTCCATGTTGTCTACTTTTCAGTGATATACAAATAGGTGCCCTAGTTTTAACTACCGTATTTTTCAGAGTATAAGACGCACCTTTCCCCCCCAAAAAAGAGGATGAAAATCTGGGTGCATCTTATACTCTGAATGTAGCCTTGTCCAGCCTCTCAAACGGAGCTTCAGAAAAGAAGTCTCTGAAATAGAGGTTTCAGAGGCAGAAAAAAAAAGCAAGGCACAGAGCTCACAACCAACTAACCTGTTGCTAAAATTCACCTCTGAGAACATCTGATTGGGGGTATTCCGTGAGCACCTGCCAATCAGCTTTTTTCTTATTTTCCTCCCCAAAAACTAAGGTGCGTCTTATACTCCGGTGCGTCTTATACTCCAAAAAATACGGTAAACGAAGGCTTGAAAGCTTCAGCATCAGAAAAGTTTCCTTCTCGTTTTGTTTGATCTTATCAAATGCTCTGAAAAACTCACAGTCTTGTATATTTAATTTGCAATCTATTTTCCTGCGCGCCTTATTGAGCCACTATTCTACCGAATGGTACAATGGATCTACATGCTAACGAATGCCGGATGCTTTATTTATTTATTTTTATTTGTTAAAGTTATTTGCTGCCTATCTCGCCGTGGGGCTACCCTAGGCGGCTTATATTAATTAAAAGGAAGAAAATGAGAGGAGTGTATACAGAACAGAAGTAAAATAATAGAACAATAAACAAGCAATGACAAAGGAACACAATGAGAATAATGCTTCAATATGATAATCTAAAAGATGGATGGGTGGAGAGCAGAGAGAAAGAGGTGGGGAAGTGGAATCTGCCATCAATCCAGCAGCCTGCTCCAGGGTGGAACTTTCCCATTTGATCCCAGGCCAAAGCTGTTTAACTTTGTCCCCCTCTGAAAATGATCATTTGCACCACTTTGATAATATTTATCATTCCTTATTTAATTGAGCATTTCAATGCTATTTCAAAGGCATGGTAAGATACTGAAACTGAATACAGCGTTTCAAATCAAAGAGCTTCAAACTATTCATTAATCAGTATTAACTGCATGGCAACCAATGGAAATAAAAAAGTCAACAAAGCCGTATGAGAGAATGTCATCCACTTACAGAGAGCTTTCTGAAAGAGCTTTCTGAGGCTTGGGGAGAGGCGGCAGTGAAGTAGTGGAATGTCTTTATCTAAGGAAAGGCTTTTTAGATTTTTGGCACCACTGGCTCAAAAAAAGCCTCAACATCTTTCCTCCTACTGTTCCTCAAACAGTAATTAATGCAGAGTCTTTGAGGAAGATCTTTTAAAGAAAGAAATATTAATCCTAAATATAACTGAAAGGCTATTTGAACCTTTCTGAGAACAGCCCGTCAAGAGCGAAATATGAAATGACATCCTATACACATGAATGTAATTGTATTTGTCTTTTAAATTATAAAAATGTAAATGTATCGGAACATCCTAGAACACTTTCTCAAGCACCTAATCTAGTTTACCTTGGGAAAAATGAAACATTATCTTTATCTTGGAAGGTTGGGAATTACATTTAATATCATATTGGTGAGGAGTTTGGACTAAAGAGAAGCTGGCATAATAAAATATTATAAATGTAATTAAAAAATTAAATGCCAAAGGTAATACAAGGTTTGAATAAAAAGTAAGCCTCCAGGTCCTTAATATTAGTTTAAAGAGGGATCTTTTAATAAATGAAATCTGAAAATAATCCTCGAAAGGAGCTCTTTCATTGTCTGTATTTATTTCCTCCACATAATAAATATCATTCACTACACACTTCTTCTAATGATGGACAAGCTGCCTAAAGCTTTCATTTAAAAAAAGCCTTGTCTCTTCAACCAAGTCTTTCAATGAATCAAACCAATGTCCATGAAGATATTCCTTAAATTTTGAAAAAAGATGAAAGTCATATGGCAAGAAGTCTGGGCTGTTTATTGTATGAGGTAAGCTGGTGAGATCCAACTCCACATTTGCCTCTGGGTGACTTGTCAGGTGTGAGATATAGCTTTTGGCAAATTTCCTTCTTGTGCTTCTGAACTCTGGTGAATCATTGTTTCAAAGCTTGAATGCTCCAGTGTAATGCTATGACTTCATAGTGGAGCCAGGTTCAAGGAAATCCATGTAAATAATATCACTTGCATATCCCCAAATTGTAATTATGACTTTTCCTGGTGAAACCTGGGTTTTGAAGGTTTTTTATTTTATTTTACTCCATAGGTAAAGCTATGCCCAGCTGTCAGAATGCCATGAAAAATTCCTCTCCTACATTCTTGTAGCATGACTATTGTTGGCAAATTTCAATTCCTGAATTCCATTTCTGCTGTCAGCTTGTGAGGAACCCGTCTTACACAAACTTTCTAATATTGAAGAACATCAACAATGTGACTTACATGTTCCTGTGAAATTCCAAGCTTGACAGCAATGTCCCTTTGAGGGATCTGCTGATTGTCCTCAATGAGTTCATCTATCTTTCTTTTGTGAATCTTGTCAATTGCCATCACAGATAGGCCATTTTGTTCTTAATCATACTAGTGAGCACTTCACAGTTCACCATCTTTACATTTTTGACTAAGCAAAGAACATAGTATTTACATCGGGGTGAAATGCTAGTGGTTCGGCCTGGTTCGGGCGTACCGGTGGCGGCGGCCGCCGGTGGTTCGGGGAACTGGTAGAGGCGGCAGCGTGAGGCTCCACCCACCCACCTGGACATCGCCATTTTCTGCATGCGCAGAGGGTGAAAAAGCGCACAAGACGGTGGCGCGCTTCCGAACCGGTAGGGAAGGTAAGTAGATTTCCCTGCTGATTTACATCAACTTCTTCATCCACTATAAAAAACAGACATTCACCATCACCACCATAAAAATATCCATTTAATGGTACATTTCAATTCCAGGAACTTTTTCAGTCAAAAATTCAATCATGGAACATTGATTAAAGGGCACTGATGAGTATTCACAGCAAGCTTCCATTGCAATGAAAATAGCATCACAACTTTTTTTGATAAGAGCTTCTCACCAAAAAAGTAGAAAGACAAAGGCTAAAGAAGGTATCAGACCTTCTAGCATGTCAGTAATTTGTTGGCAAATTATAACATTAGAGACAATACTTTTTGTTTAATCCTATATAATATGCCCTACATGTGGTCCTACAAATGAAAGAGATGGTGATGACCATCTCTTTAAATTGTGAGGCGTGTTACAATCCACTGATTTTCCTATCAGCATCAATTCTACTTCTGGAAAGCCATTGGATAAGATCCTTTCTGCAACCGTTCCTCCCAGTCCTTAAGAGGGCCATATCAAACTTGCTATTGTTTTCATTGTTCATTGTCTTCATTGACAGAAAGAGCCGAGGTGGCGCAGTGGTTAAAATGCAGCACTGCAGTTCAGCAGTTCAGCTGTTCAAATCTCACTGGCTCAAGGTTGACTCAGCCTTCCATCCTTCCGAGGTGGGTAAAATGAGGACCCAGATTGTTGGGGGCAATATGCTGAACTCTGTAAACCGCTTAGAGAGGGCTGTAAAGCACTATGAAGCGGTATATAAGTCTAAGTGCTATTGCTATTGCTATTGTCTTCTTCTGGACCCAATCATATGGCCAACAAGAGAAGGCAAGAATGCTACAGGCTACTACAGTACTCTTTTTCATTGTCCTGATTATCTTTATTTTGTCATGGAGGTCAGAGCACCAGAGGCTTCCGGGTTTGCCAATAGCTACAGTATTTAATCTGGGTCTTGGGATATCTCCATATTGACTCTTAACACTGATCCAGGTTCTCTTAACACTGATCCAGGACCAGAGAGGTACTAGTACCACTCTATAAAGCCTTGGTCAGACCACACCTAGAGTTCTGCATCCAGTTTTGGTCACCACACTACAAAAAAGACATTGAAACCCTAGAGAAAGTGCAGAAGAGAGCAACCAGGATGATAAAGGGTCTGGAAAATAAAACATACGAAGAGCGGTTGCAGGAACTGAGCTTGGCCAGTCTAGCGAAGAGAAGGACCAGGGGTGACATGATAGCAGTGTTCCAATACTTGAGGGGATGCCACAGAGAGGAGGGGGTCAGGCTGTTCTCTATGGCACCAGAAAGCCAAACAAGGAATAATGGATGGAAGTTGACCAAGGAGAGATTCAACCTGGAAGTGAGGAGAAACTTTCTGACGGTGAGAGCGATCAACCAGTGGAACAGCTTGCCAGCAGAGGTCGTGAGAGCCCCAACACTTGCGACCTTCAAGGAGAGACTGGACTGCCATCTGTCTCAAATGATGTAAGAACTCCTGCTTGAGCAGGGGGTTGGGCTAGATGACCTACAAGGTCCCTTCCAACTCTAATAATAATCTAAAATCTAAACCTGGGATGTGGGGTACATGCATATGTGAATCACTTACAATATTTTTCAAAGACTTAGAGAACTCCATCTCCCTCATTATACCTGTTAATTATACTCGTGTGGCCTAAAGGCAGAGCAGAGACATTTCTCCAGCAGAAACATTTATTTTTGATCTTTTTTTCGGAAAGCTATGGATCACAGAATCAGAAGATCTAAAGGCAGAACAGAAAAATGTAAAAGAAGCAAGAGGAAAGAAGTTAAATGTTTTACTAACAGGTTTAGACCTAGTGAGACCCAGATCCCCCCCCCACTGCTTATTCTGAGAATCTAACAAAACTTTCTATCTATAGCACAAAAGCTATGGTCAAAAATCTGACATCCCCGCTGTCTTTCACCAAGTTAACAGACTGGCTGTTAATGTCTTTTCCCTTAAACGTTATCAAACATTTACTGGTATAAAAGGCAGGCCCTTAAACATCCTTTCAGAAACTGGGAGGCTCTGATGTCTTTGTAGGGGGGGGGGGCCCTCAGATAAACTCAAGAGTAGAAACTTAGGGCAAGTCAGGCAAGGGGTAGAAGAGAAAAATAAATTGGATATATTTTCTTTCTTCTATTCTTTCTTCCAAATTTCCTCAAAGCATAACAGCAGGCTGCATGGAACACTTTGCAGGCGGTACTGCTTTCACTGAGACCTAAATGGAACTGGAAAAGCAAGCAGCAGATGCTTTGTCCCAGTATTTAAAATACACCAGGCACAGTGTTTTCTTGATTTTCTCCCAGGTCAAGGCTGCAACTGCAGCGGACACTATTTGCAAGAGAAGAGCATGATACCATAATTCACCCACATTAAATACTCTAACAAAGGCCCAGATAAACTGTCTCCTCTGCAGATCACATTTTACAAGTTATGTATTTTTTTTATTTTAAATAGCAATAGCAATAGCACTTAGACTTATATACCGCTTCATAGTGCTTTACAGCCCTCTCTAAGCAGTTTACAGAGTTCAGCATATTGCCCCCAACAATCTGGGTCCTCATTTTACCGACCTCGGAAGGATGGAAGGCTGAGTTAACCTTGAGCCGGTGAGATTTGAACAGCTGAACTGCTGAACTAGCAGTAGCCTGCAGTGCTGCATTTAACCACTGCGCCACCTCGGCTCTTTAATCATGGATAAGCTGTACGCATTCAGTTTGGCCAGCAGGTTTCCACAAGATACCTTAGTTTTGGGAAATGAATTTCTTCCCGGGAAAGCTGGCTGGTAGACAACCATAGAAATATAATCAGCACTACTGGTTTCTTGGCAAGGTTTTTCAGAAATGGTTTGACATTGTCTCCTTCCTAGAACTGAGAGAAAATGACTGGCCCTTAGTCACCCAGCTGGCTTCATGCCCAATCAAGACTAGAATGGTGCAAATCATATCAACCAATTTGTTTAATATATGAGAAAAATCAATTAGATTGCTCCTAGATCAGGGGTCCCCAACCCCCAGTCTGTGGACTGAACCGGTCTGTGGTCCTTTGAAAAGTGGACCACGCAAGTGGCAGGTGAGCGAGCAAAGCTCTATTTGCACAAGCGGCAGGCGCACACGTGAAATCATCTCCCCCCCCCCGCCACCGCTGTCAGTCTGTGGAGCCAGAAAGGTTGGGGACTGCTGTTCTAGATAAAACAAGAAGATCTCATGTTTAATTTCTGGCATTTCCAAAGATCAGATAGCAAGTGAAAGGTGTTTGCCTGTGAACTTATACAGTTCCCATTGATCAGAGAAGTCCAAGATCATGCTACTATTTTATGCTGGAGATACACAGTATTTGGATTTTTGACAATATGTGGTTGTTCTCACAAAATGAGGTGTGGCCAATTACTAAAGACAGTTTTAGTAGAAAATGGTACTGCCTCCTGATGGTTGGTGTAGCTACTAGTTCTCCAGTCCAGAGTATTCCCTTATGGGGCTTAAATGTATAGGATGCTGGAGGTTGGTACTTTGATTTTCAGTGTGTCAATATTTTTATCATCACTATTACCACCATCATCTATAACAAAGTTGTGATAAACTAGAGGGAGACTTATTATCACACTGATTATCTCTGCAGCATCTAAAACTAGGATGTTAGATGGCTCTCTCTCTCTCTCTCTCTCTCTCTCTCTCTCTCTCTCTCTCTCTCTCTCTCTCTCTCTCTCTCTCTCTCTCTCTCTCTCTCTCTCTCATACACACACACACACACACACACACACACACACCCCTCATAGCCTCCCAACGTAACACTGTACAGAAGTGGCTACTCCTATGGTTTAGATCAGTGGTTCCCAACCTTTTTGTGATCGAGTACCACTTGGAGGTCCCGTACAGTCGCCGCGTACCACCTGGTTCCAGAGAAACTAAATTCGATCAGATATCACTTTATTTCCATAATTGTACCGTTCCTTTTTTGGCCCCGCGCATCCAGCAACTGGATTCTCGGGCCGCTGGGACCAGGTGGGTGGCGTGTGGCAACAGTTGTGTTAGGCAGTAAACATTTTTGTGAAGTAAAAAATAACTAACTAAAAATCGTTCATGACCCCGAAAGTGTTCGCGTACCACCTGGAAGGCCCTCGCGTACCACTAGTGGTACACGTACCACAGGTTGGGAACCACTGGTTTAGATTCATTATGTCACCTGGACAAAATAAAGCTAACCGCATGAGGTGAAGAAACTTATTTTCTTGCAACTTTCTAGTCTTATTTCTTTCATATATAATTAATAACAACTGCCAAATAATTTACAGTCAGACAGATCCTTAGGACCAGCCTTTCTACTGTAGCTAGTATTAGAAAATGCAGAAAGATGTAAGAAAGAATGTATTAGCCTCCAGGCCTATTTCTCCAAACTCTAGGAGCAGACTGTTAACCTTCTCTAACCTGAAATGTTTCATAAATCATAACCTTGAATGAATCACAAGATATTACTGTATTATAAATTGCTTTATGGTATTTTCTATTACACAGTTAAAAGAAAAAGAATGAGAGTGGGGAAATATAATTTCATAACTAAGACAGACAATTTAAATTTCCTTATAAATATTGCAGATCCCTTGTTTGGGTGAATACAAAACAGTCTAAAGCATCTTGATGTTAGAGAGCTAGAACATACATTTATTTATCTATTTACAGTAGAGTATACAGGTGTGTATTTCCCCTGTCTGTGGTTTGCTGAATTTGTTGGTGGTTTACAACAAGGAATCAAGACAATACCTGTATACAGTTATCTACAAAATTACAAATGATGAATGTCACAGCACATACACATCAATCTATTCAAAACTGCAATATCAAGCAAAGATCTGGATCAGTGACCACTACTGGCCAAATACCATCACTGATCAAATGACAGAACTGATCAAATGTCACATATAGAACTACAATTTGCAGCATCTCAGTCACTGTATAGTAAAATAGAATTACATCCTTAAGTGTCATTTGTTGTGAGTAGAAAATTAAGAAGTGTTCAAACATTGTACAGGGCATGTATATACACATAGTCCTCTGCGTACAGCTAAAATGAACATATGATGCTGTGAAGGCAAAGGCTACTATAATTCAGTTAAACATTCACAGAATATGTGATTGTTTTAGGTAAATAGCATTAATGTCTAACATAATGGAGCAATTTTATTCAATCCTCTTGGCATAATACAGGATGTACAAAATATGGGGTTATATTTTCAAAAGACAAGCAGTTCAATTAAGGGCAGGCAATTTAAGGCCATGTACAGATTAAAGCAATTTGCCTTAATTCCAGGAAAGAATATTTATTCATTTAGTTTAGTAGTCACTATGCTAAACATGGGTGGTTCTACAAAATCCCAGAAATATTTCCCATCACCCGCCTCCCCATCATATCACTTTATTTAATTCTTCCACCTGGAGTTTCAAAAACTGAATCCGAGAGATCTGTCTGCAAAGACTATTCTCTATCATTCAGCTATAGTCATTCTTTAGATGTACTAAAATAACAGGTTTTTTTTAACCACCTACATCAGTCTTTTTCAAACTTGGCAAGTTTAAGATGTATGGAGTTCAACTCCCAGGATTCTCCAGCCAAGATTGTCACGGTGTGATTATTGTCATTGTATGTATATGCAGGGAGCTGCATACCTATTATTATAATGGTACATTCCTACCACATGATATAATATTCTTGTACGCATGTGTGCATTCCTAAATCTCCATTCTTCCCTTCTTGACTTGACTCTTGACTGAGAGAGTCGCATTTTATAGCAGAAATGTAAACAATCAGAATTTATTGTTTTTGTACCAAAATAAATATTTTAATTAGACTTTTAAACTTCGGTTTTATTTCTAAATGTTTGAATTCCGGGAGAAAAATCTATTTCGCCTCTGTGAGATTAATTCTCACTTCGTCAAAGATGCAGACAATAAACACCAAGACTCTGATAAAACTCACATTCATCCACCAGCCACCCATCTCTATCAACATTCTGGCCCCAATGCCTGTTGTTGTTGTTGCTATTATTGTTATTGTTGTTGTTGTTGTTGTTGTTACCTATATTTCATTTGTGAGCTCAAGGTGGCATACATAGTGCTTTCTTTCTAAGAACATGTAGGAACTTGCTGAATAAGGCCCATCTAATCTGTGGCTTGTTCTCACAGTGGTCAACCAACTTCAGGAAGAAGCCCACTAGTCTCCTAACAGAAAGTCTTCAGAGGCAGTCACACTGTTACCAAGGCTAAAAGCCATTAATCTCCATGACTTCCATGAACTGGTCCAATCCTTTTTTTGAATACAGGCAAGCTGTTAACCAGCACCACATCTCATGGTAGTAAATGCCAAAGTTTAATTATGCAATGTATAACTTAATTTCTGGTATTCCCACCATAATTCTGCAAGATAGGTTAGAATAAGAATAAGAGAGACTGGCCCAAAATACTAAGCGAGCTACCAAGACTGAGGATGGATTTGAACCTGAGATTTCCCAATGATGTTCAAGCCTTAAACCACTATACCACATGCTTTCCAACAACTTTGTATAAACACTCATTGACCCTGAGGAAAGTTTACACAAACAAAAACTCTGTACCTGCAACCAAAAGTGATAAAGTCTAAGAAGAGCTTTTCCAATAACTTCTGCTGAATATTAAAACAGGCACAACGGGAGCAATCACCCTAATGCACATAAAGCCAGCTGCATTCAGACACTGTTTAGTAGGATAGATACCCATTGCAGCACACTGACGGCCAAAGCAAAAGAGCGGGCACATCTCTATCAAATTTGCACGCTCAATGGCTATTCGACAGATTTTATCTGACGATGTATCACACCTAGGGCCCGGCAGCCTATTATTTATTTATTTATTTATTTATTTATTTATTTATTTATTTATTTATTTATTTATTCATTCATTCATTCATTCATTCATTCATTCATTCATTCATTCATTCATTCATTCATTCATTCATTCATTTATTTATTTATTTATTTATTATTTTTTTATTTGTGAGATTTATATACCGCCTCACAGTGCAAGAACTCTCTAAGTGGTTTACACCAGTAAGCAATGTATATTTATATTGCCCCCAACAATCTGGGTCCTCATTTTACCTACCTCGGAAGGATGGAAGGCTGAGTCAACCTTGAGCCGGTGAGATTTGAACTGCTGACTTGCGGATCACAGTCAGCTAAAGTGGCCTTCAGCACTGCACTCTAACCACTGCGCCACCTCGGCTCATCTTGAGGGCACAAGTGGAACATCAACGTGGAGGGTGCTCCCATACATACGGGGGGTATCCGAAACTGCTGCACACATTTTTTCATCACATGGGGTTAAGGTGGCACACAAACCAGACCAAACATTGAGGAAGAGAGTGATGCACCCGAAAGAAGCACTACCGAAGGAGGAGACATCCTCAATAATCTACTGTATTAACTGCAGCAACTGTGCAGGTCACTACGTAGGAGAAACAGCTAAACGACTACGAATTAGGGTGCATGAACACAAGCTGGCAGTCCAAGGCAAGGAAGAGCACTCCCAGATTTGGACGCACATGGAGGAGCATGGTCACAAGTTCAACTTCCAGGAGACCAAGGTTGTTGCCTACGATGAAACAAAAAGAGGACGCCTCTTGAAAGAAGCCTGGTTCTCTAATAACAACTCTATCAATAGGCATGTTGACATACCACCAGCATACCAGGCATTAAGACACCAGGAAAGATTTAGTGAAGACCGATCCCTGTTGAGGAATAGAGATCGGGGGCACCACCCCCCATTTAGGCATAGAGATTGGCTCAGTGAAGGCATGACAAACCTGGACAGAGTGCAGGAGAGCCCAGCAGAGCAGTGTCAGAATGGGATGGACAGGGGGGGTGAGGAATGACGCAGACTTGTTACAAGATCATGGGCTAAACAAATGAACTTGGGGGAAGCAATGAGTGTGCCTGAGAGGGAGAGGAGTAGCAATGAGGGGGAGGGAGGCGGGGTGGAAATGCCTTCAAAGTAATACCTGATAGCTTGACATCACACACACACCCCGGGGAGAGAAAGAAGCAATACTCAATAGGGAAAGAGGCAGCAGAAATCATATCTACATCGGTCAGCATGACTAAGGCAAAAACAACAAAGCTAATTACAGGGGGGAGGCAAGGGTGTGGGCAAGGGGTAGGTTCCTCCCGGTTCGGATTGGATCGCCCGAACCGGTAGTGACCTGCTGGTGAGGTCACGATGGTGTCACGGATCCGGTTTGGTCGGTGCTCGTCCTTGGGCGGCGCCATCTTTTTTTCGGATTTTTTTCCAAAATTTTTACTGTTTGGAAGTTTTTTCCTCTGCTGCTGCTTGAAAAAGGGCCCTCCTGCCCGCCCCTGGGTTTATACTTACTTTTATTCCTTTGCCCGAAGCACAGCTGATCAGCTCCTCAGCTGTGTTTCGGGCTGATTATAGCTACTGAGCACGTGCGGAAGCAGAATTGCACGAGGGGACGCGCGTGTGCCGAAATGTCCGATACAAACCGGTGGCGAAGGTAAGTGGAACCCACCCCTGGTGTGGGCCCATTACGCGCGCAATGACTAAATTGATCGGCAACACATAAAAAGCAAGCATTTCTTCAATTGTGATTTTACACTCTGACGATGTCAGCAGGGGCTGACAAAAGCTTAGAAAAATAAAATTTTTAAAGTTCGGGAGATCGTGATGTCTGTCGTTTTTTCTTCTATAACTACACCTGGAACTCGCATTAACCTCAGAAGGAATACAGAAGATACCGTCTAAAAGCTGGCAACTTTCCTTCAGCCCACCACAACTCTGTCAATTTTAAAACGGACATGTTTTGGAGGGTTTCACATATGCTTCTTTTTGATATATGGTGATGTGGAATAGAGGTACCCAAACTATAAAGACCCTCCTATGTTTTGAGGAACTAAGATTCTTTCACCCTAAACCAGTGCCACATCTCAGACCAATGTGAACACAAGCCTTTGTTCCTTCTCCTGTGAGACAGGAAAAGAGTTGGTCTGATTTCATGCTGACTGTCTTCCTTCCTAGCCATAGCCAGTGCATGATGATGTCTGCTGCTGCTGCTGCAAATGCCATATGCTTGCAGCAGAAATCCATGGAGCAGGTGAGGCATAGGAGTCTCAGCCTAGGAGGATTATTAGATGGTGCAGAGGCTCAGGGGAGAAACTAGTGCTCAGGAAAGTCTGATGAATGTGTTCTGGGAATAGGCTGTGTCAAATGGGATCACATGCAAAGAATTAAGGAAAGCATCCATGCAAACCTGAAAAAAAATCAACTATTTCCCCCACCCACCCTTCCCCAGCGGTATGACAAAAAATGCTGGAGAAGGCAAAATATCTCAGTATTGAGAGCAATGCTGACATTACTAATACTGACAGTGATGCTGATTATTTCTGATATGTTACCTTGCTAAGGATTGGCAACTTATAGCTTGTGGCAAAGCTTCAGGAAATGCAGAACAAAATATCAGTCACTGCCACATTCAGATTTTCAAGAACCCCAAGGCTTACTTCTTAAGTATTTATTTATTGCTTCCTCTGAATATTATCTACATCTGCTCAAAGGCAGTAAATAATCTACTTATCTTTTAATGATCAGAAAGAAGAACGCATATGGCTCAAGGATTTGATAGAAGTTCTTAAGAAGTTGGGTCTCAGCAGGTGTCTGATGGTGCCTAACTAATTATGAGCATGACTTCAGGACATGTTATCAAGTGATCCTGTTGATTGTAGTGTGTAGTTTCAATATAGTACAGAATTTTATATGAAGTGATTATCAAGAAACTATTAAATTGGGCCCCCTGAATGAGCTTGCTTTATTTAAAAATCACAGAAACATAATGACATGCTGCTATTGAAGTGAATTTATTTACAATAGTTCATACAGATAAAGATGATAGAGCTGGTAGTCATTCAGATATCTTACTGAGTAGATCAAGCAAAGAAAAGGTGGAAGCATTCAGAACCCTTTAGCATCAGATAGAAGGATGTACATAAAGCCAGTGGTGATGACCTAAGAACAAAGTTACTATTATTTTGAATTAATCAAGACAAAAACCAGGACTGAGTCTATTGCATGTTTTTGCTGGAATTATATGTCCTTTTGAAGGCATAAAAAGTATGATTTTGGTACAGATACTTTTGCTATGCCAATTTCCCCCTTTTTTACTTTCCTGGTTATACAGTAAATTCATTCTAGTTGGCAATCAAACCACAGAAGGGGCCGGCAATCTTAAAAAGTCTAAGAGTCATTTGGACCCGTTTCCCAGAGAAAACAAAACACCCGGAGCCACAAAACCTGGGTGGGCGTGGCCAACTCGATGTCACTCCCACCGAGTCACATGACCCCCCTAGCTACGCCTACCCAGGTTTTGTAGGTCTGTTTTCTATGAGAAAAAGTTATCTGTCTCTCTCTTTTCCCTCTCTTTCTCTCTCTCCATCCCTTTTTCTCCCTCTCTCTTTCTCCATTCACGCCGTCACCCTTACCTTCTCAGGCCAGGTGAGGGAGGGGAGGGCGAGGCCAGCCAGTGATGGGACAGGGAGCCACAGCAGGGGGCCCAAAGATCCGCATGTGGCTCGCGAGCCGCGGTTTGACGGCCCCTGGTCTAAGGTTATCACCCCATGACCCAGTCTATTTAGCTGGCATTCCATCTGCCCTCCATAGGAAGACATAGGATTGAAATGATTGGTTCTTGAATCATTAAATGGGACAGAAGACAGTTCTCAATCTTTCCCCCTCTCTTACCTTTTTCAAGCATTTTCCTGGATGAGAGGAAAAACAATGAGGGAGGCAAGCCTCTGAATGTATGAGTGAATGTGGAAGTGATTTATAGTAGCAGTTTATAATATTAATATTACGTATGTGTTCAAGAATAATAGACCATACTAAAGCAGGCAAATACTGACACTCTGAAAAGCTGTTAGTAGTATGAGAAAGCTGGGCTGCTGAGTAAGTTAGACCAGTGTTTCCCAACCTTGGCAACTTGAAGATGTCTGGACTTCAACTCCCAGAATTCCCCAGCCAGCATTCGCTGGCTGGGGAATTCTGGGAGTTGAAGTCCAGACATCTTCAAGTTGCCAAGGTTGGGAAACACTGAGTTAGACATAGCCCTAAATTGCTCTCTGGATTCTGAGGATATTAAAGGATGATGGAGAAACAAAGGAACTGCATTATTATTATTATTATTATTATTATTATTATTATTATTATTATTATTATTATTATTATTATTATTATTATTATTATTATTATTATTATTATTATTATTATTATTATTATTATTATTATTATTATTATTATTAAGGATTTATTGTGAGACACACAAGTGCTGAAAATTTCAATGGATTTTTATATTTCCCGGGCTTCTTCAAACAACTTTGTACATTTCTAAGGTAGAAAAATGAAAGAAGCTACCAACTCTTCTCTAAACAATGTTCCTGGGGATATAAAGAAAGAAAATTCTTCAGATCTGAAGAGAGATATACTATTTACATAGCATGTAAATAATTATTATTATTATTATTATTATTATTATTATTATTATTATTATTATTATTATTATTATTATTATTATTATTATTATTATTATTATTATTATTATTATTATCATCCTACCACACTTCATGTAAATTATGATTTGTTACACTTAATATTTTAATTCCATCTATGTAATTTACTTTTGTAGACAGATGCAAACAGTTGTATATATCTGTTACTGGCAAAGGAAAGCACTTAAGGGACAATAAAGCTTATAGAAAATATTGTAAAAGAGGAATTTCTTCTGTAATGGACACCCCTGAAAATGCATGTAAGATTTTTCTTTTTGTTCCTGTATGCATTTAGGGATAGCCAGTCACTGTGCTCATTTTGGGGAGTAGTACATATTTCTGGAAACTCATTTGCAAAAGAACTATGCTGTTGTCCACAGCTTTCTATTATTATTTGCCACGTAGATGTTGCCTAGTTACTAGTTTTGTAATACTAACGATCTACATTAGACTACCCATCTCATGAAGCCATTGCAGGCATCTCAGTGCAGGTAGGCAGTAAAACATACAGCCTACTCCGATCCCCTGAAAAAAATCTGCAGAGAAGGGCTTTTCTGCCATTTGTTACAGGTAGTCCTTGTCTTACAACCTCTTAGTGACAATTCAAAGTTTCAACAACACAGAAAAAAGTGACCTACGATTGGTCTTCGCATTTGTGATCGTAGCAGCATCCCCCATGATCATGTGATCAAAATTCGGGCACTTGGCAGCCAGTATGTATTTATGTCCCAAGGTCATGTAATCACCATTTATAACCTTCCTAGCTGTCTTTCAACAAGCAAAGATGAAGGGGGAGGGGAATCCAGATTTATTTAACGACTCATGGTTCATTTAATAACCATAGTGATTTGCTTAAAAAACATCGCAAAAAAAGGTCATAAAATTGGGTGTGACTTAACCATCTTGCTTAGCAATGGGAATTCTGGTCCCAATTCTGGTGGTAAGTCAAGGACCACCACTACAGTGCCAATGTGCTAATATCTATGGAAGTAATTAAGCCTAAACAATAGATCAGGGGTCCTCAAACTTGGCAACTTTAAGACTTGTGGACTTCAACTCCCAGAATTCTCCAGCCAGAACTTTTATATGGAAATTTGTCTATAAGATTTTAAACTGGGTTTCATGGATTTCCTCAAGGGGCCTTGGGAATTGTAATCTTTTAAAAGTGTTATTAGATTTTTACTCTGCCCCTACCCCATCTCCTTCTCTCTCTCTAGATAGATGAACTCAAGTCAGTGAATATGCCTAATATTCCTGCTTTCTATTTTCCCTACAACAATAATCCTATGAAGCGAGTTGGACTCAGACAGATTGATCATTGTATAATGAGTTCCTGTTTTGGTTCACAGTGCAACGTAGCTAGTCTTTGGAGAGAATGTGTGACTTTTGCAGGCATACAGCTTGTTAAACTGCAGGTTTGTACTGTGCTATTTTGGGGACAAACTTATTTGAAAAGATAAAAACTTAAAGAATCCATACGAAGAATGGATTCCATGGACTATGTGATATCTTCAGTTTTCCAGTACTCAGAAATCGCATTCAGTTTGGTATTAATTTCTGATCAAGAAAATCTGTAAAAAAATTCCCTGTATTACACCTTTCTTTCACTTCTTGGTTTATATGTGATGATCCCTAGGGAAGACTGTAAGCCTTTGCTATTTAATGAGGATTTATTTAGCTATTTTCACTACCACAGAGGCAGGAAACCTGTAGGGCATGTGCTGCTGAGCGTTATATTGATCTGTTCATCAGAACATCTCAATCAGTTTTGCAATTAATGGGTGCAAGGCAGTGGTGGGTTGAAAAATATTTTGCCACTGGTTTGCATGTGCGCGCATGCGCAGAAGCGTCCCAGGCAGAGCCTCCCACCGCTGGCGCTACCGGTTCTAAGAACCGGTCCGAACCGGGAGCAACCCACCGCTGGTGCAAGGCTGCAAAAACTTAATTTTAGTGCAGAACATCTGCAGAAGTGTGGTTTTGGCCTGGATCCTAAAACATCATCGAGAAGGTTACATTCTGTTGACTGAAGAAACAAACATCATGGCATAAATAAATAAAATTGATAAGTTATTCATTCTTATGAAACAGTTTTCTAGTTTCTCATCCTGCTGTGCTGAGGAGAACCACTGTGGCGCATTGTGATGCAACATAAAAATATGCTGAACTAAAATAACTTTCCACACAAATGTGTCACGGAGGTTGAGGCTGTTATTCTATGTTCTAATGTCTCCAAAAGGCAGAGATTTTGGGAGGCCTACCTAGGATATTAGAAACTAAGAATTCAATAAACTGCATATCAATACAGAATGCATTAAGGATAGCCTTCTGTATGCCAAAATTAATTAATTGCCATGTTTTTCGGAGTATAAGACACACCAGAGTATAAGATGCACCTTAGTTTTTTGGGAGGAAAATAGGGGGAAAAATCTGCCTACCAGGTATTCATCTGGCTAGCGTCCTTAGTCTGGTCAGCTTCAGCACATTATTTTATCCCCTGGTTAGGGCTTAAAAAAACCTTATTCGGAGCGAGTAGCAATGAAAAAAGCCTGCAAAGACTTAAAGCTGAAAAAAACCTCCTTCGGAGAGAGTAGCAATGACAAAGCCTGCAAGCCGGTAAGAGCCGGGAAGATCATTAGCACCTCATTAGGGCTGAAAAAAAAAGTTTCAAAAAAGCTTCATTCAGAGTATAAGATGCACCCAAATTTCCAATCTCTTTTAGGGGGGGAGGTGCGTCTTATACTCCGAAAAATACGGTACTTAATTAACTAATTATATTTGTAGACTATATGTAGACTGTACCAGTCAACTGATCCTCTAGGACAGGGGTGTCAAACTCGCAACATGTTGTCATCACGTGACGTATTGCAATCCCCCCCCATCGCTAATCGTTAACTGAATCCCACCGGTTGTTAGATGAAAACCCAACCTGGTTCTACCTAGCCCTGAGCCTTAGTAAGGTAAGGCACTGTCTTCTCTACCTCCTCTTGAAATCTCTCTGTCTGCCTCCCCAACCATTTTTGCCCTTTTAGTTGCCCTACACAACAGCACTCCTCGGTGGCAGTGTATCTGCCAGCAGTGCCAGGCTGAAGTTGAGGGCTGGGGCCTT
This sequence comes from Diadophis punctatus similis, assembly GCA_023053685.1. Classification (NCBI taxonomy): domain Eukaryota; kingdom Metazoa; phylum Chordata; class Lepidosauria; order Squamata; family Dipsadidae; genus Diadophis; species Diadophis punctatus. Next base: position 42,387,096 of record JALIGW010000001.1, read on the forward strand.
TGGCAGTCTCAGCCAGCCACAATTACTTTAACCCCAGTGCCACTGCCATTATGGTGGAGAAGGATCTTGGAGTCTTAGTGGATAACCAACTAAATATGAGCCAGCAATGTGCAGCAGCAGCCAAAAAAGTCAATGCAATCCTAAATTGCATTAATAGAGGGATACAATCTAGGACTAGAGAGGTACTAATACCACTCTATAAAGCCTTAGTTAGACCACACCTAGAGTGCTGCATCCAGTTTTGGTCACCACACTACAAAAAAGACATTGAGACTCTAGAGAAAGTGTAGAGGAGAGCAACCAGGATGATTAGGGGACTGGAAACTATAACATACGAAGAGTGGTTGCAGGAACTGGGCATGGCCAGTCTAGCAAAGAGAAGGACCAGGGGAGACATGATAGCAGTGTTCCAATACTTGAGGGGCTGTCACAGAGAGGAGGGGGTCAGGCTGTTTTCCAAGGCACCAGAATGTCAGACAAGGAATAATGGATGGAAGCTGACCAAGGAGAGATTCAACCTGGAAATAAGGAGAAACTTTCTGACAGTGAGAGCCATCAACCAGTGGAACAGCTTGCCTACGGAGGTTGTGAGAGCTCCAACACTTGAGACTTTCAAGAGGAGATTGAACTGCCATTTGTCTGAAATGGTGTAGGGACTCCTGCTTGAGTGGGGGTTTGGACTAGATGACTTACAAGGTCCCTTCCAACTCTAGTAATCTGAAAATCTGAAATCTTGGTTTCAGATTCAGGTTCCAGATGATGATGGTGTACCACCTCAAGCCCTGTTTACTACAGGTAGTCAAGTTACAACCATAATTGAGCCCAAAATTTATGTTGCTAAGTGAAATATAAATTGTTAAGTGAGTTTTGCCCCATTTTATGAACTTTTCTTGCCACAGTTGTTAAGTGAATCTTTGCATTTGTTAAATTAATAACATGGTTGTTAAGTGAATCTGGATTTCCCCGTTGGCTTTGCTTGGCAGAAGGTTGCAAAAGCTGACCACATGACCACAGGGCACTGCAACCGTCATAAATATGAACCAGTTGCCAAGCATTTGAATTTTGATCATGTGACCATGGGGATGCTACAATGATCACAAGTGTGAGAAACGGTCATAAGTTACTTCAGTCTTGTTATAACTTTGAATGGTCACTAAATCAACTGTTGTAAATCGAGCGCTACCTGTAGTGTAAAGTTGAAGCTGTTCTCATCCTTCTGGCCTCCTCCTCTATGGCTGTATGCAACTTTCTCCAAATTTATTAGTGACATTTATATACCGCCTCACAGTGCAAGCACTCTCTAAGCGGTTTACACCAGTAAGCAATGTATATTTACATTGCCCCCAACAATCTGGATCCTCATTTTACCTACCTCGGAAGGATGGAAAGCTGAGTCAACCTTGAGCAGGTGAGATTTGAACCGCTGACCTGCGGATAATAGTCAGCTAAAGTGGCCTGCAGTACCCCACTCTAACCGCTGCGCCACCTCGGCTCTTGTGTGCTGCATTCTCAGGATGATTTGGAAGATTTGTGAGGCCTTCCAAAAATCCACAAGAAGGAATCCACAAGAGTTGGAGAACTGTATGCATGAATTGGAGAGGGGCAGGGGCAGCCTTCTCATGAGCTTTTGGAAGCCTCAGAAGCCTTGTGAGGCATCAGAAAAAAGGCTTGCACAATTTGGACAACGACACGCATGTTGCAGCTGCCTTGCATAGAGCCAGGCTGGGTGTGCCTTGTCAATAGCAGGAGGAAGAAGGTGAAGCACAGGGCGGATGCGGTAGCTGCAAGTTTATACTGTGGTATGGGGCTTGAGGAGGAACCTTTCTACCAAGGAAACCAAGGGACATCTTCTCTGTCATCCTAGACAGGCAATCATGGATTTAAATTACTGGAAGATGGCTTCCAGTTGAATAAAAATAATCAAAAATCTTAACAGTAAGAATAATTCTGGAGTGGACCCAATGATTTAGAAACACAATGGCTTCCATTTGTTGGGTATGTTCATGTAGAGCAGAGGTCTTCAAACCTGGCAACTTTAAGACTTGTGGACTTCAACTCCCAGAATTCTCCAGCCAGCATAGCTGGCTGGAGAATTCTGGGAGTTGAAGTCCACAAGCCTTAAAGTTGCCAAGTTTGAGGACCCCTGATGTAGAGGCTAGACATCCATCTGTGATACATGCTGGAATTTGGTTTCCTGGAAGGATCAGAAGATGGACTTCATGACCTAAATATTCCCTTCCACCTCTGGGATTCTATTCCATTTCACACATTTAAAATATGAAAACAAACGTAAGAATACTTTTTTTTAGTATGACTGATGGCTTCATCATGAATCGGTGCTTTGCGTTTCCTCAATGCAATGCAATGCAATTTTTAAGCAACTGCTAAGAAGATAGGAGGGAGATTACTCCAACAGTTCTCACAGGGTGACTAAAAATTGCAGCTTTCATGCAATATTTTGATAATGTGAGAAGCCCGTTGTAGGGTCAACCAGCACAAAATAGTTTCCTACTATATACCCTGGCAACAGGAAATATTGACGTGGTGGCGCAGTGGCTTAATGACTCTGGAACTGCTGGCCAGAAATTGTTTGCACTCCGGCAGTTCGAGCCCAGCTCCGTGAGATGGAGTGAGCTTCCATTGCTCGCTCCCCAGCTCATGCCCACCCAGCAGTTCGAAAGCATGCAATATTGTGAGTAGATAAATGGGTACCACTTCGGTGGGAAAAACCTAGCTATGTTTGTGTGTGTGGAGAGCGGAAGCTGGCAATTGCAACACAAGACTGGCAGAGGAGCCCGGAAGAGCCAGCAACCCAAACGCTGCTAGTCAGCTGTTGTAAGCTAGTCTACCCCCTGTGATACACCAAGGATAGGCAGGCAAGTGCTGAATAGAATGAAGTAGCAATTTAGGCTGTCAGGGCTGCATTGTTAGCATTTGTTGATTTCCCTGACATTGTATGCCATACATTAAATAAATAATAGGAAAACTAAAAATGGACTCCCTTTGGGTAATATATGAGAAGGAGATCTTAATAAAAGGATCAGTTGTTATTCTATATGTCGTCTTTAAAAAAATGTCACAATAAATTGCCTTGGTCACACTGATGGATGATCTCTGGTGAGCCCGAGATGGAGGTTATTCCTCCATCTTGGTGCTACTTGACCTCTCAGTGGCTTTCGATACCATTGACCATGGTATCCTTCTGTGCTGGCTCGGGGAGCTGGGAGTGGGAGGCACCGTACTGCAGTGGTTCTCCTCCTATCTCTCTGACCGGTCGCAGTCGGTGTTGGCTGGGGGACAGAGGTCGACCCCGAGGCCCCTCGTATGTGGGGTTCCTCAGGGGTCGAGTCTTTCCCCTATGCTATTTAATATCTACATGAAACCGCTGGGTGAGATCATCCGTAGGCATGGCGTGAGGTTCCAACAGTACGCTGATGACACTCAGCTGTACATATCCACCCCATGACAGTTCAGTGAGGCAGTTGATGTGATGTGCCGGTGTTTGGACGCTGTAAGGGTCTGGATGGCGGTGAACAGGCTCAAACTTAACCCGGACAAGACCGAGTGGCTCTGGATGCTGCCTCCCAAGGACTTTGACAGCAGTCCCTCCTTGGTTTAGGGGGGAGATTTCTCCCCTCGGAATGGGCTCGCAACTTGGGGGTCCTTCTGGATTCACAGCTAAAATTTGACCAACATCTGACAGCTGTGGCCAGAGGGACCTTTGCACAAGTTCGCCTTGTGCGCCAGTTGCGCCCTTTTTTGGACTGGTAGGCATTACTTACAGTCACTCACGCCCTTGTTACCTCACACCTTGACTATTGCAACACGCTCTACATGGGGCTACCCTTGAAGAGCGTCCGGAGACTGCAGCTAGTGCAGAATGCGGTGGCGCGTGTGGTGATGGGTGTCCCTAGATATACCCATGTGACACCCATCCTATGTGAGCTGCACTGGCTGCCCGTTGGTCTCCAAACGCAATTCAAGGTGTTGATCACCTTTAAACCCTTACATGGTTTAGGACCAGTATACCTCCGGGACCGCCTTCTTCAGCATACCTCCCTAAGACCGATTAGAGTCCACAGAGTTGGTCTGCTAACTGTCCCGTCAGCCAAACAATACCGGCTGGTGGGCCCGCGGGCAAGGGCCTTCTCTGTGGCAGCACTGGCTCTCTGGAATACATTACCCCCCAAGATCCGTATTATTCCCACCCTGCCAGCCTTCAGAAAAGCGTTGAAAACCTGGTTATGGCGACAGGCCTGGGGCCAATGAATTCAACACAACATCGAGAACTCTTGGTCCCGTGAATGAATGAATTGCATGGGGTTTTTAAAATTGTTGTTTTTAATGCTTTTTAATGCTTTTTTAATAGTTACTGTTTTTAATGTTTTTAATGTTTATTATTTGCATGTAGATTTCTTATTGTTGTGAGCCGCCCAGAGTCTCTGTGGCATACAAGTGTGAATAAATAAACAAACAAATAAACAAATAAACAAACAAACAAACAAACAAACAAATAAATAAATAAATAAAATGCATGTCTTTAAAAATCCATGCACATACCTACATCAGATCAGGGATCATACTATATCTGCCTGCAGTGCAAATTATTTAGGCTACTTGATGGTTTATTTATCTCTCACATCTAACTGTCAGTGATCAACTGGAGAATCTGCAATTGCACGAGGATGCCCAGGCTTAGTCGATGTTCTAACAATAACCCAAAACAACAATCACACAATCCTCAAACCAAGTTCTTTCTTTTTGACATTTTTTTCATCTTTATAATTTAAAGCATTAAAATAAATAAAATCTAAATTTCTCCAAAATGTTCTAGTATATGATTTCACCAGGAAATTTGCCCCCCCACCTCCAAAGGATCCCAGACCATTAACATCCAGATTAAGATATTTCATGATGGAGTTTAGGTAAAAGGCATTCAAGTGATACAGCTTGTATAATAAGATAGCCCAGTGATCTGAGTACTAGCTTCATAAGGTATGCTAAGTTTGATTTGGATTCAGGATCAGTTTTGGCATACTCAGTGGAGGAAACAAACATATAATGTAATCTATATAAATTAGATAAATAAATAAAATACAATGTCATCATTCTATGCTTATACTATTTGGTCCAAATTTTCCAGTAGAGAACTTGTATTATGAGAAAACAGCTCACCAACGTTTGACTAATTAGCTTCTTTCTTCAGGTTCCTTATAATATTTTGATTTCCTTATCTCTGGAAATAGAATGACGAGAATGACCACGAGCTGGCAAAAAATCAGCAGAAGTGGGAATGACTTCCAACTTTCTGTTGGCTTCCCCATTGAATTTCCTTGTTGGAAGCTGGCAGTGAGCATTGGAAATCTCCTCCTCCTCTCCTCTTTCCTCCTTCTATCCCTTCCCTTCCCTTCCCTTCCCCGCAGGCAGGTAAATGACTGCTGCTGGGTGGAAGAGAGAGTGGGGGGTTAAAGAGTGGCTCAGAAACTATCATAGAATATTGAAAAAGAGGATTGTGGCTGCAGCAGCAGTGGCAGCAGCAGCCTGGCAGCGCTGAAGCAGTCACAACTTCAGAGGTGGGTTCCTCCAGGTTCGGACCGGTTTGCTCGAACTGGTAGCAAGCCGCTGGTGATGTCACGATGATGTAATGGAACCAGTTCTGTCAGTGCCGGTCTGTGGATGCTGTCATCTTTTTTTTGGATTTTTTTTTTGAAAAAAAAATGGGGGGGGGGATTTTTTCCTGGTTTTTTTTTTCTTCTGAAGCCGAGTTTCCGGCACTGTGCATGTGTCGCCATCTTGTTTTTGGCTTTTGGGGGGGGGATTTTTTTGGGATTTTTCAGCACTGCGCATGCGCTCGGCCACGTGGCGCAGGAGGAAGCGAACCGGCAGCGAGGTAAGTTAGAACCCATCCCTGTACAACTTCCCAAACTTTCATTCCCTTGGGAATCGTGTTGTTTCAAAAATTGTTGCCCTACAATGCACCATTTTGCCCAGTTAAAGGTTACCAAAATGAGAATTTTAGTAATACAGTAATCCCTTGCTATATCGCGGTTCACCTTTCACGGTCTCGCTGCTTCACGGATTTGCGTGGGCGGCCAGGCAGTCAGCGGCAAAGCGCGCGGCTCCGGGACTCGCAAACCTCTCCGATGAGTTCTGCGCCTGCGTGGTGGTCTCCTGGTTCAGTCTGGCAGCGGCAGGAGAGTAAAGCGGTCCGATGAGCTCTGCGCGTGCGCAGAAGGACTGCTGCTCATCAGCTGTAGGGCGGGCCGCACTGTCAGCATTCCCTGAGGGGAAATGGCCGTTTGCGCCAAATCGACGAGGGAACTGCCTACAAGCTCGCTCAGGAGATCAGTGCCAAGCAGCCACAGCAGACGTCAAGAGAGGGAGAGGTTGGAGGATTTTTCAGGCTTTTTTTGGGCGCCGAAAACGCAGAAGCCGGGTAGGAGGGGTTAAAAAAAAAGGTTCCTACTTCACGGATTTTGCCTATCACGGGTTCTTTTTGGAACCTAGCCCCCGCGAAAAACGAGGGATTTCTGTATATAGACTGAGAACAATTTTGCTGGAGCATTGAGGAGAATTAGTGTCCACTTATACCAAGTGTTTAAAAACATTCATTGACAACATCAAATGGATATCATCTCCCCTCTTATTTTCTCCAAATAGAAAGGGAAAAAACATTTCCCCATATTTTGTTGTACTTATTATCTGAAATAAGATGGCACTGCTGTAACCACCTTAGAATTTACATCCGCTTCTCCTATTCTCTGCCCTCTGATATTGTGGAGACAATTTATTACTATGATAGATGCCAGGAAGGCAGACAGAGCATTGCAGCTGAGCTTGTGCAGATTGCTTTGGGGGATGGGGGTGGAGAATCTCTGCTGAAGAAAGATATTTATGCCAACTATGGACTTGCCTGGCTGTTCTTTCCATTATGTCATGTCAGCTTCCTTTAGTCTGTTCTCAGAATGAAATCGACTGTAATTCTAACCAGACCTAGCCAGCACTAGCATGCTAGATCAGGGGTTTGCAACCTGCGGCTCCAGAGCCGCATGCAGCTCTTTGGGCCCTCTGCTGCGGCTCCCTGTCACCCTGTCGCAGCAGAGGGATGAAAGAGCCATCATCCTGTCACGGCAGTGGCATGGCCGGAGCCTTAGTGCGGGAGCGAAGTGCCCCTCTACTTGCCTTTGCACGGCAACAGCATTCTGCCTTCATTGTGGTACATTTGCTGGACCGCTTTCTGTTTCCTATTCCTTCCCCAGGCAGCGATGGTTGGGGCCGTGAGGGGGGAAGCAGAGGCATCAGGGAGAGAGAGAGAGAGAGAGAGAGAGAGAGAGAGAGAGAGAGAGAGAGAGAGAGAGAGAGAGAGAGAGAGAGAGAGAGAGAGAGAGATGAGAGGGAGATGAGAGGGAGGGTGGGAGAGGGAAGGAGATAGAGAAAAAGGGAGATGAGAGAGGGAGAGACAAACAGAGAGGGAGATACCTATTTCCCATAGAAAACAAAACACAGGGAGCCACAAAACCTGGGTAGGTGTGGCTGGGGGGTGTCATGTGACTGGGTGGGAGTGAGTGATGTTGAGTTGGCCATGCCCACCCAGGTTTTGTGGCTCCCGTTGTTTTGTTTTCTGTTGGAAACGGGCCCAAGTGGCTCTTTGAGTGTTTAAGGTTGCAGACCCCTGTGCTAGATGAAGAACCTGTAAATTGTGATCTGCCCTATCTGTAGGGTTCTAGATCAGATGATGCTATCAGAAAAAAGCTAATATTTTATTAAATATAGGTACAGAAAAAATACAGATGTCTACTATTTTGTACCATAAGTCTAAGTGGAACTCTGAATATATATATTTATTTTCCCTATGTTTTAAAAGGAAGTAATTTAGGATTTGACAGTGATTCTCATTCTAAATTCAACATTTTAATCTGTATCCACCATAATGGTTCTCGGACGGCGTATAAAAATCCTTGGGTATTTGCTTTTCTCTTGCTGATTGTAATGCACACAGCAGTTTATAGTAATACCTAAGGTCTTAAAGATGAAGATTGTCATGAAGCAAAGTGTTACAAAAAATGAAAGTTGAGGTGGATCCTATGGAAATGAACATGATCCCTTTGACCTTTTATTTTACTGGTGTCTGAAAAGAGTACTGTATAGAATTATAAATACAGTTATTATTTCCTGGTTAATGGTATTTGATTAGTGTCAGTATAAGATTCAATGACATGTCTATCTTTTTTCAGGCTAATAATCCAAAGGAAAGTGACATTGGGAGCTTTAAATATTAAGTAGTTTGGTCCAGTTATTATGGCTCCAGGCTAGAGACTAGGAGACTGTGAGTTGTATTCCCACTTTAGGCATGAAAATCGGCTAAGTGACTTTGGGCCAATCAGTCTCTCTCAGCCCAACCCACCTCACAGGATTGTTGTTGAGGGAAAAAGAAGAAGGAAGAATATTACGTATGTTCGTTGCCTCAAGTTATTTATAAAAATAATAAAGATGGGACTAAAACATCTAAATAAAAAGTAAACATTAAAAACCTCCTACTATGAGATTTGAAAAACAAGGATACACGTGGAATAAGATGAAATTAATTTCAGAAAGAAATATTAATTTCTCATAGCCAGATTTTTGTTTGTTAAAGAAATCACTCCATATATGAGCTGCCACAACAGTTACAGATGTTAATCCATTGAAGACTTCATATGGAATTGTCATTAAAAAAAATAACATGACGACGACAATGGATCTATACTGTGTATTAAAGGCAGAAACTCAACAAGAAAATGACATTTTAGCAGTCTCAAGCTAATAAGGTGTTCCTACACTTTCCTACAACGGAGTCAGTATTAGCAAGAAATAAATGAACCATTTGAACAAGCATTTGAAAGCATCTCATATGCCTGTTTAGCCATCATTACTAGTTTTTCTCTAATAGTAGAGTACTGGATGGTATCTATTTCATGCAACATCAAGGACATTATGGTAATATCAAGGAATACTGTACATATGGCAGGATGATATTCCACTTATGTCCTGCTTAAGAGCTTCCTAGTTGCCTATGCCAAACTTGTACTCTATTTAGGAGGAGGAGGAGGAGGAGTGGAAAAGGACTTTGGGGTCCTTGGTGATAGAGATAGATAAGATAGATAGATAGATAGATAGATAGATAGATAGATAGATAGATAGATAGATAGATAGATAGATAGATAGATAGATAGATAGATAGATAGATAGATAGATAGATAGATATAGGCAGATAGTTAGATAGTTAGACAGACAGATGTAGATAGATGATAGACAGAGATATATTGATCGATTGATATATCAATAATGATAGATAGATAGAGATAGATAGATATAGATAGATATAGATATAGATAAATAGATAGATAGATAGATAGATAGATAGATAGATAGATAGATAGATAGATAGATAGATAGATAGATATGATCTTAGAATTTAAGACTACTGCAAAGAATTGTATTCATTTTACACAGTGGATTCTTACAATTGAAGTGAGATAGGAAGCTGAGACTTTCTAGCTCATGGGTGTCAAACTCGCAACATCACATTGTCGTCATGTGACATTTCATCACGTTTTTCCCATTTGCAGAGCTGGGATGGGCGTGGCCTATGTGTGAGGCATCCAGTCCGCGGGCCACCAGTTTGACACCCTTGTTCTAGCTCTTAGCTAACAGGTTCACATTTAGTCTCTGCACCTCTCTTAAAAGTTTCTCTCTTCTATAGAGTTTTGATTGCAATCAAGATATCATCTGCTTAATCACACAAATTATTCAATTTATTATTTTAAACCTATTGTCATGCATTTGAATTACAGATACATGATTGGTCTTGCTTAACTGAATCAGAAGCCTAACTACATGGGATTTTCCTCTTGCCAAAAATTTGCAAAAGTCCAAGCCTATTCCCACAGTGGAAAAAAGAAGTGGAGACTACATAAGGCACACCTAATATGTTGCAGAATAGTTTCTAATCTGCTTGATTTTTCAGTGCCTAGATAGATGGCCAGCAGATGGAATTCATCATCCTGATTTTAATTAAAATCACAGATTCACATCTGTTGAGAGACAAACTCTCAACAGGTATAGTTCTTCTCCTTCAGGAAGTGGAGGAAAAATAGATAATTGTCTTGTGCTTTATTATAAATAACTCAATTCATTAATAGATAATTAAAGGTAGTCATCGTGATGCAAATAAGCTGAGATGTGCTTCAAAGGGCAGACAGGATCGTTTTTGTGTTACAGATGCTTTAAATCAGAGGAATGATCTGCTACATGACAAAGAAAGCATATCCTCTTAATATAGGCATATGATAAGCCTACCTAGTAACAACCAGGGAACACACATGTAACTTTGGAGTTGAATTTTAGATACACAGAGGGACACCTTTCTGATGTCCAACTGATTTGCCACCAGGGGACATAAAAGGGTGGGAAGGAGAGGATGGAATGAGATTTATAAGCAGGAAGAGTCTGTACAACAGTTCTATTTCAGGGACATTTCTTTCAGTTCTGAGTTCTTCTGAAAGGTTTGGAAAATTGAAAACTGGGTATAATTCTGACAAATCATCTATCAATAACTTTGAAACTGGTGTCAGTGTGAAATGTGTAATTTATCAAAAAGCTTTCACAATGAATTTGGGAGCCAGTGTGAAGATGAAGGTACATCAGCCAATTTAGTTAAGTTTTTTTTCCCCAGCAATGCATACTGAATAATTATTATTCTATAGATATTATGAGCAGTCTTCTGCTCTGAGATATTGCTCATAAAGGCAATAATAGACACATGTTAGCAATACAATCCACGTTAGGTTGCTTGATGTAATATAGCACAGCCCATTTAAAAAATCCACACAGAAGAATCACGTGGAATGATGAATTTTTGTTCTGTTCACTCAACACCTGCATGTCCTTCAATATCTGATTCCTGCACTTCTGAATTTGATTCTCATTCACTTTCAAATAGCTTTGTAAGGCAGTACATGCAGGTCCATGGTAAGGGCAGTTCCAAAATGTTGATGGCCATCTGGTTTATTTATATCCATGATGGCAAACCTATGACACGTGTGCCAGAGGTGGCATGCAGAAAGCTCTCTGTGGGCACGCACGCCATCGCCAGCTGCTCTTCTGGTTTCCGGCACGCACGTGCACCAGAAAATGGCCCGAAAAACAGCTGGAAAACAGCTTGGAAAACGGCCCCCAAAACAGCCAAAAGACACGCATGCGCGTGCCGTCCAGCTGGTCTTCGGTTTTCCAGCGCACGCACATGCAAACATGTTCCAGTTTGGGCACTCAGTGCCAAAAAGGTTTGCCATCACTGATTTATATGAACAATATGGTAGGTGTGATCCATAAAACTGTTGACAATCTAGTCAACCTAGAAGGTTCATATTAATATTGAAGTTATGCTATCATCCCATAAACTGGTGATGTGTCCATGGAGTGGGAACTCAAAGAGCAGGATGAACTGACACAACTCTTTTGATTGAAGCTCATCTGATTTCTCCAGCATTAGTTTTTGTAAGGCTGCCATAAGCAGCTTAAAAAAGAATGTTCTAATGCAGTAGTTCTAAGCATCTGATGGTGTTACATCCAGTTCAAAGTCAGCAAAAGCTTCTAAAATGCTTTCATTTAATTGCTTGAAAACATTACAACATGAAAGCTTGATTTTATCAACAAAACCACAGGTGGTACCAGAGCCTCCAAAAGCATTAAAAACAGTTACTGCATTTATTCTTTCTCACCCTAAAGCCTCATAAATAGGTTGAACAGGAATTTTCTGTTGATCACTGCCAAGAGTGCAGAGGTTTGTTGATAAGTTGAAGTGCTATCAGAATACATATATCCAAGCAAGATGGCAACTCAGGAAATTTCATTTTAGCATCTACTTATGCGCTCCTTAAATGGATCAGTTGATATTAAGTAAGGGCCATTATTGTAGTGAAGTTGCTATTGATTGTTGAATTTGTGAATAATTTTATGGCCCAAGTACAGTAATCATTCTACTATTGCTTAGAGATTGGACAACATTTTCAGTAAAAACATTCCTGATCCCACTACTATTTGAGGCAGCTTACAATTGGCAGATTCCTTTAATAAGTGCTTGATATGAGCAATATTTTTCAATGACTTTGGAAAGTTGTGTCTATTGAACATGATTTATATTTTATCATAAATTAAGGAAAGAAATTGCAAAGGAAACAGATTTACTGTGATGGAATCTCCTGCTAAGATTTAAGAGCTGAAGTGGTGCAGTGGTTAAATGCTGCGACTGCAGGCTGACTGCTAGTTCAGCAGTTCAGCTGTTCAAATCTCACTAGGCTCAAGGTTGACTCAGCCTTCCATCCTTCTGAGGTCGGTAAAATGAGGACTCAGATTGTTGGGGGCAATATGCTGAACTCTGTAAACCGCTTAGAGAGGGCTGTAAAGCACTATGAAGCGGTATATAAGTAAAGTGCTATTGCTATTGCTAAAGCGGGGTGAGATGTGAAGTGGGGGAGCTGAGCTTAGAGTCCTTGCACAACAAAAAGCAGGGCAGGGAATTACTTCCCCTAAAGTCCCTGAAGCCCTATCTGATCATTCCCAAGAGAATGCAGTTATTTTGGCAAGATTCTTGTAAATAGGCATTGCAACAATAAAGAAGTAACTTCGATCAACTCATGGTTCCTTATGCCTGATGCTTACCAATGCTTTGCAACAAAGTTGTTCCTTCAAATATTGCAAGCCAAATGTGCCTATATTAGCTAGTCAACTTTTCTTTCCTAGTTTACTATAGGAATGCCATCTTGAAAGTGTGCAGGGAATTAGAACCATGGTGATTATTCATAAGTGCTAGTGGCATTTTAAAATTTACATCTGGTTAAGATTTAGCAGCGAATAACATTACCATAGAGGGTCTGGAGTGCTTTTTAATTTCCAAATGCCTTAGAATACAATTTCACAGTTACATTCTTAGAATTTCTCTTCCACATGTTAACTTTCCTTTCCATTGATCGTTATAGAAAACCACAATTCACCACAATGCTTTAAAACAATAGGGTAAAAATATATTTACAAAGTGCATTGGGAAGACATGGAAACTGATGGTGTTTTACAATATATCAGATGTTATCCTTCACATCTAGATTCGTTTTAGAAATTGTCCATATACAACAGCCTTTTCTAACCTGATGCACACCAGATGACCTTGCTGGAGGGAGATGATGGATATCTGTTCATCATATCTGTAGTTCATTAAACTAAGGAATGTTGATAAAGAATCAAAAGAGAAACTGTACTGTCCTCAGTTTTCCCTCTGTACCCTGTTTCCCTGAAAATAAGACCTATCCTGAAAATAAGTCCTAGCATGTTTTTACATGTGTGCCTAATATAAGCCCTATCCCCAAATAAGCCCTAAGAGCCTGCACAGCTGGCTGCCCGCCCATTCTGTCTGGTTGCTCACGGTGCCACAGCCACAAAGCGAGGCAGGGTGATGGTGGAGCAGCCCCATGCACCACACACTGGGTTACCTCAGGGCCTCCGCAGCCAGACCATCCACACCCCGATAGCTGCCTTGTGGCGGTAGCACCAGCACCCATGTGCAGGGGTCCACGTGACCACCGGTCCACTTCTTCTTGCTTGCAGCCGCAATGGAGCAGGAGGTCGAGTGTTGTGCTGGTGTCATGGCCACGAGGCAAGGCAGATGTCGGGGAGTGGATGGCATGGCTGCAGGACCCTGAGGTAACCCGGTGCGGGGTGCGTGGGGCACCTCCACCCATCCCCACCTCGCCTCATGGCTGTGGCACTGGCATATTGCTTGGCCTCCTGCTCTGTTGCGGCTGCGAGCAAGCAGAAGAAGTGGGACAGTGGCCACACGGTGTCCTGCTGGACGAGGCTGCTGGAGCAGCCACCGTGAGGCAAAGCAGGTGTCGGGGCATGGGTGGCCTGGCTGTAGGATCCTGAGGTAAGCTGGTGCAGGGCAGCTCTAGCACCCCACCTCACGGCAGCGGCATTGCTGTACTGTGTGGCCTCCTGCCCTGCCATGAGCAAGCAAAAAAAGTGGGCCTCCCGTACATGGAAAAAAAAATAAGACATCCCACGAAAATAAGCCCTAGTGTTTATTTTGTGGCCCAAAAGAAAATAAGACCTGGTCTTATTTTCAGGGAAACACAGGTACTTCTTTCTCTCCAAATCTAGATAAAAGTTATCAAATATATACTTGCTGTATAAATGGGTTGTTATACAATGGAAAATATTGCTATATGATGGACCAAGTCCTACAGCTGCAAAAACAATATTCTTTAGCAGGGGAAAATACAGATACCAAACAATAGAGGATTTGCATTTTAGGAAATAATGCTCCAATATTTGGCTACCAATTTATCAAGGAATAACATTAGATTTTAATAATTTAATAACTATTATCTTGAACACCCATCCCTGAAACAAAGTTATAAATGCCTTTAGGGAAAATTCCAAGTGTGCTTATAACTTTATTTTTGCTTGTCAGGATCAATGTATTGACTGCTTTGCTGGCCACTGGCCATTTATGCCCTAGGCTTAAAATCAGCCCTGGTGTTTTCAAATCATGTTTTCTAACAGGCGAAGTGGAAACGGAGAAATTCTGCATTAATTAATGCTGATACACCAGGGACAAAGAATTCTGCTTACAAGAGGAACTTGGCTTGGGAGTACACTGGACTTTTTTTTTTAAAAGTGGCACCAAGCACTTCAAATTCAATAGCAGAGATTCAATAATCCTATAAAGATAATTGCTACTATCTCTGTCTTTCAATAAAAGGAGAAAAAAATCACACATACAGACACTCAATACACAAACAAATGCTGCTAAGAAACAAAGAAATGTGGGAAAGACAATTCATTTAACAAGAAAAGAACGTGAGCGGAAACAACAAACAACCCCCCCCCCCAAAAAAAACCCAAACAAGCAATAAAACAATCCTTGGTGCAGAATAAATGGAGCTGAAATAATTCTACTGGCTAATTTTGGAACAGAAGGCTCAAGGCAACATATACGAAATGTATATTTGTTTGTTAAGCAAAATTTGACATCATACATCACAGGACATTTGCTTCCACAGGAAGTGGTAATAGCTAAGTAGTTTAGATTTTGAAGATTAGCAAAGAAGGGTCACATATGAGATCTGCAGCAGAGCAGCTAAGGTACAGGCATTCATTCACCTTCAAATAAAGAGTGAAAAAGTCCTGCCTGAATCTCAGAAAAGCAGCTATTAAATCAGTGCAAATAATATTGGGTTAGAATTCAGTGTTTCCCAACCTTGGCAACTTGAAGATGACTGGACTTCAACTCCCAGAATTCCCCAGCCAGCATTTGCTGGCTGGGGAATTCTGGGAGTTGAAGTCCAGACATCTTCAAGTTGCCAAGGTTGGGAAACACTGGGTTAGATGGACCTATCATGACAAAGAATAACAGAATAACAGAGTTTGTAAAGGACCTTGGAGGTCTTCTAGTGCAATCCCCTGCTCAGGCAGGAAGCCCTACATCATTTCAGATAAATGGTTGTCCAATCTCTTTTTAAAAACTTCCAGTACTGGAGCAGTCACAACTTCTGTAGCAAGTTATTCCACTGATTAATTGTTCTGTCAGGAAATTTCTCCTTAGTTCTAGATTGCTTCTCTCTTTGCTTAATTTCCATCCATTGCTTCTTGTCCTGCCTATTGGAGAATAGCTTGACTCCCTCTTCTTTATGGCAGCCCCTCAGATAACTGCTATCATGTCAACCCTAGTCCTTCTTTTAATTAAACTAAAGTGGTATTAACACCTCACGTGATCTTGATTTGATCCCTCTGTTAATGCAGCCTAAGACTGTGTTGGGGTTTTTTTTTTGGCAGCTGTAGCACACTGCTGGCTTATATTTAAGTGATTGTCCCTTAGAACTCCACTCACAATTACTACTATTGAGCCAGATACCACCTATACCCGTGATGGCGAACCTATGGCACGCGAGCTCAGGTCTGATTTTCGGGCCTTCTGGGCCCACTGGGAGTTGGGAAACAGGTTGTTTCCAGCCTCCGGAGGGGGTGGGGAAGGCCCGTTTTTTGCTCTCCCCAAGCTCGAGTCTTTCTAGGAGCCTGGGGAGGGCAAAAACGGCCTTCCCCACCGCCCCGGAGGCCATAAACGGCCCATTTCCCAACTTGAAACTCCAGGGGGGCTCTGGGGGGGAGGCCGTTTTCATCCTCCCCAGGCTCCTAGAAAGGCTTTGAAGCCTGGGGAGAGCAAAAAATGGGCGTGCCATCACGTGCCGGGAGCGGGGGGGGGGGGTGTCACGCGTGCATGCGTGGGGGGCGGTGCATAGAATTATGGAAGTGGGCACGTGTGCACACGACCCCCCATGCTCCCCCCCTTTTGGCACACGAACCAAAAAAGGTTCGCCATCACTGACCTATACTATACCTGTGCATTTAGTATTACTGTATTTTTCGGACTATAAGACGCACTGGAGTAGTTTTTGGGGAGGAAAATAAGAAAAAAGCTGATTGGCTCAGGTGTATCAGCCTCCTGGAATACCCCCAATCAGCTGTTCCCAGAGGTGAATTTTAGCAACAGGTTCATTGGTTGTGAGCTCTGCGCCTTGCTTTTTTTTCTGCCTCTGAAACCTCCATTTCAGAGGCTCTTTTTCTGAAGCTCCATTTCAGAGGCTTTTTTCAGCCTCTGAAACCTGCGTTTGAGAGGTGGGGTGGGGCTACATTCAGAGTATAAGACACCAAGATTTTCACCCTCTTTTTTGGGGGAAAAAGTGTGTCTTATACTCTGAAAAATATGGTAATTGCCTAAATGAAGAACCTTACTTTTTTCACCATTGAATTTCATTTTATTAGATATGGCCCAATGTTCAAATCTGTCCAAGAGCCGTGGTGGTGCAGTGGTTAGAATGCAGTACTGCAGGTTAACTCACTGCTCACTCCAGGAGTTCGATTCTGAGTGGCTCAAGGTTGACTCAGCCTTCCATCCTTCTAAGGTCCGTAAAATAAGGACTTGGATTGTTGGGGGCAATATGCTAACTTTATAAACCGCTTGGAGGGAACTGTAAAGCACTATGAAGCGGTATATAAGTGGTATTGCTATTTCTGTCAAGATCTTTATGTATCTTAAGCCTATCTTCTGGAGTATTGGCTATTCCTGCCAGCTTGGTGTTGTCTGCAAATTTGATGAATTCCCCATCTATCCCCTCATCTAAACCATTGATTAAGATATTGAATAGTACTGGGCCCAAGAATTCTTCAGTTATTTTCATGGCAAATGCATCTGTTTATTTGATACAATACCTAAATAGCACTCACATGTTCTCAACATTTTAAATGTGCACAGCAGTCCCCAAAATTATGGGTAAGGAGCTCACTAGAATTGCAACATTAAAAAGCATTAAGAGACCTGGCAGATTCACTGAAGTACAAGTAAGGATTTCTAGAAATATTTCCAATCATATGGCTGACCTGAATTTTAAAATAATTCTTGGGATTCCAAGTGCCATAGCAAGGACATATTGGTTCTCTTGGACATACTTACCAAACAGTTCATGATTTCCACTCCATTTGGATTCACAGTTAATGCTTCATCATACAACTGCTTAGCCTCTTCCAAGCTGCCGTTCATCTCTGCGAGCCTCCCCCGCGTGTACAGCACAGCATGAGATGTGGGAAAGAGACTGGCAGCCTCCTGGATACAAAAGCTTGCTTCTTTGAGATGCTGTTGTTCCATGAAGACTTCAGCTACAGAACCCAAAACAAAGCACAGATGTATTCTAAGCTTTAGTCTGGAGATCATAAAGATCATTGAGAATATTAGTAACTTAAAAATAATTGTCACAGGAAAGATAACTTGCTTATGACGCATGGATTTTCAAAAGGTGCTAGAAATTTATAGAACATGAAAATCATAGGGCTTGAAGGGACCTAGGAGGTCTTCTAGTCCAGCCCCCTGCCCAAGGCAGGAGACCTTATACCAGTGATGGCGAACCTATGGCACGGGTGCCACAGGTAGCACGCAGAGCCATATATGCCGGCATGCGAGCCGTTGCCCTAGCTCAGTTCCAGTGCGCATGTGCGTGCCACCAGCTGATTTTTGGCTCGCGCAGAGGCTCTGGGAGGACGATTTTGGCCTCCGGAGGGCCTCCAGGGTGGCAATGGGGACGTTTCCCCCCACCCCAAGCTCCAAGAAAGCCTCTGGAGCCTGGGGAGGGTGAAAAACTGGCCCACCGGGCCCACTTGAAGTCAGGAAATGGGGGGGTGGGGGGGGTCACGCATGCATGTGCAGGGGGATGGGGCAAGTGAGGGGCTTTGAATTATGGGTGTGGGCACGCACACGCATGCAATAGCGAACACACGCATTATTTCGGCACCCGAAGAAAAAAAGGTTCACCATCACTGCCTTATACCATCTTGGTCAAATGTTTATCCAGTCTATTTTTTAAAATCTCCAGTGATGGAGTACCCACAACCTCAGGAAGCCAAGCTGGTCTGTTAATTGTTCTCATTATCAAAAAATGTCTCCTTGTTTCTAGGTTGGATTGTTGGCTGCACAGCCAGAGATTAAGAATGGATTTGACATTTTTGTCCACTTATTGAGTCTTTCCCAAGGATAGGCAGATGCTCTTGTTCAATAATATTAAAGGTATAATGATGATGATGATGATGACTGTTTTTTCAGGCCATACAATGAATTTTTTCATTTGGTCTACTTAAGTTGGGCCTGCAGAACATGTGGCCTGCCACCAAATTTGTGTGGCCTGGTGACTTTTTGAAAACTAATTGAATTTGCTGCTGCCAAATGTTGCCGCTTGCCTGGGAAGATCCAATCTCAGCCTAGCTTTTCACAGCCAACTCTGACCCCAAATACACACTCTCAAACAGCTCACTGGTATCACTGCTGCTGCACCACCAGCCACTAAACAGTTGGATCACACCAGCTTGGTGACCCACAATTATCTTTAAGGTATTGATTTGATCTTTTTTTTTCATTATTTGTGCATGCTTGAATTGAATGAACAAAAACATAGGTGATGAGTGGATTTTAAAGAAAAGTAGCTTTAAAAAAATATTTCTCATTTCTCACTTTTTTGTGGAATACAGCCCTTTCTTTGGTCTTTCTCTGCCCTTTTAACAAATATCTGGGTTCATTTAGAGCTTTCACTTTTGTTATCACTCTGTGGGGAAGAAGACTGTAATTCTCTTGGTGAACATATGAAGCTATTTAATACCAAGAGCACTGCCTGCTCTGAAACTAGGTTTCTAATGGGAGGAGGTTTTTTTTATCAGTTTAACAAAAAGCACCTCACCCTATCAATATTTCTAATGAAAGCAAATATATACAAGATCCAGACCTTTTACACTACAGTATATGATATGAGGCCCATCCAAAAAACTGCTACACTCACCAGATCCAAAATTTCTTGTGCTCTGCCTGGCAATTTTTTTGGGAAATCCTCCTTTGTTATTGCTGCCATCAGAGAAATAACAGCAGTATTTGCATACAAATAAAACTGGTTGTTGCTGATCAAGACAGAATCGGTGAAATTATTATTTTATTTTTACACTGTTCTTATTTGAGCCCAGGGTACTTCAGAAAGATTTTTTTTTTGGGGGGGGGAGGAGAAGGCGAGTGATATACACTACCCCTTAATATTTGTATGTGATGTCATGATGTGGAAAGGTAGAGTTTGTGTTTAGATATCACAATACACATTTCATGACTTTTGGTGTCACTATGGTTACGAATGAACCCTATAACAATTACAGGGATCTACTTCATTTTAACTCTAAAACAATCTTGTGAGGTAGGCTGGGAAAGAGCACTTAACACAAAATAATCAGCAACTTTCGACAACTGAGGCTTACCTTGATTCTGGGTTTCTCTTTGACCCCAGATTCAAAGGCTTAAAATCTTCACTGCAACAATCGGGGAAGGGTGGTGGTGGTGGTGAATTTCAGGAGCTTCAAAGCAGAAATTGGTGTCCTAACCATCTGTGAGACTTAAAGCATCCAGTTTGACTCACAACCCCACTCTCAAACTCTTCCCAATTCCATGAATTTTGGTTCCATCTATTCTGGGGAACCACAAAGCTGATGGCCACTTGCAGCTCTGGGTCCTCGTGTTTTATACTTTTTTTTTTAAACTGTTGCAAAATCTCAGCTCTGAATTCCCATCTTGTATTTTTGGGTGGATCTAATTGACACTGATATGCATATCCTTAGACACAGATAGTCATCAATGAATTTTGGCAACATCACAAGCATCATTCTTTGCTTCTCAGATTTAAATAGCTCATTATAGTGGGCATCAATACACGACCTCGGAGTCTTGATTCCTTCATGTTTGATGCTAATGGTTCCAGAGAATCTCAGCCATTCCATCTTGTTTGATGAGAATACATGGAATGGCTGAAAACTGTCCCATCTGACTCCTCCTGTCATCTCTTTGCAGTCAATCCAATTGCCCGAATAGAAGGGAATTATGTAGGACTGCACTATTCAGTTCTATTTTATTTGGCCCCATTATAAGTATTTTATATATTGATGAAAAATGTGTTGTGCCTTTTAAATTGTACATTTCTCAGTCTTTAAATTGCCTCTATTGTTTTTGCTGCAACAAATTAACATAAATACGTCTCTAGAAATTATTGATCAGATGGAAACCATTTTGGGAACCTTTCCAGCTGAATAATAAGACATTCTTTAAAACAATCTTTTTTAGCTTAAGTTTTAAAACGGTTTGCATAACTTAATGAGTCAACAGGCTCAGACTTAACCTGGGCCCGCGGGGGAGGGCCTTCTCTGTGGCTGCCCCAGCTCTCTGGAACCAGTTACCTCCGGAGATCTGGACTGCCCCCACCCTATTGGCCTTCCGAAAAGCAGTAAAGACCTGGCTTTTCCGGCAGGCCTGGGGCCGTTGATCTCGCGGTTGTAATCGGCGAGATCCGGCCATTAAATGATATGTAGGGGTTTTAAATTGTTTTAATGCTTAATGTTGTGATGTCTATAATGTTTAACATGTTATAATGTTTTCTCTAAGATGTTTTTAATGTTTATCTGCTGTTGTTAAGCCGCCCAGAGTCCTTTGGGAGTTGGGCGGCATATAAATAAATAAATAAATAAATAAAATAAAAAATGTTTCATAAAGGGAGCGTTAGAAAAAACAGGTTATTTTTTCTTAAAAGTATTAGCAAATACCTGCCCCCCGGATAGATTTACATTATATAACCGATAGATGGGAGTCTATTTTTACAAAGGGAAAGTATGAGTAACGAGATTACTCTAATGTTTATGTTTTGCAACAAGTTGTAATATGTGCCTGCATTTCACAACTAGAAATACTGGGCAAGAATACTAATCTGCTGAAATGGATCAAGTTTTGTTAATGTAAACATTGTTATGATCTATGTACAAGAGTTATTAAGCCCTCATAAAATCTTTAGATTACTATATTTTGTTTTCACTGAACTAGTTCATTAAATATTTCAATAGACAAATTAGCAATTCTTCCTAATGCTATTGGAATTTTTTTAAAAAAATAACTAGATTATTCAGTTCCCTGGCATCAGACTCCGTTAGAATACCAAGGTGAGAGCTGACAACATCAATATTGTCACAGTAACAAAAGAAAGAACAGAAAAAATATTTTCAATCCTTAAAGCAGAGTTTCTCAAACTTTTCCCCCTGGAGAAATCCTTGAAATAATGTTCAGGCCTCAGAGAACTCCTGTATTAAAAATGGCAAAAAATACAAAAACTTGACAGTACAATTCACTTCTAACCTACTCACAACCCATGTTTTACAATGGTTACAATAATAACAAAGCAGCAGGCTGCAGCTGAGTCACAGCGTGCAATAATTCCTACCACTGTGAAGGCTAGTATTATGTAGCATGCATAGTTTAAAAAAAATGTCAGTCATAATCTTGCATGGAATCCCTAGTGCAGTGGTGGCGAACCTTTTAGACACCAAGTGCCCACACTGCGCGCATGCCCAAACTGAAAGGTGCGAGTGAGCACGTGCATGCACGGACATGCGCGCATGCACAGCAGAGACCCAAAGATCAGCTGGCCGGCGGGAAGAAGGGGGAAGATCCCAACACTGGCAGTGCCGCAAGAGGTAAGATCTTTTTCTTTCGTGAGCTTCTGTTTCGTCGTTTTTAGGGAAATAGAAGCTCACGAAAGAAACGCCACGGAGATCTGACCTGGGGCGATGGCGCCCGTGCCAGCAGAGAGGGCTCTGCGTGCCACCTCTGGCACGCACACCATAGGTTCGCCTATGCAGTAGAATGTAGTTACATTACATTTTGACATAATTCTTTTTTGTTATTAAAGTATAAGGCAGTTCAATTTAATCTCAAAGATCTTCAAAAATAAAGATCTTGAGCTTTTTCTAATGAGTTTATTTGGATCCAATAAGACAAATAACATCTCCATTCAGTATTCATTAGGTTATTGACTTCCCCCCAAACTAAGACATTTTCACTATTTTTATATTATTTGACCTCTCATGAACAATATTGAAGACAACAGTATCTGTGGGTGAGCAGAATTTCTTCCTGCTAATGAGGACCTGTCTTGACACCTTCTCAGGTGGCCTCAGGAAAATAATCTGAGGATCCTGTTATTCACACTCTTGAAAGTTGGGGAACAATTGAAATGTGGTTGGCGTTCTCATTTCCCAGAAGAAATAGACAACGGGAGAGAACATGCTTTGCTTGGAGAAAGCTTCTGGTTCAAACCCCCATATAAAAGGATCAGGTAATATAGGATAAGGAATATATTTTCTTCCAGGACAGCCTTCCTTGGTCAGCCTGGAGAGAACTAGAACTAGATGAACAATCTGACCTACTGTAAAGCAGTTGGTTGTGTGCTGCAATGGTATAACAACATGTTCCTTTAACACACAGGGTTTCTGTGACTAATGAGGAGGAATCCTGCTGCCAAGTGGGTAAAAAGAACACTATGAAATAATCCTCAAACCCTGCCTGCCTTTAGGAAGACCTGTTAATTTTAAAATCCTTTGTATTCTTAAAAATTGTACTGTATTTGCAAATAATGACAGCATGACCTCATTTTCAGTTTTAATTCCTTGACTTTTTTTTCAGCAGTGTGATGTCAACACAAACCAGCCTCTTGAGTATTATTAAATTCTGTCAAAAATACCGGCAATATTTACAAGGAAGGCACATTATAAATATCACCAGTGGAAGAAATTATTAAAACCCTAAGACTTTCCATCCTTTTTCTTTTTCAGCACAATCTGAAGACATACAGCTATTTTTAAGTATATAAAAAGATGTAGGCATCTGCAGGACCTGGGCTTTTATCAAAACGTGCCCCTTGCCCAAAATACATTTCATAAATAAAATTTTAATACTGTGATAAATAAAACACTCATACAAAAGGGGTGGTGCTTTAGTGCGATACTATTTTCACCATTGGCCTCCCTTCCTACCCTTTCTCTGCAAATGCCTCTAAAAAGAATGAAGCGCTATGTGGGAAGATTTTCTAAACTTCCCATTCTAGAGAATAAACATCAAAAGGTCGATCTGGGCTATGAGACTAATGACAGGCACCTCTTAATCAATGCTAAGCAGGGGCATTGCAGATTTTGTTCTTTTATATTATTCAACTTAACAGACATCTCCCAGATTAAAGTTCAGAAATATATATATATATATATATATATATATATATATATATATATATATATATATATATATATATATATATATATATATATATATATATATCTGACGTCTATAATAATCTCCCTTTATTTTCATTTATCAGCAAAAAAAATCCTACACATATAGAATAGTGTGTCGGCTATATAAAAAACAGCCTGGATGGTCCCAGTGAGGGGCTGAAAGGCAAAAAGGAAGCTGTGATGCTTTCTCTCCCATATTTGGGTACACCAGGATAACACGACAGAAAAACATATATAACCCTTTCCTGGTGAAAGAGCTGATTGGGAACAGAGCCTATGGCCTAGTGTTTAAGTTGCTGCCTTACAAGGCAGCTGGCCTGGGTTCAAATCCCAGTAAGGGGATGGCTATCTGACGAGAGCAAAATAAGCTCGAAATAGATCTATAATAGTCTCCCTTTATTTTCATTTATCAGCAAAAAAAAATCATACATACACACACACACACACACACACACACACACACACACACACACACACACACACACACACACACACACACACATATATATATATATATATATATATATATATATATATATATATATATATATATATATATATATATATATAGGTCTTTGGGTATTCGGGTTTTCTCCCGCGTGAAATTGGAAGTGTCACTTCCAATTTCACGCGGGAGAAAACCCGAATACCCAAAGACCTACATACAAACACCCGCGAAAACCTCAGAAAACATATATATATATATATATATATATATATATATATATATATATATATATATATATATATATATATATATATATATATATATATATATATATATATATATATTTGCCCGCTATCTTTTAACAGTGCTTAGCCAACAATGGTGATTGAAAAGCTAAACGGGTCAAACTTGGTTACGACTGGGATAGCAGATTGAGAAGTTTTGAAAAATTCCAGAAGATAATAGCAAACTAATTCATTATTCTTGCTGATAACAGTTCATGGATGTAAAGGTCTGATTATTGTTATTGTAATCTAACAATAAAAATAGGGTTAGTACTCATGGCTGGTGCTTCTTGTCTGGATTACCTTGAAGGCTGGCATCA
Source organism: Diadophis punctatus similis (assembly GCA_023053685.1). Classification (NCBI taxonomy): domain Eukaryota; kingdom Metazoa; phylum Chordata; class Lepidosauria; order Squamata; family Dipsadidae; genus Diadophis; species Diadophis punctatus. Next base: position 42,411,863 of record JALIGW010000001.1, read on the forward strand.
GTCTTGCGAGTCTCAAAATAGATATCTCCCCTTTTGCCTTTATAGCCCAAGAAACTAGGAAGGCGTCTTTCTTGTTTGCCATGCCCCACCCGCGCTTATATGACCTTTACCTAGTTGTCTCCTCCTCCTCCACCACCTTCTTTTATTACAGATTATTTCAGTGGATCTGTTTATTGAATCATCAGGATTTGAGCTCACCTCACAGAAGGGTTTTATTTGCAGTTCTTTATTGTTGAGAATCTGCCTTGGATGCAAATTGCTGACCGTGCCTGTAGGCACCATTTATTTTGGCATCCTTACATTTTATGTCTATCTTGATTTTGCTTACTGTGCTGGCTTTAAGTATTACAATAATGGTAAACTCTTCATAAACCTCAAATGTATAGTTAGAAAACAAAAATCACACTTCAATCTTTCTGCTTTGTAAGGGGAAAAAAACACCCTGGGGTATCAATAAGATCTTTGGGAGGTAGAAGAAATAGCAGAGAGCGAACTTTCTAACTGACCTTTTGGTAAGCAGATATGTTGTGAATAGTGAGACCTTTATGTCAGCCATTTTGTGACAAATCCTTGCTTTCTACTTTCCAAATGTGTCCCTTGGCCAAAATACTGTACATATCCAGAAAAAACAGCTTACTGAAGGCTTTTTACATTCTTTAAAAAAGTTAAGAAACATAGAATTCAATGTCATAGAAACATTGAATTTTAAAAATAAAATTTCTTTTATATGGAAATAAGGCAGAACAGGAGTGGTGTGGTGGCCTAGAGGTGGAGCTCTCGCCTCACAATCAGGAGGCTGTGAGTTCAATCTTAGGTAGAGGGAGATATTTCTCTCTCTGGTGGGCACACTGAGAATATATCTGCTGAACAAAACTCTGCATTGCTGACAGGAAGGGCATCCGGCCATTAAAACACTCTGCTAGCTCCATTCAGTTGCCCAGACTCCACCCCGCAAGGGATTATTGGGTCGTTAAATGAAGATGATGATGATGGAAATAAGACAGAACAGACTTGTGAGGGAGAATGCCATAGGCCAGTGATGGCTAACCTTTTCCGGACCTTGTGCCCAAAGTGCGCGCATGTGCGTGCAAATGCGGGCCCACACGCCCGAACCCCCAAAATGCAATGCATGCACGGCCCCTGTGCATGCTCCCATCCCCTGCAAACACACGTGCCTGCCCCATGCATGTGCCCCATGCATGCGCAGGTGGCCCTACCGCATGCACCCTGCCCCCCACGCATGCGTGGCAGAGACCTGACAACCAGCTGGCTGGCAGCAGGCGCACATGCGCGGCAGAGCAGAACTGGGGCAATGGCTCACGTGCCCACAGAGAGGGCACTGCCACAGGTGGCACACATGCCATAGGTTCGCCATCACGGCCATAGGCTATAAACAAAGTTGCCCATACTTAATGCTGAAGGGAGGGGCAGACTTCTTCGGAGAGGTATTGAAATATCTGGTGAAGTACTGAACATACAATCAGTGGACTTAATTCACAGGCGTAAAAAATTAGTCAAATGCATTAAAATAACCTGCTGAATCGGGAACTAAATGAAGATAACAGGAGGAATATTGCATAAGGATTTTATCATATTCAACTATCTGTTGTTTTGTTAGTTGTGAAGTTGTGTCCAACCCATCGCGACCCCATGGACAACGTTCCTCCAGGCCTTCCTGTCCTCTACCATCCCCCGGAGTCCATTTAAGCTCATGCCAACTGCTTCAGTGACTCCATCCAGCTACCTCATTCTCTGTCGTCCCCTTCTTCTTTTGCCCTCAATCATTCCCAGCATTAGGCTCTTCTTCAGTGAGTCCTTCCTTCTCATTAGGTGGCCAAAGTATTTGAGTTTCATCTTCAGGATCTGGCCTTCTAAAGAGCAGTCAGGGTTGATCTCCTCTAGGACTGACCGGTTTGATCGCCTTGCAGTCCAAGGGACTCGCAGGAGTCTTCTCCAGCACCATAGTTCAACCAACAATATAATTTTATCTACCAAAGGGAGGGGGAGGAGGAGGAGGAGAAATGAAATGGGCTGGAGACATAAGCAATTTGAAAATGTGAGCACTGTATAGCACTTCTCTGGATTTTTTTCAGCTGTTCTGAATCTGTGTGGGCTCATAAATGTACCATTTGCATTGCCACAATTAAAAAACGAAAAAATGTAACAAGATGAAATGTATGTAAATGAGAACAATAAAATATATTCATAGCAGTGAGGAAGATTTTAACAATGAGGATTATTTATTCAAAGGGTGGACTGAAAATCAGTAGAGAGTGATGTATGTGGGTGGTTTAATTTAGGTTGCAATTTTTTAAAAAGTTGAAAAGCCAATTTCCACCCTATTGCTTATTCTATGGAAAATAAATAAAATAACTTGATAAAGGCAGAATTGTTCTAGCAGCACAACAAAAAATGGTGGCTGATTGTTGAGAAGAAACTTTGTTGACCCTAGCCAACAAATTAAAAAAAAATGGGCTCAGAAAGCAAATTAAATTGACAATAAATATGTGCTTCCAAGAAATTAAATTGTATGTTTCTATAAGTCATTTATTTTGCTTACTGGTGAACCGGAAACACAATTAAGCTATGAAACTAATTTACAGAAGGCTACAGAAATCAGACTGAGAGAATGGAGGATTGTTTGAATAGGCTGTAAATCTTTACTTTGTATAGAAATGTTTGAACAAAAGTTGATATTTTCTTCTTCTTTTTTAGATATACATATGCCAAATCTTACTTTAGATAGGAAATGAGTGGGAAGCCAGGCTACTCATATAACAGCTTTGTAAATAAACTATAAAAGAGGATGGGAAGGAGGAGGAGAAGGAGAAAAACAATTTTGGTCATAAAATCTTTGTGCTCATATTTGCAATTCCCTAGATCAGTGATGGCGAACCTTTTTTGGTTCGTGTGCCAAAAGGGGGGGGGAATGCGGGGGATCACGTGTGTACGTGCCCACACTCATAATTCCATGCACCCCCACACATGCACGCATGACCCCCCTGCTCCCAGCATGCAATGGCACGCCCATTTTTCGCTCTCCCCAGGCTCCAGAGCCTTTCTAGGAGCCTGGGGAGGGCGAAAACGGCCTTCCCCACCCCCTCTGGAGGCTGGAAACAGCCTGTTTCCCGACTCCCAGTGGGCCCAGAAGGCCCGAAAATCAGCCGTATGGTGCACACATGCACGCTGGACCTGAGCTCGCGTGCCCACCAATATGGCTCCGCGTGCCACTTGTGGCACCCGTGCCATAGGTTCGCCATCACGGCCCTATATAATGATCTTAAACTAGAATTACCTATCTATGAAGGGTTGTGAACCCCAGAATACTTTAATCTTACAATCCCTCAGCCATAGGAGGAAATCCTTGGTAGATTAGACCAGCGGTTCTCAACCTCAACAATTTTAAGTATACCGGCTGGGAAATTCTGGGAGTTGAAGTCTCCCACATCTTAAAGTTGCTAAGATTGAGAAAGTGCAACTTCCCTTATGCTTCACTATTGACTATGGTGGTAAGGTTGATGAGAATTATAGTCTAATGGCTTTTGAAGGGTTACAGGTTTTTCATGCCTTAATGAAGATCTCAACACGGAACAGACTAGGTAGAGGTAGCCCTCAACTTATGACCAAAATTGAGCCCAAAATTTCTGTTTATAAGTAAGACATTTGTTAAATGAATTTTGCCCTTTTACGATCTTTCTTGCCTCAACTGTTAAGTGAATCACTGCAGTTGATAAGTTAACCTGGTTGTTAAATGAATCTGGCTTCCCCATTGATTTTGCTTGTCACAAAAAATGATCACATGATCTTGGGACACAGCAATGGTCATAAACATGAACCAGTTGCCAAGCATTCTGATCACATGATAATGGGAAAGCTGGAAAGGTCATAACTATGAAAAACAATCATAAGTCACTTTTTTCAGTGCCATTGTAACTTTGAACAGTCACTAAACAAAGTGTTATAAGTCGAAGACTACCTATACAAGCAGGATAGGATTTACCTGCCACCTAAGAAGAACAATGAAAAAGTAGAACAAGTTTAGAGATGATAAGAGAACTGGAAATCAAATCTTATGAGGAATAGAATAGAATAGAATAGAATAGAATAGAATAGAATAGAATAGAATAGAATAGAATAGAATAGAATAACAGAGTTGGAAGGGACCTTGGAGGTCTTCTAGTCCAACCCTCTGCTTAGGCAGGAAACCCTACACCACTTCAGACAAATGGTTATCCAACATCTTCTTAAAAACTTCCAGTGTTGGAGCATTCACAACTTCTGGAGGCAAGCTGTTCCACGGATTAATTGTTCTAACTGTCAGGAAATTTCTCCTTAGTTCTAAGTTGCTTCTCTCGATTAGTTTCCACCCATTGCTTCTTGTTCTACCCTCAGGTGCTTTGGAGAATAGTTTGACTCCCTCTTCTTAGTGGCAACCCCTGAGATATTGGAACACTGCTATCATGTCTCCCCTAGTCCTTCTTTTCATTAAACTAGACATACCCAGTTCCTGCAACCGTTCTTCATATGTTTTAGCCTCCAGTCCCCTAATCATCTTTGTTGCTCTTCTCTGTACTCTTTCTAGAGTCTCAACATCCGTTTTGCATCGTGGCGACCAAAACTGAATCCAGTATTCCAAGTGTGGCCTTACCAAGGCATTATAAAGTGGTATTAACACTTCACGTGATCTTGATTCTATCCTTCTTTAATGCAGCCTAGAACTGTGTTGGCTTTTTTGGCAGCTGCTGCACACTGCTGGCTCATATGGTTACATATTATGGTACAGGAATGTTTACAGGAATTGGTATGCTTATCTTGTGGAAGAGAAGATCTCAGGGAAATGTGATAGTTGTCCTCAGTGAGAAAAAGGAGTGAGGATTGGACTTGTTCGCTGTTGCCCTGGAGGGCAGACACAGAAGCAGTGGATTGAAACTACAGGGAAGTTAAATATTACGAAGAATTTCAGATGACAAGAACAGTTAACCAGTGGAATAAGTTATCTCACAAAGCGATACGTTCCCTTTCACTGAAGTCTTCAAGCAGAAGTAGTCATTTGTCTAAAATGCTTTCATTCTGCACTGATCACGGGTTTGATTAGAAGATTTTTGAGACCCATCTCTAATTTTTTGCGATCCCTGTTCACTCAAGTACAGATAAATTAGATGGCCATCCTGTTTCCAACGATACTTAGTCAGACATCTCTTAAAGTTAACAAACGAATATGAAGCTAACAGTCTTTATACCATTAGCCAGACTACCAAGGTTTTGGGTTCTCCATATCTTCATTCAATGAAACAAATGGCATCATTTGGGGCTATTCAGCAGTGCAGAGTTGCAAGAAATGGAGTTGTTCCTTTAAATTCCTTGCAGCTCTGCTTGGATGAGAAATCCATCCTCCTCTCCCTCTTCCTCACCCTTCCTCCAGACTGGAGATATAAGGACTCAGCTGAGATGTAGACTAATTAGATCTATTGATTGTAATCACTATCACAGAATTTATAGTAACTGAATTGGAGAGCAATAGTTTCCTGAATTTCCAAATAAATCCACAAATACAGGCTGGCTATTAATTCTTTTTTTTACTAAAACAAAGTTGGACTTATATGACAAACTAGGTTAAATTGGCTTAGCTGGGTCAGAAGTTATTATTGCATAACACACTGAATCAAACTGGTCACCCACATTTCGGCCTAGCATGCTTGCAAAACTTCCTTGTCTGTTTAGGTTGATATCTTTTGTGAACCCAAGAAATTGGATAAGTGTCAGGTCTGCCATCTTTGGCTTTGCACCTCACTGGCATCCTGCGACCAAAGGTCAGGAGGGAGGGGGCATGAGGGGAGGACAAATGGGCAATAATCATGTATAGGGATGTGATGGGAATTAGGGAGGGGGAATGACAGGTTGAGGAAGACCAGGGAAACCTATCTCAGGATTTCTCAAAACACCTATGTGGCTCTTTGTAATCTAAAAATGAACTGGTCATTGGGGGAGGGCTGGGATGAGTGGAAAAATTTGTAACTTTTCACATGGGAAATTTAGTTCTAGCCTGACTTTACTGCAGCCAGCAATCTTTAGTAAAAGACCTTATCACTTCACACAAATGGAGTCGAGGGTCTTTCTTTCCCAAGGGACTTGATTGGGGCAGGTCTAGCAATACGTTTGGTCTAGTGGTTAAGACACCAGCTAGAAAGCATGAGACAATGAATTCAAGTCCCTCTTTAGTTATGAAATCCAGTGCAGTGTCCTTGGGCCAGTCACTCTCTCTCAGCCCAACTCACTTCACAGGGTTGTTTTTCTGGGGAAAATAGGAGGAGGAATATGTGTTGGATATGTTTTCCAACTTCAGTTATTTGTAAAAACAATAAAGGTAGGATATAAATAAAGAAATAAATATCATTTATTAACTAAATCATGGATAAGCATGTTGTCTGAATACAACCAGATGTTATTTGTGTATACTTGATCTGTGGTGTTTTGAACCCAGGCGATCAGGCTGGTTTAATAAACCATTAGTCAGTTAAACATGGGTTAGCATGTTGTGTGAAAACAACCCAATATATTCACGTTGCATAATGACTCCCTCTTGCCTTGGGCTCAAGACAAGCTTTTTTTTTTTTTTTTTTTTGCAAAGAAAGAAAAAAATATTTCATTGCTATTTTACCAGTGGGTTCTGAGAATGACAATAAGTGCTTCATGGATGGCCTGTCCTCTGCAGAACAGATCTGCAGTTATTTTTTGAACAGTATTACTTCTGGCAGTTTATTGTTGATGAACCGTATCAATTTGCCGCTGATATACAATGGAAAGCAGCTTAGAGCTGGTTTATGTAAAACACTGATCTGGAGCTCTGAATGCATTCGAAAGCAGTGTCAAGAATCATTCTTCTTGTCACTACTCAGGCGGAAACAATTGGATTTCTGTCCTGAGAAATCAAATGGCTTTTTAAAGTGCAGATGAACCATCTGGGATCAAAGTTCCCCTTATTGCTGGTTCAGGCCTTTTTAACCTGAAGAAAGTACAGCTGTTGATTGAACTTTCTGCAAAAAAAAAAAAAATGTCTAGATTTGTTTTGTCAAGGACTTTCTGTTTCCAGGTTATAAAGATAAGATATAAAAGCCAGTGAATGTGTAAGTTTTGAATCATTAGAGATGAGCAGGCTATTCGGATGATAACTCTCTTGGACTGTTTTTGTCCAGCAAGCAGCCTTCAGCATTACATTGCCTCTAATCCTGGAAGCAACATTTTATCTTCCAAATATCTGTCTAATTTGTGTAGCCTCTGATCCTTGTGAATTGAGGCCTCCCTCCCTCCCTACTGTATTCATTGGTGAGAAACCTCACTTGCCTCTGGAGTAGAACAGAAACAATATGCTGGGATTGTTTACTTTTCTTTGGTCACAGCAAAAGCTAATAAGGACAAACATAACTATTTGGTAGGTGGAAGATCGGCATAAAATTCAGGAATGTGATGTTGGCCAATACACTTCGATTTTTCCCAGAAAAATGGCACCAATGTTGTTGGAGAGGCAAGCAAGGATTTAAGTCCTTGATCTTACAGTATAAATATGTTGAGAGATTCTACCTCAACATTTTTTCCTCAGATTTGAAATCAGATTTCTGATCAATTGATCAACTGTTTCAATTGTCTTTCACAATTGAAACACTGAAAATGTATTAGAGGAAGGAAATGAATGTATTGCAAGATTACTGTATATATAATGCAGCAAAACAGATGTTTTCTATTAGCTCACTGTCTTGTTCTATTCTGGATTCCAGCAGCCCTGCACATTGGTGGTGCATTCATTTCAAATATTTCTTTAAATGATAACGTTTAATTTGCTGCTGGGGGATGGAAATGATTTGTTCTGTTTTTGGCAATGAAGATAGAGAAGGACTAGCTATTTTAACCATCTCTTTGCATATGTGCTGTGGAACATAGTATGATCTATGATTTATTGTAATTTTGTTTATGTTTTGATGGATTTGTCCCTTTTAGTTGCATGTTGTGTACATTACTTTGCGATATTTTAATACGAATGCAATGTAGAAATATATTTTAATAATTAAATATATGGATACACTTAATTCGTTTAGGCTTTCTTCATAGGACTTATTATTTAAACTGCAACTCCACAGTCACCTTATAGGGGAGATGGGCAGCATAAAAATGTAATCAATAATAATAATAATAAATTCTGTCAGAAGAGATAGGCAACTCAACAGACATGTTTGATATTCTCAACATTTCCAAAGATCTCAAAAAAATGGCAATTTTCTGCTATGCGATGTTCAGGCTCCCCTACTTTTTTAAAAAGGAAATAAATATAAATAAATGAATTAAGCCTCTTGTAAGGTTAATGCACTTATTTTGTGTGTGACTTCTCACCAAACCAGTGGTGGGTTGCTACCGGTTCGGACCAGTTCGCCCGTCCCGCTTCGCCCGTACCGGTGATGGAAATTTCCACCCACTCGCCGAACCGGCAGCGATGGCCGACTGTCCATGCCCCCGAACCGGTTCTCCGGTCGCCGCAGCTGGCAAAGAACCATGCGCAGAGGGTCATTTGCGTGATGTGACGGGGGCGTGTGCGTGAGCGAAGGGAGCGTGCGCATACAAAATGCGCACTTCCGTCGCAATGCGAACCGGTAGGGAAGGTAAGTGGAACCCACCCCTGCACCAAACATATAGGGACACTTAGAATTAAGGGCCAATCTTGTCTTCTGATGGTGGAAATGTGGACCTCAGATAAGATAACAGAGATGGATGATCTAAAGTGTGTATGTAATCTCCAATATCCTATCTTCCTAGGATTCTTCCAAATTTTGATGGCAAAAATGACTGAATTTCCATAATTATGATTTTTCTGTGATTTACTCCCCAAAATTAAAGTTTGAAAACCATTCTAATTTCTTCCTTTAAATGTTCCCAAGCCACCAGATGGGGTGGATTTTCTCTAAAAAGTTTCCCATTATAATTCTATTTCTATTCATACCCCTCCACCCTCACCCCCAAACCCCCAGAAAATATGATGAAGTTATCCAGCTATCAGATGGCTTCCTGTGGCCTTCCAGAAGATTGTAAAGCAAGATTGCAGCTCTTCCAACATTGCCTACCTGCCAATACAAATCTGTGGAAGATACTTTGCAACTACAGTATTTATGCCATGATGATTGTCAGAATCTTAGAATGAATATCACATGAAAACAACTTACCAGCCTGCAACCAGATCTGTTCGAGAGTTGTCCACAGCTGAATGGGCCCTTGCTTTGAAGCAGAACTCTGCATAGTTATCTCTGACATGGCCTGTTCCAGTCGTGATGCTGCAATGGAAGATGCTCGCTGGGAACCTGGAAGAAGAGGTAGAAGATCTGACTCATATATTATTCGATTGCTGTTTGTATAAGGCAGAGGTCTTCGAACTTGGCAACTTTAAGACTTGTGGACTTCAACTCCCAGAATTCTGGGAGTTAAAGTACACAAGTCTTAAAGTTGCCAAGTTTGGGGACCCCTGGTATAAGGGGTCGAGAGATAAGTACCTTGATCCACATATTAAACCTATGGCCCAGTGGGAGGCCCATATTAAAACAACATACCTCATGTGTGGCCAGAATCTGAAAACAACATTTAATACAGCCCAATTTCTGACTAAAATGGTCTGAATGAAATTGGCATATGTGGGCCTGATTGGAGTAGATTGCAGGGGTAATGCAGAAACATAATTTTATGTCGTTTTATTTTATTTTACATATTTATGTATTAAATTATTGTATTTTATCCTAGAACTATGGTATTTTACCCTGCTCTCATTTTAAATTGTTTGTTTAGAATTTTATTGGTAATATGTGTTTGAACCTGTACGTTGATATGGCCTATAGGCTAATAGAATAGAATTCTTTATAGAATAGAATTCTTTATTGGCCAAGTGTGATTGGACACAAGGAATTTGTCTTTGGTGCATATGCTCACAGTGTACATAAAAGAAAAGATACATTTGTCAAGAATCATGAGGTACAACACTTAATGATTGTCATAGGTACAAATAAGCAATCAGGATACAATCAATATTGATATAAGTCGTAAGGATACAAGCAACAAGTCATAAGTGGGAGGAGATGGGTGATAGGAACGATGAGAAGACTTAATAGTAATAGTAATGCAGCCTTAGTGAATAGTTTGACAGTGGTGAGGGAATTATTTGTTTAGCAGAGTGATGGAGTTCGGGGGAAAATTGTTCTCTTGGTGTGCAGTGCTCTATAGCATCATTTTGAGGGTAATCAATCAATAAATACATACATACATAAACATAGTCAAGCTTTTGAGGTTAACAATATAATTCAAATGATGGTATTTGGCTAATGAAAAAGTCTAAAGCAGTTTCTTATTCCTGGAAATCATTATTAGCCTTGATGTAGTATGACTGTGTCTGAAGGCCATCTCCCAGGAAACTAGTGGACTTCCTTGTGCAGTTGATCGGCCTTTGCAAGAACAGAGTGCAGTTTTCCTGCAGGGCATTGTTTATGCCCTCATGTACTTCCAAATCAACAATGAAGCAGCATTACCAAAAAAAATTCTGCTGCTAGGTGTACTCTTAATATTTTTTTTTTAAATCTTCACAAGCATTCCAATGCTGGCGACTGTTAAATTGAATTCTGAGGTTGCAGTATATTATACAGCAGATATTTTCCTCATACATTAAACCCTAATTTTGTGATTGTAAAGGATAGGAATTTGTGACTTTATAATTTAAACTATAGCTCATATATCAGGAAGCAATCGCACATTCTGTAGCTATGAACAGCCCCAGATGCAATTTTTAGAATTTTAAGACTGCAAACATAAGAAAGGGAACTATGCCCAGAAGCTTAGAAAGCCACTGCCAATGAGGACTGGACTGGAAAATGTGGGTAGTCTACAGGGGCTGGGCTAGGTGGTAGCACAATTTTGCGCTGGTTTGGCTCCTTTCTTCAAAACTGGTCCCAACTGGTTTTAGTAGGGGTAAGAGGTCCGCTATCTGGTGACATGCCACATGGCTCCGTACTCTCTCCACTCCTTTTTAACATCTACATGAAGTCATGGGGCGAGATCATCTATCACTTTGGGTTAGGTATTTGCAGTATGCTGATGATGCCCAACTTTTTTTTAACTCCTGGTGACCCAAGTGATGCTGTTGCTGCCCTCTCTTGGTGCCTGGGGGACCTGAAAGGGGGAGAACAGGCTTCAACTGAACCCTGACAAGACCGAATGATTTTGAGTGCATGGGGCTCCGAGATTCAGGACTTTGTCATCTTTGACTCTGGATAGGGTGGGACTACTCCTGACAGATCTGGTCTGCAACTTGGGGGTTCTCCTGCCTGAAGAGCAGGTGGCAATCGCTGCTAGGAGAGCCTTTGCATAACGTTGGGTTGTGTGCCAGTTGCTGCCTTTTCTGGATCAGAAGTCCCTGCACTCAGTCATTCAGGACCTAGTCATCTCATGGTTGGACTGTTGTAATGCACTCTACATGGGGCTACCCTTGAAGAGCATTCAAAAGCTACAGCTGGTACAGAGTGCAGCGGCATGGGTAGTTCTTGGGGTCCGAAGAAGGGCCCATGTAACATACTGCTCCATGAGCTGCACTGGCTGCCAGTCTGCTTCCAGATGCATTTCAAAGTGTTGATAATCTCTTTAAAGCCCTTGGCATAGATCCAGGTGAGTTGAGGGACTGTCTCATCCCACTGGGATTGGCCGGTCCCACCCGTCCCAGCAAAGGAGGCATGCTGTGAGTCCTGTTGGCCCGATTTATTCCAGTTAGGGGGCCCAGGAATAGCCTTTCTCTGCCACTGCATTTGTCCTCTGTAACACCTTGCCCCCTTATGAGGTTGGCCCCAACCCTCCTGACCTTCCGTAAGAGCCTAAAGACCTAAAGTTCAATGGGGGAGCATCACAATGGAGGTGGTTGATTGATTAACAACAGATCCCACTTTTTCCCCGACCCTGCGCCCGCTTCCCTCTCTCCCTTTATCTATCTAATATCTCTCTCTCTCTCTCTCTCTCTCTCTCTCTCTCTCTCTCTCTCTCTCTCTCTCTCTCTCTCTCTCTCTTTCTCTCTCTCTCTCTCCTTCCCTCCCTCTCTCTCATCTCTCTCTCACATCTATCTATTATCTATCTATCTATCTATCACTATCTATCTATCTATCTATCTATCTATCTATCTATCTATCTATCTATCTATCTATCTATCTATCATCTATCTATCAATCTATCAATCTATCAATCTATCTATCTATCTATCTATCTATCTATCTATCTATCTATCTATCTATCTATCTATCTATCTATCTATCTATCTATCTATCTATCTATCTATCTATCATCTATCTATCTATCCATCCAACCAACCATCTAATCTTTTATGATTGTAAGCCACCCAGAGTTACCCTGTGGTAAGATAGGCGGCCAATATATTTTATAAACAAACAAACAAACAAACAAACAAATAAATAAATACACACACACACAAACATACATACACACATACATACACACATACATACATACTTTGCAATTTTAAAGAACATAGATTGCATTGCTCTGTACTACATTCTGAGAGGAATTTAGCTTTTGTGAACTTGTGAACTACCATTTCTTTTACTGTAGTTAGGTAGAATCTAAGCCCACTAAATATCCCTTGAAGCTAAAATTCTTGCTTACACAGCCTTCCTACTAAGCAAAAAAAAAAAAGAGAAAAAATTATTTTATCAAATATGAAATAAGCTGAAACATGACATCATCATAATCAGATAGTGGTAAGTCATCCATTACATGAGGGATATTGGTTTAATATTGGACAAATTGTGTCTTATGCCTACAATCGTGTAGAAATATCCCAGAAAACAAAAAAGGGGCCCAGAGGATCTAGGGAATGCCAAAGTCTTCATGTTCCCCAGTCTCTCCCTAAGCTTTCTGGTTGCTGCAAAGCACATTCCGCATGGCCTGGATAAGAAGAGCCTAATCATATCTCAGTACAACTATACTCAGGGCAACATGAAAGCACACTGCACGAATGCACATTAATTCCCCTCCGGCTTATTGCAGAATTTATGACCCTAAGCTTTCAGTAGCTAGCTCATTTCTAAGAAACACATCAAGGCTTGGCTTTTTTTTTCTATCTTCCAACTGGCTTTCTTCTTAGTTTGTTGTAAATAGACTTGAAAAACCATTTGATCAAAAGGCAAGCTGTCGATCTGAAATTAAATATACTTCAAATACAGTATAACATTCAGTACTGTAACTATACCAAGAATCATTTGCTCAGTTGGCATTTACTTGAATTTATAGATTTCAATCCTGACTTCGCAACTCTTATAATCTTACTGTGTAACATTACCTCAATTGTGCAATAATAATCTCAGTTACTGGAGAGATGGAGCCACCAGGAAAAAGTTAAGAATGCAAAGGCAAAAGAAAACTGCATCCTGTTTCATAAGAATAAATTCCATAAGTCTTGCCTCTGCCTTCTTTCTCCTATAGGCTCCAGTCTCCTAAAAATGGCCTTGAGGGGGGGAAATTAAGAGTTCTTTATGGCATTGAATATCTGGACACAAGAACACTAGAAAAGGAATCCTTGCAATAATGTTCTCCATTTTTAATCATTCTAAAGAATAATAAAAGCTCAAGGGGAGTCAATCTGAACCTCAAAGTTTTCTACCATTGCATTGGAACTTGGAAACCCTGGGATTAATTGTAGAAGCCATAATATACACAATTTCCTTGCTTCCCTGCACTTCACTCTACACTCTTTATTCCCACTAATCTCTTTAATGAAGATGTGCCAAATTCACAAACGGCAACAATCAGTTGAAATTAAAGTACTACTTTTGGGTTGACGTTGACCTCTCACATCTTCACTAAACTGATGTCAACCCTCTTTGCAAACAGATACATCTCTGAGCATGTGCACACTTATTTGCATAATTTTTTGATCAGAGGTCCATCAAAAATAAGATTTTTTTCAACAGTTCATTTAGTAACTGTTGTTTGGTCCATATGAATATGGGGTTGAATTTATGGATGTGATTATCACATCTTGAAGGTAAGCTTCAAGGCTGATTATGTAGAGAGAATCTGTCTGACACACTTCTGTAATTTAATTGCACATTCCTGCTACGTCTGCAAGTCAGCCAGCCATTTTATCTGGTTCAGCATTTATAAGACATTATAAAATAGACAGATGTGGCCTTTAATAATACTGAATTGCAATTTCTTTATTCCTGGGTGACATGGGTGAAAAAGACAATATTTCATAGATCCATGGTGTAGCTATACTTTCATTTCAACAATGTTCCTGGGAACATTGTTGAGAATACAGAAAGAATTCTGATAGATTAGATTTTCCTAATCCAGAATTAAGTCTAGTAACAGTCAAACAGATGCCTATAAAAATCTCACACTCAGGAAATGAGTATTCATTAAGTGACTCCGCGGCATATTGCCTATGGCAATAGAAACAGTATAGAACGACCATATGCAACTGATACAACACACAGCACTTATATTGGCTGATGGTTATGGGATACATAATTCAACATACTGTGTCAAATTGGGGAACATTGACCTAACATTGACCTATTTTCAGATGATTCTATCCACAAAAGTGTTGCCATCATGAGTAGGGTAACATAATAAAATCTTGAAATAAATGTATTCCTCATAATATATTAGTAGGTAAGATGACATTTGTATGGAAGAATGCATTGAATTAAAAAAACAAAGTCTATTTATATGTGATTGTTCACACTGGATTTAGGCCATCCGTTAATCTCTTTGTTTCTCTTACCAGAATCATTATCATGGGCATCAGGTAGAGTAAGATACACATTATTATTCTTCTTGGCTGTTACTGTCTCAGTCAAACTGTTTGCTTTCTCTGAATCACTGGAAAAGAACAAAAACAGGATAAACATGTTAATTATCACTTACCTAAAAGGCAGGGTATATGCTAGAGCCAGAACGCCGTAGTAGATGAGGGCTTTGACTAAAACTTGGGAGGTCCAGGTTCTAGCCAACGTTCAACCACGAAGATTCAGTGGGTGACTTGGGGCCAATTATTTTATCTCAGTCCCACCTACCGTTTTTTATTTATTTTAGTTATTTATTTGTCAAACATGTTATAGGATAGTAGTAGTTTGTATAAACATAAGTAAAAAGTAACGATAAAAGAGGACAATAGGACAGGGACGGTAGGCACAGTGGTGCGCTTATGCACGCCCCTTACAGACCTCTTAGAAACGGGGGGAGAGGTCGACTGTAGACAGTCTAAGGTTAAAGTTTTTGGGGTTTGGGGAAGAAACCACAGAGTCAAGTGGTGCATTCCAGGCATTGATCACTCTGTTGCTGAAGTCGTATTTTCTGCAGTTGAGTTTGGAGCGGTTTATATTTAGTTTGAATCTATTACGTGCTCGTGTATTGCTGCGGTTGAAGCTGAAGTAGTCATTAACAGGAAGGACATTTTGGTATATGATTTTATGAACTACATTTAGATCAGATCGGAGGCGACATAGTTATAAATTGTCTAATCCCAGTATTTCAAGTCTGGTGGAATAAGGTATTTTGTTGTGAGCGGAGGAGTGAAGGACTCTTCTTGTGAAATATTTCTGGACTCTCTCGATTGTATTTATGTCTGATATGCAGTGCGGGTTCCAGACAGGTGAGTTGTATTCCAGAATTGGTCAAACAAATGTTTTGTATGCTCTGGTTAGCAATGTAATGTTGCCAGAGAAGAAGCTACGCAAGATTAGATTAACAACTCTTAGTGCCTTTTTGGCAATGGTCATTGGATATGAGTACTCCAAGGTCTTTGACAGAGTGAGGGTCATCTACAAGTTCGTTTCCTCCAAGTTTGTATTTTGTATTCTGATTTTTTTTGCCAATGTGTAAGACAGAGCATTTGTTGTTGAGATTTGAAGTTGTCAGTTGTTTGACCATTCTGCTACACGATCAAGGTCTTTTTGAAGGGTAGCAACATTGTCGGTGGTGTTAAATACTTTAACATCATCAGCAAAGAGAACGCAGTTGCTTATAATATGATCACAAAGATCGTTTATGTAGAGTATGAAGAGTGTTGGTCCTAAAACACTGCCTTGAGGGGAAACAAAGGAAGAGGAAATGCTTCTGCAGAAAGATGAGAGAAATTTAAACAAGAGTAATAATCAGTCCTAGAAAATGAGCATCTATCAACCTTGAAAACTGAAATGTGGGTGCATATGACATAGTCGTGGTCAAAATTACTCAGGCAGCAGGGATTTCTGTCAAAAAGACAGAAGTTTGTTGTATCACAAGCCATACTGTGTGAAAATTTTGATAAAGCAAACTGCCAAGGCAGGATGATGATGTCAGTGGTGATCAATGCACTTGGGTTAATTTGACATGTTTTAGCAAAGTGTGGCTTCTGCTGCTGAAAATCCGACGGTTTGCTTCTTTCCTACCTGTGAAGTAGGGAAAATGTGATACACTTCCTAGTGTAGAGAATTGTGTTCTTCTCCATCGTAATGAGGAAAGCTGACTTCAAAGTCAAAATTATACTAGTCATTACTGGCTCAGTGGCTTATAACTAACTATGGGTTGTGTGTGGTCTCTGGCACAGAATGCTTTTATTATATTTTATCATTTTTCTTTGTACATGATATTCTAACCCCTGTCAGCTGCCCTGAGTTGCCTGGTGACTGGGCACCCTGATCATTCTCATGCACCAAATCGATCCGTTCATAGTGCAGAATAGAGAATGGGTCACCTGATGTCCTACTTTCCATCTCTATTGTGCTGCTCTTATGTACATAAAAGAATTAAGACTGGAATAACCAAAGACTATTTTCTCTGTACAGTTCATGCTAATTATCCACAGTATTGTTTCCTATGTTTCTGACAAGTTGTGTCCTTTTGCTATAAGGATATAGATCAGGGTGGGTTCTAACTTACCTCGCTGCCAGTTCTCTTCCTCCTGTGCCATGTGGGCGCATGCACTTCGCATGCGCGAGCATGCTCAGTGCCGAAAACCAAGCTTCTGCGCATGCACAAAAGCAAAAAACAGCTTCTGCGCATGAGCAAAAGCCAAAAACAAGATGGCGGCGCCTATGGCGCTGCCCTTAGAGCCTGTTCAGGGGCGTGGCAAACCAGCGATCGCTCCCAGTTCGGTGAGTGGGGGGAAATTCCTGCTACCGGTTCTATAGAACCGGGAGCAACCCAGCTCTGATATAGATAATGCAATTTGTGGTTATTAAGTCCCCTGTGCTTTTTATCTCTTGCCTTTCATTCATCTCTCTCTCTCTCTCTCTCTCTCTCTCTCTCTCTCTCTCTCTCTCTCTCTCTCTCTCTCTCTCTCTCTCTCTCTCCCCTTCCCTCCCGCCCTCCCGCCCTCCCTCCCCCCTCCCTCTCTGCTTTTTGGCTGCCTTTTGTCCCCTGTTGCCATGTAATCATGTTTATATTTGCTGATGTTTAATAAATAAACATCAAGTTATATTTTTGATAGCTGAACTAAGCAGTGTGTCTTCTTGTTCTAATCTGGATATAAGCACGCATTGCAAGTGGGCTGGGTGGCAACTAAACTGGAAATTACCCGCAGTATTTTTCCACCAGCTAAGTAGTGCTGCATACGGCCTTTGAGAGCAGCAAAAAGAGCAGCCATTCCTGGAATGGAAATGCATTTTCTGCTCAGAAATTAAGGTTTGTTTATATAACTAAAGGGAAAAAAACCTGGGATACTGCTTTTGCTATTAATAAATAAAATTCTAGGAGATATTTTAAGTATTAAGTTGGTATGTTTGCACTGATATGCAATGTTTATTTATTGAATCTGTAACCTTTTTTTTTAAATCAAAGGGCTTGGGACAGTATTCACTTATTTTCTTTCCACTCTTACCCATTTTTTCCAACAACTCAGTGAAGGTAAGAGAAAGAATAACTCTAATACTAATCATAGTCATTTTAGTAAGATTTTTAGACACATACATACAAACATACTATAATGCAACACATAATTGAGAATGTTCTTTTTAAATTAAACAAAAAAATCAAGCCAGACTTTAAAAAGCATCACATCAACAGATCTAGCAGGTTGGACCCACAAACTCTGTAATGCTTTGTGTATTTCCACTGCAAACAATTGGCCTTAATTTAATATGAGTGACATTGATTTCAATAGGTCCAGCCTTAAATATACCTAAATCTGAATCCCATTAAAGGATCTTAATATTAGTTTCTAGAAAGAGAAGTGAGAAAGGCCATTTACAATATACCTCCCATTGAAGTGTAGCTAGACATATCTGAGCGTATATGAGTCATTCTTAAATATATGTGTTTGTGTGTGTATAGTGGCAGGAAGAGATACTGCCTAAGGTAATCTGAAACAAGGTCATTTAGGGTTTTAATATCAAAACGTGCTCCTTGAATTGAGCCTCCAAATTAAATAGTTTTTAATTACATGAACACTGTGATTATGATATATATGACAATGTTAGCTCAAGTTTGTGTGTCAGTAACATTCAACACAAATAAAGTTTGAGTACATTACTGTAATCCAGTTTGTTAACCTGCTCCATCTGTCTTCTTTCAAAAAACAATCCCTATTAACCCAGGCATATGTAAGATAACCATGATTCTGGACCAGATGGTCTATTAGATTGCCTGTATTTTGCTTTTCTGTTCTTTTAGAATTAAACTGAATTTAGTTTTAGTATTCATCATTTTTAAGAAATGGGTTTATTGGGATGGTTTGACTTAAGATTATTGTTATCACTTCTTGTGAACCACTCTGGGTATAGAAATAAAATCAATCAATTAATGAATAATGTATCGGATTTCAAGCCCCATAATCCACCCTGGAGATCTCCCACATAGGGAAAGCTACTGTCATCAGAAGGGCGTGAGTGAATGCTGATATATATTGTATTCCATTTTTATTCACTGCTACTCAAGATCAGTAAATAATCAATTAAGAATGCCATTATTGTATGGTATTAAATAGGAACCCTTGTCTCCAAGTAGATGTATTGTACTTTTATCACTCTTTGACATGAACAAGCAACATCAATGAAAGAGAACAGCAAGCAAGCTCTGCTAGTATACCAGTTGGTGGCATTTTGCCAGGAAAAACAAATGTTGAAGATGTTTTGTGGGCTTGTGTAAGTGTCCTGACATCTCTGTCTAGCTACAGCACAGCCAGGGGTGAAAGAGAAGGGATTTCTTCCCTCCCTCCCTCCCTCCCTCCCTCCCTGAGTGCAAGGATCTGATTCTGCTCTCCATGGAATATGCCTGGCAGCTGGGAGTGACTTTAGATTTAGTTCTGGTCTGTCCATTTGCCTTGATTTGCAATCCTGCAAAGCTAAAATGAATTCTAAATGGCAACTTGCATTAAATGTTCAGGTTTATCTCTGGAATGGAGCAGCATTGGGAGCATCTGGAATGGAGCAGCACAGTCCTGTCTTCGCTCTGGAAGGGAGGGGGGAGGGGGGAGGGGGGAATGATCCCTGGGATCCTGGTATTCTCCAAACAAGGCTTGCTAACCATGATGGTTATTTCCCAAGGTCTGGTTCTTAGAGACTTGGCTGGTTATATGATACTGCCTTCCTTCTCATTTCCAAGTGACATATCTTTCAATGCTTGCGTATGGATGCTTAATGGTTTCTACAAATTTCAGGTCTCTTACTCAGGCACCTATATTTAGATTTAGGCAGGAATCATAGACCTACTCAAATGCCTGTAAATCCACTCCCGGATTTACAAGTATGTAAGTGGGTGCAGTGCAGACATGCAACCTTCTTTTTCTCCTCATTCTTAAGTATAGGAGATGGAATAATGGATTTAAATGGCAGGAAAGCAGATTCTGATTAATCATTATTTAAAAAGCAGCTGGACAGTAGAATAAATTATCCAGACAGGGGGCAGACATCCTTTCTTGGATGTGTTCCAATGGAAACTAGACAATAAGGATGCTTTAATTTGGATTCCTTCATACAATAGGGCAGTGATGGCGAACCTATGGCACGCGTGCCACAAGTGGCACGCGGAGCCATATCTGCCGGCAGCGAGCCGTTGCCCCAGCTCAGCTCCAGCGTGCATGTGCGCACCACCCAGCTAATTTTTGGCTCATGCGGAGGCTCTGGGAGGGCATTTTAGGTTTCTGGAGGGTCTCCGGGGAAGCATGGGCCATTTTCGCCCTCCCCAGGCTCCAGGGAAGCCTCTGGAGCCTGGGGAGGGTGAAAAACGGGCCTACCGGGCCCACCGGAAGTCAGGAAATGGGTCGTTTCTGGCCTCCAGAGGGCCTCTGCAGGGGTGGGGGAGGCTGTTTTCGCCCTCCCCAGGCATTGAATTATGGGTGTGGGCACTCACACGTGATTGATAGCATGTGTGCACGCGCTTTCGGCACCCGAGGGAAAAAAGGTTCGCCATCACTGCAATAGGGTATTGCACTTGGTGGCCCAAATGGCCTCTCCACCTTATTCAATAACAAGAACAACATACATTCTTTAAGAACAATGTTTTTATATTGAATTGCTGTTCTTACTCAGGAATTTACTCATTTGAAAGATTTATATAGCTATCCATCTCATCTGTGAATCTGCATGGTCTACAAGGATTAAAAACGCAGAAAAACCCACAATATATAATCCCAGGTACCCAAGGATAAACAATAACCCCACTTACAAGAAGGTGTGGGGGGCAGGTGCATGAACAACAGCAGAGCCATCAAACCACCTGACCCAAATGCCTAAGGAAACAGGTAGATCTTCAATAATGAATTCTTCCTTACAAAAAGGCTAATGGGGCTGGGGCCATCCAAATCTCTAGGAGAATGCTGTTCTGTAGGGCAGGTGCTGCAACCAAGAAAGCACAACTCCAAGCTCCAACAAGGTGGCATTGTTTGAAAGAAGGGGCCCAGAGCTCGTCTTCTCTACTAAATCTGGTGGGGTGACCAGAAACAATGAAAGTAAGATGGTCCCACAAGTAGCCTGGCCTATGCCATCTTGGGCTTTATAGGTGATTGTCAGTGTCTTGTAAGGTAAGAAATGAAAATGTTTAGACAAGCTAATAATCCACAATAATGTCTTCTAGCCAAACACATATATGTTTGCCAGTTTAGGCCTAAAAAGAATGCTATTTTTATCTTTTGGAAAAAAATATTTTTGATCATCTGGTGGTAGAGATAGCTTCAGGTCTTTGAGAATCTTGTACCAGACCAGTCCTTCTCAAATAGTGGGGTGCGCCCCCCTGGGGGGGCTCGGAGCGATGCCAGGAGGGGTGCGTGTGATCCCGGGGAACATGCGTGGTCCCTCTCAATCGATTCCCCCAGATGGGGAGTGTTTTCCCAATTGCACGCTGCTCCGAGCCCGGAAGAGAAGGCGGACAGGCGGGGTGGGGCGGCTGCGTGGGTTCTTGTTGTTCTCGGCGGGTGCCGCGGTAGCCATGAACAGAGTGGCGAACCTGCTGCTAGACAAGGAGGAGCATCCTCTGCAGCTGGGCAAAAGCTTTGAATGGCACTCTAAAGCCTTCTTCCACACCATTCGCTGTGAGTGCCCAGCAGAGGTGGCGCTTATGGGCCAGGCCGGCGACCCCAAAACATCGGCTTGATTAAGCTGGCCTGGCCCTGTGTCAAAAGAAGGCCCTAACCACAGTAGGCTATGCCTGCCTAACTGAAAACAGGCTCTACTGAGTTCAGTGTGACTTACTCCCAGGTAAGTGGGTAGAGCAGCTTTCCCCAGCCAATAGTTTGCTTGCAGCTTATAATAAGTAAAATAATAAATATTAACACTAACATTCCATTGGGGCCCAGATTGGAGAGTTGGGGGCGCGCAAAATGTTTACTTCTTCCTGGGGGAGGGGGCGTAACAGAAAATAATTGAGAAGCACTGTATCAGACACACTTGTGACTGCTTCACATATGGACCAAGGGAATGGCACTATGGTGCTAATCTTTTTGTCATCAGGACAGCTAGATAGTCAGTAAGAAGTGCTTCCTCCCTTCCTTTCCAGCTGCTATTCTACTGCAAGTCCATCTCTTTACTGAGTAACTGTGGGACTCATTGCTTGGTATGTTAAATCAAGCTGGCCTGGTTTTTGAGCAGATATTATGCTGATTGACAATAGAACCAGGAATGGGAACTCTCCCTCTTCTTAATTAAGTTGTGGTCACTAAGATAATCTCCACCTCTTCAGGAAGCTGTGATTGGGCTGCAAGCCAGTGGCAAAGTTACTCTGAAGACAATCAGCTTGGTTTCTTGAAAACGTTTCAGGCTGCTAAGATGATCTTGTTTCTGGAATCTATTCCTTGTTACAGTCAATATTGACTCGTTTCCACAATGATGCCACTGCTGTTGATGGAATCACTATTTATGTCTGATCTCCTACAGTAACTGTATTATAGATTAAAGGTGTGGGGGTCTCACATGATGGACTAGTACTTCACACACACAATTACAAACAAATGCTAGCTTGCTAGAAAGACTGGCCTAGACTTCTTGAAGCACTGGGATCTCTACTTTTTAATTTGTTCAAGAGGTGAATGATAATATACACAAGCCTGTTGACGACACAGAATCATTCAGAAGAGAAACACTGATGTGAAGAGCTCCTACATTATATCCCCCAAATTGGTTGAATGTGCTTTAAAGTCAATACAATAATGACTGCATGGAGAAATGTAATAACTTATGAAAATATGGAGAGAGAGAAGTTTGTCTCCTCCTGTCAAAATGTTACAAGTCAGCCATTGAAACTAAAAGAGGAATGATTCAGAATCAGTGAAAGGAAATCCTTTGCAAAGTTTAGATTGGAGACCAATCTAAGTCATACAACTTTAAATAAACAATTCCATGGATGGTTCCTTCAGTGGTTGCTGTTCCTAATGATTGAATATTGTCTCCTGAATCACAGCATTCCTTACATATCAGGCACTGAGGAGTGATAGAAGAATACTATTGCCCTCTGTCCATGCTTGTAAACTCCTTGCATGTTCTGGCTGACCACTGTGTTACACAGAATGCTAGATTAGCAAGCAGTGGCTTGATTCAATATGGCTCACATTTTGCAGCTGTTCATGAAATGTTGCGTATGAAACTGCACTAGGCATATGAACTCCCATATCCAGACAACCCTTTCTGCATCTCTATTTAAAGAAAATCCAATTTCAATTTAAAGAAAAGCCTACCTTTGCTGCGAAACATTATACAACATCTGCCACTGATGCAACATATGTCTACAGGTCACTAAAGCCTCTTCCGGTCCTTTATGTATTAATTCCAGTTTTATTTTTGTGAAGAGTAAGCTGCAATAAAATATACACACATATAAATAGCAAATAATATTTAGCTGTACAGATAAATACAACATGATAAACATGATTTCCATTTGTAGAGAGATAATGTCTACAGTTTGACATCCAAATTTAAGCCATTTCCATATAATATAATATAATATATTATATTATATTATATTCCATATAATATACTATGCTTAGCTGATAACTGCTGCCAGCATTACAGCTGAAATGGAGCTTTTAAAAGGACATCAGGATGGATGGGAGAACCCTAATTATTGCAGAAATTTTAAAAAAGGAAAAAAATCCTAATAGTTCACCAAAAATAAATGTAAATTTTATTCAAATAATTTAAAAAATTCAAATTTGAGGAGAAAACTAGATAGTTTGGCAGAAACAAGTAACTGAAAAAAAAATCCCCCATCCATTGATTTAGATGGGTTAAATGTATGGAATTAATATTATAAAACTGATTACCAATTTGAAATGGATTCCTTGTGCTTAATTTTTAGTACCATATTAACATTAAAATACAGTTGTTGTCATATATTATAGTATGTTCATGCAATAACAGAAAAAACTGAAAAACGAACTTTATAATAGAAATGAACTTTAAAAACAATCAGGCTGGAAAACATTCTTCAATCCCCAAATCTACAAATGTTGATAACCTAGATTTTTTTAAAAAAAATGTTTTTAGTTAAAAAAAGATTTTACAAAATTAAAAAAAACTACAGAAACATAAATAGTATAGAAAAGATTCTAAAAGGGTAGAACAAGTGAAAAATTACAAAAAAGCAAGAAAAAGGTATCTAAAGTAACAATTTTAACTTGGATTTCTAAAGTCATACGTTTGTAGATATCTAACATCATTGTGAAAAATGGAAAAAGACACACTACATTCATAGCCTTTAAACCGATCCTGCCAAAATCATTATTCAAAGAAAACTTCATTAAGTGAGCATTACAGTGAAGAAAATATAATATTGATAACGGCCAGAATAATCCTAAAGAGATTATTTCCACTATATTATATTAGTACCATATGTTTTAAGGGGAGAAACTTGCAGTAGCATTAGTCCAGTTCCTTAATTATTTCAGTTGACCTTTTCATTGGTTTTCTTAGCTCTACAATACCTTTTCAAGATATCAGCATGACTTTTCTTGCACTTTTAGGATCAGCTAACCTTAATATTGCTCATCATCCAAAGCTACCAATGGGGATCAGATTGAGCAAACACATAAAAAGACTAGTTACAATGTTCCCCTACAACGGTATCAGATGTATATTTATTTATGTATTACATTTCTATGCCCCATTCTTACTAATACAGCAACTCTGGGTGGGTTTTTTTGCTTCACTTATAATTGTTCTTTCAAAAGATGTATCACGTATGTAAATTACCATATTTTTTTAGAGTATAAGATGCACCTTTTTCCCCTCTAAAAGAGGGTGGAAATGTTGGTGCATCCTATACAACGAATACAGCCATTTTTGGCCTCCCGAAGCCACAAAAATGGGGTGCACAGAGGGTTTGGGAGGCCTGCAGAGAGCTTCTGGGGGCTGGGGGAAGACAAAAACACCCGTTTTTGCAAAAAAACCTGGCCATTTTTTGCAATAACAGGGGTGTTTTTGCCTTCCCCCAGCCCCCAGAAGCATTCTGCAGGCCTCCCAAACCCTCTGCGCACCCTGTTTTTTACAAAAACAGGTGAAAAACAGGCCTGTTTTTGCAAAAAATTGGGTGCACAGAGGGTTTGGGAGGCCTGCAAAGTGCTCCTGGGGGCTGGAAGAAGGCAAAAATGCCCCCGTTTTTGCAAAAAAATGGGCCATTTTTCACAAAAATGGGGGCGTTTTTGCCTTCCCCCAGCCCCCCAGAAGCACTCTGCAGGCCTCCCAAACCCTCTGCGCGGGCCCCATTTTTCATAACAATGGGTGAAAAAACGGCCCCGTTTTTGCAAAAATGGGGCACGCAGAGGGTTTGGGAGGCCTGCAGGGTGCTCCTGGGGGCCGGGGAGGACAAAAACTTTTTTTCTTACTTACCTCTTCGAAATCTTGGTGCGTCTTATAGTCCGAAAAATACAGTAGCATACATATATTTTATGCAAAGCTTTGTCCTTTTGTTGGGAATGTATAATTAGTGGTCCAGCTGGTGAATGAAACCCAGGAGCACATGCTCATGAGTTAGGCTTAGTAGTTCCCCATACCCACCCCATTTCTTGGCCTAGCACAATGCAGCGTCAGCAGAAAACTTAACAAGAGTTTTACGGAAAGGAGAGTTATGATTGTGTGAATGTCAAATAAGGTCTTGAACTGAACTTTATTCTATCTGCTGAAATGCAGAGCTTGCTGCAAGATATATGGCAAGAAGTAGAATTTAATCCTCAGAGCCATTAAGAAAAATTCCAGCAGAGCTATTTTTAAAATACAAAGCCTTCTATCAAATTCCATTTGGTTACATGAAGGATTACCTCTTTATACCCATGTCCTTGAATAGCAACATCCATTGACAGAAATAAAATTGTCATTCAATAAAAGGTGAGTTGAATATATCAGATGAAACTTTCATTGGAAACCAATCCTTCCCACTAAGAAGGGTCTTAGGTTTAATGTCAGAATATCCTTTAAAGGATTTTATTTATTTATTTATTTATTTATTTTATTTAAACGCTCTTATAGGCCGCCCAATCCCGTGGGACTCAGGGCGGCGTACAGCATGAATAAGAACGTACATCTAAAAACAATCATAATTTAAATTAAAATATAATTAATATATTTTAATAAAGGATAAAGTAAATGAAAGCCCAAAACAAGAAAATGCATCTTTGTTTTAAAATATTCTTTTTAATATTCAATTGCACCAAAGGTGTTCTTGAAAACAATCAATCATGCATGTGATCTCAATGTTTTTATAGGAATCCCAGCATATTTGCTCCCTAACATTTTTTTTATTTAAATGCTTTCCTGGTCAGATGGGAAGTGCTCAAGTGTTCCAATGTGGTTGAGGAAATATTTATTTATTTATTTTGTGAGATTTATATACCGCCTCACAGTGCAAGCACTCTCTAAGCGGTTTACAACAGTAAGCAATGTATATTTACATTGCCCCCAACAATCTGGGTCCTCATTTTACCTACCTCGGAAGGATGGAAGGCTGAGTCAACCTTGAGCCGGTGAGATTTGAACCGCTGACCTGCGGATCAGTGTCAGCTAAAGTGGCCTGCAGTACCTGCCTCTAACTGCTGCGCCACCTCGGCTCTTCTAATATATAATTATAAATATATTTGGGCATTTAGCAGTTTAAAGGTTTCCCCTGACTCAAGGGAGCGGTACCCATCTCTGATGCTTAGCCGAGGGAGCCTGCATTGTTTGAGACATCTCCATCATCATGTGAGCAGTATGAAAATATGGAACGCAGTAACCCTCCTGCTAAAGCAATACCTATTTATCTACTCACATTTGCATGCTTTCGAACTGCTAGGTTGGCAGGAGCCGAGACAAATAACGGGAGCTCACCCCGTTACGCAGCGCTCAGATCTCGAACCCCGTGCTGCAGGCTTTCCAGATGACAAGCTCATCATCTTAACCGCTAAGCCATTGCATTACCCCCTTAGTAATCATCATCAACTTCACCATTACAAAACTTTTCAGGTTTCCCAAATGCATTAGTATCCAGCACAAATTGTGCACATCCATCAAACTTGAACATAGAGTTCTTGCTCCTGAGTGGAATTCTCCCACTTCTTATTAAAACTGTGCCACAAACACTTGAAAAGCAGCATCCTCCACAGAATTTCAGTGCTCAAAAGTTCAAGGATTCCTATCCACATTCCCCAGTATTCAGTGGAATAGTTGGCTGCTGGAAAATAAAGGACAGTATTCTTTTTCCTATTGGCTGCATGAAGCCAGCCGTTTTTATTACGCCTGTTGAGAGGATTTCAGGAAAGGTAGGGATGTGAGAGAAGGATCTCTGGAATATATGTACATTCAAATGTGATGCAGGTATGCCAAATGGAAGCACTTGCACATGTTTGCCCACCTACCTCCAAGTCCCACAATCCATGCAGCTCTTGGGACAAAAAAATTGTCCATTTCTTGCTCAATGTGAAGAAGAAAAGATAAACGTGAAGACTCCCTCAAGATAAACTTGACTCCTGTAACTCCTTGTAATTGGTAAGAATACAAAGGGGTTAGCATTGCCTTCTTTCAGGATACACGTCCTAATCTAGCATATAGCCCTGGGATTCCTCAGAGTTTCCCATTCAAGTACCAACCAAGTCCAACCCTGCTTAGCTTTTTAAAGATTAGTCAAGTTTAGCTCTATGCTGCCACCTGCTGTACCAGAACAATAAAGGGTGCAATTGCTTGAACAATTCTAAAGCTGATTCATGGACCAGTTATTCTCTTTTTCTACACAGTTTATCTTGCAAAGTTCTTATGAAGATAAATAGAGATAAAATACGATAGCACAAAAAGATATGATCATCCCATTTCTCCACTGTCCTCCAGGATGCTGGATGAATAATTCAGGGTGCACTGCAGGAGACTTCAATGTTATTTTCTTACGCACAAGCAGGCAGACAGTATAACGAGGGGTAGGTATGGCGGGAGCAGAGGGTTTGGCCGCTCTCGGGGAACGAGGATTCGCTGTTTACAAGCGATTCCTTGTTCTGGCCCCTCTGATATGGTTCCATCTAGCTCAGCCCGAGTACCTGGTAACCAGGGATGTCAGGGCCCCGGCTCAAGCTGCTGCTGTTTAATGCCAGGTCGATTATTAACAAGGCCCCCCTTGTACGGGATTTAATTCTGGAAGAGGGGGCTGACCTGGCATGTATCACTGAAACCTGGCTGGGTCAGGAGGGGGGGTTTCCCCTCTCCGAGATGTGCCCGGACGGGTTCTCAGTTCAGCATCAGCCGCGACCCCAGGGAAGGGGTGGAGGAGTGGCTATTATAGCTCGCCAGAACCTTTGCCCTCGAAGGAGCCCTGCCCCGGAGATTGTTGGGTGTGAGACGCTCCTTCTGAAGTTGGACTTAGGGGTTCAGGTGGGCCTTTTGTTAACGTACTTGCCTCCTAGCTGCGTTACAAAGGCCCTGCCTGTTCTGCTTGAGGCGGTTGCGGGGCTGGCGATTGAGTTCCCCAGGTTGATGGTGCTGGGGGACTTTAATCTGCCATCGCCCAGCGAAGCCTCAGGGGCAGTCCAGGAGTTCATGGCTTCCATGACAACCATGGACCTGACCCAAGTAGTTCAGGGTCCGACTCATGAGGGAGGTCACACGCTTGACCTTGTGTTTCTCTTGGGGCAGTGGAGAGATGATCTGAGGCTGAGGGGTTTAGTCACAGTACCCTTGTCGTGGTCAGATCATTTCCTTCTGAGGATGGATTTCATGGCACCACTCCTCCACCGCAAGGAGGCGGGACCGATTAAGTGGTTCCGCCCCAGGCGCCTAATGGAACCCGAGGGATTCCAGAGGGAGCTTGGGGAAATATCTGAATCCCTGGTACACAATTCGTCCGAGGCCCTTGTAGCCACCTGGAATCGGGTGGCGGCGGGGGCCTTGGATCGTATTGCGCCTTTGCGGCCTCTCCATGGTAGCGGATCCAGGAGGGCTCCTTGGTTTACTGAGGAACTCCGTGAGATGAAGCGCCAAAAGAGACGCCTAGAGCGACGATGGAGATCTAGTAAAGCTGAGTCTGACCGGACACTTTTAAGAACTTTCATTAAGTCTTACTTAGTGGCGATACGGGCGGCAAAATGTTCGCATTTTTCCGCCCTTATTGCGTCCGCTGACTCCCGCCCAGCCGCCCTGTTTAGGGTGACCCGCTCCCTCCTAGCCAAGGAGGGTGGCGAAGATCCCTTGCAGGGCAGAGCTGAGGAATTTTCTCGGTTTCTGGCGGATAAAGTCACTCAGATTCGGACAGACCTGGACTCCGATTGGGCAGTACAGGCCGAGGTGACAGGGGCAGGCCTTAGTCCTGTTATATGGGAGGAGTTTGAACCGGTGACTCCTGATGATGTAGACAAGGCCATAGGAGCGATGAGTTCCGCCACTTGTTCATTGGACCCGTGTCCCTCCTGGTTGGTTTCGGCCACCAGGGAGGTTTCACGCGGCTGGCTCCAGGCGTTGGTCAACGCTTCTCTGAGAGAGGGGTCCGTCCCGCGGCCTTTAAAAGTTGCGGTGGTGAGGCCCCTCCTCAAGAAGCCTTCCCTGGACCCAGCGGTTTTAAAGAACTTCCGTCCGGTCTCCAACCTTCCCTTCGCGGGGAAGGTTGTAGAGAAAGTGGTGGCACTCCAACTCCTACGGCTGTTGGATGACACTGAT
This sequence comes from Diadophis punctatus similis, assembly GCA_023053685.1. Classification (NCBI taxonomy): domain Eukaryota; kingdom Metazoa; phylum Chordata; class Lepidosauria; order Squamata; family Dipsadidae; genus Diadophis; species Diadophis punctatus. The sequence continues at coordinate 42,441,460 of JALIGW010000001.1, forward strand.
TTTCTGGATCCCTTTCAATCGGGTTTCAGGCGCGGCTACAGTACGGAAACGGCTTTGGTCACCCTGATGGATGACCTCTGGCGAGCCCGGGATGGTGGTCACTCCTCCATCCTAGTGCTACTTGACCTCTCAGCGGCTTTCGATACCATTGACCATGGTATCCTTCTGCGTCGTCTCGGCGAGGTGGGAGTGGGCGGCACTGTGTTACAGTGGTTCTCCTCCTACCTCTCTGACAGGACGCAGTCGGTGTTGACAGGGGGGCAGATGTCGAGCCCTAGGCCCCTACTTTGTGGGGTGCCGCAGGGCTCGGTCCTCTCGCCCATCCTGTTTAACATCTACATGAAACCACTGGGTGAGATCATCCGACGACACGGGGTGAGGTATCAGCAATATGCTGATGATATCCAGTTGTACATCTCCACCCTGTCTCAATTCAGGGAAGCCGTCGACGTAATGTGCCGCTGCCTGGACGATGTTAGGGTCTGGATGGGGAAGAACCGGCTAAAGCTCAACCCTGACAAGACCGAGTGGCTATGGATATTGCCTCCCAAGGATTCTGTCAATTGTCCCTCCTTGGTTCTTGGGGGAGAGAAATTAACTCCCTCAGAACGGGTTCACAATTTGGGTGTCCTCCTAGATCCACAGATAAAATTGGAGCAACATCTTTCAGCTGTGGCTAGGGGGACCTTTGCACAGGTTCGCCTGGTGCACCAATTGCGACCCTTCTTGGAGAGGGAGGCGCTACTCACAGTCACCCACGCCCTTATCACCTCCCGGCTGGATTACTGCAATGCGCTCTACATGGGGCTACCCTTGAAGAGTATCCGGAGACTACAATTGGTGCAAAATGCAGCTGCGCGTGCTGTGGTGGGTGTGCCCAGGTACACCCACGTAACACCTATCCTCCGCCAGCTGCATTGGCTGCCCATTAGTCTCCGGATCCAATTCAAGGTGTTGGTCATTACCTTTAAAGCCCTACATGGCTCAGGGCCAGGCTACCTTCAGGACCGCATCCTGCCGCATACCTCCCTACGACCGGTTAGGTCCCACAGAGTTGGTCTCCTCCAGGTCCCATCGACCAAACAATGTCGGTTGGCGGGGCCTAGGGGGAGAGCCTTCTCTGTGGGAGCTCCCTCCCTATGGAACCAGCTCCCTCCGGAGATCAGAGCTATCCCCACCCTGCTGGCCTTCCGTAAAGCAATAAAAACTTGGCTCTTCCGGCAGGCGGGGTGAAAGTGAGACCGAGTTGAGTATCTCGGGGTCTCCCCCCTTAGTTATGAATGTTGGAGATTTCTTTTTAATTTTTATATATCTTTTAATTGTTATATGTTTTACTGTAATAGATTTGGACATGTTGTGAGCCGCCCAGAGTCCCTCGGGAGTTGGGCGGCATACAAATCTATTAAATAAATAAATCTATTAAATAAATAACTGAGAATTAATGTTTTAAAGTCTGTATACAAAGAATAGATTATTTGTCATAGCCTCCCAAAATGCTTCACTGTGTTTGTCTTGTGTAAACAATAAAATACTTTTTTTTCTTATCTGACATTATATCACCAATGGAAACTTCTGAGCAAAGTTTTTTAGTCCACTGACATGAGTCATCATGGTCAGATCAATTTCCTCAAGACCTCTTAAGTGAGCCTCATGCCTAAAATCCGAAGGTGGGGGCTGGGATTTGGAGCACTGTAAGATAGTCGCGGACATGAACGTTGTACCTTCTCTGCAGTTTCAACGGACAGATTATGTTGAGGAATTTGGGGGGAAATGATAGCTATTGGACCAGACTCCGAGAAGCCACTTAAGTGAATAAGAAGCTACAGCAGGGTTAAGAGGATCTGGATTTGACTCTTATTCAGTGGTGATATTCAGGTCACTTGACATGCAACATTTGTGCCACTTCTAGATCAACTCTGCATTTACAGAGTCACATAATGCATTGCCTTTGGACAGCAAAGCCATGGAGCTTTGTTCTCCGTGACATAAGAGGAATTCACACCAGCACAGCTCTACAGCAGAAATACTGATGCTTGGAAGCAGCCAATTTCCCATTGGTGTGAATTCTTGCCTTGTCCTGCCTCAAAGCTCTTTTGTTTCCCACGTCCCCACTGGAATTAAGGTCCTTTAGCACTTACTGTGCTGGGCTTCTAAAATGCCCACCTTGGAGTGACTTTTTTCCTCTTTAACTGGGCTAAGTTAACTGGGACAATGAAAGAGAACAGCTTCCTGGTTGGTTGCTGACCAGCTGGTTAACATAGTATCCTTTCTATTAGATGCAAATATGATGCCAATCCTGTTGTGTAAGGTTTGTTTTGTTTTCTGTGGTGAATAAGAAAGCCGCCTTAGAGCTGGTGTGTATTCTGACCTCACTCCAAAATACCCAAAATTTGTAAAAATGGATGAACAGTAAGGTAGAGGCCTACTCTTTTACATCAAAAGTCATAGTTGAAGTGATGGTGCTATGCATATGTTTCATTTCAAATATGTTGCTTATGGTTATATAGATTTTATTTCTATCATACAACCTCCCATCTTTTAATATTTACTTCCTTAGCTCCTTTTCACCTGTTTTGGCACATTCAGGGATTGCAGTCAGAGAAAGAGAAAAGCTCCAGGATATCTGTAGCTCAGCGTTGAAACGAGGAGTTCGTGGTGTTCTTTGAGCTTGGTTGTTTTCTGAAGACATTTCACTATAGCAATAGCACTTAGACTATTTTTCGGAGTATAAGACGCACCTTTCCCCCCCCAAAAGAGGCTGAAAATTTGGGTGCGTCTTATACTCCGAATGTAGCTATTTTGAAGCTTTTCCCCCCAGCCCTGACGAGGTGCTAACAATCTTTCCGGCTCTTCCCAGCTTGCAGGTTTGTTTTCATTGATACTCCCTCCGAAAAAGATTTTTCAGCCCTAACAAGGTGCTAACGATGTTCCTGGCTTGCAGGCTTGTTTTCATTGCTACTCCCTCTGAAGAAGATTTTTTTCAGCCCTAACCAGGGGATAAAATAATGTGCTGAAGACTAAGGATGCTAGCCAGATGAATACCTGGTAGGTAGATTTTTTCCCCTATTTTCCTCCCCCAAAACTAAGGCACGTCTTATACTCCGAAAAATACTTTATATACTGCTTCACAGCCCTCTCTAAGCTGTTTAGAGAGTCAGCATATTGCCCCCAACAATCTGGGTCCTCATTTTACCGACCTTGGAAGAATGGAAGGCTGTGTCAACCTTGAGCCTGGTGAGACCCGAACTGCCAAACTGCTGGCAGCCGGTGATCAGCAGAAGTAGCCTGCAGTACTGCACTCTAACCACTGTGCCACCTCGGCTCATGCATACTAGGCAATATCATCAGTGCTAGTCAGTGCTATCACTGATGATGTTACCTAGTGTGACTAAGGAAACATCTTTAAGAAAACAGCCAAGCTCAGAGAGAAACAGCTGCATATGTGGAAATTCTCATTTCTGTTTAATTATTAAAGATACAAGAGACCTGATTTACGGCACACAGCATAGACTCAAGCTGCTGAAATCCCCTTCTAAATACATTTTCAGCAAGCAAAACTAAAAGGCACCACGCTGTTCTTTCAACCTATTCAAAATAATATTGACTGTCAGCTTTGACAGAGGTTTCTTTGTGGGCAAGTTGGCTTCAAAGAGTGGAGCTGAAACTGACTTTCTGCTTAGTTAGGAATTTTTGGAAGTTCTACACAGCCTTTCATTTTTCTTTAAATGTATATACTAGGCACGAAGTAACATTAATAAGCCTGCTTTTTTTCACTTTGTTTTTGAAAGCAAGCCTAATTTTTAATGCCCCAGAAAACACTCCTTTACTTCATATATATCCTGACGAAGTGAACAAGGAGAACCTTGTGGGCACCCAGCAATATCACTCAGAGGGAAACTGCAGAGCTGGGGGCTGGTTTTCCATTCCTCCTGGATTATAAAGGCAACTTGCCAGATGCCCGAATGGAAATCTGGATCTAGTCTTCAAAGGTCAATGAGGGAGCACAACACCTTCTGAAGGGAGGAAACCCAGTGGATTTACATAATGAATCATTCATACTTTAACATTTTGGTTTCCCATTCAAGTGGGATTTACAACGAAATGCTGAGCGTATTCTCTATTCTCAAAAATCCTCCTGCTCCCAATTCCACTTAGGCCATTTACTCCAAATAGGGCTCTTCTTTCTCTTTCTAGCAGGTGTGTAAGTTCAGTGTTGGAAACACTAAAAAATGGAATCCGGAAAAGGGTACAGAAAGTTAAACATTATCCCCTGTAGTTATCTGTTATAAACAATCTACATAGCCAATTCATAAATTGCATTTTCTAAGGCAGTGGTTCCCAACCTCGGGGTCGGGACCCCTTTGGGGGTCGAATGACCATTTCCCAGGGGTTGCCCCGGCATCCTCAGCTCCCCCCCCCACTGCCACAAGCCTGGCCATATCGCGCCCCACAACCCGCGCCCCCACCACGCTCCATCCCGCTGCCGCCATTTGGGTTATTTTACCATCTGCGCATGCGCAGCACGCTTTACGCATGCGCAGAGGGTAAAAGAACCCAAATGGTGGCGGGGTGCGTCACGGTGGGGGCACGGGGGCGTGGCGTGGGTCGCGGCATTAGGAAGGTGGGGAACCACTGTTCTAAGGGGATAGGCCTTTTTGGTAACGTCTCCACTTTTTGAGATAGCGCTCCAGAAGGTTTTTTTGATCCAGGATATGCCTGGATCATTAAATATTAAAATATTAAATATTAAACATCTTTTTGTTTAAAAATGGCTTTTTCTTGGTAAGTATGTTTCATTGCTGCTAATTCTGATTTGTTTGTTTTAGTGCTATGGTGCTAAGTCAGATAGTGATGCTTAATAGATAATATAAGTTTATAAATGTTTAAAAATTCAAAATATTCTGGGTAATAAACTATTTTCTCTATATTTCTTTATTCTTTTCATGTATTTATTAGACTTATTTGCCACCCATCTTGCCTCTAGGCAACTCTGAGCAATTTACAAACATTAAGATTAATTTTTCTAATCAGGACAATTTTACATTCAGATAGTCCTCTCTCTCTCTCTCTCTCTCTCTCTCTCTCTCTCTCTCTCTCTCTCTCTCTCTCTCTCTCTCTCTCTCTCTCTCTCTCTCTCTCTCTCTCTCTCTCTCTCTCTCTCTCTCTCTCTCTCTCTCTCTCCCTCCCTCCCTCCCTCCCTCCCTCCCTCCCTCCACATCTTTAAAAACTTCTCCTTTAAAAATTCATGTAATCTAAGCAGGCAGATAGTTGCCACAAGGTAGCTTTGTTTATTCTTCTTTTGTTAAATTCATGATTATGACTGCTGGAGATTAGAAATGTAGAAAGCCCCCCCCCCCTCCAAGAGAGAGTAGAAAGCAAACAAAGGGCTTAAGGTTTTTGAAACCAAGGCAGTAATTTAAATGGTAGGCAGTTGTTCAGTTGCTAACCCAGACGGCCAGGAAGCCTCCCTTCCAGATCCCCGCATCGGCTTGTAGTACTTATAATTTTATCAATATTACTCTGATTTAATCCCAAGCTTTCTATAAAAAGCTCTGCTTATAAAAAAGTTAGTCTTCTAAAATTGCAGGCAAGTTTGAAAAAGCATTTCAACTATACAAAATATAATCTAAAACTTCCATGCCACTTAGGAGATGAGTCGATTTAAGTAGGTATTGGAGGACTCTAATCATGTGGAATTCATAACTTCAACATTCATCAAACTTTTATTTTCTTCCTGTTCTTTCTCCCAATTATTTTTGCCTATAGAAGAGTACAGGAGATCCTGAAAACATGGTTTTTTTGCATGTTTGGTTGGTCCCCTTAAATATTTTTGACCATAATTTTAATTTATTTTATGGCTAGCCTAACTTACATTACATATTTTATGCTAAATATGTTTTGTTTCAGCTATTTAATTTTCCCCCCAAATAATTTTATTAGGAACTATAAATACACATGCTCACAGGATCCAGCTTTGGGAAATATTTGGAATATCAATTTACTTAGTAGTTGAATTTATGTACATAAAGTATGCAATGCATTGTGGCCAGATCAACCAAAATATTCAAAATATTTCTGGAGTTGATTTAAGCATTTAATATGAGAAAGATATATCTCCCTATTTCAAAAATGATGGATAAATATACATACTATGCTTAATACCAAACCAAGAAAGTGCTTAGGAATTGAGAAATGTTTTCATGATTTAAATGTTTAAAAATATTTTAAGCTTGTGTATTCAATATATCTATTCAAGAGACATTTAGACAGCTGAAGCTAGTATATTAGAAAAAAATATTACTGATTCAGTTAATAAAAAATGAGCCAATATATCCTTCATTGTAGGTTTTTCAATTGTTCTTTGTTGGCAGCCAGAATAATTACCCATACTTCTAAACACCATTATTTCAACAAAAGATGTACTGTGGTTTTCCTTTTTTAATATTTAATAATAAGGAAATCAGTTTCTTATGTTTCAATAATTTATATGCACTGGGTAATTTAGACAAAAAGTCTTACTATTCATTATGAATGTTATTAAGAAATTCATTATGAATGTTTATTAAATGATTTTCTCAATTTCTGGGGGGGGGGAGAATCTGAAATATGAAAGGACTGCAATTTAGATCATGTAATTAATAAAGTAATCCTTCAAGCTGAACTCAACTCTTGGTGAGTTCAGGCTCATCTTCATGTAGGGCTCTTGGCATAAGGGCAAAAGTCTGATCCTAACTCAGTTTGCCCTCATGAATATTTTTGAGTTCTACTAATATGAATTGTCTCAATTGAAAAGCATCTAAATGATGTTTTAGATTCGGTATGTCTAAACCTTAATTATACTTTTTTTCTATTGCAAAGTTTATCAAATCTTCAGTTTTTTTAAATAATTAAATGTAAATGAAGACATAATTCTTTTCCATACACAAAAACCAAATAGAAAATAATCCAATTGAAAGTGACTGAAAAAAACCCAAGATATTATTTTGAAGAATAATTATATGTCATGCCTATTTGGCCAAAAAGAGATAATGAAAACTGTTGCCAGGTCTTAATACCTGTGTGATAATTGTTCCTAATTATATAAATCCCACATGTGAAGTCCCATTAACCTAAAGCTCATTTTGTGATTTTTTTTCCCCAATATTATTTAAAATGACGTTTTAACAAAGTTAACTTTTAAACTTGCCACTGCATCAAATGTGTTCAATTTGAACTATAATTGAAGTAAGTTTTTTTATTTAGAAGTACAAGAAATATGAAATGGTCTGTAAACAGATGAAATATATGATGTTCTGATTTTTAAGAATCTGAATATTTTTCCCCTTATTTTAGCAATAGCACTTAGACTTATATACCGCTTCATAGTGCTTTACAGCCCTCTCTAAGCGGTTTACAGAGTTCAGCATATTGCCCCCAACAATCTGGGTCCTCATTTTACCAACCTCAGAAGGTTGGAAGGCTGAATCAACCTTGAGCCTGGTGAGATTTGAACAGCTGAACTGCTGAACTAGCAGTCAGCTGGAGTAGCCTGCAGTAGCTGCATTTAACCACTGCGCCACCTCGGCTCCATATTTTCTATGTTAATAGTTCATATTAACATAAAAACATCCTGTGGAATCTTGATGCTCTCTGAGTTGGGTAGTTTTCTTGCAGGTGTTTCATTACTAAACTAGATAACATCTTCAATGCTAGATGGGAGTGGAGTTTGGTCTGTTTATACAGAGTGGCTTGCCATGTCCGTGTTGGTGGGAGTATTGTTTTATTTTTTGTAGTTCCTTGATTATCAACATCAAGCCTATTGCAAATAGAAAATCAGCACCTATAGATCTCTACAGATTGATATACTAAGATATGGGTTATGTTATCTATTACTTCCGGTATATTATTGCCAGATTTTTCCAGCCTTAAGGGATTCTTCAGAACTGTAGATTTCATTCCACACAATTCGTAGTAATGGCTAGGTAACATTAAAAAAAAAGGACAGAAACAGTTATGGTTACATAAAATGGTAAGTAAGATTACCCAAAAAATAAAGTTTGATAATATAATATCTGAACATTTGTAGCTCCATCTTCTCCCACAATAAGAATAAAATATTACTGTTATGTCCCTGTTATTCATTCATTCATTCATTCATTCATTCATTCATTCATTCATTCATTCATTCATTCATTCATTTATATTTCATGTTTCTAGACCACCCATTTCCCTAAAGGAGGGGCTCTGGAAGGTATACATCATAATCTACATATAAAACAGCTTATAAAATTAACAATAAAATATTAAGATACAATTTAGAATTAATTTTTAAAAATATTATAAGATTATAAAATTTCACAGAAATTAAAATCAGAATTCCAGGATGCACATTTAATATTGGTTAATAAGGTGGAGAGAAGGCTCTCTTGGCACCAGCCAGCCCCCCCCCCAAAAGGCCATAGAGTCAGGTTTTGACCCCTTTACAGAAGGCCAGGAGAGTGGGGGCCTGCCCCATCCTTGGGGGAAGGATGTTCCGTATTATGGGGGCAGCGGCAGAGAAGACTGACTTCCTACACCCCACCAGTCGGAATTCTTTTGACTGACAGGGTCTGCAGCATACCCTCCTGCCTGTTCTAAGGTAGCCTGGCCCATGCCATGTTGGGCTTTATAAGTGATGACCAATACCCTGAATTGAGCTCAGAAGCAAAGTGACACCCAATGCAGTTCGCAGATCAAGGACACCCAATGTAGCTCCTGTGACTGCACTTATTTACTGGAATCTAAATTTTAGATAATATTTGTGTATTTGTTTGTTATATTCCACCTTTTATTATAATAATAATATGTGAAAGTATATGAGTATTCATGAATTTAAAACCTCTGAACAAGATGTGCAATATACATTTATACAACAAAAAACCGCACAGAAGCCAGAAGATTGTTAAAAAACATTTTGTAAAGTTCAGTGGCACTGGAATATATCACATCTCTAAGTTGAAGGTAACTAATAGGGATGCATACTTCAGACTCTCAAGCTCTTATTCTTGTTGGAAATGTCCCTTCACTAGTTGAAAACTTTGTTTTGTTGCTATAGCTACTTTCATTACAAGTGGCCTTGACTAAGGCAAGAAGTATTTGTTATACATAAAATAAAAATGTATTTAGTTTCAGCTGTAGGGAGTTAAATTTAAAGGCATGAGAACAGCCCTGTTGGATCAGGCCAAAATCAAACATCCTTTTGTCCTGCAGAAGCCAACCAGGGCCTGATACAAAATTTACAAGCAAGAGCTAATAGATCACAGAACAGACCTTCCCTGAGATTACTGTTAGAAATGAAAAACAGTATGAGAAGTAGCTATAGATCAGCGATGGCGAACCTTTTTTTCCTCGGGTGCCGAAATAGTGCGCGCGCCCGCTATCGTGCGTGTGTGTGTGCCCACACCCATAATTCAAAGCCCCCCACTCGCCCCACCCCCTGCGCATGCGTGTGTGACCCCCCACTCCCCCATTTCCTGACTTCCAGTGGGCCCGATAGGCCCGTTTTTCACCCTCCCCAGGCTCCAGAGGCTTTCTTGGAGCTTGGGGAGGGCGAAAACGCTCCCCCCGCCACCCCGGAGGCCCTCCAGAAGCCAAAATCGCCCTCCCAGAGGCTTCGTGCGAGCCAAAAATCAGCTGGCAGGCACACACATGCGCGCTGGAGCTGAGCTAGGGCAACGGCTCGCGTGCCGGCAGATATGCCTCTGCGTGCCACCTGTGGCACCCGTGCCATAGGTTCGCCATCACTGCTATAGATAGACGTCCATTTCATTATTTGGTCTAATCCCCTTTTAAAGCTGTGCAAATTAACAACTATTACTACATTAAACTATCCCTTCAACCTTTTCCTGTTAATCCTTTAAAGAATGCCACACTTTTGAAAATGACATAAATGCATTTTATATTTCCTACAACATACTAAGTAGTTTTTCTTTTTAATGAAATCTATCCACTGGTCTCTAAAGTTCAATACTGTAAAGATGTTCTGGAAATGGCTCTCTATTACTTCCGGTGAGATATTTCTACTTCTCATACATACATATGGACATCCACAGTTAAATTGGGCAGGTTCCTCCCCCCTCTGAATTTCTGGAAGGGAGAGACTAGGAGGATTTTAAGGGGGAGGGAATGAGTGCTTTAGCTTTTGCTCTAAAAACACCCCCCCCCCAAAAAAAAATTAGTCTGCTTTTAATCCTTGTATCACCCACTTTGGATTATCTCTTAAGATATTGCACAAGGCCATTGACAGAACAGTAAATGCACACTGCTGATACATCATACATCAAGGTCTGACTCAGGGAAAATAATTCCCAAAGGGATAGTTGCATTACTTGTCACAGTAAAAATAACTAAGTGTCTTCTGGTACTTTAAAGACTAACATGGGTTTAATACTTTAAGATTTATAGGCCATGGAAACTCATGTCATAAAAAAATTGCAGTCTGGAAAGTGCTGTACAGCTCTCTGTCAACACAAATCAATATATAAAAACTCGTGTTTACTTGGAAGTCAGTTCAACTGTACTAAAAATGATTTCTGAGAACCACAGCTAATGTTTTCAGGCATCAAGATGGTGTTATGCATCTATTTTCTAAGCCTCCTTCAGTCTAAAAACCAGAATCATTAGAAGCTGAATTTGTGTCTGTGTTTGTTCATGTGTGTCTATGAGGTAAATAGCAAATCCAAATAAACCTTCAACTCCATTCTGTCCTGCTAAGGTCCCAATGAACATCAGAGCCACCATTACAAGGGGCTGTTTGGAAGTGGAGCTGTCCTCGGTGACTATGATAACTTTTCTTTCTGAGTGAGGGGAACAGTTATTTTTGACTGGGATGACAGTAGGAGAAGAAAAAAGAAAGGTCTTTCTGTCCCTGTTGTGTTATGTTGAAAGGAAATAGTTTGGGGGCTGCCCTGCATGCAGTAATGACTTGGTTTTTTTTATAAAAAAAAATCACATGTATAGTTGCTAAATATGTCTAGTTTGGTCTTTAGCAATTTGACAAGAACACTGCAAAATTACAGAGCAATCCTGCTTTTACTTATAGAATCAAAATAAAGTCAATGGTTAAGAATAAAAAAAAGAATAAAGATGACAATCACCATCAACATAAGTAGAATGTGTTCTTTGTTTACTGCTTTCATGTGGCATAAAAACATACACGGAGTACATTATGTTTAATCATGGTTTAATTCACACATAATTCTAAACCATAAAGTAAGGTTTATGGCACTGGCACTGGCACTTAGACTTATATAACACTTTACAGTGCTTTACAGCCCTCTCTAAGCAGTTTACAGAGTCAGCATATTGCCCCCAACAATTTGGGTCCTCATTTTACCCACCTCGGAAGGATAGAAGGCTGAGTCAACCTTGAGCCTGGTGAGATTTGAACTGCCAAATTGCAGGCAGCCAGCAGTCAGCAGAAGTAGCCTGCAGTACTGCACTCTAACCACTACGGCACCACAGCTCTTAAATATAAATTATTTATAAATTTTTATCTCTGAGTTCCATTTCCAGCCAATTCTAACCTTCATTTTTACATCAACAATGCGTTTTACAGGATTCTCTTATTTTGCTTAGAACTTACATAACAAAACTGTAGGTTAAATTTTTCAGGTCTATTTTTCTAACTGGGAAGAAGGAAGGATAGAAGGCTGAGTCAACCTTGAGCCTGGTGAAATTTGAACTGCCAAATTGCAGGCAGCCGGCAGTCAGCAGAAGTAGCCTGCAGTACTGCACTCTAACCACTACGGCACCACAGCTCTTAAATATAAATTATTTATAAATTTTTATCTCTGAGTTCCATTTCCAGCCAATTCTAACCTTCATTTTTACATCAACAATGCGTTTTACAGGATTCTCTTATTTTGCTTAGAACTTACATAACAAAACTGTAGGTTAAATTTTTCAGGTCTATTTTTCTAACTGTAGTTTTGGTATTCACTTGCAATATATAGGCTTTACAATAATAAAAGCCTATAGAAGATGTAAATACTATTTTAAATGTTCACTTGACCACTAGTCTTTTCAAGAGCTCTTTAGAGTGATTATTGGAATTTATTGCTCTTGTGTAAGTACCCTTCAGAGCTAATTGAAATAATAGTAAAATGTGATTCATATAATTGTTTAGCTATGAGGCTTGGTACATGTGTGTTTCTTGGATTAAACTCTAGCATTTTGTCTAATCTATTCTATGAAAAAAAACATTTTTCTTTATTAACCTTTATAATAAGTGTTTGTATTCCATATTCACACATACCTTCTTGCTTACTTAGTGAGCTGTGGTGGTGCAGTGTTTAGAGTGCAGTACTGCAGGCTACTTCTGCTGACTGCCAGCTGTCTGCAATTTGGCAATTTGAATCTCACCAGGCTCAAGGTTGAGTCAGCCTTCCATCCTTCCGAGGTGGGTAAAATGAGGACCCAGATTGTTGGGGGCAATATACTGACTCTGTAAACCGCTTAGAGGGGGCTGTGAAGCACTATGAACAGGGGTGGGTTCCAGATTCTTCTACTGCCGGTTCACTCAGGGATGCGCTGCGAGGGCAGGCGCGCATTGCGCAGTACTAAAAAAAGCTTCTGCGCATGTGCAGAAGCAAAAAACAAGATGGCAGTGCCTATGGCGGCGCCGAGAGAACCTGCTTGGGGGCGTGGCAGGCCTGGGTCGCTGCCGGTTCCAGTGACCCAGGCCACCAAGTTACTAACGGCTCTATAGAACCAGTCCAAACCGGCAGGAACCCACCTCTGACTATGAAGCAGTATATAAGTCTAAGTGCTATTGCTACTTATTATAAAAGATAATGAAGAAACGTGCTGAATTTGGAGTTGGGACTAAGGAAAAACAGTAACTGCATAATGTCTGAGAATATATCTCATCATGTGCTAGTTACGTACCAAAAACTTCCTACCTCTGCCAAGCTATTGCATGCTGAGAAGGAAAGAAGACATTTACTATAAAGCAGAGGTCTTCAAACTTGGCAACTTTAAGACTTGTGGACTTCAACTCCCAGAATTCTCCAGGCTGGAGAATTCTAGGAGTTGAAGTCCACAAGTGTTAAAGTTGCCAAGTTTGGGGACCCCTGCTATAAAGTGTGAACAGGACAGGAGATGTAAAAAGACTTTGAAGAGGCTGGAAAAGGAATGAAAGGGAGATTAGACATAGAAGAGGATTTTCCCCCCTTCATTATTTAGTTTATAACTGGCAACTCACCCTGGTGGCCAATAGCCTGGAAAGAAGCATTTCAAAATATTTAGAGCGGTGTATTTCAAACTTGGGAACTTTAAGATGTGTGGACCTCAACTGCAAGAATTCCCTAGCCAGCATGCTTAAAGTTGCCATGTTTGAAAAACACTGATTTAGAGAAATTCTGCCTTAATGAACACATTATAAATGTGGGTTAGAAATATGTCCAGAAGTCTCCAAGATTTTGTACTTATCCCATGATTACTGTACCATTAGAGATACCTTACTGAAGCCTGCGTAATCCATGCTCCTTGGTCTTGCCCAAGTATGGAACTTAACAGAAATGAAATAATTACATGTTCAAGGGAGCTGACATCTTACAGATAAAAAGTTAGCATAGAAGGGCAGAGATGTTAGACTTTCGATAAATGTCTTTGCTATATTAATGAATCTTTATCGGTAAACTGAGTAGCCATGCCCTCATAATTAGACTTCATGCGTTGCCTTGCATTATGTTTTTTATAAAATAATTTTATTAAAAGTTTAATTACAAAAAAAAGAAAAGAAAAAAATATATTCCTAATTTTATGGTTTTTAAATCATTCTTTCATCAGTCATGATATTAAGATCATTAATAATTTTAAAAGACTATAAACAGAAAGCTGGCTGTATAGTTATGTAGGAGAAAATGTGCAGTTCTGTAGTATTTGAGAAGCAGCAGGTGTTCATGTAATTAAACACAGAGTAGTAATACAAATCCACTTGGGAGGAGGCCTTGGGTTGCCCAGGAATGGGTGGTGTTGAGTCCAGCTCACTCACATCACACGCTATAAAAGTGCCCAGAGGAGTCCATTGCCAACATATTTCTCCTGCAGAACTCATATTCTGGTTCTGCATTCATCTGAAGCTGCGAGCAGCATCTAACTTAATATTTCTGTCTTATCCAACCTGTCCAGCCCAAAGGTGCTTCCCTGTTCATATCATCACTTTGAGAAATAAACTGGCACCCAGAAAGCAGAATTATGCCTCTTACTGTTCATAGATACCCCTAAAATGACAACTACATTTTCTGTAGTTTGAAAAAGCTATCAGCTCTCTTTGATGCATAATAAGGGATATGATTGTACTTCCCACTTGTTTCATATTAGAATGCATATTATTTTTAAAGCCCTATCAAAACCAATATGTCAATAATGATCATAATCACATCATCATAATAATTAACACCATCAAATAACATTTATGTATCCCAGGTACTTGGAAAGGACCCAAAAGGTAGATAAAAATGCCATATCAGGTCTAAACATCTGGCTATGTGACGACGACAACAACAACAACAATCCCTCAATGGGGCTCTACCTTGACATGGTTGTGAGATTTGTGTGCTCTAAAGAAGATCTGAGCTATGCCAGTTCAACTACATTGCACAGGTCTCATCAGAGAAATCAGACGAAAACTATCTCTCTCATAAACAATATGGTCAGTTGCAATTTACAGAAACCCAAACTGGTCAAGGTCAACAAGGATGCACTAGATATTGGAGTTTCTGGACATCTGGTGACAAATGGGCTACAAGACTCAGGACTGTTCATTGAGCAACAACAAGCCAGCAGTTGCAGAACTACTGGAAGAAAAGTTGTTTATCTGTCACAAATATACAAAGATTGAAAACAAAGAAATGCAGGTAAGCCTCGAGTTATGACAGTTCACTTAGTGACCATTCAAAGTTACAACATAACCCACCCAAGTACTTACAACACAGTCCCAAAGTTACGAATGTTGCAGCACCACGGCAGTCGTTCAACCTTACGAACAACCGCAAAGGCACTGCAATATTTACAATTTCTGGAGGCAAGTTGTTCCACTGATTAACTGTTACTGACAGTTAGAACAATTAATCAGTGGAACAACTTGCCTCCAGAAGTTGTAAATGCTCCAACACTGGAAGTTTTTAAGGAGAGATTGGATAACCATTTGTCTGAAATGCTATAGGGTTTCCTGCCTAAGCAGGGGCTTGGACTAGAAGACCTCCAAGGTCCCTTCCAACTATTCCATTCCATTCCATTCCATTCCATTCCATTCCATTCCATTCCATTCCATTCCATTCCATTCCATTGCACTGCATTCCATTCCATTCTTTGTGCTTATACCACCACCACCGGGTCTGTGGATATTCACCTTGTGAAAAGATCTAGTGAGCCTTCAGTTTCTTGGCATGGTTCTATGCTTCAGGCCTTCGGTGCGTTCGCAGGGATCGGAGGCCTAAAGTATTGCAAGGTCACACGCTCACATGATCTCATGGCACTTTAGGCCTCTGTTCTCTGCAAATGGAGGCCTGGACAAGATCTGTGGCAAAAGGCTTTACAAATAGAGGAAGGCTTGAAGCACTGAAGCCTTCCCTCCTTGCAAAGCCTTTTGCCATCTTTTGCAAAAAGCCTCTGCTGCTGAGAACGGAGACCAGGAGGGGCATGTGCATCCCTCCAGGCCTCTTTTTAGGGCAGCAAAGGACTTTCCTCAAGGCCTCTGCTGACGAGAACGGGGCCTAGGAGGGACAGACACGCCCATCCGGGGCTCCATTCTCAGTGGCAAAGACTTTTTGCAAAGCCTATAGGGATGCAATCGCTCGTCCCTACAGACATCGTCAAGCCTTTGCTCAGGGCAAAACCACAGAAGAGAGGCTGGAAAGGAGACATCTCCCTTGATCATCAAGATCTACATAAGGTAAGTGACCCAGTCAGTCAGGATGGAGTAGGGGGGAAAGCATAAAATATCTCAGTGGGTCTGGGGAGGCCTTGGGTGGTCAGAAGCACTATATCTGAGAAAAATGTACTAGTTCTGGAAAGAACATCCAGAATTAGAAACAACACGGTAGCACAGTGATGGTTAACCTTTTCAGTACTGAGTTCCAAAACTGGAGTGTGCGCGCCGGAGCGCTGGAACCTGGAAGAGAGCAGCTGGCCAGTGCGCATGCATGCGGTGGCCAGCTACACTTCCGGGTTCCATCGTGCACATGCACACCAGACAGCTGGTCTGGCGTGCATGCGTTCCGGACAGCTGTTCTCTTCTGGCCACCATGCGCATGTGCACCAGAACAACTGTCCAGCGTGCATGCGTGTGATGGAACCTGGAAGTGCAGCTGGTGATAGCGCGTGTGCCCACAGAGAGGGCTCTGCGTGCCACCTCTGGCACGTGTGCCATAGGTTCGCCATCTTGGGGCTAGCAGATCAACATTGATTTATAATACAAAACAAAGTATTCACAGAAACAGAATTGGAAGAAGTGAGAAGGTCTACCCAGGGCAAAGAAATCAAAGCCTTGCTAGAAGAAGCTCAGACTGTAGAGGCAAACCATGGGGAATCAGCCATAGAAGGAGCCAGCATAACTATAGAATGATTTTCATTCCCAAATCAGACATTCATTCCTTCTCCTTCTCTCTAAAAAGAATAATTGACAATCTAGACCAGCACAAAAATCACAAAATAAGATTGCTTGTGTTGAAGCTTGTTCGAAAGAAACAACTAGCAAGTAAGTATTAAAGTATTAAAAGAAGCCAATATTGTACTATCAATTATAAGTACTAGCTTAATTCAAGAAACAAACAACCAATGTACAGTACAGCTGCAGTTATAACTGAATACCTGGAATGCAAAATCAACAAACAACAAAACAAAAACCAAATAGTGCAGGAAAATAATATAAGTATGCTAAGATACGATCCAAGCAAGTTAGAACAGATGAAAGAAAAGAAACTGAAGAAAAGGAAGACCAAATAATACCTGATTGAGAAATATCATCTAGAAACAAGGAAGCACTGGAAATAATAAAGTAACATATAACAGCTATAGCCAAGAAAATCAGCAGATACAAAGCTCACTTTAGCAGAATCTCCAATGTTAGTCAATTTCAGTCAAATCAAAAATGTTTCTATCAACCCATCAATGGAAAGAATGCTGTGAACCAGTCAACGCTTGACAAAGAAGAAACGGTGCAATTCTAGGCACAGCTATGGGACAACCCAGAGAAATACAACAAGAATAGAGTGTGGATAAAGGAGGAGGATTAAAAAAAAAAGCTGTCATGAAAGAGCAGAAATGGTGAAGAAAAGGTCAAGGAACATCAAAATTGGTCTGCAATTTTTCTAGGTGAAGATGAACTACATGGTTTCTGATTGAAACATATGACTGATGTACACCCACTTGTTGCCTAGCAGTTTAACAACATATTGCAATGAGGTGAAATTGAAAATTGGTTAAGATCAACCTGATAATGAAAGAGCCAACAAAAAGGCCAGCACCAGGCAACTACAATTACTGCTTACCAGCAACTTTCCAATTGCTAATCAGTGTGGTTGGTAGCTGATGCAGTCAAAGAGCATCTAGTTGAAAATAAGCTGTTTCCATCCGAGCAGAAAGGAAACTGCACAAACAGCAGAGGAACAAAAGCTCAGTTCCTAATTGACAAGATGATTCTGGAAAATTGCAAGAGAAGGAAGGTCAACTTGAATACAGCATGGATTGATTACAAGAAGGCATTTGACTCCCTGCCATATAATTGGATAATCAACGGCCTAGAAATAATAGAACTCTATAGAAACAGCAGAAGCTTTGTACAAAGATCAGTGACACAATGGAAGACACAGTTGTTGGTCAATGGTGATAGACAGGGAGGGGTTAAATCAAGAGAGGAATCTTTCAAGGAAACTCACTCTCACCACTGTTATTGGTCATTGCATTGATTCATCTGTCAACCACACTGAACAAGTCAGGCCATGGCTGTAAACATCAAAAACATGTGCCAGGCTATTCTACCTCCTTTACACGGATGATCTGAAACTGTATGGAAAAACCATCCACCCTATACCATCCACTATTTTCAAATAGTGAAAAACTGAAGAAATCAAGATGCCCTATTGAAATGACATCAAGAGTCTGGATGAAGACAATTATTACAGATACCTGGGCATCTTTCAAACTGACAACAACAAGCGCACTGAAATCAAGAAGGTTGGAATAGAATACATCATGAATAGCAATAGCAATAGCACTTAGACTTATATACCGCTTCATAGTTCTTTACAGCCCTCTCTAAGCGGTTTACAGAATTAGCATATTGCCCCCAACAATCTGGGTCCTCATTTTACCTACCTCAGAAGGATGGAAGGCTGAGTCAACCTTGAGCCAGTGAGATTTGAACAGCTGAACTGCTGAACTAGCAGTCACTGAAATAGGTTGCAGTGCTACTTTTAACCACTGTGCCACCTTGGCTCCCTATGAAGGTGAAGAAAGTCTAAGCTCAATGAAGAAAATATCTCCAGGCAATTAACACCTGGGCATTTCTAATATTAGATACACAGCTGGAATGGAGGACTGGACTCAAGCAGAACTAAAAGTCCTGGATAGGGAGACCAGAAAAATAATGACAATGAATCATGCCCTTAATCCATGCAGTGATGTTAATAGACTCTGCTAACTAAGAAATATAATTGGGTGTGGAATGTTGCAAGTTAACAGACAATTGAAGAAGAAAAAGGGGCATTGGAAGAGTATCTGAAGGAGAGTGGAGAATGGAAATGTCTAAAAGCAGGAAAATCGAAGAAAAGACAAAGGAGCTAATTCTGGCTGAACAGAACCAAGTCTGGAAAACAAATGCACACAAAGCCAGAATTGAGAAAACAACAACATAAAGCAAATGTTGCCTCTGCAAAGAAGCTGAAGAACAGGGGACCACCTAGCTGGCTTCTGCAAAACTGACTACAAACAACAACATGACAAAGTAGCAACAATGGTGCACTGGAAAATATGCAAGAAATACCATTTGCCTACAAGCAAGAACTGGTAGGACCACAAAATAAAGTACTAGCAAACGAAGAAGCTAAATGCTCTGGGACCTTAGAATTCAAACAGATAGGCACCTGCCACAAAACACCCCATATTTTAAAACTGTTGATAAGAATGACAAAGAAGTCTGGATAGAAGATGTGTCAGTATCTGGAGACAGCAATACGGAAAAGAAAGAATTGGAGAAAATCACAAAATACAAAGACTTGCAAATAGAAGTAGAATGACTGGGATGAAAGAAAGCAAAGATAATATCAATAGTAATAGTCTCCTTGGGTGAAGGCCCCAAACATCTGGAACACTACTTGAACATCATTGGCATTATAAAATCACCATCAGTCAATTGCAAAGGGTAGCTTTACTTGGGACAGCTTAAATCCTGCAAGGATACCTTTTACACCATCAAACAACATCTGCCTATCACAGGTCCTTGGAAATGATTCGATAGGTAGGGAAAATAGCCAAATCCAATCTAAACATCTGGCTATGTGAGCATTCCAAATAATTTTTCTTTCTATTCCAGTCACAGCTGAGGGTCTTAGAGCAAATTAAAAAAAATCAAGGAGGCTTTTTGCTGGAATTCTCATTAAGTTTAATTTTAGTTACTTATAGAAACTATTCAGGTACCAGTTCAGGCCAAGGAAATACAGATTTTTTTTCTTCAATTGTTTCACTACTAATCCATCATCATCACATCAAACCTGCCTGTTTTACTGTGGTAAATCATTATATAGCATAGTCATTTTTCCTTGGGGCAGCCTTGGCAATGTGCAATTTAGTTTGATTGATGGCAAAGGCAGAGCTTAATTTCAGTTATTATAAATTATTTTTTGCAGCATAGAAAGAGCCATAATTCCTGCATTTTTCCTATTGATTTCTAAACACAGTTCATTTGTTCATTCCATTGTACCTTCCTCTGTTTCTTCTACTTTTTAATTGACTCTTTCCCCCCAATTAAATACTTTGTTCGCATTAGTCCAGTAGATCATCAAATAAATCAATCCAGAATTCTCATTCCAGATACAAATGACCTGGCTCAAATTATTCTACTTTGGACATAGTATGCAAAGACTTTAAACTTTGGAAAAGGCTCTACTGCTGATGAAGTTGGAAAGATCATGTAGCAAAGTAGATGGATTCAATTACAGCTATGATGGGTGCACTGTTGGAAGTTCTGAAAGACCATATTATTGACAGATAATCATAGAGAAAATCTATTTATGTGGTTGCTCAGAATCTACAACAACTTAACTATGCCACATAATTAACCAAAACCTGTCTCTGTATGCATATACGTTTATCTATGTTTTATTCTTGTATCATTTGAAAGCCATGAAATCCGTAAGAGATTTGCTTTATTTTCTTATTTTACTTTGTTTACTGTATCTATATAAAAAAAACAAGCTCTCCTTTTCATTGGCATCTGCAGGCTCCCACTGCTTTATATCAGTTTGTTGATGTAATGGAATGTATTAGTGATGTTGGGGGAGAAATGGGAAAAATGACGCTACCTAGAAAAAAATCAGATAAGAGAGGTGGGGCCTGCAGTCACTTAATAGTCAGAAAAAGAAACTTTTGAAGGGTGTGCCATAATGGATCAAACAGTTAAAAGTGGAGGCAGGAAGTTCGTGCCTTCAGATTTGCAATATTCTGTTAAAGTAGCCTTACAATAAAGTAGAATTAGTTCATCTTGCTGTATTTCTTGTCAGATAAAAGCAGCATCACACTGCAAGCTCCACCCCTTTGGAGGGTGCATATGATATTGCGGTGCACATGGAAAAAAGGTGGGCTTGTAGTGAAATGTTGCAACACTGCTGACATTGCTGTGACCCCTATTGTTTCCTTTGGAGACCACTGGCGTTTTGCTTCTGACATTCCAGTTGCCAGGTTCTCAGTTCCTTGCACGCACGCAGTGTTTTTATCTGAAGAAAGTAATGTTATAAATCACTTTCGCATTCATTCAGCCCTTCCTTGAGTATCAGTAAAATAAAAGATTTTAATGTGCTCATATCACAGCTCCACTTCAAGATTTCTTTCCTATGTGACCTTCTTGAAAGATCCCAATCTGTTTAGAAACTATTAGTTGCATTCCATATGGAGAATGGAACACTGGATCAAATGCAGCAAAGCATATTTCACGGATATATTTATTGCAGGGCCATCTATGTTGGGGTCAAAAAATCAAGATGGCGGCTGTGACTTTGAAAATGAAGACCCCCATCTCTTTTTTAACCGACCTTTTTTTAAGCTGGTATCCTCCAAACGTGCTACACTACAAATCCTGAAGATGTTTCATGCGAAGAGGAGCAAGATTGTGTCTGATGCCAAAGAATGTAGCATTTGGGTTAAAAAGAGATGCGGTGGCGCAGTGGTTAGAGTGCAGTGCTATTGCTATTGCTAATGAGAGACCCAAGTCATGAGCACCCCACAGCACTCCACAGGGAGCTGGACATATCCCTCCTACAACCCCAATTGGAACCAGCCATGGGAAAAGAGGAGAACCCACATAATAATGCCACCAGTCCAGAAGGATCCCATAGTAGATGGTCTCAAAAGCTGCCAAGAAATTTAGGTGAGCCAAGACAGTTGCACCATTTCTGTCCAGGGCCACTAGAGATCATCCATAAATGCCATCAGTGCCATCTCAGTAGTATACTCCAGCCTGAACCCAGACTGAAAAGGTTCAGATAAGGACACTGGATTAAAGAAGCCTAAAGTAAGCACATATGATTGCTCAAACCAGCAAGGATAAAAAGGCATAGCATTTTAACAATGGTTACTACAAGGTGGGTTTTTTTTGCCTGTTTCATTTCAGTTTTGCAACTATAATTATTGGTAGATAATTAGTGAATTCTGTGCTGGATCCTGTGTCAGTTTTGTTTCTTTTCCATACTGTACTTCAGGTGGGCTGCCTGTCTTTTTCTTTTTTTTAATAGAGTAATATGCCTTTAGTTATCTGGAAACAGAAGCTGTAGCTGGCGTTCTTGCGATATTAGCTAATAGGCACATCCAGCTGTTTTACAGTAGAATCAATCCTAGTGAAAACCTGGGGCATATTTTTCAAGGCTAGGCACTGGATAAAAGAAAAATATAACTGTACTGAAAAACTGTGCTATTATTATCGCTGTTACCATTTTTTAACAAAAGGATTTATGTGCAAAAGAGGATTTGTATGTATTCACTGTACTGAAAACATTCACCGTTTTATATCTGCTTGCTTTCACTCAAATGCATTCCGGAAGTTCTCTAACAAAATATTAGTAAAAGCCTCCAAGAAGAAGCTTGCTTCTGTTTCTTTTAAGCCTGGGGATCCAGGAAATGTTCCACGACATTGGGTTCAGCACAGACAAGAAGCCGCCTTGTGCTTAATATCATTATCATGGACAGAGGGAAAGAAGCAGAGGTTTTTTTTTAAAGCTGATCTTAATAGAAAGAAGAGTGGATTTGAGAAGAAATACTGGTTGTCTTATGAAATGTAGAATGCTACTGAATAGAATAAACTAGAATAGACTAGAATAGAATAACAGAGTTGGAAGGGACCTTGGAGGTCTTCTAGTCCAACCCCCTGCTTAGGCAGGAAACCCTACACCACTTCAGACAAATGGTTATCCAACATCTTCTTAAAAACTTCCAGTGTTGGAGCATTCACAACTTCTGGAGGCAAGCTGTTCCACTGATTAATTGTTCTAACTGTCAGGAAATTTCTCCTTAGTTCTGAGTTGCTTCTCTAAGTTGCTTCTAAGTGAAATCGTTGCAACAGACACAAAATAACCAATGGCTCTACAACGGAATCCGTTTTTGCTCCTTTATCATAAAACCTTTTACTATAGATGTTTCAGATTGTTCTTTTGCTCCACATGTACAATATTTGCACTCTTCTAAGAGTATGTTCTCCCAGGTATCTTTATCTGCACAACAGTTTTCAGTAGAGAAAAACGGCCTTCCCTTAGACCAGAAATGGAGGAATTGTTCCCACCCATCTGTACTAACTAGCAGCTCGGATTGTTGGGTGGGTGGGTGGGAATAGAACCCAACATCTGGATTGCACAGCTTGCTCACCAATCCTCCATGATGTGCACAAATGGGTGAGACATGGAATATATTCTGAACAACACTTACTGGAAGCAGTCAGGATATTCTGCAAGGGCCACGTCCATTACATCCAAAGCATGTTGGTAGTCTTTTTGTGATGAAAAAAGGAGGGCCAGCAAATGAAGAGAATTCATATCATCCTTACACAGTTTCAGTGCTTCTTGGAGATGTTCTATTGCATCACAAATCTGCAAAATAAACATTAAATGATTGCTCAGTTACTCATCCTTTCAGATCAGTTTCGCTTGTTCTGGCCTTTTGACTACAACAAAAAAAAGGAATCCCAAAGCTAAAATATCAACAAAGGCAGAATTATTAAAACCTAACTGCAAGGAGTAAACCAATTGAACTCCCCAGCAGGAACATTAAAACATCTTTATACAATCCTAAAAACTTATAAAATAACACTTCAGGTAAGCTTGCTTGTATTTAAATAGTAGCAGGTGATAAGTATTTTCAAAGCTGTTAAACAAAAACAGGAAGGAAGGAAGTTATTACTCAACTGATCTCTTAATCTTATTGTCTTTTTAATTTAACTATGTCTTGTATTCATCATTATAAAGAAAGGGTGGCATACTTTACATTTATTTATTCATTTACTGAACTTAAACTCCTCAGCATTCAACTAAATCTTGACTTACAAGGTATACATCTCATAGCAATGAAAATATCAGTGGTGAAAATTTGAACATAATTTATTTTAAAAAATGAAAGTAAAAAAGAATAATAACAGTTCAATGTAATGCAATGTAAATAAAAAATTTGCTTTCCAAATATTTCCAAAATGTGAAAGCCAACAGAAAAGGGACAAGTCCAATCTCCAAGGGGAAGCCATTTTAAAACAATGGTGTTGCCATCTATCAGGTAGTCTTTTTGTAACTTTAGAAGTCATGAAATGTTGCTGCCTTCTAATTATTTTGCTAAATGACAGGAACTCACCAACAACAGAGGCTTAAAAACAAACTCAGTGGGCTTCTAAACTCTTATCTTGAAATCAAGGAATTAACAGAACGATTATTTTACTCTAGCTCATTTAATTTCAGAAGATGTATCCTTGACAGTACTCACCAAATTGGCTGATGAAAATTTTAATCATGGCATATAATCTGTCAGATACATTAATGTTATCATTTACTCTTTGGTTAACCAGAAAGAGAAAACATTAGATATCTTATTCAGAATATTAACATATATTTAAATGTTTATTATGAGCTGACAAAGGCAGAATATTTTAAATTGGCTAGCAGCCTCAAACTATATTTCAAGCATGGTTTAAAGATTTACATGCAATTAAATGAAGAAAAATAGAACAAGCATAGAAAATTCTGGCCAAATATCAATAGATTTTTAGATATATTAGTGGGGTATCCTAAACTGCATTTGGAGCTTCCAGACTATTCTCACTGATATATAACCAACAATATATAACAATATAAGTTAGTAGAACAATAACTTTCAATCAACAATAACAGCAAGAAGAAGCCAATTCCAAATTTAGTTCAAAGAATAACTCTGTAAGAAAACTGGAATCACTTTAAAACCTTCTAAGCATGCAATTTAATAAAATGGAAAGTAAAATAATTTTGAAAAAACCCAACAATATTCAATTCAGTTCAAAACCTACAGCAATTCTTGAAACCCTAGTCTGGGAGTGAGCAGCATATGATCTTTCACCCCAGTGAATGTTCAAATCTCAAGAAGCTTCAATAGGAATGGCCAGTGGTGAAGAATAGTAGAAAATGAAATCCAGCAACATCTGAACCACCACAAGTTGCCTACCCACATGTAGAAGCTTCTCTAGTCCATTTTATATCTTCCATAAATAAGCATAAGAAGAGTTTCAGTTAAGTTATAATTCAAGCATCATAAAGTTAACAAAATATATAAATAGCAATATGCAATAACGGATCTTAAAAGTATTGAAGCACTGCTGATAAATCAATTATGTGAGAGATTTTTTAAAAACCATCCTGAAGAAAGACAAATGTAAAAAAAATATCTATGCCCAAGAAAAAGAATTCATGTACTGTAGATGCCAGTACACCATAGAAATAGTTCCATTCTTTCAAGCCACCTGTCTTTATACCTACCTGCCTGATAAGAGCCAGCTGCAATGAGATATAGAGGATAATTTGGTGGTCTTCAGGTGCCAAGTGATGAGCTCTGTAAAACACAAATGTAGCTTAAGCAGCACTGCAAAAATTATTTACCAGAAATTTACCAGAGAGGCAATTTCAATGCTCTTGCCCCATTTTCCTTTCTTGTAATTTTAAACTGGATTTAAATTAGTAGCCTATCATTACAGAGTTCCCCATCACCCTTTCTCCAGCACAGTAGTAGAACTACAATGAAAAGATCACTGGATAGAAAATAATTTTTGCTTCCTCACATATTTTCCTTGCTGTGATTCCAGTTCTAAAATATTGTTCCTGTTTTAAACAGATGCTTAGCTCAAGCCCCCATAATATACTAGTTGAATGCCAATTGGCAGCCAATTACAGTAAATATTAAACCTTTGACATAGACATAGAAAGGAGGTAATGCAGTTCAAAACTTCAAATGCCTTTAATGAGATTGCTCTGAGCAATTTAGAATGGGTGCATTCTTACTGTGATACTCTTCTCCTGATACTAAAGAGAATGTCTTGGTTTTTAAAAAAATCTGAAAAAGAGCCATTCTAATTTAACTGAGTAAGAACTGATTACTAACAGGTGCATTTTTTCCTACTCTAGAGCAGCATTAGCCAAACAAATGGCATCTGCAAAAGTTATCCTTTTCTTAAACAACTATTGATGGTACAAAAAGCATATTGTCTTTCTGGTCAAGCCTAAGAAATCTTCGGTCCATGAGGCAAGTTTAACCTCAAACCTCTCTGTTCTGTCAAGACTGTATAAATAACTTTCCTTCTTGGCTTAGGTTATTGGGCTTAATAGTATGCAGTTATTATGAAAAGCTATGTTTTCCTTTGTTGTTTGTGTGTGCTTTTTTCTTTTGCAGTTACAAATTATCCCTGTGTTTTTCTTGTCTTAAAACCTTGAGACTACAGACAGTCCCCTAAAAAACAAGACTACTAGTTCAGATTTTAGAATCTCCAACAGATGGACACTATCTACAGATTATAGAAAATTGAATCTTATCCCATCAAAGCTCTTAGGAAAAAAATCAGCTTCCTTTTAAAAAGGCAGATATTCAATACATGCATGCACATACCCAGCATAGTGAGCATTCTCATTTCTCTAACCTTGTAAGCCTGGCCATTAGGGATAAACCACAAATAAAAAGAATTCTTATCATATCTTAAATCTCTCTGTGGAACTAAGAAGAATGCAGATTCTACAACTGTTGAGCAATTGGCAAGAACTCCTCCTTTAATTCCTCCATCAAATGGATTTACTAGCAATATGGCACAATTGACAGTGCTCTCTTTGAGTTTGAAGACTGACATGAAGGTAATCTGAGGCATGTTGAGCCTCAGCCACTTAGTAGGTTAGAGATGACCTAGCTAGCACCTTTATTGTCCCTGGAATAATGTAGCAGGTCAAGAGAATGCCTTTGCTATTCTGGTGTGTCCTTGACTAGAACAGCAAAACGCAGTTGCTATTAGGAACACATTTAATTCCTTAAATGATGTCAAACAATTAGTGTACTTATGCATAGTTTAGACCAATTGATAGCAGTTATCCAAGGTTTCACAGACGACTATTTCCCCCGTCAGATCTAAAGTTGCCCACTGAGGCTCTCTCTCCCATTCAAAACTGGGTTCAAGAAATTTCAAGTCAAATTAATTGTTCAGCTAGCTCTGTAGTTCAATTAGGCTGACACTGGCTCACCCCCACTTCAAGCAGAAGTCTGCTAAGGATACAGGTATGGACTCAGAATGTCCTAAAACACAGAATATAGAACATAGAACAATAGAACTGGAAGGGACCTCGGAGGTCTTCTACTCCAACCCCCTGCTTGAGCAGGAGATCCTAGACCATTTCAGAGGAATGGTTGTCCAGTGTCTTTTTGAAAGCCTCCAGTGATGGACCACCCACATCTTCTGAAGGCAAGGCATTCCACTGGTTGATTACTCTAACCATTAGGAAATTTCTCCTTAGCTCTACAGTAGGTTGCTTCTCTCCTTGGTTAGTTTCCAACCTTTGTGTCTTGTCTTGCCTTGTTCTGCCTTTTTTGTCTTGCCTTTAGATCTCTGCCTTTTGGTGCTTTGGAAAATAGTTTGAACCCCCCTTCTTTGTAGGAGATCCTCAAATATTGGAACAATGCTATCTTACATGCTAACATGCATGTAGGAAAACACTGCTATATACTGTACTGTATATACATACAAACAGTACACTCTGTCACGATCTATAACCTCCCTAAAGAATTGTTCTAGGCTCTATCTTCCCAGATTTGTTTTGTATTAATTTGCTTGTTCCTTGCAGCATGTAACTCTAAGAAATTAGCCTCACTTGACATACAGTACTGTATAACCCTGGCCCATTAAAATGAAAGCCATAGAACCAGGGGAGAAAATTCAAAAGCCATCTTATCCAACCCTTTGACAATCCAGGAATCGACTGCTCTGGCAGACAACCAACCTTACTTAAAGGTTTTTCATGTAGGAAAGTCTTTTGAGACAGTTTATTACAGGGGTGTCAAAGTCGTGTTGTCACAGTGGTGTTATGTGACATATTGGGACTTTTTTCCCCTTTGTTAAACCCGGCGGGGTCGGGGCCAGCACATGTTTTTAAATTTTGTACTCTTTTAAATTTTTGTAATTTTGTTTATTCTTGTATTTCCCTTTGTTGTACGCCGCCCTGAGTCCTTTGGGAGTTGGGCGGCATATAAGAATAACAAAATAAATAAATAAATAAAAATGACGCATCTGGCCCGTGGGCCGTGAGTTTGACACCCCTGGTTTATTACATTGCCAGTCTGCCTATATTGCTCACCTATTCTGTCCAATGATTAGTCAAAATCCCCCTTTTGTCATTTGAATTCATTTGCTCAGATCCTGTTTTCTGAAACAATAGAAATCTGCCCCTTTAATTATGCGACCGACTTTCAAATATTTGAACATAGTTATCTCTTCCATCTTAATAGCTTTTTTCCCAGGCTAAATATGCTTCAGTCTTCCCTCATTTTTTTATTTTTTATTTTTTGCATTTTCTCTCTGGGCATATTCCAGTTTGTTCACATTCTTTTTTTAAAAAAAATATGGTATCCAGTTTAATTAATGACAGAACGAAATCCGCAACATGCCTGCACAACTGGTGTCCTATTAAGCTACAGGAGAGCCAACAAGCTATGCATCTGTAATCTGTTAGATTGACAGCTCCTTTTTTATACATGCTTAAGCACTTAACAAAACCAGGAAGCTTCTTCATATATCCAAAAACCTCTTGTGGTTTGGATGATTCTACCTTTTGGGGATTATGGAAGCTGAAGAATGGACTGCTATTTTATAAGATCTTAAGGTTATAGTGCTCAAGAAATTATTTTCTTAAATGAATGTATTATGACATCTTAGTGAAATATCCATTATATGCACAATGGAAAAATTTCTAATATTGGGAGTGGGCCATCGTTCAATGGTAGAATACAGACTTCCACAAAGAAGATCCCAGGTTCAATCTTCGGTCACTCAATTTCTTTCTTTCTAACCTGCTTTAGTGTTAGATCACTGAAAAGCCCAATGAAGGGATGTCTTCTAGGTGATTTAATTGAAGAGCAAGACCCTAAGGGAGGCTGTAGACTTCTGAAAAATTTATTGTACAAAATCAGGATACTTACATAATCCTTGACTGCTTCATAACTAAATAAATGCAGAAACGCCACTCTCTACACAGAACATTCTGAAATTCTTTTTTAAAAACAAATTTTAAGTAGGTCTTCTTTACTCACCTCTGTGAAATTCTGCCTGTTTTGTAATACTAACACACAATTCTGCATCTAATAAGGATATATCTATGTGCCTCATTGAAAGTCAGAATGCAAGGAGCTAATTGGATTCGCCAAACGCCCCCTGTTGGCTAAAAGTGGACATCGATACCATCCAAGATTCATCCACTTCTAAACTGAATTTAAGCTATTAAGGAAACAAGCCAGAGTTTATGGGAAAAGGTCAAAAGGCTAAAAATAAATGCAGTTTAAGAGTAATATGGGACAGTAATTACATCTAAATAGTACAGTAATAGAGAAGTTACATCTGAGTCTAAGAATGTGTGCCGCTTAAAGCCACCTCACTCACTTCCCCCCTCCTGCATCCCAAGA
The DNA here is from genome assembly GCA_023053685.1 of Diadophis punctatus similis. Classification (NCBI taxonomy): domain Eukaryota; kingdom Metazoa; phylum Chordata; class Lepidosauria; order Squamata; family Dipsadidae; genus Diadophis; species Diadophis punctatus. Next base: position 42,470,842 of record JALIGW010000001.1, read on the forward strand.
AGCTCAGAGACATGTAAAACTATGCTGGCCTGTTCTATAGGCAGAAATATGCCTATAGAACTGGCTGCCAAAAAGGTGTTTTTTTCAATAAATCATAAAAATCAAGATTTGGGAAAAGAAACCCTTAAAAGTTTGAACTCATTTAGAACTGTGGTGTGACTTTCAGATTAAAATGCAAAAACAAGCACATTTCTGCCAGCTGGGATCTGGTTTCCTCCCCACCCCCAGGTCCTTCTCACCTTTCTAAATTCTGAAGTGCTCTCTGGTGCAAGTCATCTTGTGTGCTTTTCAGGGTAGCTGCAAAACAATAAAAATTAATACATCAGGGTCAGCATTATTCCAAACAGTACACCTGAATAGCTGGGAGCCCTTTATTATTAAAAAAAAAATTATACAAACAGTTTGCTATGGGTCTTCAAACAGCATTTCCTTAAGAATGTTATGTCTTAAGACTTTTTCCTTCAAGAATCTTGCTGAAAAAATATTTCTTGACTTATTTCCAGTTATTTAGAAACTGATCTCTCCAATGGTGCCAGATATCATTATACACTTTTTCTATTCTAAAGAACATCCAGGGAGTATCAGGAGAAAAATAATATGTCAGGATTGAGTTAGGGGATCAATGGTCCCCCTAACGTCAGAAAATGGTGCACAGCAATTGGAAACTGCTGCGCGCCGTTCTCTAGTCATGTGCGCGGGCGCACAGTCACGCAGTTGCTCAGCCTCTAATATTAGAAAACGGCACGCGGCAGTTGGAAACTGCCGCGCGCCACTCTTATTACATGCGCGGCCGCGCAGCTGCGCAGCTTAGAGGGAACATTGTAGGGGATATCTCCTTTCAATGTGACTCTTCTGCATTTAGGATCTTAAAAAATCCTGTCTACCATTTTTGATTGTGGTTAATTTCAAAAATGTAGGTGGCTCAAAATCAAGCCAACTTCATGCCCCAAGAGAGGACTGTAATCTAGATCTCCCCAATCCTAGTAAAATAATTGATCCCTTAAATATGAAAAAAGCACTTCTTCTCAGTCTTATCCCAGCACCTCAGGCCTTTCTCAAGGATATTGCACGTAAGCCAAACGCAGACCCTTCTCTTCTACAGCACCTTCTCTGTGAAATCACCTTCTGATGAATGCCACAATGGTAGTCATGTGATGATAAACAGAAAACAAGTCCAAAGTTTTTGTCTTTTTATTTTGACAAACCAGGAGATTGGGGGGGGGGGGGCATCCTATTCTTTCTTTCCTAGTACTAGGGGGAAGTAGTTATTGATACTGGTGGTTTTATGATTTTAAAGCTTAATTTTTTAATGATTTCATTGTAACAAACTGACTGAGGGATCTTCTGGGTGATATATTCATCAAAGAATGTGGATAAATGACTTCAATTAAAATGTTCTAAGAATTCTTTTATAGTTCTATTAGAATATTAAGTTATTATTCCAAGGTTTTAGGGCTTAATTTCAGTGGCTCTATATTTCCTAAATATATTGGGGTGCACTTAGTGTGCTTAATTATTATTGCTTGAACTACAGCTAACATAAGTTAGCTGGACAGAGAACTTGTCTCCCTAAAACAGGGGTCTCAAACTCATGGCTTGCAGGCCAGATGCATCATGTGCTGGCCATGCCCACCCATTTTAGCGAAGGGGGGGAAAGTTGCAATAAGTCATGTGATGACAACGTGTCATCACAAGTTTGACACCCCTGCTCTAAAACATTTACCTCACTTTATCTAATGCAGTGATGGCGAACCTATGGCACGTGTGCCACAAGTGGCACGCGGAGCCATATCTGCCGGCACATGAGCTGTTGCCCTAGCTCAGCTCCAGCATGCATGTGCACGCTGGCCAGCTGATTTTTGGCTTGCACGGAGGCTCTGGGAGGTTTTTTTCGGCTTCTGGAGGGCCTCCGGGGGGGGCAGGGAAGGGCGTTTTCGCCCTCCCCAGGCTCCAGGAAGCCTGTGGAGTCTGGGCAGGGTGAAAAACAGGCCTACCGGGCCCACCAGAAGTTGGGAAATGGGCCGTTTCCAGCCTCCAGAGGGCCTCCGGGGGGGGGACGCCATTTGCGCCCTCCCCAGGCATTGAATTATGGGTGTGGGCACTCGAGCATGCACAATAGCGTGCATGCATGCGCTTTTGGCACCCGAGGAAAAAAAGGTTCGCCATCACTGATCTAATGTGTCAACTGTTTTCCAGAGACAGGTTTAAAAAGATTAGGTTGAATCTAGCACTTCTGTATGAACATCTGTTCAAAGCTCTTGGAAGGCTGCCTGAAAATGAAAGCCAAGGGACGGCACCTGCTGTCCCCTTGATGTAGAAGACGTGTCAAGAGTCTACTGCTTGAGAAAGAAGGGACAAAACTTTGCCAAAGGGTCAAAGAGTACAAATGTCCTCTGGGGATGACATAAACTCTTTTGGGATAGACTTTGGCTCCTGGCCAGAGCATAAATGAGCAATGACAGAGGTTGGTTGAATGGCATCTTTGCTCATTCTTCTGCTCTCCTGAAGATCCAGCTAAATCAGCTCAAGTTTCATAAGGCATCATCCCAACCTCTCCCACATAGGAAGCAAAAATAAATTAAGGAAGTTAGAACTGAAGCTGCAAGTGCAATTATGTCAGTGATATCAAGTAGGGCAAGAGGGAATTTACAGATGTCTTTCTGTAAGATAGTTGGGCAATGCAGGAGATAAAGAAGCAATCAAGAAGCGAGAAAAGAATAAAGCTGGATTGCAAATGTTTATTGGTACCTTTTGTCGAATTGAATTACAGTGGGTTATTTTTTTTAGATACTAGAGAGATTATCCATTATTTTGTTAAGTGTCTTTTTTTCCTCTGGCTTTATCTGTAACTTAATTTGCAGGAGTTAGGCAAAGGCTCTTTACTTACTTCTGTCTTCATACTAAGATAAATTTCATCTACTATCTAAAGGATTTCAACCCTTGAGATACTAAAGCACGGGAATTATGTCAATAAACACAAATTATATTTGTCTATCAACCAGGCCCAGAATGAATGCAACATTAGCACTACAAAATTGTGACTAAATACAGGTAGTCCTCGATTTACAACCACAATTGAGCCCAATATTCCTGTTGTTAAGTGAGACACTTGTTAAGTGAGTTTTGCCCCATTTTATGATCTTTCTTGCCACAGTTGTTAAGTGAATCACTGCAGTTGGTAAATCAGTTGGTAAATCAGTAACCTGGTTGTTAAGTGAATCTGGCTTCTCCATTGACTTTGCTTGTCAGAAGGTCACAAAAGGGGATGACATGATCTTGGGATACAGCATCGGTCATAAATAGGAAACAGTTGCCAAACATCTGAATTTTGATCACATGATCATGGGGATGTTGCAAATGTTGTAACTGTGAAAAATGGTCATAAGTCACTTTTTTCAGTGCCGTTGTAACTTTGAACAAGTCACTAAATGACTGTTGTAAGTTGAGAACTACCTATATAGGTTCACAATACAATAGCACTTAGACTTATATACCACTTCATAGTGCTTTACAGCCCTCTCTAAGCGGTTTACAGAGTCAGCATATTGCCCCCAACAATCTGGGTCCTCATTTTACCAACCTTGGAAGGATGGAAGGCTGAGTCAACCTTGAGTCAGTGAGAATCGAACTGCCAAATTGCAGACAGTGGGCAGTAAGCAGAAGTAGCCTGCAGTACTGCACTCTAACCACTGCGCCACCGTGGCTCATTGCTGGTTTTTTTCCTATTCCTCTTTCCCTATCGCTAGTAGAAAATAATGTGGCTACTGTTCGTTTTGATTAAGAAGATTCAGAGATACTCCTTAATTCTGTTTCAAAATACAGGTTTTCTCTTTTGATCGTCGCCTATCCTCACTCACTGCTCAATTACGTAATAGTGCTTGTAGAGAAGCCCTTAGGAATGCACCTTATGGCTGTTATTGAAATAAGAACTCCTGGGCAGAAATAGGTCAAATGGCTCCTCACATCTTGTCAGTCATTTAATGTGTACATCACAAGATAAACTTGCATTCCATCAGTTAAATTATCAGTTTTAGATAGGGTAGTAATAAAATAACAATAACAAACAAATCAAATTACATTCATGTTTTTCAATAAGCCTTATGCTATATCTCTCAAGCAGTTTTTTTTGTTGCAATTTCACTTCACACGTGTTTATTTCTGCACATGTATATAAAATAAGCTAAATACTATTTTACTTCTCTGGCACTTGTAATCATAATACACATGTGATGAAAAACATACTTAAAGCATGGTCTTTAAAATAATGGAAAGTACTCTATCAATGCAAGCTGGGATTTTCGGCTTAAGTTTATGTTGCACATGGCTCCATAGCTCTAGTGTGTGAAATTTAAAATTGTGCACAATATTCGCAGGGTTTTTCCCCCCAAAATAATCTTTTTGGCTTTTGTTAGCATTACAGGATCTGATAGGCTTTAATATTAAAGGAGTTACCACTCTGTATTATGTTTCCCAATTTGGTATCCTCAGGATGTTATATGAACTAAACTGGTAATTCAAGAATTGTAGGCCCAGTAAAGGAAACCAAATCAAGGAAATAATAACTCCAGAGACTCAAACCACTGGTTTCAAAGAGTAAGCAAAGGTGTTTTAATTAAATACCAAGAAGAGCTTCCTGATGGTACAAATAGTGGAACATGCTCTTTAGATAATAGTGGAACCTCCTTCACTGCTATTTTCCACCCAAAAGTTTTTTTATTTTTTTCCACACTCCACATACAAACATCAATACATATACCCTAATTTTGAAGCATCTGGGTAGCCATCATGGATTCAATAGAATCTGTTACATTTGAAACGTGATGGATTATATATTTGCTAATCTTTCCAATTCTATATCCTTCAATGTGAGATTATTGTGGAATCATTTGCACTATATAACAACAAAGTGGCCGCAGTTATCTGTGCAAGAGTGGGGAGTAATGTCTATGCAGATTCTCAATCATCCAGGTTATGGTTATCACAAAGGGGCTTTCCAAAAGGCAACTGGATTTTGCTTTTTCTTGAAGACATTTCATTTGTCATCCAAGAAGCTTCTTCAGTTCTGAAGAAGCATCTTGGATGAGAAGCAAAACATCTTCAAGGAAAAAACAAAGAAAGTCTAGTTGCCTTTGGAAAGAATCTTTGGGACTGGCAAGTAATGATATACCCTTTGTTCATGTGATCAGTGATGAGTTTTGGTGCTTAGTTACCAATGAGATACTATACTTTTAAAAAAGCAGATTTTTAAAAAGCAAAAATAGATTCTTTGGGTTGCAAGATCATTTTCTGCTCACATAAGCCAGAAGCAGAGTTTTTACTTCAACAAAGAGTTAAATCCAACTATTTTCCATGACTGGATGAATTTTAAACAATTCTTCCATTTCATTTTTCCAGCTTTCATTATCACAGTATGTGGCCTGTAAATTAAAATTGAAGTGCAGGAGACAGCAACAAGATAGCTGGAGGTATGATAAAAATTGGACTATGTTTAGCCTGAGAAAAAAAAATGACTGAGAGGGAAGATAAAGGAAGTTTTCAAATACTAGAAAAGCAGAAAAAAATATAGAAGAATAAGCAAAGAAGGTGATGAATTTTCTCTCTGCTGGACTGAGGTCAGGATTATATCAAATATACTGGCACAAGAGGAGAAATTTCAGTTAAAGATTAAAGAAACGTCTTGTCTAAGTGATAGAACCAATTCACCAGAAAGATGGCAGGACTTATTGGTTAAATTTAACAGGCTAAACAAGTCACATTTGGCTGCAAATTATGGCATTTCAGTCCTGCTATCCTGCTTCAAAGAGATGATCCATCTAAAGTCTGGATTGAGCAGTTACAGTATAATACATTTAATGAAATAAATGGATACATAAAATCGAATAACCTCAATGTCCTCATCAGTTTCTTAATTCCATAAACAATGGAAGTTAGAACTGATCACCAGTGATTGTTTACAACAGATAAAGAAGGAAAGTGTTTTGGAATACCGGATGTTGGACATAAGCTATGAACACTCTTATCTATGTTCAGGTGAAAGGAATTAGCTTCATCACTCATTTATGATCAGCAAGAGACCTTTTACTTTATTGTTTTTTATATTGGTTTAGTAAGATTATGTCATGGTAATCACTTTTAGTTGCTTTAGAAAGAGAAAGGCATAATGAAAGATTGGCATTAATAAAACAAATAGATTTTGTGAGTAGATATTGGCAACTTATTGCTGGACCAGGCAACTACCTGTACGTACCTACAAGGCATTTCTTCCATTTAAATATTCTTAACATGTTTAATGTTTAAATGCTTAAACTGACTTCTTCAAACAATAGCTGTGCAGATACACATTTGACAAAATCAAAAGATTACCATCAGTTGCTTGAAGGCTGTATGTCAGGCCTAATGCTAAAAAACCCTTTGCTAGGAATTCTCCAGCGTCTTCTCCCATGCCAACCACCATCTTGGCGAAACGTTCTCCTTCCTCCAGCTAAATTGATGAGAGAAAGGGAGAAACATTACAGGAAATGTCCTTTGCGACATCTTAATAGAATATCTAATTCTTAGGAATGAATTCAAGATTAGCAAGCATCAGAACTCACTGCTATAAGATGGTGCTATGCTTCCAGTGAATTTGGAAGACCAGACTTCTAAATCTCAATGCATGACAAAAAGCTAGCTTTTCCCAACATGGTGCCCAGCTGCAACACATTTGAATCCTATCAGGTGAATGTGTATGATCATTAGTGAAAGGTTTAGCACTAACTCTGGCTCTGGACTTTGGGAATAGGAATCTGTCAAGTATGTCACTTCTACCACTGTTAAAACTCCTTATATTGCTTTGTGTTTCATGCATATGGCAGCCTGTCTCTTTGGCAGATGGAGAATCAGCAGGCAAAAGACAGATGATGTTGCTTCCCATTTCTTAGTTTTCTCATCCTGTCCACTTTTGGACCAAAAGGTATGGGGTGGAGGGTAAGAGAACAGCAATGCAAAGAGACAGAAACTTTTGACTATAGATTCATTACTGGGGCACAGATCTTGACCCATGCAAACCATACAGTCATAGAAACATAGAAGTTTATGGAATAGGAGATAGATAAAACCCCTGGGGAGGTAGAGAGACCCAGAAATGAATTAATAGAGACAAGAAGAAAGGGGAAGGGCAAATGGGGCAGATTGTTATTTAGGATTTACTGAACTTAGTCCATGGGCTACATAGTGTGACATTCAACCTCCTTATAACTTCCATAGAGGCAACTATAAAAACCAAGCAATACAGCAGGATGATGGTTTTAGGCTGATGGGTCACATTAAATCAGTCAGCAGGATGATGAAGAAGAAGAGATGGAGGAGATTTATAGGTTGCCCAACTCCAGAATGAATCTGGGTGGCAACTGAAACACAGAAAACAATAAAAAAAAATCTTACACATCCAGACAATTGCACCATCTACCCAAATTCTCACAACTGAAAGGGGCATCGCAAGCAGCCTACCACAAGGCCTGGGAGAACAGCCAAGTTTTTAAAGATTTCTGGAACACTATCTGGGTGGGAGCCAAATGAACCTTTGGGAAGATGTGGGGGTAACATTCCAGTGGGCAGGTGCTGCAACAAAGACAACCTTCCTGAATCCCTCTAGATAGCATTATTAGATTGAGAGAGCAGACCAACTCTTCTTAATCTTATTGGACAGGCAGAAAGCGTAGGGGTAGGTGGTCCCTCAAACAACTGAGCCTTAATAATGATTAAAATGATGATTAACTTACAAGCAGAAAGGGCAGACTCTTAAAAGAGCATATTTATGGATCTTCCAAAGTTATTGTTGATCTGGGCAATATGCAAATCTTGGTCTAATTTCAAATCCTATAGCAAGCATTACATAGAGACCACTGATGAAATCTAATATTGCACCAGTAGCCTAATGGAAGGGAAGGGGAAGAGACAGCGAAGAAGGGAAAGGTGGTATCTGAAACAAAAGAAGTGACAGAGAAATGGGAATGTGGGTGGCAGAAACAGAGAAAAGTGTTGTCCACTTTAAAAAATTGACCTTTTTCATCACCAGCTTGCTGACCCCAAAGAATGCCTCTAATATTCTGTAGTTTCAATGTGAGATGAAATTATGCAGATAGGAGGTACACTCAGATAACAGGTCTTTGGTATCAATTATTAACTGTGTCAGTTGTGATAGCCTTATCAAAATATGGACCACCTCTAGGTGGCAACGACAAGATATGGAAAACACAATCTCCTTGTTGTCATCCAGTCTTTTGCAGCTCAGATTCAGTATGATAAATTCTACCTGTAGGTGTCCAACTAGGTAGTACAACCTGTTAGGTTCTACTTCTTAGAGATTTTGATTAGTGACTCAGAGTTTTTTAAAATGGGGTTAACCTGAAACTAAACCAGGTCAGCTTAAACCTCTCTGCAGACATGACTTCAATTGAAAGAAGCCATTTTTCCCTCTCAGTTAGCGTCCTGCCAATTGCAGTATGAGAAATAATTATAATAATGGAGGATTACTAAGCAATTATCAGTGATAGGAAGATACGGTGGCACTTGTGACCAAACATTTATGAAACAGAGTTGGTTATTTTTTTTTGAAATTTTTTTATTTTTTCTCTCCACAATATTCATACACATATCAATGCATATACCTTAAAATATATCAATTACAATCATAATTACACATTTCTATCTAATCAATCATAATAATATCCTAATATGCACCTACTTTATATTATTACTTATCAGTCTGTTTCTCCCTTTTCCTTTTACATTCCCCTCCACTTCCCTTCTCTCCTCACTACCTTCTTACTCCTTCTCTCCCCCTACCTACGTCCTTCCACTCCTCCTTTCCTACCCTCCTACTTCCTCTTCCTTCTTCTAAACCAGTGGTTCCCAACCTTTTTGTGATCGAGTACCACTTGGAGGTCCCGTACAGTCGCCGCGTACCACCTGGTTCCAGAGAAACTAAATTCGATCAGATATCACTTTATTTCCATAATTGTACCATTCCTTTTTTGGCCCTGCGCATCCAGCAACTGGATTCTCGGGCCGCTGGGACCAGGTGAGTGGCGTGTGGCAACAGTTGCAAATCGTTGCCAGATTATCTTGTGTTAGGCAGTAAACATTTTTGTGAAGTAAAAAATAACTAACTAAAAATCGTTCATGACCCCGAAAGTGTTCGCATACCACCTGGAAAGCCCTCGCGTACCACTAGTGGTACACGTACCACAGGTTGGGAACCACTGTTCTAAACCGTCCCTGAGTGCTTCCAATTCTAATATATCTAATATTTGACAGACTGACTACATATTAACCTATATCTTTTAATTGTTGCTTGTGTTCCCAGAAGGATTGGAGGCAGAGCAGAATTGCTTCCATCACCATCAACAGTGGCATTAACAGAAGAAGATGACCAACAGACAGCGTGATTTTTTCAGAACACTAAGCTACAAAAGAACATTCTGGGACAAGAACAAAGCATCTAAAAAGATCAGCTAACCCCCAAATTCCTCAGCTATCAGAAATAACAAGGAATAACAAGTCTTCCAACTCTCTCCTGGGTTGAAGGATGTGCACAGAAACACACTCAGCAAGATATGCCAACAAACTATGTTCAGCCATTGTAAACTATAGTAATCTGTGTTTCCCACTGCCATCATCTTTGGTGACAACCTCATTTTGTTAGTAGCCCACTGCTTGAGAACTATTTTTCCTGAGACAGAGGGAGGCTTTTTCCAGCTAACCATATTATTTTATTGCGGCTTTTTGAATGTATGATTGAACTAAGCCTACAGGCACACTGACAAGGAATAGGAACAGCAGGTGTTGTCCCCTGGCAAGAGGCTGCCCAGCTGGTGTTCAGCTGGCACATCTTGGCATGTTGTTTCTTTCTGTTGTGTTTTCCCACCCACCCCCTTTCCTTTAGGAGAACAAGGCCAAGCATTTTAAACTATACTCCTTACATCTAAAAGTAACAAGCAAACAGTATGAGTCTTCACCAATAGTAATTTAATATTGAAAGGAAAGATTAGGTGACAGTCAGGAACATTAGCATGGTATCTTTTTTTAAGGACATGAATATTTCTTAAAATTAGATAAATCAGGTGGGAGATTTTAAAAAGGAGGTAAAAAGTGAAAACAATTCTGTTAACTGTACAATTCTAGAGGTTTAGGAATAGAAAACCAAAGATGTTTTAATCTCATCCACTCCCACAGTCTCTGCCATGCCAAGAGACTCGTAAAGAACAGTTTATATATTATATAGCAGCAAATCCCAAATCCATCACAGGTTTTTTTTTAAAGCATCTGCTTGCCTTTCTTGATATTTTTGGATGTACACTTTAAAAAACTCTTCAGTAGATACCTAAAAATGTAATGCTTTATGTAATTTTAATTTTAATTCCAAAAAATACTGGATGTTTGTCCACGGAAGTCCCACCATAAAAACAAGCTTTATAATTTCCAATGTAACATGAATATAAATATAAAGTTCTAAATATTTTAAAACTTTATGACTGAGAATTAGTTTTTCTTTTAATATTCATGCTTAGTTCAAATTAGGTCCTTCTGTGAACTCCTGCACATTACAATGCTCCTATGGGCACCACTAGGACTGCAGTGCGGTTTTCATTACAGAGCAATATCAACTAACAATTTCCATGCGGTCATACATTAATGCAGGTTGCAAGAGGTGTAAAAGAGAGATTGGCTTTCACATACTGTATGTATCACTTGCTTGATCACGAGACTCTGATATAAAAATGGTCCCCTTACCTAAATGAGCATTGGAATGTGTTTCCAAGTATGAATAAGATCTGCCTCACACTGTTTTTAAACATCCTTTCAAACTTCTAAAACTCTTGTAGTCATAACATATCTGGATATTTAAAGACCAGAAGACCAGGTTTTATTGCAAAAATGAATAGAATAGGAATAAGAATAGGAATAAATAGAATAGAATAGAATAGAATTTGGAAGGGACCTTGGAGGTCTTCTAGTCCAGCCCCCTGCTCAAGTAGGTGAACCTATATCATTTAATTTAATTTAATTTAATTTAATAGATTTGTATGCCGCCCAACTCCCGGGGGACTCTGGGCAGCTCACAGCATGTCAAATCCATTACAAATAAAAACATATAACAGTTAAAAAGATATAAAAATTAAAAAATCTCCAACATTCATAACTAAGGGGGGGGAGACCCAAGTATAATCTGCTCGGTCTCACTTTCAACCCGCCTGCCGGAAGAGCCAAGTTTTTATTGCTTTACGGAAGGCCAGCAGGGTGGGGATGGCCCTGATCTCCGGAGGGAGTTGGTTCCACTTCAGATAAGTGACTGTCTAGTCTCTTCTTAAAAACCTCCAGCGATGGAGCGTCCACGATTTCTGAAGACAAGCTGTTCCACTGGTTAATTGTCCTCATTGTTAGAAAGTTTCTCCTTAATTCCAGGTTGCTTCTCTCTTTGATTAGTTTCCAACCATTGTTACTTGTCCTGCCCTCTGGTGCTTTGGAGAATAATTTGACCCCCTATTCTTTGTGGCAAATACTGGAATGCTGCTATCATGTCACCCCTAATTCTTTATTTATTTATTTATTTATTTTGTTATTCTTATATGCCGCCCAACTCCCAAGGGACTCAGGGCGGCGTACAACAGGGAAAAATACAAGAATAATCAAAATACATGTAATTAAAAAGAAACAAATACAAATTTTTAAAAAAGCAATATTAAAACAACAACATCCATTCAACATCATACATACTTGGGGGGTAATCTCAGGTGGATTAAGCTGTCCCCCCCACCTGCAGGAAAAGCCATGTTTTGACGGCTTTTCGGAAGGCCAGCAGAGTGGGGATGGTCCGGGTCTCTGGGGGTAGTTGGTTCCAGAGCACGGGGCCGGCCACAGAGAAGGGTCTCCCCCTAGGGCCCGCCAGCTGGCATTGCTTGGCCGACGGGACCTGGAGGAGGCCAACTCTGTGGGCCCTAACCGGTCGGAGGGAAGTATGAGGCAGAATGCGGTCCCGAAGATATCCTGGTCCTAAGCCATGAAGGGCTTTAAAGATGGTGATCAACACCTTGAATTGGACCCGGAGACCGATGGGCAACCAATGCAGCTGGCGGAGTATTGGTGTCACGTGGGTGTACCTTGGCACACCCACCACAGCACGCGCAGCCGCATTTTGCACCAGCTGAAGTCTCCGGATACTCTTCAAGGGTAGCCCCATGTAGAGCGCATTGCAGTAGTCCAAGCGCGAGGTGACAAGGGCATGAGTGACCGTGAGTAGAGCCTCCTTCTCCAAATATGGCCGCAACTGGTGCACCAGGCGGACCTGTGCAAAGGCCCCCCTAGCCACAGCAGAAAGATGGTGGTCCAATTTTAGCTGTGGATCTAGGAGGACCCCCAAGTTGCGGACCAGGTCTGAGGGAGTCAGTTTCGCACCCTCAAAGACCAAGGAGGGGTAGTTGTCATGATCCTTAGGAGGCAATATCCACAGCCACTCAGTCTTGTCGGGATTGAGTCTGAGTCTGTTCCTCCCCATCCAGATCTTAACGTCGTCCAGGCAACGGCACATTACATCAACTGCCTGCCTGAAGTCAGACGGGGTGGTGATGTACAGCTGGGTGTCATCAGCGTACTGATGGAAACACACCCCATGTCTGCGAATGATCTCACCCAACGGTTTCATGTAGATATTAAACAGGATGGGCGAGAGAACCGACCCCTGAGGCACCCCACATGATAGGGGCCTAGGGGACGATCTCTGCCCTCCTGCCAACACCGACTGCATCCGATCGGCAAGATAAGAGGAGAACCACCGTAAAACGGTGCCTCCCACTCCCAACTCGCCGAGCCGATGCAGAAGGATACCATGGTCGATGGTATCGAAAGCCGCTGAGAGGTCAAGTAGCACCAGGATGGAGGAGTTTCCTCCATCCCGGGCCCGCCAGAGATCATCCATCAGGGCGACCAAGGCAGTTTCTGTACTGTAGCCGCGCCTGAAGCCCGACTGGTAAGGATCTAGATGGTCTGTTTCATCCAGGAGCTGCAGAAGCTGAGTCACCACCACCTTCTCCACAACTTTCCCTAAAAAAGGTAAGTTGGAGACTGGACGATAGTTCTTCAAATCAGCTGGATCCAGGGAAGGCTTCTTCAGGAGGGGTCGCACCACCGCAGCTTTTAACGACTGCGGTACGGATCCCTCCCTCAAAGAAGCGGTGATCACCGCCTGGATCCAGCTGCGTGCCACCGACCTGCTGGCCGAGACCAGCCAGGAGGGGCATGGGTCCAATAAACAGGTGGAGGTACCCATCGCTCCCATAGTCCTGTCCACATCCTCGGGAGAAACAGGCCCAAACTCTTCCCATAATGATGGACTAAGACTAGCCCCCGTCAACTCTATGGACTCTGCCCTGCCAGAGTCCAAGTTTGACCGAATCTGAGCGACTTTATCCGACAGAAACTCAGCAAATTCCTCAGCTCTGCCTTGTAAGTGTTCCTCGCTCCCCCCTTTTCCAAGGAGGGAGCGAGTCACCCTAAACAAGGCGGCTGGACGAGAATCTGCGGACGCAATAAGAGCGGAAAGATAGGAACGTCTTGCCGCCCTTATCGCCACTAAATAAGATCTGATGTAAATTCTTAATAGTGTTCGGTCAGATTCGGCCCTCTTGGTCCTCCAGCGGCGCTCCAGACGTCTCTTTTGGCGTTTCATCTCCCGGAGCTCCTCGGTGAACCAGGGAGCTTTCCGGGATCCACTGCCACGGAGAGGTCGCTTAGGCGCAATTCGGTCTAGAGCCCCTGATGCTGCGGTGTTCCAAGCAGCCACCAGGGAGTCAGCCGAATTGTGTACCAGGGTTTCAGGTATTTCCCCAAGTTCCCTCTGGAATCCATCCGGCTCCATTAGGTGCCTGGGGCGGAACCACCTAGTCGGTCCCGCCTCCCTGCGGGGGAGGAATGGGGTTGTGAAATCCAGCCTCAGTAGGAAATGATCTGACCATGACAGTGGGGTGATGACTATATCCCTTATCTTCAGATCATCTCTCCACTGCCCCGAAAGAAACACTAGGTCAAGCGTGTGACCACCCTCATGAGTCGGACCCTGAATTACTTGGGTCAGGTCCATGGTTGTCATGGAATCCATGAACTCCTGAGCTATCCCAGAGGTTTCGCCAGCAGATGGCAAGTTGAAGTCCCCCAGCACCATAAGCCTGGGGAACTCAACCGCCAAGCCGGCTACTGCCTCGAGCAGCTCAGGCAGGGCCTTACTTACGCAGCTGGGAGGCAGGTACGTTAAGAAAAGGCCCACCTGAACCCCTAAGTCCAACTTCAGAAGGAGCGTCTCACACCCAACAATCTCCGGGGCAGGGATCCTACGAGGATGCAGATTTCCACGCGTTATAATTGCCACTCCTCCCCCCCTTCCCTGGGGTCGAGAATGGTGCTGCACCGAGAAACCGGCTGGGCATATCTCGGAGAGGGCTACTCCCCCCTCCTGCCCTAGCCAGGTCTCGGTAACACATACCAGGTCTGCCCCCTCCTCTGTGATTAAATCACGTATCAGGGGGGCTTTGTTGATAATTGACCTGGCGTTAAGCAGCAGCATCCTGAGCCCAGGTATCCGGGTTGAGCAAGATGGAACCAAATCAGAGGGGCCGGAACAAGGGATCGCTTGTAAACAGCGAGGTCTTATTCCCCGAGAGCGGCCCTCCCCTCTGCTCCCGCCATATCTGCCTCTTCCCATTATGACCGAGATGTTCCGGCTCTCCTCCCCACCAGAGACCCCCTCCCCCTCCCAGCTGGTCCTCCTCCTTTCCTGCAGGTCATACATACCATTCTCACAGGCTGGGGTCACTGCGCCCCCGCCCCCCCCTGCTTCTGCTTCTACATTCAGCGAGGGGGGTCGGGATCGCAGCCCCCGGCTTTTCCATTTCTTTTTTGTACACACATTCGTTAACCGTCAAACACTCATCTCACTCACCTCACTCGTCCCCATACTCAATCACACCCATACAACGTCTCAGAGGAGGAGAACAAATTAAAAAGTTTTAAAATGAAGGCAAGTTCGTCCAGGTAAGGGTATGTTGGGGAGGCAGGTTCCCTGGGTCCGCTTAGCCTCCCTATTGTTCTATAATCCCAGGATGACGGAGAGCCTCCCTTACTCCGATGACATTGGGACTGTATAGTCCTATCCCCCTTGGTATATAATCGATTTCTGTCCGAGGGGGGATTCAGCATCTTCTCCCTGCGTGTAATGGTCTTTAAAATGGGCAGGGACATCCGTGGGAACAGGGGTAAAATTAAGCACAGCGTCCAGGAAAATAAAATCTCCATAGATGAAAAAGTCTATTGATATAAGCTAGGAACAACAAGGGGGGGGGGGGTTGAAGCACTGAGTGGCAATTTTGGCGCTGGTTGTCATCAATCAGCACCAGTTCCAAAGTTCTTTCACAGGCTCACCGAACAGATGGTAATAAAGGGCTTCTCCTGATCTTTTCTGTTTCTTCGGGCTTCTCCGAATGACACTGGTGCCCGGAAACGTGTCCACCCCTCTCCTAATAATGGCGGCGGGAGTCTCAGGGCTAAAGATTTTCTAAACCGCCAGACGGCCACAGAGCACACCCCAAACAGTTCTGATCCATCCACTCCAGGAGGGGACTCCTCGCCGCTTCGCCCACGATCTTCTTGGCGGCGGTTGGTAAAAATTAGCGGTTAGCGAGCGAAGGTCGAAATCTCCCTCCCAGCTGGTCTCTCCCAGAGGAATACTGAACGGCGAAAGCTCTCCGCTGCCGGTGACTGGGCAAGCTCCGAGCTCGTCGTCTCTCCCCCAGCAATATTAAATCCCTCACCTCAGTCTCAAGTAATCCTCCGAAACCTCCGAAAAAGCCTTCTGAGTATATACTCAGTGTCCGCGATCAGTTTAAAAGTTTTTGTATTCAGGCCTCGCAGAGATAATACGGCCCTCACGGCGTCTTACTGCTCCAAAATGAGCTCTAAGATGGACGGCCGTCTCCGCAGATGGAAACCAGAAGGAGAACTTTGTAGTGCTATCTGTAGGTGGCAGATGTTTCAACCACCGTCTTCGGGTGCCTGCTGAAGTTCCGTCTCACCCAGAGAGAGGAAAACTCCGGGGGGTGATCCCCTTCAGGTGCGGCAGCCGAAAAAGCTCAGTTCTCCTACGGAGTGCGATCTTTTCGCCGCCATCTCCGCCGTGGCTCCTCCTCCTCATCCCTCCTCATTCTTCTTTTCTTTAGACTAGCCAAACCCAAAACCTGCAGGCTTTCTTCATATGGTTTAGTCTTTGGGCCTTTGATCATCTTAGTTGCTCTTCTCTGGACTTTTTCCAAAGGCTCACCATATTTTTGGTAGTATGGTGACCAAAATTGGTTGAAGTATTCCAGGTTTGGTCTTACTAGGGTTTAATAAAGCAGCACTAATATTTTATGTGATCTTGATTCTATGCCTGTTTATACAACCCAGGAATGTATCAGCTTTTTTGGCGGCTACTGCACACTGCTGGCTCATATTCAAGTGATCATCCACTAGGATTTCAAAGTCCCTCTCATAGTTACTGTTTTTGAGCCAGGTCTCGCCTAATCTGTACTTATACCTTTGATTTTTCCTGCCTAAATGTAAAACTTTGCTTTTCTCCACATTGAAATTCATTTTGTTGGATAGGGCCCATTGTTCAAGTTTGTCAAGATCTTTTTGGATCCTGAGCTTGTCTTTTGGGGTGTTGGCTATTCCTGCCAGTTTAGTATCATCTGCAAATTTGATGAGTTCCCCTTCTGTTCCCTAATCTAAGTCATTTATGAAGATACTGAAGAGTACTGGGCCTAAGACAGAGCCTTGTGGTACCGCACTTCTTACTTCTCTCCATGTGAATGTAGTATCATTAAGGACTACTCATTGGGTACAGTTTGGTCAGCAGCTGTGTTTAAGAAGAGAGGAGCAAGGCTGATAAAGAATAATTGATCAAGGGCCCTATTTTTAGCTCATGTTACAAACAAGATTTAAGCCAGAACTTTCTTGGTTCATTGGGAAAGCTCTCAGCTTTTGGAGGACAGGCATTTTACTATACTGTAGAGTAGAAGGTTTACAACCAGACAAATGTCAGCTTAATTTCCTGATTGAGCCACATATCCTCTCACCTGAAACACTGGAGATGTGCTGCCAATCACTGACAGCAATATTGGGGTAGAGGAACCCGTGACTTATCTACATGGAAAGGATTTCTTATCAGGACACCTCAGAGGTATCCAACCAGCCCTAGTACTTTTTCAGAATCCTCAATGTCTTCTTTACTCTCTCTTGGACTTAAAATATGCAACTTTTTTTGTGAATAAGTCTTTCTCTGTGGAGTTGTTTCATCTGATAGTTGGCTTTGTTGTAGAGGCTGATTTCCCTGTTATCAGTGACTTATTGGTTCTTCTGTATTTTTTATTTTGTTCAATTTGTAGTTTGATGAATCAGTAAATAAAACTGCTAGTCACTATTCTAGATTCATTGCAATAATTAAAATATTTATTTCAAGAAATTTAAAATATATTGAGGTATCTCTTCCCAGTGTACAGTATAATCAAGTAGCCTGAAAAATATACATTAGGGAAAACGTAGATCTTCTTTCATGTATTTAAGACATTCTGATGTCTATTCTTACTTTTGTAGGTAATTGACAATTACATTTCTAAATTTACTCCAAAACTAACAATGTATTTATAGCTTGTTGGAAGTACATAGACTAAGTTGCATTTTTAAGCTTTCTAAAAACTAGTGGCTTAATATTTCATAACATAGCAGTTGTTAATCTTGCATCATGTAGCTGTATCAGATACCTAATAACCTGTTCAGTGTTAAAGAGAAAAACAAAGTACTACATTTTGGAAAATAATGATGTTGCAGAAATGCTTCCAACTGCATTTGGTCTCAGTATACATATTACAACTGGATACAGTATTTGAAAGGGCTACTTCCACCTGAAAGTTTCAAAGTCAGCACTTCTTTTCCAATTGCAGGAGCAGTTATATCTTTTGCAACACTCACACAGTTATTCTGAATGTTGCTCATAGCTATCTTCACCTACAGATGTATTCAGAGGCACTTCTCTGAAATAAAGAGAAGCCAAATACCTGTGGAAAAACATGCATTGCAGAGACAGCCAGGAAGAGATGCCATGATGTAGCTTATTGAGTGCCTTAGAAAGGCAACTCAAACCTGTTTTCCTTGAGCATAATTTCAATAAAAATGGTCAATAATTGGTTAGTCTTTTAAAACTATAAGAGAAAGATTAATCTTATCATTACGGTTGATTACTGTAAGCTATTATTAATTCTAATTAGTATTAATAATTAATATGTATTAATATTATGAAGGAAAAGCACTGTTACTATAAGATTATTACTAGAAAATATCATCACTATCATGATGTGGAGTATTGTTTAAAAGTTATGGTTATGGTTATGGTTATGGTTAACCCTAACCCTAACCCTAACCCTAACCCCAACCAGATAACACATTGTCTATATGAATATTGAATATGTTGCTCTTTCTATCTATAATAAAAAAATAAAAAAAAATTGGTTAGTCTTTTCACTGGATATGTCCATGGAGAATCTCAATCATCCAGCTCATCATGGTTGTCCCAAAGGTGCTTTTTCCAAAAGGCAACCGGACCTTTTGGTTTTTTTTTCCTTGAAACATTTCATTTCTCATTCAAGAAGCTTCTTCAGTTCAACACTGAAGAGTTCAATACTGAAGAGCCGAGGTGGCGCAGCGGTTAGAGGCAGTACTGCAGGTCACTTTAGCTGACACTGATCCGCAGGTCAGCGGTTCAAATCTCACCGGCTCAAGGTTGACTCAGCCTTCCATCCTTCCGAGGTAGGTAAAATGAGGACCCAGATTGTTGGGGGCAATGTAAATATACATTGCTTACTGGTGTAAACCGCTTAGAGAGTGCTTGCACTGTGAGGCGGTATATAAATGTCACAAAATAAATAAATAAATAAACATTTTCAAACAAAAATCCAAGAAAGTCCAGTTGCCTTTTGGAAAAAGCACCTTTGAGATTTTCACTAGATACTTTCTGAATTTGCTTTTCTGTTCCTATCATTTGTTGCGGGTTGATTTAATATTAAATCTGTAATAAGCCATGGTCAGGGCCCAATTTTAGGTGGAAAGCACAATATAAATAATTTTCCAGAAAAGAAATAAACTCCTTGGGGATTCCATTAGACTAATGATGTCAAAAGAGCACATCCAAACAAGACATGTAATTAGATCCCATTTAATATCTACAAGTACAATGGATATAACTAAACTTGGACTAATAGTATAAGTTCTACAAGTTTAGAGCTAAACACTGTAGTATCCAATAGAGCCAGTTGTTAAATACTTAGAGAACCATATCCTAAACATTAAAAACCCCTTCTATAAATTTCTCCTGTTGTGCACATATGTTTACTTAGTGACAGCTGCATTAATCAAGTTAACAGTGCAATCAAATAAATAATTCATTCACCACATTATTAAATGTGGATTTTTAAAGAAGCTGAGTGCTTTATGTTTAGTGACATTTCTGAAAAGAATATGAGCAGATCAACTGATGGAAAATGACCAAACATCTCAGGAACCAAGTATCTCAGGAACTCCCTGTGGTGTTCTGATTGCTTGAACGGGCTAACTTTGTGAAGAAAGGAGAAAAGAATGATAGCATTACATGGAACAGAATAGGTTAGACTGGAAGTAATCTCCAATCCAAAAATTAGATCTACTATCGCACTGTTCTAAAAGTTTTTAGTTGGAGACTAGATATGTTTGCATTAAGAATGAATTTTCCCACCTTGCCAGACATACAGTACACTTCAAATCCAGCATTATAAACTGTAGTAAATAGCTATTATTCTTGGAATAAACCATTTCTCTGTGCTGATCATTCAACAGAACGTGAGGTCTTATTAAGTGCCCTCAAGATTTGCCACCTGCATAACTTATACTGTAATATTTTATTTCAATCTGTTAATTATATACTCAATGAATTAAAAGGAGGAACTAATCAACCTCAAGTATTCAGTAATCATCTATTTTCCTTCTCGGCAGGTTATTCTTCCGATTTCATTTAATATTTCCAACAATTTTTTATTGCTCCTCCTGTTGGAGCAGATGGGTGAGGTTGCAGCCTTTTGGTAACAGCAAGCTTGCATAGGCAACAATTTCTCCCACTTGGTCTCTTATTATGACTAGCGCTACATATTAATGAGACTGAAATGCGCAGTAATAATAACATCACCGGTAACATGAACTTGTCTTCACAACAAGAAAGTTCCATCAAAAAAATGAGCCATCTGTAATTAATATTGATAGACTATCTGTTTTCTGTTTTCCACTTTCAATACTCTAAGTTAACTAAATGTTAGAAGGTCAATAATTTTAAACTATGTTATATAAAAACATTGCTTACTGAAATTTTTAAAAAGAGCCATCTGCTGGTAGGAATAAAACCAGTTTTCTCCAGACAGCAGTTATATCTGTACTGTATTTAAATGAGAAAAAAAAATCCCATTGCATTCTGTGCAATTTCTTTCTAAGTCAACATGCATGGACC
Source organism: Diadophis punctatus similis (assembly GCA_023053685.1). Lineage (NCBI taxonomy): Eukaryota > Metazoa > Chordata > Lepidosauria > Squamata > Dipsadidae > Diadophis > Diadophis punctatus. The sequence goes on from JALIGW010000001.1 coordinate 42,491,432, forward strand.
GCACAATACTGGTGCAGTAATTAAGAGATAATTCATTATTGCATTGGGGAAATCAGTTTGAAGAAGCAGTTCATACTCTGGTTTATGGGAAGTCTTTGGTTAACCTCTTAATTTTAACCTCTCCCCCCTACAAAATAACAGAGAAGCACATGTCAGAGACTCATTTCAATAAGTCAGGTCAGTTCCATATAACTGTGCAGCTGTTCTTGTTTTACCCCCTCACCTTCCTTCTGTCTCTTCCTCTCTTTAAGCCACATTTGAGTGTGGCTGTTAATGCAGCACCTAATGCATTATGTAAGAAGCACTGCGCCAGCTTGCTTACCCAGTGCAGAGGTCCAATGCAGATCTTGGCGGCCAGGAGAGGGACGGTGGGATCCGCAGGACGCAGCTTAGCACATTCTCTGAGCACCGAGACAGCATGAGCAGACTGGACAAGGGAGGAAGGAGAAACAAAAGAGGGAAATGATAAGTTGGTTAGACAATGCTCAATAAGATGCACAAAGGTTATTTATGCCAAATGCTTCTCCTTCCAGAGGACGTGTTTCTTGTTACCTGAATATTAAGACTTAGATTGGCTCTCAAAGCACAACTTTTGTTTTTGAAGTCTTCTTGCCTCCTGACTCCCACAGATCAGTGGGTGTTCAGATCAGATATGGTTTTTGAAAAGCATGAAATGAGTATTCTACATCTATTCAGTGGTAACTCTGTATTACATTATTAGGTCTGTTTTACAGAAGGCCCCTAATAAAGAGCTTCAGTTGTATGGAAAAGCATTAGCAATAGCAATAGCACTTAGCATTGGCAATAGGTAGGATTTCTGCAATATTGGTTTATGTACAAATGTAAATATAGATAGTCCTCGACTTACAATAGTTTGCTTAGTGACCATTCAAAGTTACAACGGCACTGAAAATGTGACTTATAACCATTTTTCACACTTATGACCATTGCAGCATCCCCATGGTCATGTGATTTAGATTTGGATGCTTGACAACAGACTCACATTTATGACGGTTGCAGTGTCCTGGGGTCATGTGGTCACCTTTTGCAACCTTCTGACAAGCAAAGTCATTAAGGAAACCAGATTCACTTAACAACCATGTTACTAATTTAACAACTTGCAGTGATTCACTTAACAAACATCACAAGAAAAATCATAAAATGGGGCAAAATTCACTTCACAAGTTTCTCACTTAGCAACATAAATTTTGGGCTCAATTGTGGTCGTAAGTTGAGGACTTGCTCTATTGAGAGTGAAACAACAGATAGGTATCTTAACAAGTTACAACCTGGAGCTGAAAAATAAAGCGGTATTTGTGTCCTTGACTAGTGTTTCTCAACCTTGGTAACTTTAAGATATGTGGATTTCAATTCCCAGAATTCCTCGTCGAACATGCTGCCTGGGGAATTCTGGGAGTTAAAGTCCACACATCTTGAAGTTGCCAAGGTTTAGAAACACTGTCCTGAGCCCTCAAGACACTGTGCTAAACACTCAAGAAAGAGAAACATAATCTACAGCTGTGCCCACAACAGAATAGAATAGAATAGAATAGAATAGAATAGAATAGAATAGAATAGCTTGACTCCCTCTTCTTTGTGGCAACCCCTGAGATATTGGAACACTGCTATCATGTCTCCCCTAGTCCTTCTTTTCATTAAACTAGACATACCCAGTTCCTGCAACCGTTCTTCATATGTTTTAGCCTCCAATCCTCTAATCATCTCTGTTGTTCTTCTCTGCACTCTTTCTAGAGTCTCAACATCCTTTTTGCATCGTGGCGACCAAAACTGAATGCAGTATTCCAAGTGTGGCCTTACCAAGACATTATAAAGTGGTATTAACACTTAACGTGATCTTGATTCTATCCCTCTGTTAATGCAGCCTAGAATTGTGTTGGCTTTTTTGGCAGCTGCTGCACACTGCTGGCTCATATTTAAATGGTTGTCCACTAGGACTCCAAGATCCCTCTCACAGGTACTACTGTTGAGTAAGGTACCACATATACTGTACCTGTGCATTTGTTTTTCTTGCCTAAACATATGTCATAAGTCAAGATGGTGGCTGTGATGATGCAATCAAAGTTCCACCTGGTGTTTTTTTTAATGTGAATTGTGATGAGAAGATAAACAGTTTAAGGTTTAATTGCACCATCCATATAGGCTTGTTTGATCATACTGTGAGGATACCCCAGTGGTCTACTTGCATATCCTCCAAGTAATGTACAATATCTACACAACACACCCACACAGCTCCCTTTTCAAGCTAAGTACAATATTCAAACCAGTTCCTCTCTTGCTGGATGCAACACAAGTCTGCCAATTTTTTTTTTCTAAAGTAGGAAGTCCTCTTTCATTTGTAGCCATGAATTTGTAGTATTGATTTCTCAATACTAGAGATGAGAGGATGGAGTCATAAAAGCAGCAAGTAAAGGAACCGGACACTCTTTAAAACTCTTGACAGTGAAGCACAAGAAAGATGTCACTGTGACTTCCGGTTTTGGAGCGCTTCATCGCAGACATCCCTCGTTGGATGCCTTTCCGATCTTTGTTAAAAGCCGCCAGAACAGCTGTCTGGCGGCTTTAAAATCTCTTCCCCGGGCAAAGGGGAGAGATGAGAGCCTGACAGGAGGGGTAGAGCCCCCCCAGCGCCTTAGGAGCCATCTGCAGGGCGCGAAGGGAGAGCTCCCCATGCAGCCTGTCTCCAGCTCCGAAGATCCGGAAACCTCTGCCTTTTGCAGAGCTAGATGGAGTGACCAGCCGCTGCTTCAAAAATGGGATTTATAACTATATTTAAACTATAGAAGCAGACAGAGAGAAACAGGCGTGAGATGGGCAAGTACTGAAACCTCTTTTTTTCCTTTTTTTTTCAACTCCTGGGTAAGCTTTCACTTCGGCAAGGGAACAAAGGAAACAGAGTAACAATATGGCGATTGAGAAGTGAAAGTGACTTTCGTTTCCCCAGAGGCTTTTTTTTTTTTTTTTCTTTCTCTCTCTCTTATGGAAACTTTTAACTTGGAAAAATGGTTTTTTCTTTCTCTGTCTCCTAACTCTGGATTAAAGTTATAATAGAAATATTTTCAATAATAAAAGACTATCTGATTTTTAAACTGGAAAGAACTTTAATCAGGCAACTGGCTTTCTTTCTTTTTTGTACTCTTCTGAAACACCAATGGCTTCAAAGTTTGGAAAGACTGTTTTGACTAAAAGAAATGACTATTCATCTGGATATATTTCTAAAATGCAACTTAACACTGAGCTAACACCTCCACAGCTTTTGACACCTGAAAATTTATTAAATAATTTAAAGATTATGAAACATGAACTTACTTTGGAATTTAACCAGAAAATAAGTGAGATAGACCATAAGATGCAGGCTGCTTTGAAGAATATGAATCAACAACTAAGATTTGATGTGTTAGAGGTTTGCAAAGGCTTAGCAACAAATATTGAAGTTTTGGCAGAACGTATTGAAACAAATAAACAAGCTTTGGCAACTTCGGTGAATTACATAGATAAAATCCAAAATGACATTGCAAATTTTGAAAAAGAGGTCTTAATGACTCAGTTCAGATCTATGGAAGTTGCTATAAGGATTAGAGGTTTGAAAGAAGGATTATATGAAAATTTAAAAGGCAGGATGGTTGACATATTGGATCAGGTGTCTGGAATTTCTAAAGCGGAATTGGCTACACAAATCGACAAAACGTACAGAATCAACTCGTGGTACGCCAAACAAAAGCATCTACCAAGGGATATTGTCATATATTTTACCACAAGAGCTCTACGGAACAGAATTATACAAGCAACGTTTAACAATAATCTTATGGTGAATGGTCAGGAACTAAAGATTTGGAAAGAAATCCCCTCTAAAATGCTTAAAGCCAGGAAAAGCTATACTTTTTTGATTGATGAATTTAAGAGATTAAATTTACAATATAAATGGGAAGCACCAGTTGGAGTAACAGTGAAATTTTCTGGAAAAAGATACCGGCTCAACACGATAAAAAAAGCTACTGAATTTTATGTCAATGTTCTAAAGGCTGATATATCCAAGATTCCAGAAGAAGGGTGTATGAAAATAAAAGAGGAGGAGGAGGGGAAGCCACCTTCGATGGATCAAAAAGAAATAGACTCAAAAATCCAAAAGGAGTGCCTGAATCAGATAGCTGGGGAAGAGGAGATGGAGGTTTGGGAGCAGACGGGAGACGACTTGACAAATTTGAATTTATTGAACTATTAAAAGATGAACTATCAAGATACAAAATAATGTGATGTTGAAATATATTGGATGGATAGAAACTAATATGATTGTATTTTATCTTTTCCCTATCTAATGATTACTTATGCAATATTTAGTTAAGTTTTATATAACTTTGAGGTTATTTTTAATGTTGATAATATTAGATATATATAGTTTGTTGAAGATTTGTTTATTGTTTATTCTTCTTTTATTTTCTTTTTTTGTTTATTGAAGTTAGCGAATTAATTTAGAATAATATTATCTTATTAATATCATGATGAAATTTAATATTTGATGATTACTTATGTAACATTTAGTTAAGTTTTATCTTAGAGGTTATTTCTAATGTCAATAATATTAGTTTAAGATTTGTGTATTTTATATTTAGTTATTACTTATGTAACACTTACCTTGTATAAGATAGAGGACTGAAGGGAGGAGGTAGGAGGTTTGTTTGTTTGTAGTGTTAAAGAGTTTTCTCTTTCTTTCTTTCTTTTTTTTTATTCTCTTTCTTTTTTTTCTCTCTCTTTTTTGTATCTTTACTATTGTATACAAATGCGATATATTAGTACTGTATAGTTTGGAGTTGAAGTTTTTTTAAAAATAGTGTTCTTTTTTTCCTTTTTCCTTTTTCTTTTTATTAACAATTTAAACTTATTATTATGCCCTGTATTATCTCTGGGAAGTCTGGGGGGGGGGGGAGGTGGGGAGGGAAGGGGGTGGGTCTGGGGGGGGGGAAATAAAAATGTTTGTACTTTGGATTTAATATTTTGTTACCACTTATGTAAGTTTGTACTAATAAAACTTTTTTGAGAAAAAAAAAAGAAAGATGTCACTGTGAACTTTATGGCAAAAGATTACTTAGCACAATGGACCATATACGAAATGGTGTCCTATCTTACTTAGTTCAAAAAAAAAAAGCAGACTCTTGGAGATTTATACTGTATATCAGTGAATATCAAAAATTTGTACAATGTACCAGTAAATGTCATAAACAATCCCCTTGGAGCTTATCAGTATGACATAACAAACACTATTGATTCTAAACAAGCAAAATTACTGCTATTATAACGCATGTTTGTTTTTTTGTTAGCCACTCAATCACCAAAGCAACTGTAAGGCTAAAAAAGAAAATAAGGATTAAAAGCAGAAATATAACAATGTATGAAACAGATACAGGGGACCATGTCAAGGAACAAAATTAGCATTTAAAAAGCAATCTCCATGGAGGTTATAAATCCCTCTTTCCCAGCTCCTGCCAGAAAAGCTGAAAGTCATTAGGGTAAGGGCTGTATGGATTGAAGGAGGGCTGCTATTTCAAAGAACAGGGGCATTTACAAAAAATATACAGTATGTCTCTTGGATCCTACAAAACAGTATCGCTTCATAGTTGGGATCTGGTCCATAGTAATCCTGCTGGATCTTACTGACTGGCCATAAACCACTGGAGAAAGGCCATTCCATAGCTAGTCAAATCCCCAGCCATACATTGCTTTATAGATGAATACTAGCACCTTGAACTGCACCTGGAATGAAATGGTAACCATTGCAACTCATGAAGTAGAAGTATTGCATGGGTAAACTAAGGTATGTCCAAAACTACTCATATCACTGCATTTTGGATGACGTGTAGCTTCTAACTTGTCTTCAAGAACAGTACAGTACATTGCAATAATTCAAACAATGACGAAGCCATGAGTAACCATGAGAAAGGCCTCTCAATCCAAAACAAGAGCATAACTGGCAGACCAAATGTATTTGTGCAAATATCATCTTGGCCACCCCTCCAGTTGCTCTTCAAGCAATTGCTGGGAATCTAGGAGAATTCTCATTGACAACAGGTTTCTTTCTAGTCAGTCTTGCTAGTGTTGAGCCCAAGTCTGTTCCTCCCATCCAGACCCAAAGAGCCTCCAGGCACAGAGACAGGGCCTTGACAATTTCACCTCTTCAACCTGGTCTTGAGATATACAGTTATGTATCATCTGCATATTGATGATACTTCAATAAGTGCTGTCAAATAGCCTTGTCTACAAATCTTACATACCGTAGATATTAAATAGGATTGGGGGGAATGTTAAGCAACAAAAAATCCACAAAGCAAGGGCCCCTGGGCTCAAGGTCTCCTCCCCAACACCATCTAAAACCAATCCTGATGGAAGAGAACCAGCATCCCCCAACTCCCAGAGTTTGCTCAAAAGGATAGCGTGATCAATGGCATTAAAAGCTGCTAAGTTATCAAGTACAACCAGGGGAATCACACCACATCTACCCCGGTCCTAGCAAAGGTCACGTACAATTAATGCTGCTTTGACATTGTACTCAGGCCTGAATCCTAATTGAAAAGGAGAGGTTGGAAACTGGTCAAAACATATAGCAATAGCACTTAGACTTATATACCGCTTCATAGTGCTTTACAGCCCTCTCTAAGCGGTTTACAGAGTTCAGCATATTGCCCCCAACAATCTGGGTCCTCATTTTACCGACCTCAGAAGGATGGAAGGCTGAGTCAACCTTGAGCCGGTGAGATTTGAACAGCTGAACTGCTGAACTAGCAGTAGCCTGCAGTGCTGCATTTAACCACTGTGCCACCTCAGCTCTTAGTGCTGCTGGATAAAGCAGTGCTGCTGGGTAAAGCAATGCCTTCTTGAGGTATTTGTGCTGCTTCTAACAAAGCAAGGTAAACTACCTCCACTTTCACATGAGGGAAGAGTTTACCATCATGCAAACCCAAGTGGTACCACCAGATGATGACCCTAACAATTCTGAGGAGTTTCTCAAAACTCACGAACTCTTTCCAAGTAATCAAGCAAGACTCTACTATGGCCAACTCAATAGGACCTATCCAATTGAAGTCCAGCTCGGAGTAGCTCTTAATGATTTTGTTCATCAGATCTGTAGAATATTCTCCACAGTGGACCTTAAAATGTTTTCCCTCCTCTAAAAGGGTCCAGGCAATGCTTTGCTGTCTCTATACAGGAGAGGAATTAATAAATTATGTACCATGTGGTACTTCTTAGTCTTGAATGGGTTGAAATCAGATCATTGTTTCATATTATCCAGTTATGAATGCCATCTGCTTGCCTAGGCTGCTTTTCAAGCTTCAAGATCAGACATTCACACTTCACATCTCCAAGGAGGACAGCAGCCCCTTATTTGTGCCCTAGAACTTGTAAGCATCTGGAGAGTTGGGATCAGCAGATAAACAGACCAATAACTGCATTTTAATATCCGGTCATTTAATTTACTTAACATACTTAATGATTCTCAAATGAGTACTGAGATTTACCTGGAATTTCTGACTAAATCCCTATAGTGTATCTACTGTAAGCATAAACCAAAATGTTATATCTTCCCACTTTCTTAATAGTCCCAGCAGTAGGAAACCATCTACCAATCCTGACATTACCATGCATTATTCATAGTTTTCCCATCTTGTTTTTTTAAGGCCCACAAAAAGCAAGATCGAAATAAAATTGACTCGTTTTGAGTTCTGGTGTTGGAGAAGGCTGGTGCTGCGTATTCCTTGGATAGCAAAGATGACTAACAAGCAAGTACTGGAGCACATAACATCAAACGTGTCACGAGAAGACAAAATCATGAAACTGCATCTCACTTACTTTGGCCAATGTCATGCGGGGGAATTCATTGGAGAAAGCAATTATGTTTGGAATAAGTTAGCGGTAAAGGGGAACCAGGCCATGATGGTGGCTATACACCAGGGGTGTCAAATTAGATTTCTTTGAGGGCCGGATCAGTCTTGTAGTTCTCCGCAGGCCAGTGGGAGAGGGGGAGATGGGACAGACACCTCCTGCAGCACTCTGCTGGCCAAAACAAGGCGCAGGAGGCTGGTGAAGCTGCTTCACAGTATCATTCTTTTCTACCACATGGATTAGCTGTCTCATATTCAGAGGAAGCACTTGAAGCTGATGCATACAGTAGATGGGAGATGCCTGTTAAACCAGAATTTACTGGGCAACCCTGCAGCCCATTATCTACCAGCTTGTTTTGAAACCCTTTGCTGTGCATCTCTTTCACCCTGCAGGTACCAAGCAGCCAGTGCATGTCCTGTCTGCTCACCCTCCAGAAAGGAAGGAAGTGTGGGGTTCAAGGCAGTCCCAGATAACCAACTGACGCAGGATTCATCTTGCTCCCTCTGGTATACCTGAGAGTGCTGCCACCCAGCAACATAGGCAGGGAAGCTCAGCAGATTGCTCTTTCCCCTAAATTGCCACTGGTTGAGGGGAAAACATTATTTTAAATGAGAGATCTTCAAACTTGGCAACTTTAAGGCTTGTGGACTTCAACTCCCAGAATTCTCCAGCCAGCACAGGAGTTGAAGTCCATAAGTCTTAAAGTTGCCAAGTTTGGGGACCCCTGCTTTAAACCCAAGGTCAAGTTAAACCTGTCTCAATCGTGGGCTGAGAATAAAATGAAGGCGTCATCCAAAACACACTGCAGAATAAAAGAAATTGCCAGGAAATGTTCATACTGTGCTTTGTAAGTAGGAAAAGGTTCTATGGAATGAGGAAATTGGCAAAATGCGCCTATCCTTGGAACTATCACATATGTGATTGTGGTGCCCGCATACAGTTACTGAATGTAGAATAGTAGGTTGTTGTGTAAAATTATAATGTTAAAAGGAACTGTTTAAATAGTTCCTTTTAACAACATTATAACTTTGCACAACCACCTACTATTCTACATTCAGTAACTGTATGCGGGCACCACAATCACATATGTGATAATAGAGGGATAAGTGCCAGAAAAAAAAGTAGGGTGAACAATACCATTCTGAAATCTAATTGTTTCTTTCCTTTCCCACTTCCTCAGTTATTTAGTTCACATTATATCATAATCCCCCTCCCCTTCCAAGTCTTCTAAATATTCAATTTGTTCAGCCTTCATTGGAGTGTTTTGAAGGCTCATTCCATCCTTAAGATCTTTTTTTTCTTTTTTCTTTTAGTGATGGGAGGAAGTTGTAGAATTCGTTATTCTTCTTCGTTTATTTGTGAGAGGGAACCTATTTCCAGCTATGTAAGCCATGACATGCACTCCCTGAGCTTCAGGAATAAAGGAAATGTTTTTAAAACACAATTAATTATTTATGTTTAAATCAACTCGGTGAAGCCATTTTTAATCGGCTTCTATGATACTGAATTCCAACTGGGCTGATCAGTATACATACATGTGCGTAATATACTGTATGTGCATATGATCTTGTCTGATACTAGAATGAGAGAAAGACAATCATATACAGTATGAGCTATATATTAGAATAACAACAGAGTATACTCTATTGTGTAGGGTCTAAATAATCAGATAATTAAAATGTTTGTATTCCTCCGTCAGACTGTGGGTGGAAAGTACATTGTTTGCAAAGTTCACTGCAAGATAGTAATAATTAGACTTATTGGTGATTAGACTTTAAACCACAGAAGAATCTCAATACAGTACAAGAGTTTATTTTTTATCTACATATGGCTTCCATATTAGGATCCCTCTAATTAATGCTGAGATAGATTTTATCAATTCATTTTTAAAATCAAACATACCTCTCAATTGTGGATTACAAAGCTTGCTTTTAATTTGTCACATCAGACCTGAAATTCCTTCCTCCACAATAGTGGAAAAAAGAAAAGTGACCTCACTTGTAACGAGGGTTTGGATTGTTGTTGTCTTTTTTTTTAAGGAAGAAGTCTGCTGGATCTGATAAAAAAAATCTGTCGGCCAATATTCCATAGTAGCTAACAATGATGGTTCAATTAAGAAATAAGTAGGTCATGTGGGCAAGAGCCATTTCAGCTTTAAAAACTAGAATTCAGAGACATATTCAGGGGTGGGTTCTAACTTACCTCGCTGCTGGTTCTCTTCCTCCCGCACCGCATGGGCGCGCCGCATGGGTGCGCCACATGGGCGCGCCACATGGGTGTGTGCGCTTTGCACGTGCTGCATGCGCAGTGCCAAAAAATCCGGAAAAAATTTTAAAAGACAAAAACAAGATGGCGACCGCATGCACAGTGCCGGAAACTCAGCTTCTGCGCATGCTCAGAAGGAATTTTTAAAAAAATAAATAAATGTTTTTTAAAAAAAATTCAAAAAAAAGATGACGGCACCCACGCACTGACTGAACCGGTTCTGTGACGTCATCATGATGTCACCAGCGGGTCATTACTGGTTCTGGCGAACTGGTCCGAACCGGGAGGAACCCACCTCTGGACATATTGCTTTTCATTCTGAGGACATCAGGAGGTCATTGTTAATACGGTAGTAGCCACCATTGCAGCATTCTGCCCCTAGAGGCATCCTCAAAATGTTCTTAGCTAGGAAATCAGGGAGTTATAATCCAAGAAATTCAGAAAGATTTTAGATTAAGAAAGATGGGAATATATGTACATTGATTATACACACCTCGTTACAATATCATATTTTGGTTAATGTCAATATGGTTTTGGTACACATTTGCCACTATATCTAGCTGATGGGAACAAACAAAATGACTAGTGAATCAGTTTTCATGCTCTTTGTTAAACAACCACACAGACCCCTGCAAAATTTGCGCATTCTAATGTAAAGCAGCCCTGATACGCAATATCCATTGTTCAACTCACAGGCTACAATCCAGGCACTGCAGCAATGGCTTTAGCTGGATCACAATGATTTTGCTGATTTTTTTCAGGCAACTTTGCAAATTTCCATGCGCTGTGCAGCTTTAAAGAATAATCTCCCTCCCTATTATACATGCCCTTGCTCTTCTTGCAAAAATATTGGGGCCACATCTTCTGGTCTAACTGACCTTTGTACGTCTGTTGATTTAAGATTTGCTTACAACCTTAACTTCTTTCCCTGCTTGTGCTATTCCAGGAGCTTTGTAAAACCTTTACATCCTTCAGGGCTCCTGACTGCAATGCAAAGACAAATGTTCCTCCTTTTAAAAAAAAAAAAATCGGGTTACTTAGCAACCGCAGTAAGCTTTTGTAAGGAGAGTAACAGAAGGAGCATCCCAAATCAACTCCAACCCTTGCTGCTACAGCACAGGATTTATTACACACACACACACACACACACACACACACACACACACACACACACACACACACACACACACCCCTTTAATGCTGCAGAAGACTCTTGCAAGACTAAACATCAAGATAGATAGTTTGTTATGCACCATGGTCACCTTTTTGAGCAATTTCATTTCTGCCACAGACATCAATGTCATTGTTGTTCTTGATGATGATGATGATAACAATACTGTATATGTAGCTGATGCTTCCTGTGTATGTTAATATTAAAGTTTGTTGCAAAATCAAAACCAGAAGCACACACAGATGACTGATTCAGCTGGATTCAATAACTTCTTTATAAACATAATAATATATATATTTACAATACCACAAGTAGAATTCTTCGTCAATCAGTTACAGGTAAACACAAGCAGGAGAGTTACCGTATTTTTCGGAGTATAAGACGCACCTTTTTGCCCCCAAAAAGAGGGTGGAAATGTCGATGCGTCTTATACACCAAATACAGCAATTTTTAGCCTCCCGAAGCCCCGCCCCCGCATCCAATTTTTGCAAAAAACTGGCCTTTTTTTGCAAAAATGGGGTGGGGTTTGCCTCCCTCCACCCCCTAGGACTGGTAACATGGGTAACAAAATTCAGGTCAAATTTATTTAATGACCAAATCTAATCTAATAGATGGGGAAGTTGTGGGTTCCCACAAGTGAATTACAACACTCAGCATCCCACTCATCTCACTTTCTAGAATAGGAGCCTGAAGTCAACAATACATGGAGAATCACAGATTATATTTCCTGTTGTAATGAAATGTTTGGGGTGTGTTTTATATATATATAATATATAAAATTTTGTGATTTCTGGGGGCGTGATGGCTGAGCTGTTAACACACTGGACTTGTTGACTGGAAGGTTGGCAATTCGAGAACAAGTGCTGCCTGATGGAGTGACCTTCCATTACTTATCCCAGCTCCTGCCAACCTAGCACTTCCAAAGCATGTAAATCCAAAGCAGTGGTGGGTTCCTACCGGTGTGGTCCACTCTATAGCACCGGTAGCGGCCCCCTGCTGATGTCACAGTACCGGTGTGGTCGGTTGCCAGTGCCTGGGCGCCGCCATTAACAAAAAAAATTTTTTAATTTTTTTTTAATTTTCTTCTGTGCATGCCCAGAAGCCGAGCTTCCGGCACTGCGCATGCGCTGCCTTCCTACCCCACAGTGAGTCCAAGCAGGGGAGGATGGCTGAGGGAGCGCGTGAGACGCTGAAAGAACGGGTGGCAGGAGCTATTTCCATTCCCCTCCCTTCAGCAGTCCGAGAAGCCACGAACACGCGGTGATGATCCCAGGCATTTTCGCATGTTTGAGGTTTCTCGAGCTGCTGAGGGGAGGGGGAACGGGCGGCAGGAGCCTAGGATCATCAAATGGGGAGAAGCATTCAGGCCAGACAGAGCCTCCTAGAAGAACTGCTGCCGTGGTCTTGCTGCTCCCGCTGTGGGGGGCTGTGTTGCGGGTGGGCAATCCCCCTCCCGCTTCTCCGGCTGCTGCCAAGCTCCCGAGGCCCACGCCCAGTCACATGGCTGGCAAGCCACACCCACAAAATAAGCCACGCCCACAGAGTGGTAGTAAAAAAATTAGGAACCCGCCCCTGATCCAAAGGTAATACTTCGGTGCGAAGATAACAGTGTTCCATGTGCCTTCATTGTATACTCAGCAGGCACATGACCATAAGAGCCTCTTCAGACAACGCTGACTCTTCGGCTGTGAATTGGAGATGAGCACCATCCCCTAGAGTCGAACACAATTAGCAGGGGAAACATTTATCTTTACCTTTTTTTTTAACCTTTGTGATTTTCAGTCAGTCTTGGCTCCTGGTGACTGCCTGCAGAAGTCACTGCAGTTTTCTGGGCAAGGCATTTTCTGAAGTGGTTTGCCCTTGCCTCCTTCCTAGGGCTGAGAGAGAATAGCTCAAGGTCACCCAGCTGGCTTTTTGCCTAAGACGGGACCAGAACTCACAGTCTCCCAGTTTCCAACCTGGTGCTTTAACCATTATACCAAACTTTCTTGTTATATATACATTTCCTTTCCAGTGAATGTGGGTGTGCGTACATGCACACCTCTACCAACAGCTGAGGAATAGACATCACGAATCTGCTACAGTGCACTCTATCCATGAAAGCATAAGTCATAATACATTTGTTAGTTTTTAACGCTGTTTTTGCAAAAATTCTATCTCAGTCTTTGAATACCAACATGCTCTGTCAAACTATATTAAATTTCAGTGGAGCTCCTCAATTTTGTATAACACTATATTTTTTTAATAAGGCCAGGAGTTGAAAGTGAAATAAACAGAGGCAATAAATTGCAGAGAAACCTCATGGTACTTTTTCTGTGGAATATTCTTTGCCAAAATTGTAATAGCATGGCAAACATCAGCTAGAAACTGTTTGATTCTCTCACCCACGCAAAGCCTCCAAGTAAACAAGGTATAGGCAAGAGCAGAGCATCTATTTGCAAATCCTCCTCTTCATATTGCCCAGAAAATATTTCAGGAGTCAGTTAAATGAGGCTGTCTTCTTTGCTGTCTTATTAAGAGACATTTACAGAGAAGCAGCAGGAGAACATACTGCAGATCCTATGTTATCAATTAGAGTGGATAATGCTAAACATCAATATAACACAAAAGAAGGTCCATCTTATTCAGCACCTTTCCCACAGTGACCAGCTAGAATGATGCTCCTTCAAAGGTCTCAAGCAGAACAGGTGAGTAAACCCACTATAACTCCCACATTGATATTAGAATATGGAAGCATTCCCCTGAAGGTAATAATTATGCCATCATATTGCTACCAATAGCATAACCTTGTGATGGAATGCAGTAAGGAAGTGGGTCAGTGATGGGTTCTAAATCTCATCGCTACCGGTTCGCGTGTGCGCTCATGCGCATGCGCGTCTGGGGTAGGTGGGCGGAGTCTCCCGCCACCGCCACTACTGGTTCATAGAACCGGACCGGACCGGTAGCAACCCACCACTGAAGTGGATGCACTTCAGAGGAGTAAAAGGCAACTTAGTCCAGATATTATGTGTGAGAAAAAGAGAGTGAAGACAGCCTTCCCTAATAGTTCACAGAGTATTTTGTAGATAGTAGACTCCTCAGTTTGGCAAGATTTTGTCTGCTGATGTAAAACAATAAAGAACTTAGCTGGGAGGAATCACCACGTTTTTTTGGTTTTAGGTCTGACAATCCTCTATGAATTTGTCCCATCCCACTTTAAAGATAAACTGGTGTTATCCCTGCATCTATGTAGTTTATGCTCTATGAGATTTTTTCATCTTTTGTCTGTGAATCTCCAACCATTCAGTTGTTCTGATGACCCTGGATTGCAATGTGATTACAAAGAAGAAAAGCTGCTTGCTCATACTGTGCATCATTTTATAAACATCTATCATATCGACTTTTGCTCATTTTTATCTGAAATGAAACAGCACCAGATATGTAATTTCTCTGCTGCGATGTCCAAATTTAACATCCAGAAATCATGAAGGGAATTAGAATGAGACAGAATTAAAACATTACCAAATTGGTGGGGTTGATGTTTTTAGAGAACAGTGGACCAAGTTAGAAATATTCACGTCTGCTCTGCCTCCTCAATTTCACACCTCTCAGCAAGCTTTACCCTTCCTGAGATTTTGCTGCTTGTCAATCATCCACAAAGTTGCAAATTATTTGGGCTCTTCCTCCCCTGAAAGATGCCAGTTAGTTCTGCTGACCTGCCTTTTCTTGTAGTCCTCCCCCTTTTCCTTCTTGCTAACACCCTGTCTTCTTACACAGAATCACTGGATTTTTTTTTAAAAAAAGGAGAAATTAGAAAAAAAAAACTACAACAATAACTGCTGGTTCCAATTTGTTGGGAATGAAATGTTGTCTACTTCTCCACCTTGGCTACCTCCAGGTTATGTAATAGTCTAGCCCCGCGATGGCGAACCTATGGCATGCGTGCCACAGGTGGCATGCAGAGCCATATCTGCTGGCACGCAAGCTGTTGCCCTAGCTCAGCTCCAGCGCACATATGCGTGCTGGCCAGCTGATTCTTGGCTCACAGAAAGCATTTTTGGCCTCCGTAGGGCCTCCAGGGGGTATGGGGGAGGCCATTTTCATCCTCCCCAGGCTCCAGGGAAGCCTCTGGAGCCTGGGGAGGGCGAAAAACGGGCCTACCAGGCCCACCAGAAGTCGGGAAACGGGAGGTCGTGCAGCGCGGGGGGTCATGCATGCATGCGCAGGGTGTGGGGAGTGGGGGGCATTGAATTATGGGTGTGGGCATGTGCGCACGTACGATAGTGCTCGTGCACGCGCTTTCGGCACCCGAGGAAAAAAAGGTTCGGCATCACTGGTCTAGCCGGTCTCTTCCTGAATTAGGCAGAGGAAGAGAGACAAGATATGTAAGGAAGAGTTCCTGACAGAAGACCAATGCCCTACTCAGTATAACTGGGCATGATATTTCCTTCTTTTTCAAGCTGATCTCTTTTGCTAGCAAAGAAGAAGAGAATATCCTTGACACTTTGTACAACTGAAAACACTGGATGTTGAGTCACGGCAACTGGACTTCTTTTTCTTTTTGGTTTCACTGCTTCAGAGAATGGAGCTACTTCGATAAGCAGCAAAAAGTTTCAAACCAAAAAGAAAGAGAAGTCCAGTTGCCATAACTCAACTTCCAAACAACAATACCTGGATGGTTGAGAATCTTCTTTAACATAGCTGAGAACAATTTATTATGCTGATAAAATATGGATCACATTCTTTCTACTTAAAGTATTATGGGCTGGGCAAACACATGACCAACAACTACTATTAAAAATACAGTTTATCATTATTCTTATTATTGCTATTATTATTCTAAAAGAAGAGGAATAGCATTTATGAGTAGATAATCTTAAAAGGGTTATTTTTACAGTTTTACTGTGTCACTATTATTGTGTGATTTTACTTTTCAAAGGCTGACCGATGAATTAATAAAGAAAACAAATTTGAACCTTATTATTGATTTGCCTCATTATTTCATTTATATTTCTCAAATACGTTTGCATATTGTGACTCAAAACATCTGACTGATTTCTTAATCAAATAAAACAAATATTATCTGATACTGACTTTCTGGCTAGTCCTAGAATACTAATATGAAGAGATTTAACAAAATAGCTTTAGGGTTCCTCATAGGCTAAGGTGACCAGACGTCCCGATTTTGGCGGGACAGACCCGCTTTTTCACCATTTGTCCCGCGTCCCGCCCGCCCTCTAAAAAGTCCCGATTTTTTCAAAGTTTGCCCGACTAGGGCATTCTTTCAAAAAATCGGCCTGAAAGGCAGCAGGCCTCTCAGCTCGGGCCGGCCGTGGGCGGGCGTCCCGCGTTGTTGACTCCTCCGGCGGCGGCTGGAAGCTGGGGGGAGGGGGAAGGGAGGCTGCTCCTCCTCTCCTTCCCCCACCCCATCCCTAGCCCCGCCCTCGGAGGCGCCGCTGTGGTTGGGAGGGGTGAGGGACGAGGAGCCGTCGCCGCTTTGAGTTTACGAGCGGCGCAAACAGCCCTTCCTCATCCCCCTCCCCTTTCTTCCCCCCGTCGCCTCGCTGCCACCGTTGCCCTGGGGCTGGGCGGGCGACCGGGAGACCGCAGCGCTTGGATGCTTGGAGCAGGTAAGCTGCCGGCTGCCTCCTTTCCCCGTCTCCCGCCTCCCGTTCGTTGCTTGCCAGCCCGGCCGAAGGGAAGGCGGGAGGCGAGGAAAGGCCTCCCGAAAGGAGGGGAGGCGAGCCAGCCCGGCCAAAGGAAAGGCGGGAGGCAAGGAAAGGCCTCCCGAAAGGAGGGGAGGCTTCGGGAGCCCGCCTCCCTTTCGGGAGGCCTTTCCTCGCCTCCCGCCTTCCCTTCGGCCGGGCTGGCAAGCAACGAACGGGAGGCGGGAGACGGGGAAAGGAGGCAGCCGGCAGCTTACCTGTCGCGAGCTGCAGGCATCCAAGCGCCCTCCCCCCCTCCCCCCTCCCCCCTCCCCCTCACCTCACCTGGACGCCGACATTTGCTGTTTTGCCCTCTGCGCATGCGCAGCGTTCTGCGCATGCGCAGAGGGCAAAACAAATGGCGGCGCCCAGGCGCCCCCCCCGTCCCGCTTAAAAATAAAAAAATCTGGTCACTTTGTCATAGGCATACACTGCATACATCAGTGATCATGATGGCTGGGATGATCTGAGTTGTCATTTAGTGCATTTGGAAGATGCTAGTCAGAAATACTGCAATTGGGACTAGCAACTCAGTCATTAAGCAAGTGATCACTAAGTGAAGCCATGACTGTGCTTATGATCTTACTTCAGCTTTCCTTTCCTTTAAAGACCTGTGGAGGTTGCAGGTGTGAGGATTGGTTGTAAAGTTATTTTTTCATCACTGTCCTAACTGTGAATGGTTGCTAAATGAGGCAGCTGAGAAATGAAGTGTATCTGTATGCTAAGCAAGTGGCTAGCTGAAACTGGGCCTGGAAGAAGGATATAACAGTCTCTATAAAAGATGTTCCTTTTATACGGAGATTAGAAAAAAACATATTCTGCCAATAATTGCAAGGTATCCTGGCCGTTCCGACACTATCTATCTTCAGTGGCTGCTTAAGGATGAACGGGCCATAACTACAGCACAGGTGGCCAGATTCTGCACAGCAGTAGTGGGAATTCATCGCAAATATGTGTCCTCCTCACCATAGCGATATACTGTATATATCAACTGTGGCTAATCTTTAAGTGTCTAATCCACCATACCTAATTTATATAACAAATGTGGCAAACCCTGCTTATTCCTTCCTTTTTAGTATTAAACTGACTATAGGCCTCAAAGCTTATGGATTTAGTAGTATAGACCATGTGTAATTGATAGACTGGATTTTATCATAGATTTTATCTGTTATTTATTATTTTATAACTTGTAATTGTATATTTACTGAGTGTTTTTAGTTGCTCTAGTCTCTGGTCTATGACTGTAATAAACTGAATTGAAAAAAAATGAATTGACAGTCTCTATCTCTTTAACTTTTAATGCAGTATCTATTGAAAAATACAGGGATTTCCTAGAACGATACATTTACAGTATATAGGTATATAGATAGGGTAAATCTTGGTGATCAACCTCAGTGGTCAATTCAGCAATGCTGGATATCATCTTTGATAGATGATGTCCACTTCTTTTTAAAAATTTCCAGTAATGGATTGCTCATCATTCTCCAAGCTAGCCTGTATCAAATAAAAAACTGAAGGTCATGGTTAATTTGAGCGTAAAGAACAAGTGCTTTGCTCTGCCTCTAAGCTGTGCTTGTTGAACAGGATGGTAGAAAGGAAGGGAAATAGTGTCAATACTTCTCTAGGCTTGGTAAAATCCACTTGTAACAAGGCCACTTTCTTTTCCCATTTTTGGGCCTTCCATTGTGTCTTTTCTTTTTTTGAAAAAAAAAGATCACATTGAAGTTTTTAAGTTTTATATTAGTTTAGTTGTTGAGTGTTTTTCTCTTTCTAGCTGTCTGATTTGTATTTATATCTAGAGATTCCAGCAGAATACAATATATAATAGTTATACACATGCCCTGTAGACCAGGGGTGAGTTCTAACTTACCTCGCTGCCGGTTCGCTTCCTCCCACGCTGCGTGGACATGCCTTGCGCGTGCACACATGCGCAGTGCCAAAAAATAATAAAAAAATTTTTTTAAAAAAAAGCCAAAAACAAGATGGTGACCGCATGCACAGTGCCGGAAACTCGGCTTCTGCGCATGCTCAGAAGGGGAAAAAATTTAAAAATTCAAAATAAATGCAAAATAAAGATGGCGGCGCCCACGGACCGGTACCAACCGAACCAGGTCGGTGATGTCATCATGACGCCACCAGCGGGTTGCTACCAGTTCGAACCGGGAGGAACCCACCCCTGCTGTAGACCCTAATATATAATACAGTGACAGTTCTTCTAAGTATGCTGGAGTTCAGAAAAGATCCCCAGCATACTTAGTAGTATCTTTAAAAAGAAAGATATGATTTACCCACACATTTGCATTTGACTTATGTATACATGCCTCAAACTATTCTCCTTTGCAGTAAGCAATGTTATGCAAGGTGCAAAAGGAGACAAGAAATTATAGAAAAAATAAACTAAATAAATAAATTAAAACACGGGATAAGAAAAAATAGCTAAATCTAGTTTGTAGCAATATTAATCACTGTAATTCTCAGAATCTTCCTATCCTTACCAACCATCCTTCTCCCCATGATATCCACACATTATGTCTTATGATGCCCTTTGTTCTTTACATTTCTTCCCTCCCATCATAATTGGATCATAAAGCCAATCATAAATACCATCCAATAATTTCCTATTTTCCCCCTTCCTCTTGTAGTATTCATTCTTCCTTCATATATTTGGTTTGCTATTTGATCCTTATCCATTCTAACTAGCTCTCAATGTGACCAAATACAGCATTCTTGACCTTATCACTTCTGCTTTTGCTACCCACACAAACATCTTAAGGGGACATCATTCCATGCTCAGTATTGAACAATTAACATTACAAGCACTATTTACTTCCATCTTATAATTGCTCTTTTCTTATTCAATGACCAACTTTCATCACCAGATTCATGTAAAACATTCCATAATTTAATTCTGTTCGCTTACCTTACATTTTATCTAAATCAACAAATGCATAACATCAGATTTATACTGGTACATGTCTCAATGCCTTGGTGAAGAATAAAATCTGGCTAGTGCATCCCCAAAACCTTGTTTGTCAGAAGCCCCTGGAAGGGTCATAAATGGGGACCACGTGACCCCAGCATGCAGCAACTGTTGGAAACGTATGGCAGATGCCAAGCATCCAAATTTTGATCCTATGATCATGGGGACATTGCAACAATCGTAAGTGTGGGCAGCAGTTATAAGCCACTTTTTTCAGCACCGTCATACCTTTAAAGAGTCATTAAACAAATGATTGTAAGTCAAGAACTACTTATAGTCAAGGTAGTCCTCAACTTACGATTGCAACTGGGATTGGAGTTTTCACTGCAAGTCAGTGCAGTCTTAAAGTGAGTCATCATGTGATTGCATAACACTCTATAACCTTTTTTTTTTTACCATGGACATTAACAGAATCTGGTTCCCTGAACTGACTTAGCTTGTTGGACGCTGGCTGGGAAGGTCACAAATCATGATCCCATGATGGCAAGACACTGCAACCATCATAAAGGTGAGCCAGCTGCCAAGTGCCTAAATTCAATCATGTGACCATGGGAGTGGTGCAGCAATCATAACTTCAAGGATGGGTCATAAGTCACTTTTTCCAATGATGTTTTTCCAAGGATGTTGTAATTTCCAACCATTGTTAAATGAGCAGTTGTAAGTCAAGGACTATTTACACCTGTATGGAAAATAGAATATCTGCAGAACCTAAACTAGAAATTAAAATGATCTAAAAACACCATTGGACACAAAAGTTGCTATGCATTAAAAACCTTCCTAGGAAACAGTCTGAACTATCTGTTGACTAATAGAGAACTGTGCTAGTCCATGGACAGGTTTGGGCCACCAGAACACTCATCAGTACAAGACAAACATAAGGTTCTCTCTTGGGGCAGATCAACAGAACTAGACAGCCACAGCCTCTTCATTTCTAAGATGGTACCCTCTTTCAACCTTTCTGCTACTTAAAGGATTCCACTTTTCAGTGGCCCAATTCTACTGAAGATACTGTGAGCTCTTAGTTGGGTTTCTCCCTCCTCACTCCCAATGTGGAAGACAATCAGTACATAAATATAGTAATTATTAAGTTAGCTCACTACTAAACAATATTCAGCTTGGTCGCATGTTCTGCCCAGCTCTCTACTCTACCCCACATAATTATCTGACCTGGAAGAAACAATCCATTCACATGATGACATGGCCAAGGAAAAATACCACAGAATAAGATCCAAAGCTAATGGGTCACCTGAAGCTTAATTTGGAGGGTTTATGACTGTTCACCTCCTCCACTTCGCCGTTCCTGTTTTGTCCCCAGACTTCCTTCCCCAATCATTCGGGCGCTGCCTTTTCTCCTTGGCCCTTTCGCCGAATGGGCCAAAAAGCCCATTCACCCTGGCCTTTTGGCCACACGGGACACTTTGCCGCCAGCCAATCACAGGGAGAGAGAGAGAGAGAGAGAGAGAGAGAGAGAGAGAGAGAGAGAGAGAGAGAGAGAGAGAGAGAGAGCTACACTACCCCCTCCTGTGCAAACGTGCTGCAAACACAGCGGCAACAACAACGTGTGAAAACCCCTCCACCAGAGAGAGAGAGGGAGGAAGGCTACATACACACACACACACACACACACACACACACACACACACACACACAGACCACACACAGGGGGGGAAGAGAGAGAGAGGGGGGGGCTACACTACCCCCTCCCGTGCAAACTTGATGCAAACACAGATGCAGGAAGGAATGAAGAAGGGGGTGGGATTCTTGCTCCTCTGGCTGGCAGCAAAGTGTCCCATGCGGCCAAAAGGCCAGGGTGAATGGGCTTTTTGGCCTGTTCGGCGAACGGGCCAAGGAGAAAAGGCAGCGCCCGAATGATTGGGGATGGAAGTCTGGGGACAAAACAGGAGCGGCAAAGTGGAGGAGGCGAACAGTCCCATTCCGTAATTTGGATATATGAATATACATATAGCTTGTTAAAGACCACCTTGATGTTTCATTAATGAGCTGATCAGCAAGATGGATTTCTATTAAGAGTTGCCTTGCAACAAGATGGACAGCAAAAAAAATAAATAAAGTTGTCATTTCAATAGCTTAATATTTTAAATGCAATATTTTATTAAGTGTGAGATAAGCAGAATGGAATGCTGAATCAAAACAATCTTGTTTATCAATGAGCATAATCTATATAGACTAAGAGATTCTCTGCTTATACTTGAAAGAATAAATTTATTTTCAAAATGTGAAGGTGTCTGGGGAAATAGAAGGACTCATCAAACTGTTTCTGTGATAATCACAGATTTATGAGTCCCATTTTCAGCACTACATATATGAAAGTAAACTTCAGATGTAAGATCTTGTTTTTAATAAAGTTTGGAGTTGGCTGTGGTCCAGGGCAATTTAAAAATATATTTTGTTTTTAGCGGCTTCACCGGATAGGATTATCTTTGCTGATCATTCCTTTCCCCCTAACCCTGAATCTCTAGCATCATGGTGCGTAGTAAAAATTGTAATTTCCACAGTTCTCTCAATTATATATCTCCTTCTTGAATATAGTATGACTCTCTTAGAAACATTTTGGAAGTAGGATTGAAAGACTATCAGATAAAGGAGGACATTTTTTTCTGCCAGAGTCTTTCATAGACTGATAGAATTCTAGAGTTGAAAGACATCACAAGGATAATCTAATTTAATGTTTCTCAACCCTGACAATTTTAAGATATGTGAACTTCATTGCCATGGTTGAGAAACACCGAGCTACTACAATCCTCTTCAATGTGCAGGAAAATCAATTAAACTATTCATGAGAGGTGGCCATCTAGTTGTTCTTAAAAATCTTTAGACATCACAGCCTCCAGATTTAGATTTTTCCTTTGCTGTATAGTTCTTGCTATTAGGAAGTTTTCTTTATATAATCATAATAATAATAATACACAAATATAATGTCACTTAATTTTAGGATATTTCATCAGTTTAGGAATCAGCCTGAAAGAAATCTAGATAGAAGAACATCTAAATCTTCTGGTTGATCATTAGGTAATTTTCATACATTGGCAAGGCTTTTTGAGTCCCATTTCTTCAACAACAAAAGCAGAATATTTTTCTCCATTTAAGTTTGGCTGCTGAAATTTCAAGGACATAAGAAAACTGAAGGTGGATTATTATGAAACTTTTGGTAAATTTTTTAATAAGAAAAACCTGGATGCCTTGTGCTTTGGACTGAAGCAGATAGGTTTGTGTTCATCATATTTAAATAATTATTATTATTTGCCATTTTTTTTACTTCATACATTTTCATACTATCTATAGTGTAAATGTACAATACTGTGGGTATTCTCCGAGTATGCAGAACCTACTGCCTTACTTTCGGTTATCTCTATTAGACATTCAATGCATCTATTTCAAAAAGAATTATCATTGTTACAAATTATTACTACATTACATAGGGAAAATTTGAAAAGGGGAACTAATATACACTTGCATGATTTTAGCACTAATATTTCAGATTGCATTTTGTTTTCAAGTTCAGATAACAGCAATAATTCTATGTATATAATAGTCTGTTTGCTTGTTTAAGTCTTACCTTGCCACATGCTGTCATGGCCAGAGCCAACTGATACCAGAGATGAAATTCGCCAAATGCAAGCTTCATTGCTCGTTCTAAACACTGGAGAGAAAAAGTATAGATTATACATATACGTATGTATATATACACACACACACACACACAGAGAGAGAGAGAGAGAGAGAGAGAGAGAGAGAGAGAGAGAGAGAGAGAGAGAGAGAGAGAGAGAGAGAGAGAGAGAGAGAGAGAGAGAGAGAGAGAGAGAGATGGAGGGGAGAGACTGGGGTTCTGTTCTGGGGTTTAAAAACAAAGCACGCATGAAGAAAGGACTATCTGAGATGGATTAAGTGCATAAATGGGGTCCAAATAAAGTGTTTTGAGTGCCTACAATTATCCTTCATGCTATCTTTACCATACTTAGGATGCAAGCTTGTATAGTTTTCTTTAAAGCTGGACTCTAGATCTCTCAACAAAAATTAACATGCAAAAATATTTCCAATAGATGTAACATATAATGCAGCATGGTAAATATAAACTCTTACAATATGATTTTGAGGGGAGGCCTTAATGTTTACAATATATTACAAATTTAGCAAATGTATAAAACCGTGGGACCCTTCAGAGTAGGTTTAATGTCAGGGTTCCAAGTAATAGATCCATAGCAAGCAAAACTCCAAGGCAGACGAGTTCCTCAAAGAATAGCTTTATTCGAGATATCATATTGGCACAAATCTGGTGAAAACCGACTTTGATGGTTCCCGCAGTTTTCACCTAATTAAAAGAGAAAGTTTTCCCTCAACCCCAAACAATCTGTCACATGGTCCAATCAAAACGCTCTCTGGTTGCCTGGTGACCTCACTCCTCCTTCCATGGTCCAGGTGTGAGAATGTCCTTGGTTCCCAAAAGAAAGTATTTTACTTTGGCTACAAACCCCAGGTATTTCTAATCCCCTCTCCCTAATCCTCAACTCC
The DNA here is from genome assembly GCA_023053685.1 of Diadophis punctatus similis. NCBI lineage: Eukaryota > Metazoa > Chordata > Lepidosauria > Squamata > Dipsadidae > Diadophis > Diadophis punctatus. The sequence continues at coordinate 42,515,952 of JALIGW010000001.1, forward strand.
AGTGTGGCAACACTGAAGTTCCAAGATGGCTCTGGTCAGGTCAGATTCAGGGTTGATAGGGGGACCCAGAAACACAAAATATATTTCACCTGGTATAACAATTATATCCTCTCTTGGACCAGGAAACCCTTTAGGTAGACACTCACATCCTATCTCACACAGGTTGACCATTTCAATGAGCTCTACATCAGTTTTACCCTGAAAGACAACTCAGAAGCTCCAACTTCTCCTGAATGTGATAATTCTGTTCTGCAAGTTGTATTGGTTGCTAGCTTGCTTCTACTCAGCCAATATGAGCTGACAGGGTTGGCATGCTCCAGGTTCCTTCAACCAAACAAAGTCATCTATCAGGACCCAGGAAACATATCTCTTCTCTGTCATGGCATCTACCTTCTGGACTGTTGTTGCCTCTGAGAACCAGATGGCTCTCACCCTGATAGTGTTCTGGAGTGTCTTAAAGACCTGGCTGTTCAGTCAGGCCTTGGAGTGAAGTGGCTGGAACCTCCTGATGGTGGTATATGTTCTGTGGGGTTTGCTGGATTCACTATCTCATTCCTTTCCTACTTTTCTAGTCTGATTCATCTGTTGTATGGTTTTGTTTTTATTATTTTGTTTTATATTTTGCTTATTCTAGTGTGAGCCACTCTGGGGTTGGGCGGCACCAAATAAATAAAATACCTCAGAAAGCATGACATACTGTCCTCTTCTGCCCAGAGTGATACTCAGAAGATCATAAACTGCTGATGTACTCTGGAGACTGATGGCTCGATCATCTTTCTGATCAGGAGCCCGGCTGATTACTGCATCCTGGTTTGCCTGGGAATGAATTCAAATGTTTTTTAAAAGGACCAAAAGTATCTTAGAAAGGTCTTCAGCTCTTTTTATGGGCCCAAGAAAACATTGCAGCAACTGATGTTTTCAAGACTACCCTGTTTCCCCCAAAATAAGACATCCCCTAATAATAAGCCCAATCGGGCTTTTGAGTGCATGGCCATAATTTCAGGGTTATTTCAGGGTTCAAAAAAATATAAGACAGGGTCTTAATTTCGGGGAAACATGATATTTCAAAATGGCAGATTACAAAGAGAAAGCCAGGAAACAGTACAGTATTGTCATATATTGAAAAAAATGTGAACTCATAATAATAATCATAAAAGTCTTTTTGCAATGTCTGCTGTTCTCTGAACTGACATTCAAACATAATTATCCTGCAATTTAATCCCATTATTTCTTACTTATCTTTGCACATCATTTTAGTCTATGCAACACTTAATGTTCCCAGTCTATGAGTCTTAGGGTTGTTTTACACTAAAGCAGTCCTTTTCAAATTCACACTTGGTTTTATTTCAGAAGTAAATAGAAACATAATATATATGACTGGTTATATGCTCTATATATACTCTAAAAATCCCTCAATCACAAAGAGGTCCAAAAATAGCAATTATGTTTGAGCAAATGTGAAAGAAAAACCTTGCTGGATTAAATGCAGGGCCTAGTTGAATCCAACAGCAGCCACTGGGAAGCCCAAATACATGATGGAGTATAACAACCTTCACCCATTGCTATTCCTCAGCAACTGATACTCAGAGGCATCAGCCATTGAATATAATTTTAACGTGTGGTGCAGAATTTAAGACTCCTGAGCCAAAGGCAGATATCAGGCCCACCTGCTTCAGATGTTGCTGTGTTCAAATGGAAAACAACTATACCTGTGTCTAAATCTATATTATCCCTGGATGGACATATCTGTCTCCCATGTGAATAATTACTTGGGATTTGTTTTCAATACGGGGCTGATGGCTCTGTTTAATTTCCGCTTATGGTTTTATTATTACTGAAAGATGGCTGTAACTACTGTGGCAGTGAAATTTATGTGGATGGGTTGGTCATTTCTGCCAGCTCTGAGATATTTTGGAGGTCACTTCACTCAGCAAGAGCCAAGAAAATTAAAAGTGGAAAGCTTCTGTCTGTCTGTTTGCTAATTTTGCATCCAGAGAATCGACCAAAGTCTTGGTTTATTTTCATCCACTATCTTATAGAGTTTTATGTTTGCATAATTCTTAGTACTACACCATCTGCACAGCATTTCATCTTATATCCTCTTCCTGAATTTCATTATTTAACATTTCAGCAAAAAAAAAAAAAACCCCAAGTGAAGAAATAAAATTGATTGAGAGATAATCCCACAGAGTTGGTCTCCTCAAGGTCCCGTCAGCTAAACAATGCTGGCTGGCGGGGCCGCAGGGGAGAGCCTTTTCTGTGGCTGCCCCGGCTCTCTGGAATCAGCTTCCTCCCGAGATCCGCACTACCCCCACCTTACTGGCCTTCCGGAAAGCCATTAAGACCTGGCTTTTCTGTCAGGCTTGGGGCATTGACCTTGGCGACAACTAGCAAGGTCGGCCCAGAAGTGTATGGATGATTGTAATTACTTTAAATTTAAAATGTGTTTTTAACTTGTTTTTTAATTTTTTATAAGTGATATAGTGATTTGTATTTCTTCCTGCTGTGAGCCGCCCCGAGTCCTTTGGGAGCAGGGCGGCATAAAAACATAAATAAATGAATGAATGAATGAATGAATGAATGAATGAATGAATGAATGAATGAATGAATAAATAATTTCTAACATAATTCTGACAGATAGCGCTAACTGGTTGGTTGGTTGGTCGGTTGGTTGGTTTTTATACAGTAAGGAGTAAGCAAACCATTCACCACCAAAAACCAGATCTGAAATTTTAGAGGACAAATGAGTGGGAGGAATTTCAGTGGGTTTTTTGGTTTGGTTTTGTTTTTTGCTTTTTTGTGATTTTAACTATGAGCTACCTATTTTAGTTCTTACAGTATAATTTTTACTTCTGCCCATCCCAACGTGACAGGAAACTGACCATCAATGTTCAGCTTCCAGAACCACAAATAAAACTGAAGAACCTTGTGTGACAAATACATATGTAACTTATTTGATGAAGGATAATAAACGAAAGTTGCTTTGGAAATTATTCTTTTGTGTATCATAATCCACAGTACTTCTTTATTCCAGAGTAAAGGAAAATTTAAAAGACACACACTGAGATGTGTTGAGATGTATAGATGTGCATAATAATCAGCAGTGTTAATTAACATCTTTCCATTTTGTATACTGTACTATTTAAAAGTTTCTGCATCAGTAACACTGCTGCACCATTGATTTGTGAAAAATAGCTGCACTGAACAAACCCCCACATGTTCTGAAAACTGGTAATCAGCCTCACATCAGAGTCAGCTATTTTGAGCATTTGTCAGTGAGCCAAACTAGGAACATTAAAGCAATGCCTTAGCACAGAATGCCTTAGCAGATAAAATATTCGCTTGAATGAGCAAATTACCATAATTTTGGGGATTACCAAAAATAAAAGATACATGTAACTCCATCTAAAGACTTGGTGAAATATGGGCCAGACTGGGCATTGTGCAAAGGGAACACAACTAGAGTTCAGATCCCAGGAATCTGTCCAAAATACCAGAGTGAAATCCAGAAATCCACAAAAAGATCCAGCAGACAAAAAGAGAGAACAACAAATGGAGCATATTGCAATTCCATATGTTGCAGGAATATCTGAAAATCTCAGGAGCATTTTCAATATACAGGCACACTTTAAACTTAATTATGCATTAAGGCAGAAGCTTGTCCACCCCAAGGACAAAACACCAGACACAAACTGAGCAATGTGGTGTATGCAGTGCAATGCAGCAAGACATGTGCAGACCTGTACATTGGGGAAACAAAACAACCACTTCACAAACGCATTGCACAACACAGGAGAACAAAATCCGAGAGGGAGGGCCTTCTCTGTGGGAGCTCCCTCCCTGTGGAACCAGCTTCCCCCGGAGATCAGGACCATCCCCACCCTACTGGCCTTCCGGAAAGCAATAAAAGCAATAAAAACTTGGCTCTTCCGGCAGGCGGGGTGAAAGTGAGACCAACTAGATTAAATATGGGTCCCCCCCATGATGGTAATGAGATACTCTTTTTAACTTTTGCATTTTTTGTATTTTTTAATTATTGTATTTGATATTTGTTATATATTTTAATTATTGTATTTTATGTTGTAATGGAATCTAACATGTTGTGAGCCGCCCAGAGTCCCCAGGGAGTTGGGCGGCATAGAAATCCATTAAATTAAATTAAATTAAATTAAATTAAATTAAAATCATCAGGACAAGATTTAGCAGTCCATCTGCATTTGAAAGACAAAGGTCACTCTTTTGAAGACAGCAAAGTCCACATTCTGGACAGAGTACCACTGGTTAGAAAGAGGGGTCAAAGAAGCCATCTATGTCAAAACTGAACAACTTTTCCTCAGCAGAGGGTGAGGGTAACACCACCTATCTCCTGTTTACAATGCAGTCCTTTCAGCAGTCCAAAGAAGGTTCCACACCCATTTGCATTCTGGTTCAGGTGATTTTGAGGATACAGATAAACCTTCAAGTGGCATCAACAACTCTCAGAGAGCTAATGATTGACCTTCAGAGTGCTAATGACCAGGTGGCTACAAAGAATATAAATCCTTCCATTGCCCACCAGTCAGTTAGAACTGAAGAAGCTTCTTGGATGAGAAGTGAAACATTTTCAAAGAAACATTTTCAAGTTCAGTTGCCTTTTGGAAAAAGCACCTTTGGGACAACCATGACCTGGATGATTGAGACTCTCCATTGACATTAATCAGAGTGAAACAAAGTTCATAGTCTTTCTAAGCATAAATGTACTTAATTTCTCTTTATTTCAGAATTCATTAATGGGGAGACAAGAGGAGCATAATTTGCTGAAAATTATACTCATAATGGGCGTTTACTTACCGTTGATACGCCCGTTCTCGTTGGTTGAAGCCAGCATTCAGTGAGGGTTGTCCACAGCCAATCACATCAAGGGCTGAGTCTGTCAATCAAAAACTGAGCCTCTGTCCTCCTCCTCCTTGGATATTGGCCCAGTTTAGACGAAGCTGAAAGACAGACTTGACGTGGAAAGGAACAGTGTTAACCGAACAAAAACAATACACTGCACCAATAGGAGAGTAAGTCACACCTCAGACTGCGGAATTAAGTAACAAAAAACTGGATTTATTAATACAACAAGTAGTAGAGCAAAAAACAGTGTAGAACGTATTCAATAAGAACCAAAGAACATAAGGGAGGGTCTGAATGCTGGCTTCAACCAACGAGAACGGGCGTATCAACGGTAAGTAAACGCCCATTCTCCATTGGAGGTTGAAGCCAGCATTCAGTGAGGGACATACCCAAGCTACGAGTCCCGAGGGAGGGCAACTAAAGCAACCACTCCTCCCCAGTGTCTACTAGGACAGAGGCACAGCAACCTGTTGAAGCACTCGCCTGCCGAAGGCTGCCTCTGTAGAAGCATAAGAATCAATTTTATAGTGGCGTATGAACTGAGTAGGGGAAACCCAAGTAGCAGCCCTACACACTTCCTCAAGTGAAGCCCGAGTCTTCCATGCAGCCGACGTAGCGGCGCTGCGGGTGGAATGGGCCGTGATAGTCTCTGGTACCGGCTTTCCAGCTGAGGTATAAGCTCTAGTGATTGTGGCTCTGATCCACCTCCCTATGGTAGGGGATGAAACCTTGAGCCCCATGGAACGGGGAAGGAAGGCAACAAACAAGGCCTCTGATTTACGAAAGGCCGAAGTACGGTTGATATAAGCCTTCAAGGCACGCCTCACGTCCAGAGTATGCCACTGACGCTCTCTAGGATGACGTGGGTGGGCACAGAAGGACGGGAGAATGATTTCCTGGGAACGGTGAAATAAGGAATTTACTTTGGGAAGGAAGGAAGGGTCTAGGCGGAGGACCACTCTGTCTGGATGGAAAAGACAAAGGTCCTGCCGAATAGAGAGAGCTGAGAGCTCGGAGATACGTCTGGCTGATGTTATAGCCACAAGGAAAGCTACCTTGTAAGACAGGAGGCTAAGGGGCGCCTCTCTTAAAGGTTCAAAGGGGGGACCGGTTAGGGCCTCCAGGACCAGGGGTAGGTCCCAGGTGGGAAAACGGTGCACGACTGGCGGGCAGATGTTAGAGGCTCCTTTAAGGAACCTATGCACCGTGGGCACATGTGCCAGAGAGGGGCAATTTGGGCAGGAGAGAATGGTGGAAAGTGCGGCCAGTTGGCGTCTAAGGGTGTTAGGGGCCAACCCCAAATTTAGTCCTTTCTTGAGGAAACGGAGTAGGAGAGGAATGGGCACATAAAGAGGAGAGATACCCTCCAGTCTGCACCACTCACAGAAAGCCTTCCAGGTATTCTGATACACTCTGTTAGTGGAAGGACGCCTGGAGGCCAAGATGACTTCGATGGTGTCCAGATCATAATGTTGTCGTTTTAAGACCTCCCGCTCAACCGCCATGCGGTCAAGCGTAACCACTGAGGGTCCGGGTAAACCACTTCCCCCTGTTGGAGCAGATCCGGAAGGGGGGGCAGTCTCCACGGGTGACCGTGGGAGAGGAAAAGGAGGTCCCCGAACCAAACCCTGCATGGCCAGTGAGGGGCAATTAGAATCACCTCCGCAGAATGTTTTAATATTTTCTGGATGACCCTGGAGAGCAGAGGGAGGGGAGGGAAGGCATACAGGAGTCCCTGGGGCCAAGGTGAGCGCAGGGCGTCGACTGCTTCTGCGCCTTCCGTCGGGAAGCGAGAGTAGAACCGGCTGAGCTGTGCATTCTGTGGGGTAGCAAACAGATCAATTAAAGGTAAACCAAATCTATGAACAATATCCTGAAACACCCCTGGATGTAGTTGCCATTCGGTCTGATCTAAATCCCGACGGCTGAGCCAATCAGCCTGCTTGTTGGCTTCCCCTGAAATATATTCCGCTGAAAGGGAAATAAGGTGTTTCTCTGCCCACAGACCCAGGGACAAGGCCTCCTCAAGCAGGGCCGCTGAACGTGTTCCCCCTTGCCTATTAACATGTGCTTTGGCCGTGACATTGTCGGTGAGGACCAACACATGAGAACCTTCTATTCTAGTCTTAAAGCTCTTTAACGCTAAACGGATAGTGCGAAGTTCTAGTAGGTTAATGGGGCATTTGGATTCCTCCCTAGACCAGGTACCCTGGGCCAGTTGGCCCTGAATGTGTGCCCCCCAGCCTGAGAGGCTGGCATCTGTGGTTACTGTAATTCTATCTGGTAGGAGGAAGGAAGAGCCTTCTTCCAAGGCTGAGGATGTCCACCAGACTAGGGATTGTCTAACGTGAGAGGGCAAACGAACCCAAACTGCAGGGGGGGACTGACCTGGGGGAATAAGGGGAAGTAAGAACCACTGCAATCTACGGGAGTGCAACCGTGCCCAGGGCACGATATCGATGCACGATATCATTTTTCCCAGTAGTGTGGCCAACAAGACTAGAGAAACTGATGGACAGCGGTTGATATTACCTATGATGACCCTAATGCTGCCCTGTCGCTCGGGGGATAGGAAAACCTTGCACTGCTGGGAATCTATAATTGAGCCCAAATGGAGAATTGAGGTACTAGGAACCAGACAGCTCTTACGGTGGTTTACCGAGAAGCCATGTCGTTGAAGCTCGTCCAGCACTACTTGCACATGACGCTCTGCCAAGGACCTGGAAGAAGCCTGAAGCAGAATATCGTCCAGGTAGCACTGGACCCGAACTCCTAAGGAACGAAGGTGAGCCTCCAATGCCGCCAAGATCTTTGTAAAGACTCGGGGGGCTGAGGAGAGGCCAAACGGGAGTGCTCGATACTGGAAGTGTCTTCCAGCAAGGCAGAAACGGAGAAACTTCCTGTCTGTAGGTGCTATGGGGATGTGGAGATATGCTTCGGATAGGTCCAAGGAGACCAGATAGTCACCCCTATGGATACCCCTGAGGATGGAACGTAGGGATTGCATTTTGAATTTACGATATTTAACAAACTGGTTTAACCTTTTGAGATCCAGTATAGGTCGCCAATCCCCGGAGGGTTTAGGGACCAGAAAAAGTATTGAGTATACTCCTGCTCCCCTTTGTTCCCTAGGGACCGGTTCAATGGCCCTAATCTCCAGGAGATGGTGGATGGCCTGTTCCATTAACCGGCGCTTTTCTTGAACTCCAGAAACATGACAGGGTATAAAACTTGGAGTGGGCCGTGACCAAAATTCCAATGATAACCCAAAACGGATAGTTTGTCTAACCCAGACGTCCTGAGTGGTCAATTCCCAGGTATCCGCAAACCTGGCTAGTCTACCTCCAATTGGGAAATCCTGAGATAAATTATTTGCCTCGTCTGGAAAACTTGTTACCCCATCCCCTATAGGGACGTTTGTAAGATCTGCCCCTGGCCGCTCTATCCTGGTAAAAGGACCTTTGGCCATACTGACCTGGGGTTCAGGGCAGATTGGAACCCTGGTCAGCCGATCGAAAGGGCCGTCTAGGATATGGGTTATGACGGAAAGAACCTTTTTTGTTATAAGTTGGAAGGACCTTCCTACGATCCTTAGACTCCACCAGTAACGGGTCTAAAACCTCCCCAAAAAGGGATTGACCCGCAATCGGCTTAGATGCCAGGCACCATTTTTGGCGAGCATCGGCAGTCCAGTTCTTGAGCCAGTTCACCCTGCGACCTGCGGTGGCAGCCGCAATGGATTTTGAAGAAAAGCGTGCTGCCCTGAGTGTAGCATCAGCAGTAAATTGAGTTGCAGCTATGACTTTATTGAGGTCTTGATGAATGCGAGGTTCTGATGAGGGGATCCACTCCTGGAGCTGGCGCAGCCACAAGAGAGACGATCTGGCAAAGAAGGATGCAGAGCAGGAAGCGCGAACCGCCCAGGCCGAGGCATGGTGGGACTTTAGCAGAAGTTGTTCTAGTCGACGATCATCCGGTTTCAGGAGCTCCTCAGCTTCCCCCGGTATGGGATTTGGAGAGTGGAGCGCAGCTACCGGAACATCCACAGATGGAGGGGAGAGTAGACCCGTCAGTTCAGCCGCCGTATTAAAGAATCTCTTGTCCTGCGCGGAAGGCATTGGTCCTGAGGTTGGAGCCACGAACTGTCGCTGCACGTTGTCCAGGAATATCTTGGGCGCTGGAATAACATCCAGCTCTGTCACCTGTTCTTCAAAAACCGGAACTTTGGATGAAGAAGTCGCAGCATCTGTTGTTACTGGAGCAGAGGCCAGGCCTGCTACATTCCTGGCCTTATGTAGTAACGACTTGAATAAGGCAGGTGGGAATAAGCCCACTGAAGTGGGTTGTTCTGGAGCGAGGCCTTCATCCTCTGATAGTGCTGTGGGATCACACTCACCCTCTTCCAGGGTGGCAGGTCTGATATCCTCACTGGAATCATCAGATGAGTCTTCAGCAATGGCTGCCCCCCTGAGGGACTGAGAATGTGCCTGACTAGAAGGCCTAGATGGAATGGCCTGGGCAGAGGCCTGTATTTGCTGGAATCCAGCTAGGCACTGTTGCACTGTTGCTGCCATGACCATCTGCCAGCTTGGCTGATCAGGCTGATGTGAAGGGCCTGCCTGAGAAGTCAGGGAGCTGGAGGCCACACTAGCAGGGGGCCTAGCCGCCTGTGTCCAGTCTATGGTGGGAACAGAGGCCACAGGGATATCTGGTCCAAATGCAGTAGCAATCTCCTGGGGATTTCCCTGGGCAGAGGAGACCAGGCCTCCTTCCCCCCAGATTGTGGACCTGGGCCTGGATCACTACCTGGTGTTTTGGAGGTGCCATGGCCTCCTCTTGCTGATCCGCCCTGTCCACTATGCGCTGTAGCGCCCGATCACGCCTCCTCTCGTCGCGTTCTGCAGCCTTAGACCCTTGGGTCGATTTAGGCTGCTTGGCTTCTATCGGGGCAGGAGTAATCTCCTCCCCAGAATCGGGCCCTTTCTGCATTCTTGCTGGCCTCTTCGGCTTCGCCGGAGCCTTCCCAGCCTCAGCCATCGTGAATCAGCTAAAAATAGCGAGTTGCGCGCGCCGCTAGATGGCGCTGCGCTCCCAAGATGGCGACCGGCTCAGGAGGCGAAAGGGCGGGAAAAACAGCCAAATTTGAAAAGATCAGCCGGCACTGAGCTTAAAAGCCGCGCCGCCGAGTCTCCAGGCTAAAAGAAGCCGGCCGCAAGATCGGCCTTACCAGAAATACAATCTGTGAGTCTTGAATTCTCCCCTGTATCTGTGCTCCTTAGGAGCTTTGGTAAGGGAGTGTCCCTCCAGCCTCATCGGAGTGCAAGCACCGGCCGATGGCAAACAACGCTCCCCTCAGGGCTTGCAAGCCCTTTCCCCAGACAATGAGCAGAGGGGGAAGAGGGGGGGGCAGCTGGAATCGAGGCGTTTAACAGCCACAAGTGGCGATTTGTTAATGCCTGGGGACGGGAGAAGGAAACAGTTTCCTAACTGTTGTTATTTTTACTTTCTTAACTAAGTCAATCCTCATGCATTTTTCTTTCTTTTCTTTTTTTTTTAAAAAACTTACAGTTGAAGCAAGCAGTCAGAGAGGTGTAAATCCACGTCTAGCCTTTTTGAAGGGCTGAGTCTAAACTGGGCCAATATCCAAGGAGGAGGAGGACAGAGGCTCAGTTTTTGATTGACAGACACAGCCCTTGATGTGATTGGCTGTGGACAACCCTCACTGAATGCTGGCTTCAACCTCCAATGGAGAATATGCATTGGCAACATGTAGCAAATACAGGATATGCATTCATATACATTAGGAATCTGTAGATTCAGCTGGGCTTCTCACCAATTTAAGAATAATTGTTCAAGTGGTTTTTAGAGATCAGCTCCAAATAAGAATAAACAAGGACCAGGAAATTAGCAGCCCTTCAAATGTAAGCTCTGTCAGATGGGGGCTGATGGGAATTGGGGTCCACCAGCTTCTGGAATCTAGTAATTACTTACTGTTGGAATAAACAATATTAGGTTGTCTTCATGAGATTACCTTTTACTCATCATCACCCTTTCACTGAAACAGCTTCAGGTCATCTTGAGCTGTTCTGGTTTGGAGTGGTGTCCTGACTCAGATCTCCCATGTGGACAATATAGGACACCTTAAGGATGAGGTTGGGGATGCCACTGCTTATCTCCAATTACCCTGTTAAGTCCATTGGGGGAATATCCCTTCCATGACCAGTCACTAGGCACTGAACTTCTATGGCCATTTTGGCTTTGGCTGTGAGAAAGACCTTATTTTTGCAGCATATTTCTCTTTTTGATAGGACTATCAAAGTCATGGTAGACTGAATGCAGATCTTCCAGGAAATCAAGAGATTAAGATCAAGGACGCTTAAAAAATCTACCATTCCTAGTTTGGGTTTTTTCCTGAGTATGTGATGAATCACAATTTTAATAACCTTAGCAGCACAGTCCACACAGGAACTGATGTCCACCATGGTTGGAAGGCATCAAGGCTGATAGAAAGAACAAAATTATTTCATCTCCAGAGATTGGCAGAGCCAGTCTTTGTGATGATGTGATGTATTGGTCCTTGTTTCTGAGGTAGAAGGAAAGAGAAAGTCTTCAGGGGAAGATGTATTCTTGTGATGGAGGAGACTCTGAAAGCAACCAAAAGTTGTCTTTCAAGTAAAAAGATAAAACCATATCAAACATAAAATACAAAAAAAAACCCAAATTCTACCTGTCACACTTTGAAACAGATTCAGGAAGGTGAGGTTGTTTTTAATAACGAACAGCTGGTCAGGAAAGGCAAGGATCCCTTTTCAGGAGAAGGCACAAATGGGAGAAGGAAGAAACTAGACAGGTGTAAAACCAGAAAAGGCCATAAAAACAAAATAATAATAAATAGTAAGTTTTAAAATAATAAAAAAGAGGAAAGATTCATAACTGCTGGGAGAAATCTGATTTGAAATGAGACAATCCAGAAGACAAGCTCAGGATCCAAAAAGATTTTGACAGACTTGAACAATGGACCCTATCCAACAATATGAAATTTAATGTGGAGAAAAACAAGGTTTTATACCTTGGCAGCAAAAACCAAAAGTACAAGTACAGATTAGGTGAAACCTGATTCAATAAATGGACAAGATATACTGTCTTGTCCAAGATTCTATAAGCTAATTCCTTTGTCACTGTAATAAAATTGTCTACTCTAAATATGTGAGAAACTTGTATTTTGATTGCAAATGTTTGACACAAATGTTCAGGAAAGCAATTGGTGGTGGTTAGTTTTCCAACTGATACATGACATTGAGTCTAGAACCCATCAGACACCACTCTGAAAGTATTCCATATTAGATTGTGTGTGGGTAGCAACATTGCCTGATTTCTTTGGTGAGATGTGATAATGATGGGTTATGGGGGCAGCACAGTTTATGTAGAAATAACTCCTGACACAAGAATGTGAGGAATGTGGCCTTTTAACAGTACATGTAAATATACAGCTATCATAGACTGCAAAAGAAACATGAAATATGATTATATCATGGTATATCTATTCACACTATATGAACATGTAAACAATTATTTTGCTTCAAAGTAATTGGATTGTAACTCTCATGAGCAATTAAGCTTGCAAGCCTTAGAAATTCCCTTAAACCACATTTTGCAAAGGCTGTGTTCATTAACACAGCTGTTGTAGGTAATGGTACCCAGTTGATCTATTCTATACTATTAGCATTTCAAGAATCCTGCTGTTTTACTAAAAGCACTGGTTCTTTTTAAAAATTTCAGTATGGGCAAAATAAAATTTAGATCAGAAGACAATACAAAAGATAAACTGAAATCAAAAATAGTAGGCACAATACATTCATTCTCTTGACTCTAAGTAGCTCTAAAAACATAAATCTTGTGTTTGCTTTGGCCCACAACATAACTGGAAACACAATGTCTTGCAGTCAAAAGTCCAAAGTTTTCATGAGCAATGAGGCAATTCCTCAGACTTTAAAGAAACTAATTCTTCCACAACCTTTGATCAGAAGGTTGGCCAGATTTATGTTCCATTCTTTTACTTTCGTGGAGGTACAGAGTTTTAAAACCAACTAAAGGTTAAGAAACTTTTAGCCCAATCCAGGAGTGTCTGCAGGGTGTACTAAAAATATCAAGGTGCAATCAAATCTCTGACTGATTTTACATCAATCAATGTATATACTGGTATATATTAATCAATACACTGATACATATCCTGAGGACATCCCTGTTCTCATCTTCCCTCTATAGCAGTGGTGGCGAACATTTTTAGGCTCGCGTGCCAAAAAGGGGGGGGGCGCTCGCGCCGCTCGCATGCCCACACCCATTCCCTCCCCCCCACGCATGCGCACACACCCCCACCCCCGCGCAAAGGCTTACCGGAGCCTGGGACGACGAAACCGGCAAACCGGAAGTGCGAAAAAACGCACTTCCGGTTTGCCGGTATGCTGTTTTTTGCACTCCGGAGGGTTCAGGGAAGCTCCCTGAAGCTCCGGAATGCAAAAAACTACAAAACGGACAAACCGGAAGTGCGGAAAAGTGCACTTCCGGTTTGTCCGTTTTGTAGTTTTTTGCATTCCGGAGCTTCAGGGAGCTTCCCTGAACCCTCCGGAGTGCAAAAAACAGCACACCGGCAAACCGGAAGTGCGTTTTTTCGCACTTCCGGTTTGCCGGTGGGCAACCCTCATGTGCCGGCTTCTATGGCTCCGCGTGCCACCTCTGGCACGCGTGCCATAGGTTCGCCACCACGGCTCTATAGTTTATTTATTTATTTATTTATTTATTTGGTTTAGCTTATATGCCGCCCAATTCAGCATGGACTCAGGGCGGCTCACAACCAGAAACCAACAAAAACACAATAAAAAACATCTAAAACATCTAAAAACATGTTAAAATATATCACACTTATAAAATCCTTACAATCAGACATCTTCTTTATGGGTTATTAGTTCCAGGCCTGCCGGAAGAGCCAGGTCTTAACGGCTTTTTGGAAGGCCAGCAAGGTGGGGGTGGTACGGACCTCAGGCGGCAGTTGATTCCAGAGTTGGGAGGAAGTGTAAAAATGGTGTGATTTAAGTTTAATAGATGACCTCCCAGGAAAGCCACCTTCCAGTCACGATGTACCCTTGATTCCATCATCCCATTCGACCACCATAAAAGTGCTTATAATCAAAGAAAAACATGTCAGTTCCATCTATTTGATTCCCAGTCGCCTGAAGATGAACCTGCCCAAAACAATTGCTCCCAAGTAAGTCTGAATAATTCATATTTGCATATATTTCAGAAACATATAAAAACTGCTCAATATGCATATATACAATTGTATTAATTCGTAATATAACATTATGAGCTGCGGTGGCACAGTACTGCTGGCTATTTCTGCTGACTGCTAACAGCCGGCTGCCTACAATTTGGCAGTTCAAATCTCACCAGGTTCAACGTTGACTCAGCCTTCCATACTTCCGAGGTGGGTAAATGAGGACCCAGATTGTTGGGGGCAATATGCTGACTCTGTAAACCACTTAGAGAGGGCTGTAAAGCACTGTAAAGTGGTATATAAGTCTAAGTGCTATTGCTATTATATAATACAAAATAAATATGATGCTTGCCTAAAAGTATCCAAAGCAGGACAGAAAACTGCAGTCCCCCTTTGCATTCAAGGCCAGTCATTTTGATTCTGGTATACACAAGCCATTGTCCTTCTCTCTGCTACTATAAATGGCTTCCAAACACATCAAGCTAAGGCAAGATCCAAGAGCTGCAGCTCAGAATGGGCCTACCCACAACCACTTACAGTATATTGCACACAATGGAATATTTTTATTTATTTGAATAGGAAAGGCAAAAAGCACCTCTCAGTTCTCAATTCTAAGCTGCCAGGCTACAACAAATAGGGCACTAGAACAGAGGTGGGATCCTGCCTCTGATTGCCGGTGCGGTTAATCACTGAGTTCGGCGCAGAGCCGAACACGCTGCTCCCGTTCGCGGAACGGGAGCTTTCCCCGGGCGCTTTCCCCGCCCGCATGGATGCCGCCAATTGCGTTCTTTTGCCCTCTGCGCATGCCCAAATCGTTCCGCATTCGCAGAGGCAAAAGAACGCAATTGGCGGCATCCATGCGGGCGGGGAAAGCGCCCAGGGAAAGCTCCCGTTCCGCGAACGGGAGCAGCGTCTTCGGCTCTGCGCCGAACTCAGCGATTAACCGCACCGGCAATCAGAGGCAGGAACCCACCTCTGCACTAGAAGTATTAAAGTGCTGAATTGTTGGAAGTGCTCTGAATAAATCTTAGGATTGTATCATAAATGACTAACAAGTAGCTAGCTTTTCACAACACCTGCAGTCAGCTGCCTAAAGCATCACTTCAGTTTGTTCAGCCTCCAACTAAAATGAAACAAATTCTCATGTAACTGTTTAGGATTTTAGTCTTGGGAATGAACTCTTGGGAATTCCCTGTACAGTCACCATAAAGCCAGTTCTGTGGTATAATCTCCTGCTGTTTATTTTGCTTATTTAATTCTTAGAAAAGCATTACAAAGTCCATCTTCCTTCTCCAGAGAAGGATAAATCCATCAAGTCCAAGAAAATGGATTCAGAATTTTTTTAAACAAACAAACAAAAGACTGCTTTCTCGTTAAGCCTATTTTGGGATTGGGATGGAAAAAAATTGTCCCCCTGTGACACTAAGAAAAATTCACCAGATTGAAACACATTTTCTATTACATTTTTCAGGCAATTCATTCAATGCTTATTTAAAATTGGGCACCATTCAGTAATGCTTTAAAAAAATAAAATAAAACAGCCAATTCCTCTGTATCATACATGGTTGTTTTATGTTCAATCCATAGGTATGCTTTTGTGAACATGAATTGAATTTGTAGCTCAGAAAAGACACCTGGAATTCCCTTCATAAAAGCATAATGGTGATTATTATGAAATGCTTTAATTGCTATCCTTCTTTACAGCTATTTTTATTTTGCTTACCATGGATTCGCTGATCAGGAGGAGGAGGAGAGCTTCTTCAACGTTGTCATGGGGGCTATAGATGCTGAAAGACAAACAGGCTTTTTCAAAATATAAGCAACAATAAGAATTATGCTCATGGGAGACTCTTGTTAATAGCACCACAGGATTAGTAATGTGAAACATCTCATGCATGATTAATTTGTTATATAATCGTTTCTTCAGACTGGAATGACTAAAAGCTATAGAGGAGATAACTCATCTGTGACGAGGGAGAGCAAATGATTGGTCATAAAATAATTTAGCTCCTGGGTGTTCTAACCGTATTGAATCTAAAGCATTTGGGGCCAGATTGCCTGCACATGGATCAGCTTATGGGAACCTTGCAATGGAGGGATGATCCTTCAGAAAGAGCTGGTTGACTGATGAATTCCAGGACCTTGTCTGATTTGGCCCCCTCATATTTCCAACAAGATATGTGTGGCATTATCTCTATTAATATGACTGAGACATTCATTTTAGGAGATTCTCTACTCAATGACACTGGCAAACTTCCATTTGCCCTTCTCTGTTCAATTGACCTATTAATGTAAGATAATTTTAAAGGCCTTTAAAAACTAATTTTTATAGTTATTTTAATTTCTGGTGTTACTCTATGTAGTTATATATTTCACATAGGATGTTTTACTTAGTATTTATTCTATGCACTGAAACCTACCCCAAAGAGTAGGTATTAAATTGATTTAAAATTCCAGATACAGAGTTTAATCCCCCCAAAAAAAACTATTACCAAAGACTTCTAACAGAAGACCTGGTTATTATTTCTAATTAATAGCTCTCTTCCCCTTCAGTAGTTAAGATGTTTTTAAAATTCTGTAAGCTCCTAGGTCCGTACTTATCTCCAGCATGTAGCTGTAATTTTCGACGTAAGGTGGTACAGATATAAGCATCATCCTCTTTCTTCATGAACTCAGGAAGTGGGTCAGATAAGGGACTCCAGTAACAATCTTCACTTAGGGAGTGGAGGAGCAGCTCTGCCAGTTGTTTGGTAGCTGTCTGGTGAAGAATGGAAAGAAACTGAAAAATAAATTCTTAAAAACTCAAAAGGACAGATTTCATCTTATGCTATGAGTCAGTATAAAACACGGGATCCATTGAGTTGGACAAGAAGGAATAAACAATAGTAAGTATTACAGAAGGGAGCTCGAAAAGAGGCCAACACAATAAATTCTGCTGCTCAGTATGTGTGTTTGTAGGTGTTAGCATATGTACCTTATATGTTTGTATTTAGGCTTTTATGGCACTTCAGTACAGACAGTGATGGTAAATGTTGTTTGAAAATGGAACTTTCCTCTAAAAACATCTACTTCCTGTCCTCTCAATGGGTGTTTTCTTTATTGCACAATTCAACAGTGATATTAATTTGTTTCACTTTTGTTATGAATTGCACCAGGCAAAAAGCAACTCTATATTTTATTTATATTAGCTTCTGGCAAAGCAAAGAAGAAAAAGCATTTTTCTGCTCAGAATACATTTTCCGTCCACAAGTAAAATTTACACCCTGCCATTCAACATTCCAAATTAATTAACAGATTAATTCTACCTCAAAACTTCTATGTCCATAATATTAAAACAAATTATTAAAATTATTGGTAGCACAATGCAAGAATCCAAGACTTTATCCTTCCAGGGCATATTAAAAATCAGAAATAATGATACTGTTAATACATTGTGGTAAAGATGGTTATATTCAAATGTCACAATACAACTCAGCGTTGTGCACTTTTCCCCTCCAGCTTAGTCCAGGAGAAGATATTAGATTTTTTTGGCTTTCGTCTTTTATTAAGCACAATAAAGGGTACATGTGAATGTTAAGCTGTGATTATTAACAATAATTAGGACTTAATCCTCTGATTGCCTCTGCTATTTTTCTCACTGCATCTACAAGTTCCATTGGTTCCTTGATTATCTCATCCATAAAACTGGACAATCATTTTGGTTCCGTTGCCTCCAGCTATAATCCTGAACATCCCTATGACCTTCCAGCTACAGCACATTTTATGCTCACCAATCTACCAAGTGGTAGTCAGTCAGGGGTAAGTTCCGCTTTTCGTCGCTGCCGGTTCGCTGAGAGCGCGCTTCCCTGCACGTGCGTGCATGCGCAGTTCAGAGGGAATAGAACTTCCGCGTTGCAAACTAGGCAAGGAGCACAGAAAACAGCTGCGGAGCAGCAATTCAATCTGCCGCCCCTGATCAGATGGGCTTTGGAAGCAGAGATAAAGGTCAGTATAACCCAGGGGCGGGCGGGCCCACTTTCATGGATACAGAGAACCGGTTCTCTTTTGGCTTGGAGTCAGCGCTACCGGTTCTAAAGAACCGGTCCGAACCGGCAGCAACCCACCACTGTAGTCACTGGACTTCAATCACAAGCTGGCCCTCAAATGCCATCAGCTGATGCTCTTTGAATGGGTGTGACCCAGATTTCTTGTGTGTGAATGTGGTGTACTTGGTCCATTTGCCATTTAACAGACATTTGGCTGTAATAGAACCCTTTGCCCTTCACTAGTGTGAGGGATCACTGTCCTAGTTACAGTACTATGGCATAATAATAATTTTTTTAAAAATCCAAGAATGAGCAACCTGGTTGTTACTAGGGGCTGCACAGGCCACAATGTGGTGGTGGGGGGGGGGGAAGTATGGCACCACACAGCATTCTTGGACACGATAGCACAGCTCCAACTTGCATGCCCCCAGATATTCAGCCTTCCATCCCAGAATTCCCCAGTATGGAAATTGCTCAGAATTCTAGGAATTGTAAGGAACACCTTTTAAGGGAGCTGAAGCCCCTTTGAAGAACAGGCTGGGAAATACCATGTTTGCAATAATCATTATTATTTACAAACATTGGAGCAAGAACAATAGTTTCTTGAGGTCTGGAGGATGGACAAGATTTGGGTTTTAATTTTTTTAATCCAGGTTAAGCCCATTATTGCAAGCATGGTATTAGAGTTTACATTATGAGGAGAGGGGCTATGATAGTCATGTCACAAAAAGAACCCATGCTTGTGTTAAAGCTTTATTTTTTAAGAAACGGGGTGGCCTTTCAGCTCTGAAGGAGTGGTGGTATTCTGTCTCCTCAAGAAGCCATCACTGGACCTAATGATCCTGGTCAATGTTCCTCTTTTTAGGAAAGGTTGTTGTGAAGGTGATCTCATAAAAGATCCAGAGAACTCTGTAAGAAATAGAGTTCAATATCACTAGCCACAATATCCTTCTGTACAGAATGAAGGGACTGAGAAGGAGAGACACCACATTGTTCTCCTTTCACTGAGGCCAATCTGCATGGATGGAGGAGGATAAATCAAATATATGGCCCCTTGCTGGTGGGGTCCCACAGAGCTTGATGCTTTCTCTCCATCTGCTCAACTTTTACATGAAACTACTAGGTGAAGTCATCCATTAGTTCAGAGTCCAGTGTTATCATTATGCAGATGATACCCAATTATATATCTTGCAAGTGATGCTGTTGCTGTGTCTGGATGAGGAGAAATAAACCTAGACTCAATCCTGAAAAGACCAAGTAGCTATGAATATTTCAGCCCTCTGGTCTCAAGAGCCCCTATCTTTAGTCTTGGATGGAGCTGCATTATTCCAATCAAGATTGTTGCACAATCTCGAGTCATCTTGGACTCAGATCTTCTGCTTGAAGATTAGGTAGCAGCTATGGCCAAGAGGGATTTTTCACAGATATATCTAGTGTGACATTTGCACCTGTTCCTTCATCAGGTGGGTCACTCCCTAAATACCCCAAAATGGACTTGTTGTTTGGTGTTGGGCATTTTTCAAACTTACATACATATACAATTTTCAATAACTGCATTAATCAACAGAGGGGGAAAAAGGCAAAATGCTTTCCCTTGGTCTAAGAAAAATCAAGCTTATATGATTGTTAATCTGAAATAGTTTTTAGTTTCAGAGTAAGTAAGTCTTTTTTTTACTATGCCATCATGTTTTGAAACAGACTGAATGCAGGATCCATGCTTCATTCTTTTGATGCTGCAAAAATTTACATTAGTATTTTGACATGCAAATGGTTATAAATGGTCATACTATGCAGCAATCTGGATGTGGGTGCAGCATCTTTGGATGCTAAAACTGGCATTCAGCATACCATCAGTTGCTAGAACGATGGGACTATATTTCTTGCAGTTCCTGTCATTTGTAGTTGCTGTTGCTGTTGCTAAAAATGTTCCCAGAAACACACCAAAGCTGACTGAAATAGCTCTTGGAGGAAAGAAGGATCCTGAAACTCTCTAAAGTAAAAGTTGGCCCATCGTCAACTCAAATTCCAAACCTCTGATCCAATATGTTCAAATGCAACTTTTGAACCTCTTCCTTTCTAGTTCTTCCTTTCATCTCTATCAGTATGCTGCTTTTACAGAAATGTAAAGAAGGCTCATATTGTGGCAAGACCATATATTTTAAACTTTACATTAGGCAGAGATTACCCTAATT
Source organism: Diadophis punctatus similis (assembly GCA_023053685.1). NCBI lineage: Eukaryota > Metazoa > Chordata > Lepidosauria > Squamata > Dipsadidae > Diadophis > Diadophis punctatus. Next base: position 42,536,318 of record JALIGW010000001.1, read on the forward strand.
ACCGTATTTTTCAGAGTATAAGATGCACCTTTTTCCTCCCTAAAAGTGGCTGAAAATTTGGGTGCGTCTTATACTTCGAATGTAGCTTTTTCGAAGCTTTTTTCCCAACCCTAACTAGGTGCTAACAGATCTTCCCAGCTCTTACCTTGCAGGCTTTTTCATTGTTACTCTCTCCTAAGAAGGTTTTTCCAGCCCTAAGTCTTTGCAGGGTTTTTTTCATTGCTCTACTTGCTCGGAATAAGTTTTTTTCTAGCCCTAACCAGGTGCTAACGATCTTCCCAGCTCTTACTGGCTTGCAGGCTCTTTCATTGTTACTCTCTCCGAAGAAGGTTTTTTTAAGTCCTAACTAGGGGATAAAATAATGTGCTGAAGCTGACCAGACTAAGGACGCTAGCCAGATGAATACCTGGTAGGCAGATTTTCCCCCTATTTTCCTCCCCAAAAACTAAGGTGCGTCTTATACTCCGGTGAGTCTTATACTCCGAAAAATACGGTATATAATTTTCTCCCATCTAGATTTTATAATAATCTTGTGTAGTAGAAAAAACTACCAAGGTATGTTAAATTCCATTTGACCATATTAATCAGTTGGTTAACTCAGAATTGCAACACAACCTTACGTGCTAAGAAGAAAGGAGGGAGGGAGGGAGGAAAGGAGGGAAGCTGGTTTACAGGCTTCTGCCAAGAGAGCTAATGTGGAATCCAGGGATTGAATTTACCATTCTGAAGCTCAGAGTAGCCTTTGTTTCCATGGTCCTTAACAATTCTCTTAGATTTCTTATTCCTTGAATAATATTGCTAAAGGGGGAAAAAAATCAAGTGTGAAAAGCAAGGCTGAATTGTCCATGAATTATGAACAACAGAAGAATCTCTGTTGCATTAAATATATGTACATTCATACAGATATGCATACATACATATCCACACACTTATGCTCAGGTTGAGTTATAGTAATAGGGCAAGTCAGCAAATCCTCAAAGAATACTTTCCCAGATGGTGACTGATAAGAAGAACTTACACTTCACACTTAAGGTTTGTCAGAAGGCAGTGCCTTCTCCCGTTGTGCCTGGCTAGAAGAGTGGTCAGGCAGAGGTCTAGCACTGTGGATTCATATGTCATCCTAACTTATTGCACAAGATAATGCTGAGGATAAAACATGGCAGACAAAGCATGTTACTTTATGTTCAGCTCTTGCACGCACTAAGGTAGAATATACTAGTGGAACCAATTTCCCCCCCCCCCAGCTAAATTTGGAGACATGTAAAAATTTATATTAAACCTAGTTTAATTCTTAGCCTAACATGTATCTCTATTTACTCCTACAGAATAACGAGAAAACTGTGCCACAGTTTTCAATTACTATTCTTAGATTAGCTATCCATTCCTGGTTCAGAGAATCTGTACATGTTTTTCCCTGAATTTAGGATATGTTGTAAATTAGTTTTGTTGACGGTAAACCCACTTTCCCCCATGACCTACAGCTTTTTTATGCAGATTTTAGCTATATAGAGAAGACAAACCTCCTAATACTAAGAGCTGCTTAGTATTGTGCTGATATCCTAATATTGTGCTGCTTTGGTAACCTCTATTTCACTGAACATATTTAAGCAGAAGCTGCTTATCCTTTTATCAAGAATGCTGTAAACTTCACAGCAGACCTCTAGAATCCATGAGCTTTCTATGGAAGTTCCTCCTGCTTCAATCTGAAAAACCAGTTAATATTTTATTTTACACCAAGAAATGTGCACTTGAGATGTCAACAAATTTGAAGTGCCTATCTGAAAGAAAAGTAGCGTTGGCTTACCTGAACGGTCTTCTCTGTGCGCTGGGGGGAGAGTCCAAGCATGGGTTAACTTCATCGGTTGTCATGGGGACTGAGTTAATTGATTGAATTAAACATGCCCTCTCTCTCTGCTCCACCGGCTGTAATGATTCAGTTTTTCAACGAAGGAACGTACATCCAAATAAGGAGAACAATGGGAGCCAAGATCCAGTGACCCTGGACTCCGAAGCCAGAACGGGTTTGGACTCTCCCCGCAGAGCATGGAGAAGACTGTTCAGGTAAGCTAACGCTACTTCTCCTGTGCGCTGCTAAGGAGAGTCCAAGCATGGGATATATCAAGCTTAAGTCTCGTGGGCGGGACCAGGCTGGTCTAGGGAAGCAGAGGTGGAGCAGACCCTCTGAAGTACCCTCCTGCTGAAGGCCGCCTCAGCCAAGGCAAACATGTCCAATTTGTGATGTTTGACGAACGGAGACAGAGTAGTCCACATGGCTGCTCAACAGATGTCCTCAATAGATGCCTGCATGGCCCAGGCTGCGGAAGTGGCCGCGCTATGGGTGGAATGCGCAGTAATCCTACCAGGAACCGGCCTGGATTGGCTCCCGTAGGCTTGAGTGATGCAGGCCTTCAACCAGCGACTGACCATCTGGGGTGTGACCTTGCGACCCATGGAGGCTGGTTGAAATGCCACAAACAATGCCTCGGTTTTCTGGAAGGAAGCTGTTCATCAAATATAAATCCAGAGGGCCCTCTGAACATCCAACGTATGCCAGCGCTGCTCCAACAGATGTGACAAGTTGGGGCAGAAGTCTGGAAGGATCACCTCCTGGGCCCGATGGAACCAGGAGTTCACTTTAGGCAGAAAAGAAGGATCCAGCCAGAGGATGACCCTGTCCGGATGGAAAAGACAAAGGTCTTGGCGCACCGAGAGCGCTGCCAACTCGGAACCCTCCTGGCCGAGGTGATAGCGACCAAGAAGTCCATCTTGAACATCAGGAACTGGAGCAATACTGTCCTCAATGGTTCAAATGGAAAGGATGTGAGAGCAGGACCAGGGAGAGATCCCAGGAAGGGTATCGATGGACGACCTGGAGTCTCAAATTAGCGGCCCCTCTCAAAAAACCCCAGACTGCGGGATGGTAATACAGAGACTGGAGATTATATAGGCGAAGAACCATTGACAAAGCTGCCACTTGCCTATGGAGCATGTTGGGGGCCAACCCCTTCTTAAACCCTGCCTGCAAGAAGTCCAAAATCTGTGGAATCGATGCAGCCAGCGGGTCCCAGTTGGACTGGGAACAAAACTTGCAATAGGCTGACCAGGTCGCATTGTAGATGTGCATCGTGGATTGTCACCGAGACGCCTGGATGGTGACTATCACGTCGTACGAGAATTTGTCATCCCGGAGCAGACACCCCTCAAGTGCCAGACAGTCAGATGTAACCAATGTTGGTCTCGATGAAGGAGAGCCCCCTGGCTAAGGGTAATCCGGTGGTCTGGAATCCGCCAAGGCCGCGACACTGACAACTCCACCAGATCCGCGTATCAAGGTCATCGGGGCCAATCGGGAGCGACCAGGAGCAGCTCCGCCTCTTCTGCGAGCATCTTCCAAATCACCTTCGGTATGAGGGGAAGTGGAGGGAAGGCATACAAGAGACCCGGAGGCCAGGGACTGCGGAGGGCATTGACCCTTTCTGCTCCCTGCATCAGAAACCTGGAGAAAAATCTCAGGAGTTGCGCGGAGTCACAAACAAGTCCACCACTGGCTGGCCGAACATCCCGGCCAGAGTCTTGAACAGGTCCGGATGCAGCTGCCACTCCACTGGAACTATCATGGAGCGACTCAGCCAGTTCGCCTGCACATTCGAGATGCCCGAGATGTGTTCTGCTCGGACCGATTTCATGTGCAACTTGGCCCACAGTCAGAGTCTCTCCGCTTCCTTCATGAGATGCCTAGAACGTGTGCCACCCTGGTGGTTGATGTGGGATCAGGTTGCCACGTTGTCCATCAGGACCAAGACGTGAGCGTCTCTCACCATCGACTCAAAATGTTGAAGGGCCAGGAACACCGCCCTCAGTTCCAACAGGTTGATATTGGAATTGACCAAGTCCAACAGTCACCAGCAGCCCTGGAGCCACCTGGGATTGGGCAAGAGCCCCTCACCCGAACACACTGGCGTCTGTGGTTAGAGTCACCTGGGTGGGCTCCTTGAAAATGCAGCCCCTCTGTGAGGCCAGGGATGACCACCAGCGGAGCGAATGGCAGACAGCTGCCAGAACCCTGACTAGTGTGGTAGAATTGTTGGTCCGCACTCGCTGAAAGGGAAGCAGGCTCCACTGTAAAGTCCGAGCGTGCAGTCTCGCCCACGGGACCACATCTATGCACGAGATGAACATCCCTAGCAACTTGGAGAGCAAAGCTAGGGACACTCGTTGTCGTCAACACATCAGTTCCACCAAAGAAACAATGTTGGCATGGCGGTCTGGTGACAGGAAAACCTCACAAGTCTCAGTATTGATAACTGTCCCGAGATGTAGAAGCAAGGTGGTGGGCGTGAGGTGACTCTTCCGTGAGACTGTAACATCTGAATAGTGAACAGCAAATCTTCACGCGCGCACACTGGGGTGATGGTGACTGAATAATTATATCGTCCAAATAACATTGGAGGCGGATTAGACACACCCTGAGGTATGCTGCCACCATGTCCAGAACCTTGGTGAAGGTTCTGGGTGCCGATGACAGGCCAAACGGCAGAGCTTGGTGAAGGTTCTGGGTGCCGATGACAGGCCAAACGGCAGGGCTCGATACTGGAAGTGAGACCCCGCAAAACAGAACCTCAAGAACCATCTGTATGACAGGTGTACCGGTACGTGGAGGTAGGCCTCCTTGAGATCTATCGATGTGAGCCAATCTCCCTGCCTAATGCATCCTAATATGGACCTGAGGGATTGCATCTTGAAATGCTTGTATGCTATGTGTACGTTGAGCTGCTTCAAGTTGAGTATAGCTCTCCATCCCCCCACTCCCCGAGCTCTTGGGAACGAGGAAAAGGATGGAATAGAATCCCAGTTGTTCCTCTCCCGGGGGCACCTTCTCTATGGCTGAAATATCTAGAAGGTGGTGGATCTCTGCCTCCATCAGAGCCCTTTTGGTGGCATTGAACCAGCTGGGGGGCCGACTGGTAAATTCTATTGTGAGGCCTAAGCGGATAGTCTGCAAGGCCTAGGCATCCCTGGATGTTAACTCACATTGGCCAACAAAATGTTGTAGCCGGCGGCCAATGGGAGATGCTTCCCTGGAGTCACTTGGACCTCCAGAAGGCCCTAGACCCAGATCTCTGGTATGGCCATCTCGACTGGGAAAACTGCCTACCCCTGTCCCTGCTAGTGGACCTGTCTTGTGGCCTGTCTGCCCCCTGAAAATATGACCTTTGAAACTGGGGGCCGCCAAAGAAAGTCTCAGCCTGAAAAGGACAACGGTCTGCCAGTCGATGAACACTGGGCAATACCTTCCTCTTGTCCTGTCTTCTACAAGAATGGAGTCAAGGGATTCCCCAAACAAACTCTCTCCCATAAAGGGAGCAACGGCCAGGCACCACTTAGATTGCATATCTGCCTGCCAATGACAAAGCCAAAGCAGGCGGCGAGATGTGACACTAGCAGTCATCGCCCGGGATGCAAATTTGGCAGAGTTAAGCATCGCATCTGCTGAAAACTCAGTTGCAGCCAACAATTTGTTTAAATCCTGTCTTAGGCGGGAATCCTCCGGGCCCAATCTAGACTGCATCTCCCTAAGCCACATGATAGATGTTCTATTAAAGAACGTTGCAGCTGTAGCTGCCCTGATAGACCAAGTGGCTGCTTGATTGGACTTATGCAGCATATTCTCGGCCTTACGGTCATCAGGCTTAAGGCCTTCTGACACATCAGAGGGAATACCGTAGAGGACACCAGACTGGCTACAGGGGGGGTCAACAGACGGAAGTTGCAACAATTCTTCCACCTCTGGTCCAAAACCGTAGAATTTGCGTTCGGCCGAAGTAGAACCTGGAGCAGCGGACAGATGATCCCAGGAACTTTTGCTAGCGTCGATGAACAGCTGAGATGATGGAATGACATCAGATTCTCTCTCAGGTTCAGAGAACAAACCCGCAGCTGGATCAATACTCACTGGGGGTTCCAAAGACTTTGATGACACGCCAATGTTGGTCGTGAGTTTAGCTTTGTGGAGAAGTGTTTTAAAAAGAGGTGGTTTAAAGAGGTCTGTAAATACCGGCTGGTCAGGGATCAGACCTTCATCATCAGACAAGTCCTCATCCAGAATGCTTCCCTCACCCCGAAGAGAAGCTTCACTGATCCCAGGGGAGTGGTGTGAGTAGGCTTCACCCATATTGGACCAAACCTCCTGCAATTGGACAGGATTGGTTTGGCAAGGCAGCCCCTGCTGCATGCCTACCGCAATCCCTTGGAAGTAGGCGTTGGCAATCATATCCTGCATCTTCGCTGAAAGTCATTGCCAGCTATCCTCTGTAGGGCGGAGCCCGCTGCTGTAGGGGTGAATGTCACTGAAGGAGGCACCAGAGGAATCAATGGGCCCGGGGCCAAACTAACTGGTTCTCCAGCCATTTGGGAATCTCCTTGCACCATGCCTTGGGCAGTCATGGGCCTATCTGGTGACCAGTCCCTACTGGACTCTATTCCTGTATCCACAGGCAGAGAGGCCAAGGGGGCCTGAGGATCCACTTGGGGTGGAAGATAAGACAGATGCTGGGGAGACTGCAGCAAAATTGGGGTCAGATGTTGGGGTGTCTGTGACAAAGTCACCTCTGCCTGCTTCTGGGCCTTGGCAAATTGCTTTTCTAATGTCCTGAGCCTCCTCTCAGCATCTTTTAACGCTGCTGCTGTGGCCTGTTTTTCAGTAGACTTTGAGGCCTTGTCCTTCGCAGCCCTATCCTTAGAGGAGATCTGGCTTTTGGCTGTGGCTTTTTTTATGGCCAGAAGAAGAGGAGGCCTCCTGACTCTTATCAGACTTCCCAGACATGGTGAAAGGCCAACAAGCCCTGGAACACCCACTTAAGTAGAGTCACAACACACCCCTAGGGCTGAAGGAGTAATACCCACAGGCAGGGACTCCTATACTGTGCCTGGGCGAGGAGATGATCAACTCTGTCCCACGGATCTCCGGGAACAGCACTCACCCCCAGGCACTAGGAAATAACAGCGGCAAGCAGCAGTAACAAGCAATGCTCTGTGAAATTGCAGCAAGATATTAGCTTCTATAGAGAGAGCACCTATGAAGAGACTTCTAAGGCAGAAAAACGGCAACAAAATGGCACCCGGCAGCTGCGCAGCCGTAATGGCCTCTCAAAATGGCCATCGTCACTAATTATGCTGGAAAACTACCAGAACAGCCAAACAAAATGGCCACTGTGACGAAATCTGCCTAACAACAGGCAGATCACAGCAAGCACAAAGCAAAATTGCTGCGCTGCAACTAAAATGGCCACCACCAGTTACAGAGGCGAAAACAAGTCTTTCTGGCACTCTTTGCTGCTTACCTGCTCCAGTCGGAGCACAGAGCCTTCAAAACGACCGCTCGATCGTCCAGCAAAAAAAACAACGGAGAGGACTTGCCTCTGCCTACGGCTGCTCTGCTTTGAGTATAGCCCCGTGAGGCAGGGACTCTGGCTGCATCAGCTGTTTGGTGGTGGCGGTTCTCGCCGGCGTACCAGCTAACCTGCACACACGCCTGCAGCAAGTAAATGATCTTTTGCATTCAGGAAGAATCCAAGCATGAGAACTTCAGTCGCTTTCCTTTACTTGTAAAAATGGTAGCTGAGCTAAAATATTACGTCCCTCTTACACCGACTGAGTTAGAAAAACTGAATCATCACAGCCGGTGGAGCAGAGAGAGAGGGCGTGTTTAATTCAATCAATTAACTCAGTCCCCATGACAACTGATGAAGTTAACCCATGCTTGGACTCTCCTTAGCAGTGCACAGGAGAACAGATGCACACAGGCACATAATTCACATACCAGAAAATTGTATTCCCTGAAATCACATCACAGCCAGTAAGGATTTGTTGTACTTAGGAGAACTCTACATACTTCCACTCTTAACTTAAGAAACAAAATCATTTCTCTAATCATACCACATTTAGAAATCACTCATCTAACAAGAACATCAAGTGACCCACTTCACTTTCCACATTTTGTTTACTTGGTTTGTGAAGAGATCTGTCTGCACCCTCTTGTGGCAGAGAAAAAAAGAGATCTAATCCAATCTACTTTTTTCCACTCCTACACGGATCCTCTCTATAAAACAGTGGGGAGATAATTACAATTAAATGTTCTTGTAATTTTGACTCCTAGAATGATAACTCTGCTAACAATTAATATTTCCTTTTTGGTGATTAAATGAAGATTTGTATTGTATTCTTAAACACACAGGTGGTACAGCTTTCTGCCAATTGAACACAGGGTTGACTTTAGGGGTATTCAAACAAACTCACTCAACCAAAATTAACAATTAGACGAAGGTGCTTTATGCATATATAACCAGTTTGCCTCCAGGGCGCCTTTTTCATCAATACTGAAATCAAATACGGGTAGTCCTCGATTTATGACAACAATTGAGCCCAACATTTCTGTGGTTAAGTGAGACATTTGTTAAGTGAGTTTTGTCTCATTTTACAACCTTTCTTGCCACAGTTGAATGAATCACTGCAGTTGATTAGTTAGTAACCCGGTTGTTAAGTGAATCTGGCTTCCCCATTGACTTCACTGGTCAGAAGGTCGCAAAAGATGGCTGTATGAACTTGAAACACAGCAATGGTCATAAATATAAACAAGTTGCCAAGCAGCTGAATTTTAATCACGTGATCATGGGGATGCTGTAAAGGTTGTAACTGTGAAAAATGGTCATAAGTTTCAAAATATTTCAAAATCTGGGACAAATTATACTATTGGTGGGAATTTAAGAGGAATGTTGGGATTATACACTAGCGATTTTCATATTATTAAAGAAGGTAAAGAAGGTAAATGGAACTAATATTGTATATAAAAGGGAGATATATTGATATAGAGACAAAGACTTATATTTAGGAAAAGAAATAACTTGTAAACTGGATTATCACGTCATATCCATGTCTTTTTGTTTTTTCTGTTTGTTTTTTAATTGTATTATAAATAAAAAACTTTTTAAAAAAAGAAAAAAAAGAAAAATGGTCATAAGTCACTTTTTTCACTGCCATTGTAACTTTAAACGGTCACTAAATGAACTTTTGCACGTTGAGGACTACCTGTATCTCGGCAAGACTAGCAAATCCATTCTTGCTATTCAATCATAAATTGGACAAGTGAAGGACTTTACTTCAACATCTCCTTATATGAATATGAATGTACAACATCATACAATTTCAAGCAGTTCTTGCTTATATCTTTTACAGGTAGTCCTTGACTTACGACAGTTCATTTGGTGACCGTTCAGAGTTACAACGGCACTGAAAAAAGGCGCTTATGACCGTTTTTCACACTTACGACCTTTGCAGCATCCCCATGATCACGTGATCCAAAGTCAGATGCTTGGCAACTGACTCATATTTATGACGATTGCAGTGCCCCGGGGACATGTGATCAACTTTTGCGACCTTCTGATAAGCAAAGTCAATGGAGAAGCTGGATTCACTTAACAGCTGGGTTACTAACTTATCAACTGCAGTGATTGATTGAACAACTGTGGCAAGAAAGGTCATAAAATGGGGCAAAAACTCACTTAACAAATTTACTCACTTAACAACAGAAATTTTGGACTCAATTGTGGTCGTAAGTCGAGGCGTGCCTGTATTACTTACTGGTAGCTTTGAACAGAATAGCCAAAGTTTTTTTATGTGAAATCATGTTTATTATATACCTACCCTTTCTTTAAATGAGCCACATATGCACTCTGCAGAGCTGCTTCCAGAAAGTAAGGAAGTTCAAAATCCACGGAAGACATATGGCTGCCTTTTACGTTTCTTGTATGTGTATTATTAAAGCTCTGGTAATAGAAGGGAGAGGGAGGGAGGGAGAGAGAGAGAGAGAGATGACAGATAAATATGAACAATAATTTTGCTTAATGCTTACTCTATTCTTCTTCCAAAAGATCAGAGAAAATGACTAATAAAAAGAAAAGAAGATGGGGTAAAGATAATTTGAAATTTGCTTTGAATTACACTTGTTATTTCTTTATAGTTTGCCCATTTTTTTAGTGCTGGCATCACAAGGATGGCCTTATATTTCCCTTTGCATTTCTGGCAATATACTAAGCAGATATATATATAATTTAAAAGTCACAAGCTATAAACAAAAGAACAGCTGAAACCACAAATGGTAGCCTACTATAGGCTCAATAGCTCCCTCCTTTCTATTATTTAACTGAAACTGAAAAAAACCAGAAAAGTGGTCAAGAATCTGAGTCCTGGGTCCCATAAACTGGATGGATTACAAATCAACGTCTATCCTTCCATGAACCCGAAATTAGGGCTGTGCAGTAACTTGAAGGGAAAAACATTTTGAAGGGGAAAAAGTGGTTTGGAGTACATGGAGATATTTGTACAGCACCTCTTGGAAACTCCTAAAAGTTGCTGCATTTGTTTTCCAGCATAGCTATAGTGTGATCTCAGGAAAAGATGGATTTGGTTTAAGTCCCAAAGGTGCTTTTTTCAGAAGGCAACTGGACTTTCTTGTTTTTTTCTTTGAAGACATTTCACTTCTCATCCAAGAAGCTTCTTCAGCTCTGACAAGATAGTGGGGAATTGAAGGATTTATATTCCTTGCAGACAGCTGGTCATTTGCATCCTTTAAGAGGGTCATTGAAGCACTTGGAGATTTATCTGTGTCCTCAGGGCAGTGTTTCTCAAATAGTGGGGTGGGCCCCCCTGGGGGGCGTGGAGCGATGCCAGGGTGGGCACGTGTGACCCCGGGAAACATGCGTGGTCCCTCTCGATCGATTCCCCCAGACGGGGAGTTTTTTCCCAGTTGCACGCTGCTCCGAGCCCAGAAGAGAAGGCGGCCAGGTGGGGCGGGGCGGCTGCGTGGGTTCTTGTTGTTCTCAGTGGGCGCTGCGGTAGCCATGAATGGCGTAGTGAACCTGCTGCTGGACAAGGAGGAGCATCCTCTGCAGCTGGGCGAAAGCTTCAAACGGCACCCTAAAGTCTCCTCCCACACCATTCGCTGTGAGTGCCCGGCAGAGGCAGCGCTTATGGGCCAGGCCGGCAACCCCAAAACATCGGTTTGATTAAGCTGGCCTGGCCCCGTGTCAAAAGAGGGCTCTAACCATGGTAGCCTATGCCTGCCTAACAGAAAACAGGCTCCACTGAGTTCAGTGTGACTTACTCCCAGGTAAGTGGATAGAGCAGCCTTCCCCAGCCAATAGTTTGCTTGCAGCTTATAATAAGTAAAATAATAAATATTAACACTAAAATTCCATTGGGGCCCAGATCGGAAAGTTGGGGGGTGCGAAATGTTTACTTCTTCCTAGGGGGGGGCGTAACAGAAAATAATTGAGAAGCACTGTCTCAGGGTCACCTGAGTAGTACAAATGGTTCCTGTAGTCTGCAACCATTAGCACTACTCAGGTGAACCCTGAGGACACAGACAAACCTCCAATTGGCCTCAGTGTCTATTTAAAAGGATGCCGATGACCAGCTGTTTGCAAGGAATATAAATCCTTCCATTCCCCACCATCCAGTCAGACTGAAGAAGCTTCTTGGATGAGAAGCTAAACATCTTCAAAGAAAAAAAACAAGAAAGTCCAGTTGCCTTCTGAAAAAAGCACCTTTGGGACAACCATGACCTGGATGACTGAGAACCTCTACAGCCATTTGGTTTAAGGAAAGTGGATGTTGCATTAGTCCCATGCACAATCCAAAGCACCTTCAAATCCAAACAACTGAACAGACCTGATAGATTATTCAATAGTCTGTAATCAGATTACCATCTTTACCAGCTGGGCAGCACAATAACATCTGCAGCAATTTGCAATCTGCGATGATGTCAGACTGCGTCAGTTACAATTAAATCTTCCCATCTTCTACGTGAAGCTACTATAGTTGCATGATAACGTAAAGATGCACATTTAGTCAATAGTTCCCCGCATCAATGTCCCTCTTGTGGATGCACATCAACTTGGTTGATCACAAAAAAGCTAAAGAGGATCAAAGTTACTTAGTAGCTCAATGGGATACTGCTAAATGCAAGAGTTAAACTATCCTAGAAGATTATGGAAATCCCACTTCCATATTATTGCCAAGAAAATACCATGGGTGGACCAGGAATTGAGCATGACTTGAAGACTTTTCTTTACCCAAATGTAAACTATCCTTGAATTTAAGACAGTTCCTGACCCCAACTTACAAAACAAAAGAGGAACTTAGTATGTACCCATTATCAGATTTGTAATTGAGCTAAGATGACCTTCCCATTTTAAAGGTAAAGTGATTGTAGGAAAAAATAGTCTTCGTTTTAGAGAAGTACAGTAAAGGCATATAATATGGTTTTGCATAAAGTACAGCTGATATAGCATGCATAGTTCAAAATCTGGCATTTTTCCTCAGAATCTTACATTTTAATCTATGGCATTTTAGTGATTTTCCAACCTGTGTTCTGAAATTCAATATTCAAAAAGCTGGCAAAATGTGATGCTAAAATATAAAATTACGTACAGAGATCTGATTCAAATTCCCATTCAGCCAGGTGCATGAAGTCTTGGGCTATTTGGACTTAACCGCCTCAGAGAAGTATTACATGAGCAAAAGAGAGCAGTATCTTGAGCACATTGGAGGGAGAGCGGAATAAAACTGAAAATCAGGCAGGGTCTCAGGGTATATAATTTAGCACATTTCCTGGCTTTCGTTTAATGGAGAACAAGTGAAACAGTGATATAAATCCCTGGGAAATGCTAAGGGAGGGCTCCTTTGAGCTGACTCTTATTTACCTTCTCCAGTTCTTGCAGGAAAATCTGAGCAATTACACATGCCCTTTCAAAGCACATCATGACTTCCTCTTCTCTTTCTGACAGCCGGACTTGGGAAGCAATGGAATTGGGTGAACGTTCCAGGGCCAAGCCTGTGAAGACAGCAACAGCGTCTCTTTAATGCCATGCTGAAAAGCACTAACCATCAATTAGTTCTCAGTTTGTGCAACCATCCCCATCATCGTCTCTACCTAGAGAAGCCTAACAGAGCTGGAGGTTATTTAGTTGAGTGAATTTAAATATTTTATCCCGATCTGTCATAGTGCCTCAGAAATAGTATCTCCTCAAAGACCTGTATGGCCTCTGTCCTAACCATGCTGAAAATAATATTTGACCAAAAAAAATTCCCTCCAGATCTTGAGTTAGGATGAGTGGCAATCCTTCTGCTTTGGTGTTACCTGTTAGTTTGAATGGTTTTTCCCCCTCAAAGGTACACAATCAGGGGTGGGCTGCTGGGAGCTCGCAGGGGTTTGGGAGGACTTCTAGTTAAGATTCTGTGCAGTTTGGAGAACCCCCAAAATCCCACTCCTGGCTGGCCCCGCCCACCCTGCCCCGCCCCTCACAGGAGTCCCCACGCGGCCCATTTTGGATGCAGGTAAGTGCAGGGCATGCGCAGAAGCTCGGGGAGGGTGAAAATCGGGCCTGCCAGAAGTTCTGAAGTTTTCGGCCTCCAGAGCCTGGGGAGGCTGTTTTTGCCCTCCCAGAGGCTCAAGGAAAGTCACCGGAGCCAGGGGAGGGCAAAAACGCCCCCCTTCCCGCCATGGTGCAGGAGGCTGACTAGGCCATGCCCACGCCCACCCAGCAACCGGGCAGAGAACCCCTTGCTAAAAGTTTTGAAGCCCACCCCTGGACATAATTCTTTATGTTTTATTGTGGTTCTTGGGGTTTTTTTAAATGTTGTACACCTCCCAGAATTTCATCAAGTTATGCAATTGTCTGTATATGTTACACAAATAAATACAGGTAGCCCTTGACTTACATTGTAACAGAGTCCAGAATTTCTACTATAAGTCATGATCTACTATAAGCCGAGACAATCATGTGACCAGACCTGATTTTATGACGTTTTTGGAGCTGTTGTTAAGCAAATGCTGTAGCCATTAAGTGAATGTGGTTGCTGTTAAGTAAATCAATGTATTCCCATGGGCATTTTTTTTTTACCAGAAACCAGTTGAAAAGGCCAGAAACTGGCAAAAAAACATTATAAATCTAGGTCGTGTGACCACAGAGCACCAGGACTGAGTCTGGGTGGTGTACAGCACATACCATTGGAGAGAAGCCAAAATTAAGAGACTGTGCAGTCCCAAACTGGAGGAGGGAGGGGGGAGAGATTCAGGACAGCCACACCCCAGAATCTCTCAGGCTGTATTTAGTAGGTTACAAGGTTATAGCTGTAGTCTGGCAAGGTTCTGTCTATTACATGTAAGCAAATAAAGGATTGGATTCAATGGATTTTGTTTTGTGATCTTTGGGATTGGTCTTGACATTCTCAGAGCACAGATTATTTCAGTTTCAGGAAGAGTAATATCTTTTATTTATATATATATATATATATATATATATATATATATATATATATATATATATATATATATATATATATATATATATATATATATATATATATATATATATATATATTACCGTACATATCATTCCATTTTTTAAAAAAAAGTGTGTGGGGGGGAAACTAACCTTTTAGCTACCATGTAGCTAAATAGACGTTTGCATCTATATGAGCAATAGCACTTAGACTTATATACTGCTTTACAGTGCTTTACAGCCCTCTCTAAGCGGTTTACAGAGTCAGCATATTGCCCCCAACAATCTCGGTCCTCATTTTACCAACCTCGGAAGGATGGAAGGCTGAGTTAACCTTGAGCCGGTGAGAATCGAACCCCTGGCAGTCAGCAGAATTAGCCAGCAATAATGCATTCTAGCCACTGCACCACCGCGGCTCCTGGTGAATATGAGCAATATCCAAAGATATTTTTGAAATCAAAAGGGGATGGTGAGCAAGGTTTTCCGATTCCTAACAGAATTGCAGCAAGAAGCTATAGTATGCATACTTTAAAGCTCTCTATTTGTCCTAGTTTTGCAGAAAACAAATACTAAAAAAAGCTCTCTATAGTTCCCTTGTTTCCAGAATGCTACATATACAGTATACATAAACACACACATAGGCAATCATGTGGTTATAAAGACTTTGGAGGTCTTTTAATTCAACCCTTTGTTGAGGATAAGAATCCTCAGGCTATCCCAGACAAATGAATTTTAGGATTGTTGCTGTTGTTGTTTTAAATAAATTATATCCTTCCAGTATTGTATTTCAACTACGAGTTCCACCTGCCCCTGCCCCCCAAGTTTCAATCACACCAATAATGTCATATTCCACCACCCCATTCCATGCATACTATGATTTCAAGTTTTTCTGGTTTGTTCTTCATACCCTGTGAATAAGCAACTGAGCCATTTAATATTGCCCTTCTTAGGTTTGCCTGTTGCATCTCCCATTGTATAGTATTTCTGAGAACTCCTTCCTTCTTATCACCTGCTTCCTTGTAAGATTTGATGTCTTTGGGCTTATGCTTGAATGTGGTTCTGGACGTCCCTTCTTCCCCTTCAGATATAAGTTGAAAGCCCACCAGATATTATATTCATTAAATTGTATGTATGTTGAATTATATTACGTTTAATATAATGAATATATTCATTATATCCAATATAGCATTCATTCATCCTAATAATTTAAAGCAGCTTCCTATGTAAGTATATGTGTGGAATCTGGTTACTGTCCATAAAGTATTATAGATAAATATAGATACAAATACTTAAGTATGGGGCAGACTCAGTTCCACAAATAAGGCCAATTCTAATACCATCTTTTTCTGCCTCTCTGATTAGGACCGTGTATTTCTCCATTCAATACTTATGAAATGTTCTTATCTTCATTTTCCTCTCTTTAAATAGAAATCATGTAAAGGTATCTTTGCATACAGAAAGTCCCAAGTTGAATTCCTGGAACCTCCAAGTAAACCTGAAAAAATCCTTCTCTGATCCTCTGTACAAATACAACCATTCATTATAGATAAAACTGAGCTTCAGAGATTAAAAGGTCTTATTCAGATATAGCAATTTCCTGAGTTCCTTCTCCCTGTTCCTAACTATTTTGTTCTTAGCTACCTTATACTGTACTCCAGACCCCAGGTTTTTTCTTCTTCTTCAACATGCTATGCACAGTCAGCCTGGAAATGGGAACAGAATGTACGGAGGAGAATGGAAAATCCCTTCCATTTATTATCCCTTCCAAATTCCTGGGAGTGCACCATAGCCAAGATCTCACCTGGAAAAATAACATGCCCCAGGTGGTCAGGAAGGCTCAACAGAGACTCAATTTCCTTAGGGTCTTGCGGAAAAATCAGGTGGAACAACGACTGATGATTTCCTTTTACCGGTGTACAATAGAAAGCATCCTCACATATTGTGGTTATGGTATGGTATGCTGGCTTGACAGCAGTGGACGGAAAGGCATTACAGAGGGTGATGAGCACAGCACAAAAAAATCATGGGCTGCCTCCTGACTCCACTGGATGAAATCGCCAGGACACACTGTCTCAGCAGAGTGAGGAAAATCCTCAGGGATGATTCACACCCTGGCCAGCACTTCTTTACTCTCCTACCATCGGGCAGGAGTTATAGAAACATAGCCAGCCGAACGAATAGGCTGAAAAATAGTTTTTATCCTTGGGCCTTCAGACTTCTAAACGCAAAATGGGCGTTTACTTACCTTTGATACGCCCGTTCTCGTTGGTTGAAGCCAGCATTCAGTGAGGGTTGTCCACAGCCAATCACATCAAGGGCTGAGTCTGTCAATCAAAACTGAGCCTCTGTCCTCCTCCTCCTTGGATATTGGCCCAGTTTAGACGAAGCTGAAAGACAGACTTGACGTGGCAAGAAACAGTGTTAACCGAACAAAAGGAATACACTGCACCCGTGAGAAAGTAAGTCACACCACAGACTGCTGAATGAAGTAACAAAAACCTGATTTATTAAACCACAAGTAATAGTGTAAGAACAGTATAGAACGTATTCAATAAAAAACCAAGAACATAAGAACCAAGAACATAAGGGAGGGTCTGAATGCTGGCTTCAACCAACGAGAACGGGCGTATCAAAGGTAAGTAAACGCCCATTCTCCATTGGAGGTTGAAGCCAGCATTCAGTGAGGGACATACCCAAGCAGCTAGTCCCGAGGGAGGGCAACTAATCACCCACTCCTCCCCAGTGTCTACTAGGACAGAGGCACAGCAACCTGTTGAAGCACTCGCCTGCCGAAGGCTGTCTCTGTAGAAGCATAAGAATCAATTTTATAATGGCGTATAAACTGAGTGGGGGAAACCCAAGTGGCAGCCCTACACACTTCCTCAAGTGAAGCCCGAGTCTTCCATGCAGCTGACGTAGCAGCACTGCGGGTGGAATGGGCCGTGATAGTCTCTGGTACCGGCTTTCCAGCTGAGGTATAAGCCCTGGTAGTTGTGGCTCTGATCCACCTCCCTATGGTAGGAGATGAAACTTTAAGCCCCATGGAACGGGGAATGAAGGCAATAAACAGGGCCTCTGATTTACGAAAGGCCGAAGTACGGTTGATATAAGCCTTCAAGGTCCGCCTCACGTCCAGAGTATGCCACTGACGCTCTCTAGGATGACGTGGGTGGGCACAGAAGGACGGGAGAATGATTTCCTGGGAACGGTGAAATAAGGAATTCACTTTGGGAAGGAAGGAAGGGTCTAGACGGAGGACCACTCTGTCTGGATGGAAAATGCAAAGGTCCTGCCGAATAGAGAGAGCTGAGAGCTCGGAGATACGTCTGGCTGATGTAATAGCCACGAGGAAGGCTACCTTATAAGACAGAAGGCTGAGGGGCGCCTCTCTTAAAGGTTCAAATGGGGGACCGGTCAGGGCTTCCAGGACCAGAGGTAGGTCCCAGGTGGGAAAACGGTGCACGACTGGCGGGCAGATGTTAGAGGCTCCTTTAAGAAACCTATGCACCGTGGGCACATGTGCCAGGGAGGGGCAATTTGGACAAGAAAGAACAGTGGAGAGTGCAGCCAGTTGCCGTCTAAGGGTGTTAGGAGCCAACCCCAAATTTAGTCCTTTCTTAAGGAAGCGGAGTAGGAGCGGAATGGGCACATAAAGAGGGGAAATCCCCTCTAGACTGCACCACTCACAGAAAGCCTTCCAGGTGTTTTGATACACCCTGTTAGTGGAAGGACGCCTGGAGGCCAAGATGACTTCAATGGTGTCCAGATCATAGTGTTGCCGCTTTAGGACCTCCCGCTCAACCGCCATGCGGTCAAGCGTAACCAGTGCGGGTCTGGGTAAACCACTTCCCCCTGTTGGAGCAGATCCGGAAGGGGGGGCAGTCTCCACGGGTGCCCTCGGGACAGGAAAAGGAGATCCCCGAACCAAACCCTGCGTGGCCAGTGAGGGGCAATTAGAATCACCTCCGCAGAATGTTTTAATACTTTCTGGATGACCCTGGATAGCAGAGGGAGGGGAGGGAAGGCATACAGGAGTCCCTGGGGCCAAGGTGAGCGCAGGGCGTCGACTGCTTCTGCGCCTTCCGTCGGGAAGCGAGAGTAGAACCGGCTGAGCTGTGCATTCTGTGGGGTAGCAAACAGATCAATTAAAGGTAAACCAAATCTATGAACAATCTCCTGAAACACCCCTGGATGTAGCTGCCATTCGGTCTGGTCTAAATCCCGACGGCTGAGCCAATCAGCCTGCTTGTTGGCTTCCCCTGAAATATATTCCGCTGAAAGGGAAATAAGGTGTTTCTCTGCCCACAAACCCAGGGACAAGGCCTCCTCTAACAGGGCCGCTGAGCGTGTTCCCCCCTGCCTATTAACATGGGCTTTGGCCGTGACGTTGTCGGTGAGGACCAACACATGAGAACCTTCTATCCTAGTCTTAAAGCTCTTCAAAGCTAAACGGATAGTGCGCAGTTCTAGTAGGTTAATGGGGCAATTGGATTCCTCCCTAGACCAGGTGCCCTGGGCCAGTTGGCCCTGAATATGTGCCCCCCAGCCTGAGAGGCTGGCATCAGTGGTTACTGTAATTCTATCTGGTAGGAGGAAGGAAGAGCCTTCTTTCAAGGCTGAGGATGTCCACCAAACTAGGGAATGTCTAACTTGAGAGGGCAAACGAACCCAAACCGCAGGGGGGGACTGACCCGGGGGTATAAGTGGAAGTAAGAACCACTGCAATCTACGGGAGTGCAACCGTGCCCAGGGCACGATATCGATGCACGATATCATTTTCCCCAGTAGCGTGGCCAACAGGCCCAGAGAAACTGAGGGACAGCGGCTGATGTTAGCTATGATGACCCTGATGCTGTCCTGCCGTTCGGGGGATAGGAAAACCTTGCACTGCTGGGAATCAATAATTGAGCCCAGATGAAGAATTGAGGTACTAGGCACCAGACAGCTCTTACTGTGGTTGACCGAGAAGCCATGTCGTTGGAGCTCGTCCAGTACGACTTTCACATGGCGCTCTGCCAAGGACCTGGAAGAAGCCTGAAGCAGAATGTCGTCCAGGTAGCACTGTACCCTAATTCCTAAAGAACGAAGGTGAGCCTCCAATGCCGCCAAGATCTTTGTAAAAACTCGAGGGGCTGAGGAGAGGCCAAAAGGAAGTGCCCTATACTGGAAGTGTCTTCCAGCAAAACAGAAACGGAGAAACTGCCTGTCAGTAGGTGCTATGGGGATGTGGAGATATGCTTCGGAAAGGTCTAAGGAGACCAGATAATCAGCTCTATGGATACCCCTGAGGATAGAACGTAGGGACTGCATTTTGAATTTGCGATATTTAACAAACTGGTTTAACCTTTTGAGATCAAGTATAGGTCGCCAATCCCCGGAGGGTTTTGGAACCAGAAAAAGTATTGAGTATACTCCTGTTCCTCTCTGTTCCCTAGGTACCGGTTCAATGGCCCTAATCTCCAGGAGATGGCGAATGGCCTGTTCCATTAAGCTGCGCTTTTCTGGAACTCCGGAAAAGTGACAGGGTATAAAACTTGGAGTGGGCTGTGACCAAAATTCCAATGATAACCCAAACCGGATAGTTTGTCTAACCCAGGCGTCCTGAGTGGTCACTTCCCAGGTATCTGCAAACCTGGCTAGTCTACCACCAATTGGGAAATCCTGAAATAAATTATTTGCCTCGTCTGGAAACTTGTTACCCCATCCCCTATAGGGACGTTTGTAAGATCTGCCCCTGGCCGATCTATCCTGGTAAAAGGACCTCTGGCCATACTGACCTGGGGTTCGGGACAGATTGGAACCCTGGTCAGCCGATCGAAAGGGCCGTCTAGGATATGGGTTATGACGGAAAGAACCTTTTTTGTTATGAGTTGGAAGGACCTTCCTACGATCTTTTGACTCCACCAGTAGTGGATCTAAAACTTCCCCAAAAAGGGATTGGCCCGCAATCGGCTTAGAGGCCAAGCGCCATTTTTGGCGAGCATCGGCAGTCCAGTTCTTGAGCCAGTTCACCCTGCGACCTGCCGTGGCCGCTGCAATGGACTTTGAAGAAAAGCGTGCTGCCCTGAGTGTAGCATCCGCTGTAAATTGAGTTGCAGCTATGACTTTGTTGAGGTCTTGATGAATGCGAAGTTCTGATGAGGGAATCAGCTCCTGGAGCTGGCGCAGCCACAAGAGCGACGATCTGGCAAAGAAGGATGCAGAACAGGAAGCGCGAACCGCCCAGGCCGAGGCATGGTGGGACTTAAGCAGGAGTTGTTCTAGCCGACGATCATCCGGTTTCAGGAGCTCCTCAGCTTCTCCCGGAATGGGATTTGGAGAGTGGAGCGCAGCTACCGGGACGTCCACCGATGGAGGTGAGAGTAGGCCCGTCAGTTCAGCCGCCGTATTAAAGAATCTCTTGTCCTGCGCGGAAGGCATTGGTCCTGAGGTTGGAGCCACGAACTGACGCTGCACGTTGTCCAGGAATATCTTGGGCGCTGGAATAACATCCAGCTCTGTCACTTGTTCCTCAAAAACCGGAACTTTGGTTGAAGAAGTCGCCGCATCTGTTGTTACTGGAGCAGAGGATAAGCCAGCTACATTCCTGGCCTTATGTAGTAAAGACTTGAATAAGGCAGGTGGGAATAAGCCCACAGAAGTGGGTTGTTCTGGAGCGAGGCCTTCATCCTCTGACAGTGCTGTGGGATCGCACTCACCCTCTTCCAGGGTGGCAGGTCTGATATCCTCACTGGAATCATCAGAAGAGTCTTCAGCAATGGTTGCTCCCCTGAGGGACTGAGAATGTGCTTGACTAGAAGGTCTGGATGGAATGGCCTGGGCAGAGGCTTGAATTTGTTGGAATCCAGCTAGGCACTGTTGCACAGTTGCTGCCATGACCATCTGCCAGCTTGGCTGGTCAGGCTGATGTGAAGGGCCCGCCTGAGAAATCAAGGAGCTGGAGGCCACACTAGCAGGGGGCCTAGCTGCCTGTGTCCAGTCTATGGTGGGAGCAGAGGCCACAGGACAATCAGGCCCAAATGCAGAGGCAATTTCCTGGGGATTACCCTGGGCAGATGAGAGCAGGCCCCCTTCCCCCCATACATTGGGGTCTAATAGGTTGGGCGCAGGGACATCCAGGTTGTGGACTTGAGCCTGGACCACTACCTGGTGCTGTGGGGGTGCCATGGCTTCCCCTTGTTGATCAGCCCTGTCCACAATGCGCTGCAGCGCTCGATCGCGCCTCCTCTCATCCCTTTCTGCAGCTTTTGACCCTTGTTTAGCTTCCACCGGGGCAGGAGTGATCTCCTCCCCGGGATCAGGCCCTTTCTGGGTTTTTGTTTGGGCCCTCTTCGTCTTCGCCGGAGCTCTTGCAGTCTCCGCCATCGTGCCTCAGCAAATTTGAGCCCTGCGCGCGCAGCTCGATGACGCTGCGCTTCCAAAATGGCGACCGTCTCAAAGAGCGGGAAAATCGACAATTTGAAAAAAGCGGCTTGGCGCGGAGCTCAGAATGCGCGCCGCCGAGCCGCTAGAGCGAAAGGAGTCAGCTGACAGGTCGGACTCTCTAAACGGGCTAGTATCGATCGCTCTCGCCGTTACCCTTGCTCCTGTGCTCCCCAGGAGGTTTGGCAAGGGGTTTTGTCCCTCCAGCACTCATCGGAGTGCATGCACTGGCCGATGGAGAAAAAACTTTCACCCCCCCTTTGCTCTGTAAGCCATTCGCAGCTTGAAAGTAAAGAAGAGGGGGGGGGGTTAGCTGGAAATAAGGCACTTAACGGCCACAAGTGGCATATTGTTAAGGCCTGGGACTGGGAAATAGCAATTTCCTAAGGGCTTGTCTACTTTAAAAAGTTTTCTGCCCCTTTTTATTTATTTATTATTATTATATATATAAAAAATATATATATATATATTTTAAACTTACAGTTGAAGTCAGCAGTCAGAGAGATGTAAATCCACGTCCAGCCTTATTGAAGGGCTGAGTCTAAACTGGGCCAATATCCAAGGAGGAGGAGGACAGAGGCTCAGTTTTGATTGACAGACTCAGCCCTTGATGTGATTGGCTGTGGACAACCCTCACTGAATGCTGGCTTCAACCTCCAATGGAGAATAACACCACAATCCGGTTTAATATGATAGACTTGCAGGGCCAACGTAATGTGCAACATGTTTATACCGGTGTAATATAATGTTATATATGGTACATATATGTATGTGGGAATGTGTGCTAGTTATTACTTATTTGGGTTTAGGGGTTTCTTTTTTCTTTTATTTATTGAGTTATTGAGATGTATTCTGTGTTTTCGGGGGGGCTGCACCAAGGGAGGCTCATTCAATTTCATTGTACACATGTTGTGCATTGACAATAAAGATTTGATTTGATTTGATTTGATTACTGGTAATCTTACAAGACCTGAACTTTGCCTGTTGATGCAGTCTTAAATTCAATGATTAAAATTGTATGGGTCATTTCTCTCTCTGTGTGTCTCGCCCTGTCTCTCCCCATCCCCAATACCACAAGTGAAAATCCTGGCAAAAGCAGTCCATTAAAAGCCATATCAAACAAAAGAATAGACAATCTGTTGCCCTCCAGATCAAGCTGTTACCCATAAACTCTAACTAGCATTTCTTTTGGAAATTCAACATATCTAAAATGGGAACTCAAACACTTTATACTATAGTGGGAAAAGGTAACGATCAGAGGTGGGTTCCTGCCGGAGCTGCCCAGTGCGCAGCTCCGGTAGGGAGCGGCCGATTGCGCAATTTGTGCGCAACCGCTCCGGAGCCCTCTCTGCCGGTCCACCGCGTGCGTCACCATTTTTCCCGTTAATTTTTGGACGATTTTGCTTCTGCGCATGCGCGAAAGCAAAATCGCACCGAAATCTCTCGCGCGCGTCCCCTTGCGAGATTTTAGTGTGATTTTGCTTCCGCGCATGCGCAGAAGCAAAATCACACTAAAATCTCGCAAGGGGACGCGTAGCGAGCACATGAAGCACGGAGATGCGTGCGCAGCGCACCGGCACCGGTAAGAAAGCAACCCACCGCTGGTAACGATGTATACAAAGAAGTATACAATACTTTATACACCAATGGGAAAAAGAAAAGATTAAAAGTTTTATTCTGGCCCATATACCATGTTAATCAAACTACTTCCTGGATTGTAGTTCACTTGGAATTGAAAATCACTTAGAATCTTTTCCTTATGCAGATTTCATTATGACTTTTGTTTCTTCCATCCACACACAAACTTGCATATATGCAGAGGCATTTAAATAAATTTGTCCAATAATACACAGGGAGCATAAGCACAGAGAAACATCTTGCTGAAAGATCCCAAATTCTCAACAGCACTAACAGAACTGAGCACATCATCTGCAACGAAATGTTAAGCAAAGCACTATGAGCACCATCCCAACAACTATTGCTGTTCTTAACACCAGACTATGGTGTCAATCTTTTTATAGTGATCTAATAAACTTGCAGGGGATCCTGGTTGATCAATTAGTGAGGTTACCAGGGGAATGAGAAGAAGGCAATCAAGTTAATATAGGGGATTTCTCCCAAAAGTTACGCAGGGTGTTTTTGTTCAGAAAATCAATAATCCTATGGAGAAAAAAAATGGTGATAGATTGACCACTGGGATATAGGAGCAGTGGTGGGTTCCTACCGGTGCTATGCGGGATGCCGCACCGGTAGGAGCCCGGCGATGACATCATTTTTAGGCGCTTTTTCCCGGCTTCTCCGCGTCCTGAGCTGTTGGAAAAAAGCCCTCCCACCCGCCCTTGTTTCAATACCAACCTTTATTCTTCCTCCGAAGCACAGCTGAGAAGCTCCTCAGCTGTGTTTCAGCTTGTAATGTCGTCCTAAGCATGCGCGGAAGTGAAATTGCCCGATGGAATGCGAGTTCACTTCTGCGCATGCTCGCGATGCGCACCGGTAGCAAAAATAACCGGAACCCTCCACTGTATAGGAGGTATATAGGATGAAGGTGGAGGGAGTGCCTGGAGTGCCTCATCCCAGGGGAAAGACCGGTGCCTTCTTCCCCCACCAAGAAGTAACAATGGGTGCAAGGGGAAAGGAACCTGAGAAATCCACCAATCACTGCCCTTTAAACTGCCCCACACTGAATTTATAAGGACAGCTTCTCACTGCTGACGCACAGTAAAACTTGGCCAGTGCAAAGTACAACAATATAGTTTTCTCTCGACTCAAGGATGGGGCAAATGCACATTACTCAGCTGTGAGGAAATGTTTTAGTTCCTGGTGGAATTATGCTTGGTATTCTTAAGGATTGTATTCTGTTGAGAGAAACTGATCTCGGGTCTATGTTCCAGTGTCATGTAAGGCCAAAAGGCAGAAGAGATTGGCTTGGAGAGACTGCATGAAATTAGGCAAAAGCCTGCATTGCCATTCTATAAAGTGCTACAGGCTGGCTTAAGGAACCAACTCTTTTAATAACAACATGTAGCACCTGTGCCTCCCCCAAGAGATCAGGTATATTTTCCACTGCTTACTTGTTATTGTGGTCAAAAGGTAGCACTCCTTCAGAAGCATTACAGGGTCTAATCAGGACAGCCAAACAAGCTCAATATAAAAACTACTATTTTGGGTAAAAACCAAGTTCTGGTTGACAGCTTTACGTCTGAAGACAGGGATGGGCAGCTCCAGGGCCACATGTGGCTCCCAAGCACCCAGAGTTCCCTTGGTTTGAGTATATAGTGAGTTTTTGTTTTATTTTATTCTTTTGCTCATTTTTGGGTAAAGGATTTAAGACAGTGGTTCTCAACCTGTGGGTCGCAACCCCTTTGGGGGTCGAATGACCCTTTCACAGGGGTCGCCTAAGACCATCGGAAAACACATATTTCCGATGGTCTTAGGAACCGAGACACCGCTCCTCTATCCGTCTCCAGGCGGGTCCACTCATATGCAAATAGACTACTGCAAAAAAAATCTGTACCATGGGAACTTCTGAGCATGTGCAGAAGCTGAATTTCTGGCACTGCGCATGTGTCGCCATCTTGTTTTCGGCTTTTTTTGCAATTTTTTTTAAAAAAATTCAGCACTGCCTATGCATGCACGCGCAAAGCGCACGCGCAACCATGAGGCACGGCCACACAGCGCAGGAGGAAACGAACCGGCAGCGAGGTAAGAACCCACCCCTGAGTTTCCTAATAATTTTATTATTTTATGGTTGGGGGTCACCACAACATGAGGAACTGTATTAAAGGACCGCGGCATTAGGAAGGTTGAGAACCACTGATTTAAGAGAATAACAGATGCCCTAAGCTTTGCAGAGGGTTAAGTACTTCTTTCATTCATTAAAAAGAAAAAAAAAACTTATTTTCCTCCAAAACCGCAACTTCCTCCCACCTGAGTACTAAGAGGCAACATGCGTGGTTCACACCTTCACAAATCTTAAGATATCTGTTTTACTTAAAAAGTAAATCTAAAAAGAGATTAAAACATTTAGCCATCTCCAGTCCAGTGACATCATAACCACCCCAGCTATGCCTTCTGCAGAGGCATAGCTAATATTAAAGCATGGCCTTGATTTTGCAGATTCATAGTCAAGGCTAGGGCTTCAACTGCTCTTTGGTGTCTTCAAAAAGTGATCTTTGCATTTGAAAGACAGAGGTCACTCTCTGGAAAACAGCAAAGTCCACATCTTGGATGGGGAGGGGACCACTCTGGTTTGAAAGAGGGATCAAAGAGGCCATCCAGGGGTGAAATCCAGCAGGTTCTGACAGGTTCTGGAGAACCGGTAGAGGAAATGTTGAGTAGTTCGGAGAACCGGCAAATACCACCTCTGGCTGGGCTGAGTGGGGAGGGAATGGGGATTTTGCAGTATCCTTCCCCTGCCACACCCACCAAGCCACGCCCACAGAACCAGTAGTAAAAAAAATTGGATTTCACTACTGAGGCCATCTATATTAAAATTGGACAGCCCTCTCTCAAGTGTGTGTGTGGGGGGGGTAGAATACGATACCACCTATCCCCTGTCTACAGCACAGTCTTTTCAGTGGTCTCAAGAAGGTTCTACACCCATTTGCACTCTGACTCTGAGAATACAGATAAACCTCCAAGTGGCCTCAACAACTCTCAGAGAGCTAACCCTAACCCAACTTTCAGAGTGCTAACAACCACATGACTGCTAAGGAATATAAATCCTTCCATTCCCCACCAAAAAAAAAGGCCAGTTGCCTTTTGAAAAGCAGCTTTGGTGCAGCTGATTGGGTTCAAAGCCGTAAGCACATAAAACACAGTTTACTAAACCATTATGGTTGGATTCATGCAAGACCCTCAGACCAAAACCAAACACTTATGATTTAATCTCTATCTGGTTTTTCAGTATATATCAAAATCAATAAAGCTGTCAGGAAAAATGACAAAATTGGTATATACACACTGGCAAATGTTTAGTGGATTTGCACAGAACAAGTGAATATTATTAATAATCTAGATTCCTTTAATTGAGTTGCTCACCAATTGGCTGATGGATACAGTCTCTTCATTCTCATATTGCTCCCTTGAAAGTTGTTTGCTCATATTTTACTAACAGATACTTTTTTAGGATCATATAGGTCAAATGCATGTTACATTTGTAATTTCTGGGGATTTTAGTAGGGAACCATAGAAGAGGAATAGCAGTCTATATGTACCCAAATATAGCTAAGCAATGATAAACCCCTTCTTTTTCAGAATCATAGCATAATGTGTTAACTGAACCTGATCAATGACTCCTATATTTTAAATTATTAGACAGCATGTTATCAATCTAAGCTAAGTATATCAAAATGCTATCATTAAAGTGTCCTCAGAAATACCTATCCAAGAACACTGTATGTGACTTTTATGCAACTAAGCATATATTTGTAATAGCAATCACACTTAGACTTATATACCTCTTCACAGTGCTTTACAGCCCTCTCTAAGTGGTTTACAGAGTCAGCATATTGCCCCCAACAATTTGGGTCCTCATTTTACCCACCTTGTAGGGATGGAAGGATGAGTCAACCTTGAGCCTGGTGAGATTTGAACTGCCAAATTGTAGGCAGCAGACAGGCAGCAGAAGTAGCCTGCACTTTAACCACTGAGCCACCGCCTATTTAAATTAAATAATTAAGCGAACTAGGATGCTTCATAGACATCTGATGTCCACAAAAGCAAAAGTGGGCAGGTAGGCTAGCAAAAAGAAATTATTGTGAATTAGGAACTTTTCATGGTAGCAAATAAAATGATAATAAAATATACAACCTGTAAGTAAGTCAGACATATCAAAGTTTCTAATGATTTTATTATTATTAACTGGAGGATATTATTTCTAAATGCTTAAGCCTTTCTAATCCAATAGCTACAACCATTCACAAATAGGTACCTATGACGCATTCCCCAAAACCAATAGAATAGCAGAGACATTCTAAACGGTGGCCCCTTGAGGGAACAGGAAGCACAGATCAGCGTGATGTTCAAAAGGTTCATTGCCATAGTAATATGGTGTTTGATTTTTACATACCAGTTGACGGTATCTGATCATTCCAGCCCTCTATTCACCTAATAAGTGGATTGGTATGCTGAAAAGGTTAGAAGAGGATAGGCAGAGAGCAACTACTTCAGCAGCAGTCATAAACAGCACTGAAAGGAAACAGAAGATGAAGAATGCAAGCAGAGGTATTTTTCCCAGGTTTCCCAGAAAAACAGCTGAATCATAAACCCTTGGATAACTCCCCTCTCTTCCAAACATAGAATAAAAAGACACATACAGAAGAGATTATTATTATTATTATTATTATTATTATTATTATTATTATTATTATTATTATTATTATTATTATTATTATTATTATGTTTAAAATGCAGCAAGGAGAAACGTTAAGTATACTACAAAGGAAAGAAGAACCAAATATTGTCAGTTCGATAAGCACTAAAAAGCTGTAGGAAAGAGCCCGTGATGTGATCGGCCAATAGAGTCGGTCTTAAAACTGACCCGTTTTTTTTTCTTGGTTTTAAATAGTGTCGTAACCCCCACAAAAGAAACCAGACTTCGTTGTTTTGCACAAGCATGTCTCAAACTGGATCCATGACCCCCAAACAAGAAATTACCTTCAGGACCCCCCAGGTTGTGCCCAAATTATCCCCTTGGGCATCCCTAGTTTAAGAACCACTGCTTCCTTACAAACACATTGTCACTTTAGTTTGGGTGGAAGCAGACATCTTGTTTAAGATATTTATTCCCGGGTCGTATCATCAAAGGCAGCACTCTTTGACTTTTCAGATCCTTCACCTGAATCTGTTACATACAACTGAGTTGATTTTTTTTAAAAAAAAAATATTGTCCCTCTTTCTCCACCTTTGCTTATTTTTTCTGTCTTTTTCATAGCTTATCTGCAATATACACAACCTTGTTTAATAGTCATTTACTCTTCCAAAGGCACCATGTCATGTACAGTCCAGGGAAGAGCACCATTTTTCCCGCTTGACAAATTTATGGTACATGGATTTCAACTTCCAGAATTCTGTAGCCAGCATGATATTCCATGTTCAGAGTAGAAAAACCATGACATTTTAAGATACAAATCTGCAGTACTGTATTATAACGATGTCATGCTCTCCTATTTTTCTACTTTTAAAAAAGCAAAATATTATAGTGCTCCTGATTTTCCTTGTTCAGTTAATTTCAACCTATTACCGAAGATCAAAGAAACCGAAGAAATATGCGGAATGTTGTTTGATTGTTTTGCAATTTTTTTTAAAAAAAATGTTATCTATAGGGCTAATCAAAAATTCAATATTTTAATCAGGCATAGGTATTATGTATGAATTAGAATTTTGTTTATGATATTCCATAGCTCATCAGCTTTTTAAAATGTAAACTCAGTGCAACTTCAACTAAATAAAATAAAATATTTGAAGGATAAAATAAATAAGGTTTATATGAGCTGATTTTCTGCAGCAGCTTCACAATGAAATCAGAAATCAGCGACCATAGACAACCCCCATTACCTTTAATAACAAAAGCTTCGGTTAGCAGACGCAGCTTGTATAAAGGTTTCTTCTCTATTACAAGGTCTTCGAGGCCAGCTCTTGCATACATGCTTAAAGTCTCCCGGTAACAGCCTTCAATATAATGAAGCTTTGCAAGGAGCAACATTGCTTCCGTCATAGCTTTTGGCTGGAAAATTAAAATGTTCATTAGTAATATAATAAAGCTGTAGTTAAACAATGTTTGTTTTGGAAATATTCCCTTGTTCAACATCGCATGGAATCAAGCATTTTGTTAACGAAACCTTAGTGAGCTTTGAGGTACATGGTGAAATATAATGAGTGCAGAATGCAGATCCCTCGGTTAATTTGAAAAATTATAGAGGTTGGACCTTCATTTTCTACTGAAATTAATAAGGCAGCTCTTAAGAAGAGGAACATTCTGTCATTACAACAGAGGATCTACATGGTTTCCTGTTGTGTGTCAATGGATTGAGCCATCTGATTTTCTTCCATATATTTCCAAGAACACTTATCCTATGTGAAGTGGAAGTTTACTAGTGTATTTTGACTGCAGTTTCAAAATTGCTGAAAATATATCTTTAGCTTAAAGTTTTGCCCTGCTTTATTTTTTTATCCATATAAAAATATTTAGGGCAAAAGTTTAAGCTGCTTTGTATATATTTATGAAGCAGCTTAAAGTTTTGCCCTGCTTGCCCAAAATTTCTCCATAAGGAGAATACTTTGCATCCCTTCAGAAATTTGGAAACTGGTGTGTGTGTGTGTGTGTGTGTGTGTGTGTGTGTGTGTGCACATTTCAGCTATCCTTTGAAAAGTTACAACACTTCAAACAAGGAAAAATAAATCTTACTTTAATATAATCCTACATAAGCCTCTTCTTACATCCAATTTAATTGTAGCACTAGCTGCATCCATTCTAAGTAACCATTGCCCTGTTTTTACCAAGTATACCAGCTTGAGCACCACAGTACTATAAAGGCCTTTCCTCTTGATTAAGCAGATGCCCTAGAATCTGCCAGACCAGAATCTGCCTAGACCAGCATAGCTGGCTAGAGAATTCTGGGAACTGAAGTCCACAAGTCTTAAAGTTGCCAAGTTTGGGGACCCCTGTCCTAGATTATATGAGTATGGCCCACTTTATGTGATTTATAGCTTTAAGCAATAGAGTGATTTGAAACACACAAAGTATGCTTTATTTGTGACAACCAAAAAAGTTAAAACTTAAGAACACCACCTCTAAATGGTTGATCCCCGCATGGTTAGTACAGCTATTTCTCAGTCACATTCACATTCTCCAAACCAAAAATAACCAAGGGTTACTCAGTGTTGCCATTTGTAGGAGATCAGATTTGGAAGTTTGCCTCAGAGCATGAAAGTCAATGCATAGTTAACGTAACTATAATAACCACTTTGCTAGCCATTTAAATTAAGTATAAATTAACTCTGTGGGGAAAAAATGGAAAAATTGGCAGATTATTTTTTCATAGGTATGCTGGATCAAATGGATTAATAACTTATTTCCATACTGGTATCCTCAGTTCATTTAGTTCAACAGTTCATTTAGTGACCGTTTGAAGTTACTACAGCACCGAAAAAAGTGATTTATCACTGTTTTTCACACTTACGACCGTTGCAGCATGCCCCACGGTCAAGTGATCAAAATTCAGATGCTTGGCAACTGACTCACATTTATGACAGTTGTAGTATCCCGAGGTCATGTGATCCCCTTTTGTGACCTTCTAACAAGCAAAGTCAATGGGGAAGCCAGATTCACTTAACTGTATTACTAACTTAACAACTGCAGTGATTCACTTAACAACTGTGAAAAGAAAGGTCGTAAAATGGAGTAAACTTCACTTAACAACCATCTCACTTAGCAAAAGAAATTTTGGGCTCACTTGTGGTTGTAAGTCGAGGACTACCTGTATGAGAAATGTGAAATATTTTATCAAGCTTTCCTCATTTTTGTATATAATACTTGTACAAAATAGTAACTTTCCCAATTTGTAATGAAGACTCACATTAATGAATTAATGCGGATTTTTAGAAGTCGGGACTTTGACAGAGACACAAAATTTCACCATGCTGAATTAAAGCTACGACTCCCGAATAAACTACCCCATGTGGAATTGTTCAAGTAGCAGGCCAAAGAAATCTTGGTAGCTTTCATAACAATAAAGTATACAGTTCAGGGGTGGGTTCTAACTTACCTCGCTACCGGTTCACTTCCTCCTGCGCCGCCAAATAATCCAAGGGGAAAAAAAGCCTAAAACAAGATGGCGACCGCATGCACAGTGCCAGAAACTCGGCTTCTGCGCATGCTCAAAAGAAAAAATAAATAAAATTTTAAAAAAAGAGATGGTGGTGCCCACAGACCGGCACTGACCGAACCGGGTCCATGACGTCATCGTGACGTCACCAGCGGATCGTTACCACTTTAATTTGGAAACCCTGGACTTAGCCACTCATGTCTTTCACTAGGAGACTGTATTCTATTCCCCACCACTCCATCCCCCATTATTTCCCTTCCTCCAAGTCAGCAATATTTCATGGCCCTTGTTTATGTTTGGTCCTCAGTGCCCACCCTTGACATCGGTGTCCCTAAATTGTGTCTATACTGTACTTCTGCAAACCCTCAAAACCTGCTAATGCCTTCATTTCTTCATGTGGATGATGCCAGTCTAGAAGGGTTGGTTCTTGGAGGACAGGATTGCCTATTAATTTATACAGTGCTGAAAGTTTAATTTAGTAAATCATAACGAACTCCAACATTCTTTTGAATAAAAACTGCTGCAGAAAGAAAGCAATTATTTCAGATTTTTATAAATGCATCAGGAATGGTACCAGGGAGATAGGTGAGATTAAAGATTCCAACACTTTGTTACCTAAACTATTTGATTGTACATCATTAGCAGTGTTTTTATGCTCTTTTTTTATTTCTATCTAGAATGCCTACCAGTAATTTCCCTCGATTTAGAATGTCAGTCAAATACTTTTTGGCGTCACTCAGTTTGGGCTCGGTTTTTTCCATTAATGGCATGGTTTCTTTGATTTTGGCAAGGTTCTCTTTTAAGCACAGCTCCAACAGTGCCTCCGCAGTTAGTAGATTCTCATAGTCCTCTGCAAGACATAGTCAATGGAATAAAAAATTACACACTGTGTTATGTTCCCATATATAGCAGAATAGAAAGCTAAACATAGAATTTTAACCATTATATAAACATTTCCTTGCATAAGGAAATTTGCCCAGAGTGCAAAAATTGTTTATGTAATAGGAATCCAACTTAAGTGATTATCTATACATTTATAGACATTTCTTAGAAACTTTCTTATTTAGACATATAAATGAATGTCCTGTGCCATGTATTCTACTTCAGATTTGTAAATATGAACTCTTTAGAGAAATAAACACCAATTTGTTCTGCTGGCTTATTTAAAGAAATGAAGATAATTTGATTCAGTCATGAAAACTTTATTGGAAATAAAATCACAATTATTTATATAAATGTCTTGTTACTGTGTTCTAGAAATCTAATCAATAAGACGTTATAAATAATTCCAAATTTTGCTGCAGGCCTCTGTATACTTACATAGTAAATAGTAACTGAACACAAGGGGATTTACTTATCAATATGCATACAAAAAACTGTACTCTAATTTAACCAGCATCAAGGACTGGATCAAAAATTTGTGCAATGTGACTTTCAATGCCTCTCTTCCCCCAAACCCTTATCTTAGAACCTCACAATCTACTCCAGAAAGTATTAGGCAAATAAATTTTGACAGGCATAACTGCCATGTGCCAGTCAAATAAAGATTAAACTATTAATTTATCTCAATAGTCTGCACATTCAACTATTAACCCCTGTGGTCTTTAATTTCATATGTTTGCCCATATCCTGTTTGCCCATGGGGTCTTATGACTGGTAAAATAATGAGATACTTATAATGGCAGAAGATAAAACTAAAAGATAAAATGTCAATAAAACATTCAAGCCATAAACAGCAGCTAATCATAAATATGATCCGAGTTCAAAAACAGCATCGACCATGGGTGTGCAGGGGAAATATCAAAAGATTAAGAGGATGATTGCCACTGCATAATTGATGCTTTTCTTTTTAAATGTATCTTTTAAAAAAACTATATGGTTAGTACTGTACAACAATTTAATGTTGAGTATGCCTTGTTTCAACCAGTTATCTGAGCAGAACCCCATTGAAAACACTGCAAATTTTTCTCAACAAAAATATGGAGAATTTCTCTTAGGCTCTTATCTGGAGTGCTTGCTGGCTTTGCCTCAGATTTTATAAGAGCAACTGTGTTGGATATAATGTAAACATGCAGAAAATATGATCTATTACTGGAAAGGACAACAAAGCTTTAACCATGTGATTATATGAGCTCAAACTCCATTTAATATTACAGAAACATTTTACTGTATTATTTTGACTCTCTAAAGTAGATTATATTCCCAAAGAGACAGCAAAGCTTTCTCATATTCTCTTCCTTTAAAAAAAAAAACACTATTTGATGTTGCTTTTCTTTTCCTTCCACTTATTTTGTCTCTCATCACCCCTACCCACTACTGCCACACTTTCTTTTCCCCGGAACAATTGCATATAGAATAGAATAGAATTTTTTATTGGCCAGATGTGATTGGACACACAAGGAATTTGTCTTGGTGCATATGCTCTCAGTGTACATAAAAGAAAAGATACGTTCGTCAAGAATCACAAGGTACAACACTTAATGATAGTCCGGGTACAAATAAGCAACCAAATCATATTAGGAACCAGTCAATATAAATCATAAGGATAGAAGCAACAGTCATACAGTCATTAGTGGGAGGAGATGGGTGATAGGAACAATGAGATGATTAATAATAGTGCAGACTTAGTAAATAGTTTGACAGTGTTGAGGGAATTATTTGTTTAGCAGAGTGATGGTATTCGGGAAAAAACTGTTCTTGTGTCTAGTTGTTCTGGTGTGCAGTACTCTATAGCGTCGTTTTGAGGGTAGGAGTTGAAACAGTTTATGTCCAGGATGTGAGGGGTCTGTAAATATTTTCACAGCCCTCTTTTTGACTCGTGCAGTAATACAGGTCCTCAATGGAAGGCAGGTTGGTAGCAATTATTTTTTCTGCAGTTCTGATTATCCTCTGAAGTCTGTGTCTGTCTTGTTGGGTTGCAGAACCAAACCAGACAGTTATAGAGGTGCAGATGACAGACTCAATAATTCCTCTGTAGATCTGTATCAGCAGCTCCTTATGCAAAACTGATTGAGGAAAATATACATGCTGATAGTGCAACAAGCGTGCATTTATGCTTTTGGGTGGAGTCCACAAGTTAACTTGAAATTAGTGACACAGCCCCTCTACAGACACAAAATGGCTGTGGTTTGAGACAAAGGTTTCAAGGGGTGGGGGAGGGACATCCAAGCTGCTGGTGAGTACATTCCTCCTTCTACGTTTCACAGTTAGTTTCATTTTCTATTGAAAGGTTTCTCTTTAAAATTGAAACTGTATTTTACTTGGCCTCTATCTATCTTGCTCCATTTCCCTCCAAGAACGCTGCTAAAGTTCTCCAAGCCAACAGACGCCTGAAATAGTGAGCCACAAGTCCCATGATACTCAGTCAACCCATTTTGTAACTGAATACATGTAAATAACATCGGGTGTGGAGGAGGGGTGAAATCCAGCAGGTTCTGACAGGTTCTGGAGAACCGGTAGCGGAAACTTTGAGTATTCAGAGAACTGGCAAATACCACCTCTGGCTGGCCCGAGTGGGGTGGGAATGGAGATTTTGTAATATCCTTCCCCCAGGAGTGGGGAGGGAATGGAGATTTTGCAGTATCCTTCCCCTGCCACACCTACCAAGCCACGCCCACCATGCCACACCACGCCCACAGAACCGGTAGTAAAAAAATTGTATTTCACCATTGGTGTGGAGACTTAATCTACATGATAGGCCCATGAGAAGGGGCAAGGCATCCCAGTCAGCCTTGATGGCACCATTTGGGCATCTTAAACCCTGGTCTCAGTGGATGGTGGGGCAACCTTTTTTAGAAGCTGAGGAACCCTTCTTGCATTTTGCCCCCTCCATACTTACTCTAGCCTAAGAGGTCCTAGTTGCCTTAATTATTATTTTTTATTTATTCACATTTTTCACAGCCACCCAACTCCAAGGGATTCAGTGCTTCCAAAGCCAGTCATGATGGCTGGCACAGACATAAAGAGCAGCCTGTTCTCAGAGGTCTTTCTTTTTGCCTTTTCCTGATGCTCATTCTGAGAGGCTGCTTTATCCTTCCAAAGGAGAGCCGGCCCTCGCAGAATCAGGCCAGCTGCTCAACAAGGACACCTCTGCGGGCAGCAGCAGGTCAGGAGAAAGGAGGAGGGGGCATTACTGCTCCACCACTGGGCTCCTCCATGTACCTTTCCGCGCGCGCGCGTGTGTGTGTGTGTGTGTGTGTGTGTGTGTGTGTGTGTGTGTGTGTGTGTGAATTAAACTGCTACTTCCGCCCTAAAAAGCACAGTCATCTTCTTTCTACATATTAATTCTGAAGGAAGCGCTTGTGAATTCAATGAGATTTATTCCCAAGGAGAGTAAAATTCACTGGCTTCAACTAAACATCGCTGGGGAGCGCGCTGATTATATTTCTCCTGAAGACAAGGTCACCCTAGAACTGGTTCTCAACAAGGAGCATTGGAGTGTGGTAGAGCAGCCTCCTTCAAGAGCACCGGGCAAAGCTGAGGGAGAGGGAGAGGCAGCCGAGGGAGGCACATTAGATAGAGTAAAACCGGTACGGGGTTTACTCTAATTTGCCTCCCTCGGCTGCCTCTCCCTCTCCCTCAGCTTTGCCCGGTGCTCTTGAAGGAGGTATACGGGGTGCGGCGGAAGGTGGATTGCCAAGCCTTTGTCCACACTATTCAGAGTTTCTACAAACAAGGCATCGCTAAGCCCCAGGCATGATTTCAAAAGTTGCCGGGTAGAGGATGGGGTGAGGGACTAACATGCCAATCAGCTTTCTTCCCCCCCCCCCGCCAAATAAACTGAATCTAAATAATTCTATCTCCCCCCCTCACAAAAAGGCGACGGGGCGCTAAGAGAGACAAACCAAACACACTCACACACACACACACACACACACCAGGCAGAGTCGTCGCTCCATCGGAGCCAGCCTGTTAAAGGATGCGGCTGAGGCAACCCCAGCCCCAGGGGTTTACGAAAAGAGAGGCTGGGTTCGACGGACCCGCCGGATCTGGCAGCCCGACCAGCAGCTGACCGCGTGTGAATCTGTCGGAAAGCGCGCCGAGCCAGCTCCGGGGGATGAGTTTATGGTTCTTGGCATTGTGCGAACCCAGCACTTTCAGCTGAGCAAGAAGACCCTGGGTTAAGGGAACTGGGGACGGGCGAGCCGGCAACAGGGCTCGGCAGGAAGGGGCGAGCGGACTGACCCTTAAAAGGACGGGCGGGCGGGCGCTTCCATTTTTATTTTTATTTTACGGAAGGGCAGCAGGTCACTGGGGAATCCCAACAGCTCCAGCGGGCGGCTTGACTGCCTTACCAGATTTTTGCGGCGCGGCTCCGGCTCCTTTGGCCCCCTTGTGCCGAGGGCTGGACGTCCGCGCCCTCATCTGCCCCACCATGGCGAGCTGCATCTCCCACTGGCAATCCGACCTGCACCTCTCGATCGCCTCTTCCATTTTCAGGTGAAAATGCGAGCTTTTCGCAGCCATCTTTGCGTGGGTGGGTGCCTCATGTACAACAGGGAAGTCCCGGGCAGGCGAGCAGCGGCGCGCCTCGGGAAGCGCCGGCTTCCCCCTCCCCTCCCTTCCCTTCCCCTCCCCTCGCTAGCATGAGCAAGCTTTCAATTTCTCTTGAACACGCTGGGAAGGGAAGCCCGGGTTTCTTCAACCCCTTGGTGCAAAAACCCTTTGAGATTAGTTACGAGGGGACCATTCACCAGTTGGCTCCGGCATTCCGGCGGAAAATAATTGGCAACGTTTGGAAAACGCGATGGACTGAAGGAACAAAAGCGGGAAAGTGGAGCTGCAGTAGAAGAAGTGACTTCTTCAACGACCTATTTTCGGAAGCACACCGCCTGTTTACTGCTGCTAGTCCCTAATCGGCAGGCCTCTACTACAAGTCTGGATCAGTAGTTAAAGGAAGTCGTTATTTTTCCTCTATTCACTTTCCAGATAAGTACTAGGCACTTTGAGTACTAGGCATGGTCCGGAAGTTAAGGGTTCTAGACTAGGGAAGAAGTACAGTTGCCAGGGAAGGATACCAGAAGGGCTTCCTTTGCTATTTGCTCTGTGTCCTTGGGTCTTATTCTTCCCAAGAAGATTTTCTACACCTCCAACTTCCTTTATTTTTCTCTTTTGGCTGTGCTTGATCTGTCAGAGATCAACCTTGGGGACTTTAAGACTCTGAGCTTCAAAATGAGAAAATAATGTTTTTTTAAAAGATGTTTTTAATTCCACTATAATTTTTTTATGAACAATTCATGGCAGCAAACATACCTAATTCATGTTCCTCCTCTCATTTTCCCCACAACAACAACAACCCTGTGAGGTGGGTTGGCCTGAGAGAGAGTGACCAGCCCAGCTGATTTTCATGCCTAAAGTGGAAGTAGAACTCACACTTTCTTGGTTTCCAGCCTGGTGCCTTTACAGCGGTCTCCAACCTTGGCAACTTTAAGACTTGTGGACTTCAACTCCCAAAATTCCTCAGCCAGCTTTGCTGGCTGAGGAATTCTGGGAGTTGAAGTCTACAAGTCTTAAAGTTGCCAAGGTTGGAGACCCCTGCAACTAGACCACACAGACACTAGTGTTTATTAACTTAGGTTTAGCATGTCATATACTTTAGTCAATAGATATGTGTGTCAGGATTTACATTTATGGGAAATTAAAATTCACAAATATAAGCTTACAGTTTCTTTTGAAGGAGAAATGGGGCTTCATTTGCTTAAAGCAGTTGTGAAATATGAAACATTCCATCAGGAAGGCATATTCCATTTGATTTAATGGCTATCTTCTACATTCAGTCGTATATAACCCATTTTAAGGACATTTTTTACATGTAAAATTGGCTTTAATTTAGCGCACAGGTTTTAAAATAATACAAATTATCAGTTTGTGCTATTGATAATTTCTGAGATCCTAGCACCAATCAAAATTAAATGTAACTTTCTTCTTCTTCTGAAGCATTAAAGAAAATAATCATTTGACACTTTTAAGGCATGGGCAAAGAATAACTGTTGATTAGATTTCATTGGGAAGGGGCTGCAATGAATCTTTTGACTCCTGTTGACTACATGAATGAAATTTGCCTGGAAACAATGTGGAAATTGTTTTTCTTTGGGATATCTTTTTAATTTCCCAATCGAGCCTGTATATCTGGGATTTCCTTGTGATCAAGTACTAACAGAGAGTCAATTTGGTGTATTGCAGTGGCTGAAGAACCAGGCCAGAACTGGGAGATTATGAGTTCTAGTCCCACCTTAAGCACAAAGTCAACTAGGTGACTTTGGGCCGGTCAATCTCTCAGCCCTAGAAAGGAAGCAATCGGCCATTTCTGAAATATTGCCAAGAAAACTAAATGGACTTGTCTAGGCTTTTGCTATGAGTTAACATTGACTCAAAGGCACAAGATAAATAAATAAATACTAACCAGATCTTACTCTACTTAGTCTTTTATTTGAAAATTCAACCAAGGTCAGTTAAGCACTGTTAGTCATAAATCAGCTGCTTCTTTATTATTATGATACAATCATCCTATAATGTTCTGCCATTTTAAGTAAACCTGTTCATTACCTAGAGCAGTAATTCTAAAAGTGTGTTCTAGAATAGGGGTCTCCAACCTTGGCAATTTTAAGACTTGTGGACTTCAACCCCCAGAATTCCTCAGCCAGCAACCTGGCTGAGGAATTCTGGAAGTTGAAGTCCACAAATCTTAAAGTTGCTATGGTTGGAGACCCCTGATCTAGAAAGCATCAGCGGTCAATAGAAGTCCCCATTCATGGCCCCCACATGCACAGCAATCCACTGGCAAGAACTGCTTGCCCCCTAAGCCCTGTGCATGCTGGCAGCACATGTGTGTTGTCTCAGTCTTCCCTCCGGGTGCTGACAATCAGCTGTGCCAAATAGAACTGAGATCTTGCACAAGCAACCACTTTCTAATGATTCTCTGCAACCTGTTTGTTTACTCATTTATTGATGTACATACAGGTCTAACAGGTCACTTGAAAAAGGTGCCAATCTACTGCTTAAAAGATTGGGGTGTAACTATTATTGCTAAAGTAGTTCCATGATCTCCAGAGGTTGTAACCAGAAACCAAGTTTCTGACAAATGATTGAACGCCCTGCCCTACCCACCTGCCTCCTCCCATTCTTGTTCCAGCCTGCAGTGGGGGACTGACTGGTCCTGACAGCAAGAAAATATATCAATTGCAGCATCTTAAGTTGACCCACAATAAATATTTATGATACTACCCGTGTTGCCCCGAAAATAAGACCCTGTCTTATATTTTTTTGAACCCTGAAATAAGCGCTTGGCCTTATTGCCATGCACTCAAAAGCCCGATTGGGTTTATTATCATGGGATGTCTTATTTTGGGGGAAACAGGGTACTGCTCATTGGCTACATTATCAAGTTTGTGCAGATAAAAGAATATTAGCCTGGTATACTTTTGTATTGCCTCACAAACTTAAGGAAAACACATTGTATGGATGTCCCCTAGGGCAGTGATGGCGAACCTTTTTCAGTTCGCGTGCCAAAAGGGGGGGAGCAGGTGCATGCCCACACCCATAATTCCATGTGTCCCATGCGCATGTGATACACACACCCCCGCTCCTGGCATGCGATGGCATGCCTGTTTTTCTCTCTCCCCAGGCTTCAGAGCCTTTCTAGGAGCCTGGGGAGGGTGAAAACAACCTTCCCCACCCTCCCGGAGTCCCTCCGGAGGCCAGAAATGGCCCGTTTCCCAACAGGCCATTTCGGGCCTCCAGGGGGGTGGGGAAGGGCATTTTTCCCCTCCCCAGGCTCCTAGAAAGGCTCTGAAGCCTGGGGAGAGCAAAAAACGGGCCATCCCCACCCCCTCCAGAGGCTGGAAACAACCTGTTTCCCGACTCCCAGTGGGCCCAGAAGGCTTGAAAATCAGCTGGCCGGCACACACATGCGCGCCGGACCTGAGTTTGCGTGCCCATCGATATGGCTCCACGTGCCACTTGTGGCACACGTGCCATAGGTTTGCCATCACTGCCCTAGAGGAAAGATACAATTTGAATAGATTTTTTGTTGTTGTTCTGAACACATAACAGTTGAAATTGTCTGCGTAGGATTTAAGTATAATAATAGTTTTCTTGATCTTAATTGCAAAGTTTAGACAAATCAATGTCTGATCTACAGTGTTCTGGCAGCAAAACATCTTTCCATTGAATCAACCCCTTCCGTTGATGTTTATGGACATCCAGCAACTCTGTCTTGCTGATTTGTGCTTGTTCCTCCCCATCCAGACCCTCACAATTTCCAGCTGCAAATGCAAGATAACTATAGCTCTCTAACTGATATGTCACCTCGGACCAATATATGACTTCATATATTGGAGCTTCATATAGATATTAAATAATGTGGGAGAGGTCTACCCCCTATGGCATCCCACACTGGAGCAGCTGAGGCTTGATGGCTCATCCCCTATCCCTGGAACTATGGGCTCAGAAGAGCAGAATCATCACAAAATGATACCTCTCACTTCCAAACTATGCAGGCAATCCAAAAGGATGCCATGATTAATGATAATCAAGATGTCAAGTAAAACTCAGGGGGTCCATTTCCTCCATCTACTGTGCCATAATCACATAGGAACACTAAATAATGCATCTTCTCTAGGATCCTCTGTAGTTGAAATACTGGCACCTTTGCAGCTCAAAGGGGGAAAGCTGAAGACAAAGCAAATTTGACAAATGCAACCAGTTGAGAGATGGCTTCTTCACAGAGAGGTTGCACTAGTACCTCTTTCAAGATGGTTCATCAAAGATTCATTTAGGCCAGGGGTGTCAAACTCAATTTCATTGAGGGCCGCATCAGGGTTGTGTTTGACCTCGGGGTGCCGGGTGGTCGTGGCTGGGCTGGGGTGATCGTGGCCTGGACAGCCTCCTGCAGCCCTCTGCCAGCCCTCTGCTCCATTTTCGCTGGCAGAGAGCTGTAGGAGGCTGTCCCTTCCATTTTCGCTGGCAGAGGCACCTCAGGCTGGTCCTTCACTGTTTCTTAGGGCGGCCCCACAGGCCAGATCTAACCACCCCGATTTATGCCATATTTGTATGCTTGAGTCACAGAAGCCAGGAGGAGCATGGGTCCAACCCATAAATGACAGGTTAATGGACTCAGATTTCCTCAGATTCCACAAATGCAAACAAAGCAAGTGGACATGCAAAGTATCTCCTAGTTCACCTCACTTGATTTTGGCCAACTGTTTTCCAAACCAAAGCAGACAGAAGGAACTTTATCCTTGAGGAAAGCCATAAAACAAGCTGGTAGCCAATAGTCTCTTGCCCCACTTGTCCTTGCATATAGAGGATATATTTTGAACAAAAATATAGGACAGGAATTCACAGGTGCAGTAAGCAAGGGGGAAAAAACCTTGCCATTCTTAGTGTCACAGAATAGGCTCAAATAGGAGTTCATTAAAATATGAATGCGATTTGGAACTCTGTATAAACCATTGTAATGTATTGATTTAAGAACTATGGATTAATGACTTCCGGTTGACGTCATGGTGAGAACAGCTTGGAAATTAGCGGGCTCCGCCGAGCCCTGCGAAATCCAGCCGGTAACCGCTGTCGGGAGACCCTACGGGGTCATAGCCGCCTTGTAGGGACGGTGAAGGAAGGAGGCGCGCTTCGCTGACCATGAGGAACTTGCAATTTCCTCATTAGGTCCAAAGCAAGCTCTCCTGAATGACAGCAGGGACGACGGCCATCTTTGGCAGTCACAAGCTGGGACAACTGGGACCACAAGATTTGTGCTGGAGAGGTGTGTGGACAGAACATTGAAACTGGGTGTGATAACTGCCAACTCTTACTCTAAAGACTTAATTTAAGTACAAGAATTTTAAAAGATAATTCCCAAGCATTAAGGAAGTGGTGATTAGACACAAGGAGAAGATTAAAGACTGAAAATTAAGAGGCAAAAGAAATGCCCAAGGGAAGCCCTAAAATACAGAAAGCCTGGAAAAAAGTTTAAATAATTGGAAAGATGATTTTCGGGAGAAACTGTTGCTTATTTGTATTTCTAAGCCCCCTGGATTTATCGGATAATCAGCTGTTTTTGACACCATTTAATGTTGGACTTGGGAGCAGGAGAGCTATCTACTGGAAGAAGAGAAGCACAACAGTGTCAGTACTTTTAGTGAAAGTGAGCCCAATACACATAAAATCTAATACAGAGAATATAAGTAAATAACATCTGGAAGGCAGCCTGACCTTGACTCTATGCTAGAAGATGACTTGGATATTTTGAACATACTTAATGAGTTTTTGTTCCCTTTTGAAGATTTCTAAGATGAATTAAATTGCAAATAACTAAACTATTGAAACTGGCTATTGGATTATGGATTTGAAAGATTGGAGAAACCTAGTGGATTAATTTGGATTGGATTATTAACGCTATTTGACAGAACATTCTACAAGATAAAAGAAGAAAGGTGATAGAAGAAAAGAGAAGAAGAAGTGTTAAATAAGACTTTAAAATTTGAACAATTGGGAAGATATGTAATTGGAAACCACAAGGCTGTAAATTACTAAAGAATTTTAAAGATTATAAATTTAGGGGATTTGGAGATTGATTGAATTCTATCAAGCAGGAGTTTTTTCTTAATATTGAGACATTGGCATCATAGAGGTATACTGAGTAATTTTTATTAAACTGTTTCAAAATGGATTTACAGGGGACAATAGAGGTAAATG
Source organism: Diadophis punctatus similis (assembly GCA_023053685.1). NCBI lineage: Eukaryota > Metazoa > Chordata > Lepidosauria > Squamata > Dipsadidae > Diadophis > Diadophis punctatus. The sequence continues at coordinate 42,579,600 of JALIGW010000001.1, forward strand.
AAGAAATAATTTTGATGCTCAAAAGCATGCATGAAACTATAAAAAACAATAAGAACAATTGTTTAAAGATAAATGAGTGTAGAAGCCACACAACAATTGGCAGGAAAAAGATGAACATGATATTCAGGAAATGGAGGAGAAATTAGAAATAGCAGTGGAAGGAAAAAAATCAAAATGAGATGCAATAAGAGAAAGATAATGAAGAGAAAGGAGTAATAAGTAGAAATCAATCAGATAATTCTTTAAAAGCTTATAATAGAACAGAGAAAAAAGAAAAATCTGTTCAAAAAAGAAGTGTTTAGAGAGAGAAAATCTTTAAAAAAAAGGAAGTCTTATTTGATGGATGTTCAAATAATACAGCAGAAAGAGACAAAGGGCACACTGAAGAGAATGTTCAGTAGGTATAAAAATATCAAAAAGTTATAAGATTCCAAGAAAGAACTATAAATTAATCAAGCACGGGCATAGCAAAAATGATTTGTTTGCTACAATGGAAAGACTACCATTCCATATTTGTAATCCTGGATTGACAATGTGCTTACTGTCTTATTTCAGACCGTCACCCTATTTGATAAAATGGAAATATTAATATTCCATAGGGTCAAGTTTTATATGAAAACTGAACTGGTATAACAACAGGCTTCTTTATTCTTTCCATTTGTTAATATTTGTTTTCCTTTTTTCTACTTGTTTGTTTTCCATCTTTATATGTTACGGCCCTAAAATGAATGCAGTAATATTTTGGAAATGAGCAGGGATACCACACGTGGGCTGCAAAAATCAGAACCACCATCAGAGTGCAGTAAAAAAAAAGCCGGGAAAATGAATTATTTGCTTTCGGGGTTTTTTTTTTGCTGCACTGTTGCTGCGGTCCTCGTATCATCGCTCTTTGTCCACCTGGGACAAATTTCACCACAAACCAGATCTTGCACCCAGATCATAAATACTATACGATTAATTCAGCGTTTCCCATCTGGAGCTTCAGTCGCTTTGCCTCTCAGTAAAGAACCAGGCTGGGCAAAAAGCCCCATTGCGAGAAATGGAAACGATCTTAATTCACAAGAACAGCAACAAGCGCGGAAACCCAACTACAGGAGGCGTCATTAGCATAGCCCTAGCAATTGGCTAGGAAATTCTTCCCTATGACGACTACACAAAAAAAACTGCCCGGCGTATCAGAGCACGTGGGCGGGGACCAGAGGCTCTTCCTCCGAAAACTCGCTCTAGTCTAGTCTAAAAGGAATAAAGCCACGTCATAAAACGACAGGGGGCGTGGTCTCTGCGGACATACCTGATTCCTTACGCGCACACCCCTTCGGTGGGGGAGTGTGTGTTTTTTTCTCATAACACGTAAAATATCAAAGAAAGTAGCCAATCGCCGAGGAGAAGGCGTGGAACTCCTGACGTATTGAAGGTCAGAGGTGACATGAGTGGTGGGGAATGGTGGCCGAGAAGGCTCAGTTCTATGAGTGTTGCTGCTCTTCCCGGCCGGACAAGTGTCATCTTAAGGGCAGAATTGCTGGGAAGAGTTGGCGGGGCGCAGGTGTTTCGGGACGAGCATCGTAGCCGGGATCTCGCGGTGGCCAGAAGACGGTGCTTGTCTTGTGCCGGCGGGAGTCTGTGCCGCCTACTTTCCTGTCCGGTCCTAATCTCAACCATTGCTTGCAAGTCAAGCAGCTGGAGCCGTTAGTCATCTTCTGGTAGTGGGGAGATCCTTCGCAGTGCTAATCCTGCAGCCCTCCTTATAGCTGCCTGAGGTTAATTTTGGAACAGGTATACACAACTTCGTGGCTGCAAATTGCAGCCGCAGTTAAATAGCATTTGAAGTAGGGCTTATTTTCAAACGGAAAAGGGGGCTAATGGTGGACAAAAAGTTGTAAACCACATTTTTTCAAGCACTCCTGGAATACGTCGCAGGTTTTTTTTTTAACAGTCTGCTCATTCTAATACCCTCAGTTGCTTGATTTTATGTGATGTTACATTATCTCGGGAAATTTGCAAGTTGCATTGAGATGACGATTTGCCTAGAAAGCTGAGACATAAATGCTTGATACTGAGAAGTTTTAAAATGAGGCAGGTCCCTTGCTTAAGATGAAGTTCTTTTTCTTCTTTTGAATTCCTAGAATGACAGGATAGGAGAATGATAATAGTAATAACTGCTTAAGAGTTCTCACAGTTAAAAAAACAGCTTCCCATTTAGTGCCTCTTAATATTGGCACTATCATTATTTTGTTAGGTTATTGTATTGTGTCAAATGGTATCTGAATTCTAACATTTATTTGGAGGGATGTAAGTTCAAACATTTTTGAAGTCAATATGGATACTTTTCATAATACATAGTTCTGTCTGCTTGCAAGATTGATATCATATTTGCCATTCAGCTGTTTCTAAGGTTCTAGGAAAAAGTTTTACAAATGCAAAATTGTGTTATGTCTGGTAAATCTGGATACTTTTTCATAATATTATGGTAAGAGTCTTATTTGTTTGCAAGATTGGTAACATTTTGATTATCAGTTGTTTGAGAGGCTCAGGGAATAAGTTTTACAACTACAGTATGGTGTTAATGTCCAGTAAAACTCTTACGTATAAGGAAACTGATTGCAAAATTTGTCTCATATGGCTGCAAGATATAGTCAATGAATTAGCTGTTTTGGAAAATTGTTGTAATTCCAAACTTAAAGGTTTATTGACATGACTTCCAAAATTACAATTCAAAGTTCAGTACATAGCGATATTGTTTGATAGGTAGTGATGGCTGGTGCATATTGAATAGGTGAGGTTGAGTAGAAAAAAAATAGCTTTACTTGGCTTCATCTTAAGAGTTATGAAATAATTACATCAGCCAAATGTACACGTAATGTTAAAAAGTCATGTGGTGGAGTAATTTGTTGTAGCTATTCATCTATCTTTAGCTGATTTGTTTAAAGGCATTATTGTACCTATTTAAAAAATCTCTGGCCACATTAAATTGTAATATATGTGAATAAGAATGACAATAACTTGAAATACCTAATATTTCAACCTATTGTTATTATACACATATTGAAAGGGGAAAATGAAAGATAAAGTTTTGAGGTGCATTTTTGGTGCTTATGGTGAGGATGTATAGTGTTCTTTTCTTGTAGAAGCAGTGGAGTTTATGCTTGAGAGATTTAGTCCATCTTAAAAGCAGTGTTTGCAAATATGCAGCAGACCCTTAATTTTATGCTTAAAGTATTACATTATAAATTGTATTTTAATTTTTTTCTCCTAGAATATGGCTGTTATGATACATCCAAGGATTTATAGCATATATTTTCTCTGCTGTATTATCCTTGCTACCTCCATTATCTCTTTAGCAGAGGATCACATGGATGGAAGCCATCAGGCCAACATGCGTCTTGATAAGAACATGGTACAAGACAAAGAGTATGTGTTCTATAAATTGGCATTTTATATAATTCAGTTTTATCTCTTTATTCTTCTATTATAGATAGAGTTGTGAACTGCAGAGCAAGTACAGGCAATATATAATCTATGAATTAATGTGGGAATCTTTAAGGTTACAACTAATATACTTGAAAAGTTAACTGGAATTTAGGTGGACAGCTTTTTTAATGATAGCTTCTTTAATGACAGAATTACAGAGCTCAAGGCCTGGCCATTAGCAGAACAATTTAGTTTAGGCCTTTAGTTTTCTCCCTAAATTAAAGAACAATTTAACCAGATTTCAAAATGAATGGAAAAGGGCACTTAATTTTTTCCATTCATTTTGAAATCTGGTTAAATTGTTCTTTAATTTAGTGAGAAAACTAAAGGCCTTTTGGCTAAGAGCAAGTGCAGTATCTGCTCGTACAGTTAGAATCATGAAAACTATTCTTAAAGAGTCAGCAGATGTATGTACATTAAACTTAGGCTATTCTTTTATCACTTTGGAATTCCATCTGGTACAATTATTGCTTCAAGGAATAAGTACTTTGATTTTAAGAGCTGGATCTGGAATAAAACTCAATACAGTACTCACCTAGCGTCAGCTTATCTTCCTCAGCCTGAATGCTCACCAGATGTGTAGACCAACTCCCAGAGTTCTAGTATGGTTAATGCTGGGAATTTTGGGACCTGAAGTCTACTTGTTTAGAATGCTAAGACATTAGCAAGACCCTGATCTTAATGAAGTTGTCACTTCAGAGTGCAACAGGTATGAAAAAGGAAATTACCAGGCTAGGAAAAAGACTGAAAATAAAAATGTCAGCATTGTAATTATCTTACCCAAATCTATGGTATGTCTAGATATGGAATACTGTGTACAATTTTGGTCTTTGCATTTGAGAAAGGGCACAATAACTCTAGAGAAAGAGAAACAAAATGATCAGAAAGCCCTGGGGAATTTTTTTCTAGATTTTTGAGGACTCCTTAGGGAAAAAAAGACTATTGAGGGAATTAAGGTGTATAAAATAATGAATGGCAGAGAAAATGGAGGGGGAGCATTTTCTAGTGAAGGGATTTCTCAGTGAAACTGATAGAAAAGATGTTTAAAACAAAGAAAGGGAAATCCTTCACATACTACTTAATTAACCATTTGAATTCATTACACGACACATTGATAGCCACTAAGTTAATTAGCTTGAAAAAGGGATTGGATATATTCATAGAAGACATTTCTGTCAAAATCTATTAATTCTTCAAGACCAACATTATCCCCAAGTATGCCTTGAGATACTAGTTGCAAAAGAATAATGGGAGGGAAAATCTCAATCTATTTTCTGCTTGTGAACACTCTTGAGAGTGGATTAAGGTGGGCGTTGGCCTAATCTAGTAGGGCAGTTCTTATGTTCTTAGAATAAATACTGCACTTTATACACAGTGAGGAATGTGTTGCATAATTGAGGCAATTGTGTCATTAAGTAATGTTGAAACTGGACGAGCACAATATGTTGAATTATCCTGTTTTGTGTATCTGTATGGAAGTTTTGACAGCTGCTGTGTATTTATATTATAGCCACATTATGGAACATTTAGATGGTGTCGTTGACAAACCAGAAGCTGAGATGTCACCACACGAACTGCAGCTTCATTATTTCAAAATGCATGATTACGATGGTAACAACTTGCTTGATGGTCTTGAACTTGCCACTGCAATATCACATGTACACAAACAGGTACGTATTAGTTTGTCTGAACAGGGAATTTGATGGGTCTCTCAGCAGTCCTTGGAAAAATGATATACCATATTTTTCAGAGTATAAGACGCACCAGAGTATGAGACACATCTTAGTTTTTGGGGAGGAAAATAGGGGGGGGGGGGAATCTGCCTACCAGGTATTCATCTGGCTAGCATCCTTAGTCTGCTCAGCTTCAGCACATTATTTTATCCCCTGGTTAGGGCTGAAAAAACCTTTTTCCGAGGGAGTAGGAATGAAAACAAGCCTGCAAAGACTTAGGGCTGGTAAAAAAACTTCTTCGGAGGGAGTAGCAATGAAATAAGCCTGCAAGCCAGGAAGATTGTTAGCACCTCGTTAGGGCTGGGGAAAAAAGCTTCAAAAAAGCTACATTCGGAGTATAAGACGCACCCAAATTTTCAGCCTCTTTTAGGGGGGGAAAGGTGCTTCTTATACTCTGAAAAATATGGTATGTAATATTTGAGATTTGCCCCACTTTATGTTCTTTTTTGCCACAGTTGTCAAGCGACTCACTGCAGTTGTTAAGCGAATCGTGTGGTCCTTAAGCGAATCTGTCTTTTCCCCGTTGATTTCAGAAACCGGCTGAGAAAGTTACAAATGGTGATCACATGACAACGGGATGGTGCAACTGTGATCACATTTGCCAAGTGTCTGAATTTTGATCACGTGTCCATGGGGATACTGCACCAGTCATGTGAAAACTGGTCATAAGTCACTTGTTTCAATGTCATTGTAACTTCAAATAGTCACTAAATGAATGGTTATACGTTGAGGACTACCCGTAGAGAACTGTACCTTCTGAGTTTTAATTTGCCAGACCCAATTCAAATCTTTCACTCTCTAGCAATATAATGATCAAGAAGCAAGTACTAAAGAGAGGCTCCAAGCCAACTCCTTGGTAGAACTCACCTGCAGTTTTTCCTTTCTAGGGTGATGGCGAACACGTTCAGACAATAAAAGAAGAGGAACTAATTAACTTGATAGATGGTGTTTTGCACGATGATGATAAGAATAATGACGGATATATCGACTATGCTGAATTTGCTAAGTCAATGGAATAAGAACTATCTTCAGTTTTCATGTGCCCAGTTCAATGTGATTCTTATTATAAATTAGTAGGTGTGTTCTGCCTTTGAGCTGCGACGTTAATAGTAGGCTGGTACATGTCGCCATTGGAATGGCTATACTTGTATGTGTTACATATTGGGAAGTAAAAATAATGGAATGTAATGGAAACTCTTGTCTGCTGTGATATGAATAACAAACCCATGTTGAGCAATATAATGTGTTGCCCTTGTCAGCAGATTATTTGGCAGTCATCAGCCATTTGTCTTATAAGGCAAAACCTATACTTTAATCAATATTTATATGTGGTGTGTTTTTCAGTCTCCTTACAGAATTAAGTAGATATGAAACCAGAAAAAGTTACAATTCTTTGAGTATCTGTAGAAGATAATAAAAAAGTGAAGTACTAAGTGAAATATTCATTAAAATCATTGTGAACATAAATGTGTGTTTCAGTGGTATTCCCTTGTATCAGTATTTCTCTGCATTTTAATCTGCCCATTTGGGTGTATTTGTTAACGGTATTTCTGAAAATGTAGATTGAATGCCAGTGTTCACCTGTATCCTTTACCAAAACCTGTTCCAATACTAAATTTTAACTAAATTTTTGTAACCGTGGAAAAAAAAGCTGCCTTGTTAAGATTTCTACCAGTGTACCTTAACACCAATTCTTAGTGTTAAATATGAATGATTATTTTGTCTTAAAATTAACTCTTTGAAGAGAGTGGTTAAATACTTGAATGGTTTACTTATTTAAAAAGATTCTGGAGCTTTCAGCAATCTTTGGTCCTATACCAGAGGTAGGCAAAGTTGGCTCTTCTATGACTCATGGACTTCAACTCCCAGACTTTCTGAGCCAATCATGCTAGATCAGGAATTCTGGGAGTTGAAGTCCATGAGTCATAGAAGAGCCAACTTTGCTTACCCCTGTCCTATACCATTCAGTAGTATCCTGTAGATTTAAAATAATGTAACTGTCTATATGTCTGCCTCATTTTATAAATTTAATTTGTTAAATAATATGTACATTCCAAACTGTTGTATTTCACAAGCTGAAACCTCACAGGGCATTCTCTAAATTGTATAGAGATCTATTTTCTGTAAAGAAATATTCTTATATTCTGTAATAATTGCATTTTGTTAATTATGTAATAAAATCTATCATGATTGCAACATCTAAACTACATGATGGGACAGACTTTTGTTTTTTATTTATGCTAAAAAAAATCTACACAAGATATAGTATGATACGTCGGGTTTAGAAAAATACAGGCAAAACTATATTGTGCAATATATTTTATCTTGGTTTAATGACTTGCAATTCCAACAAGCTAAGCTGGGTTTCTACTGCAGTTCTGATTTGTTGCTTAGCATGTTTGAGCCCTTCCAGGTTTTTCTCATTCAATGAATTGTGGTAAATGAAGCAATAACATAGGCCAATGCAGAGGTGTCTACAAGGAGATCAAGACAGGCAAGATGGTGTTCACACCAGGGCAATCCAAGCCCCACATGTTTCAGTGTCATGTCCATGTACAAAGAAGTAAGGCTTCTATTTCTTGTTTCTAGATGTATGTGGGGATCTTATATCATTTTCCCCACAATACATTATTCTGTTGATACAATGCATTCCTGTTGTGTTTTTCTACAATTTGTGGCAGGAAATACAGAACTGTATTATGAATCTTAATATAGGCTTTATGTAGTTTAAAATAAAGACATTTCCCCCAAATCCCACTCTGAAATCATAACCCCACCCATTTTGTGTGATTGCCTCATCCATTTTGTGCCATTGCTCCATCCATTGCAGCCCTCAGCTCCCCTTAAAATGTTTGGGGTGGTGCTCACCCACAAAAATGATGCACAGCCATGATTTCAAGTAAGGGTGATAAATCCTTTTTCTATATAGGGCCCAGGACAATTCCAGGGCAGATGTCATTTGTAGAAGAGGCTAAAACTAGCAGCCCTTCTTGCCCATTGGACTTTCAGATCAGGGTCAAGAGTTTTCTTGTCAGAGGTTGAACTAATTGTTTGAAGAAGATTTTCGAAATCAGGCCAAGGGTCATAGAAGCTTGGGAAGGCAGTAGGACTACTGTATGTGCAAGTAGCTGTTTTTAAAAAAAAATGCAGAAAGGGAATGAAGTAACTTTGCTTCTTTTGCAATTACTGTATTTTTTGGAGTATAAGACGCACCTTCCCCCCCCAAAAGAGGGTGAAAATTTGGGTGCATCTTATACACCGAATGTAGCCCCGGCCAGCCTCTCAAACGGAGGTTTGAGAGGCTGAAAACAGCCTGTGAAGCCTCTGTTTAAGAGGCTTTTTTTCAGCCTCTGAAACCTCCGTTTGAGAGGCTGGGCGAGGCTACAACGACGGTTTCACAGGCTGAAAAAAAGCCTCTGAAACGGAGGTTTCACAGACTGAAAAAGCAAGGCACAGAGCTGACAATCAACGAACCTGTTGCTAAAGTTCACTTCTGGGAACAGCTGATTAAGGGTATTCAGGGAGGCCATCCACCTCCCAATCAGCTTTTTTCTTATTTTCCTCCCCAAAAACTAAGGTGCGTCTTATACTCCGGTGCGTCTTATAGTCTGAAAAATGCGGTACTTGGGGCTCTCTCTCCACTCTGATTTAGCATCTGCATGAAGCCATTGGATGAAGTCATCTGTAAGCATGAAGTTAAGTATCATTAGTTTGCTGATAACACTCAAATTACATGTTTTTTACTTTGAGCCAACCAAGTGAGGTTACAGGTGCTTAGGAAAGATATAGGTCAGGGGTGTCAAACTCACGTCATCATGGTGGTGTCACATAACATATCGGGACTTTTTCCCCCTTTGCTAAACCGGGCATGGGCGTGGCCAGCGAGTGACGCATCCGGCCCATGGGTCGGGAGTTTGACAGCCCTGATATAGGTAATGAAAATGAAATAAGATTTCAGTATGTTCTTGGAAGAAACAAGATAGAAAAGTATGCTTATTGCAGCAACTTTGACTTAACCTTTTTATCTTCATTTTCAAATCTAATACATATTTCAGTATTATAGTTTTTGCCCAATTTATCCCTTCTGTAGTCTATATTCTCCCTTATTGTCTGTTTTAGACATAACAATTTGTGGGACCGGCTGTAAATTATTTCTGATGTAGTAGTAGAAAATGAGTGTAACAAAACAGTGAAGGTCACTTACTACTTTTTGTTGTTGTTGAGGCTTGGTGTGTTGTTATATGAAGGTATATATTGTGATTTGTAATCAATAGATTATATCTTAGCTTGACGTGAGAGGCCAGCCAATTGTGGATTCATAAAACAATAACTTAGCACAGTGATGGCGAACTTATGGCACGGGTGCCACAGGTGGCACGCTGAGCCATATCTGCTGGCACGCGAGCCGTTGCCTTAGCTCAGCTCCAGTGTGCATGTGCGTGCACACCAGCTGATTTTTGGCTCGCGTAGAGGCTCTGGGAGGGCAATTTTGGCCTCCGGAGGGCCTCCGGGGTGGCGGGGGGAGTGTTTTCGCCCCCCCTCCAAGCTCCAAGAAAGCCTCTGGAGCCTGGGGACGGCAAAAAAACGGGCCTACTGGGCCCACTGGAAGTCAGGAAATGGGGGAGTGGGGGGGGTCACGCACGCATGTGCAGGGGGGTGGGGCAAGTGGGGGGCTTTCAATTATGGGTGTGGGCACACACGTGCGTGCAATAGCACGTGCACGCACTATTTCGGCACCCGAGGAAAAAAGGTTCGCCATCACTGACTTAGCATGATGCATAAACCCAGCCTCACACTCCTGAAGGCCAAATAGAGCTTTGTAGCTTCGAGCCTAAGCATGCATATTTTCCAATGAGACACACAGGGACAGTAAGTCTATTTAATTACAATTTATTAGAATGTTTTGATAAAAGGGATTCCTCTCATTGAAAGAGGGAACCTCAGCATCCATCTTACATTCCCTTTTATAGATAAAAGAAAATGCAGGAGAAAAGATGATTGGACAGGAGAAAAGTAACTTCCCCTTTGCATAAGAAATCACTTATACATAGTCAAACATGATTTGCATCCCATAGTACCATACATGTTCATTAAAATGAAATCTGATGATAGAAGGGGTGTAAATTTTAAGATGTTAATAAGAAACAAAGTTTGTTTGGAGTTCATGAAGGGATAGACCAGACACCAATGAATACGTATAAGGTTTCTCTTATCAGGAGACATTCTCCAGATATCCCCTCCTATAGATTATCTTTTCAGTTTATAAATGTTAGAAGCTATCAATCAATCAATCAATCAATCAATCCATACAGCAATAGGATAAAAGGGTTTCCTACATTCCAGTCTGTAATGGTTTGATAAACCCTTATCACCATTTTAAGAGCGAAAAATAAATCAAATTAAAATGCAAAGTAACTATGTTAATTAATAAGTATAACAATATTACTAACTAAGTGCAACTGGCCCTCACTCCTCAGAGTATTGAGTAGATTCTCAACAGAATTGGGTAGGTGCTCTGAGGTTGGTTGCTTTCTTGCAGACGTTTCATTACCAAACTAGGTAACATCATCAGTGCCAGAGTTAGCATAAGTTTTAGTGTAGCACTGATGATATTACCTAATTTGATAAGGAAATGTAGGCAAGTAAACAACCAACCTCAGAGAGCACCAAGGACCCCTCAGTTCAACCTACAAATATCCTCTTATATTGGTAAATACATTCCATTTCCACTAGATGGCACAAGAGACCCATATTTGCTACTGTAAGCTTTTTTGGAATCAAAAGGCTTTTTCTATTCCTGTTCCAAGATCCTAGGCTAAGGTGACCAGACGTCCCGATTTTGGCGGGACAGACCCGCTTTTTCATCATTTGTCCCGCGTCCCGCCCGTCCTCTAAAAAATCCCGATTTTTTGAAAGAATGCACGACTAGGGCATTCTTTCAAAAAATCGGCCTGAAAGGCAGCAGGCCTCTCAGCTCGGGCCGGCCGTGGGCGGCGGGCGGGCGTCCCGCGTTGTTGACTCCTCCGGCGGCGGCTGGAAGCTGGGGGGAGGGGGAAGGGAGGCTGCTCCTCCTCTCCTTCCCCCGCCCCATCCCTAGCCCCGCCCTCGGAGGCGCCGCTGCTGTTGGGAGTGGTGAGGGACGAGGAGCCGTCGCCGCTTTGAGTTTATGAGCGGCGCAAACAGCCCTTCCTCGTCCCCCTCCCCTTTCTTCCCCCCGTCGCCTCGCTGCCACCGTTGCCCTGGGGCCGGGCGGGCGACCGGGAGACTGCGGCGCTTGGATGCTTGGAGCAGGTAAGCTGCCGGCTGCCTCCTTTCCCCGTCTCCCGCCTCCCGTTCGTTGCTTGCCAGCCCGGCCGAAGGGAAGGCGGGAGGCAAGGAAAGGCCTCCCGAAAGGGAGGCGCAGCCCTTCAGGAGCCCGCCTCCCTTTCGGGAGGCCTTTCCTCGCCTCCCGCCTTCCCTTCGGCCGGGCTGGCAAGCAACGAACGGGAGGCGGGAGACGGGGAAAGGAGGCAGCCGGCAGCTTACCTGTCGCGAGCTGCAGGCATCCAAGCGCCCTCCCGCCTCCCCCCCTCTCCCCCCCACCTCACCTGGACGCCGACATTTGCTGTTTTGCCCTCTGCGCATGCGCAGTGTTCTGCACATGCGCAGAGGGCAAAACAAATGGCGGCGCCCAGGCGCCCCCCCCCCCGTCCCGCTTAAAAATTAAAAAATCTGGTCACTTTGTCCTAGGCTCACAAGCTTCTACCATAATATTACAACAAATCTTATAATATTACAATATTTACTGCAGTCTAAAAACTCTCGACCTTTATTTTACTATAAATGTATTGAAAATGTATCAGAAAAAAAATTCAAACACCCCATGCAAATCCTCACATAATACATCCCATTTTCATTAATTTATTGATTTTGTCATTTAACAGGACCAGCCAGACGCTTCAAAATCTCCTGTCTTTGCCAAGACCACTAGATGAAGCCAAACATTTGTCTTTCCTCCAAGACAGGGGTCTCCAACCTTGGCAACTTTAAGCCTGGCGGACTTCAACTCCCAGAATTCCCCAGCCAGCAAAGTTGGCTGGGGAATTCTGGGAGTTGAAGTCCGCCAGGCTTAAAGTTGCCAAGGTTGGAGACCCTCTGCTCCAAGACACTTGAGTTATGACATGCCAAAGATTTGGGTTTCATATATGAGATTCTCCTCCTCCCTCTTTTCCTTCAATCTTTCAAACGCCTTGTCCAAGTTTCCACATTGGCTCTTCATTCCTAACCTAATTTGTTGGAAAATGATCCTGGTACTGTATATGAGCCAGACAAGATCATGACCCAGCTCAATAAGATTGGAGTGGAGAGTCAGAGGGGAAACTTGGACAAAGTGGGTAAAAATGCCTTGGTGACATTTTGTGAAATTATTCTTTTAGACAAACCCTTTCAATTATTAGCGACCTTGGAGGTCTTCTAGTTCAAACCTATGCTTTGAGCAGGAGACCTTATACTGCTTCGGACAGATGGAATCAGAGTGATAAGCCAAAATTGAAACGAATGCTATTAGTATCCAAAATAAATTTAAAAAATAATGAAAAGGAAATAAAAATGCTGTGGGGAGGGAGGTAAAGCTGCAGGTATAGGTGATGAATCTGGAGAAATTGGGCACTACATCTCTCTGGGGCAATGCTATACTGCAGCATGTAGAACTAAAGATGGAAGATCACTGATCTGGAATGGCCTAAAACCCAAAGCCATTCCTCTTGCTGCAGTTGACCCAAAGTCTGTTTTTCCCCATCCATACCCTCTTAGCCTCCAGAAGGAACCCTGTTACTAGGTCAGAATGGGTTAATAGCAATAGCACTTAGACACATCTATACCACTTCACAGCCCTCTGTAAGCGGTTTACAGAGTCAGCCTATTGCCCCCCAACAATCTGGGTCCTCATTTTACCGACCTCGGAAGGATGGAGGGCTGAGTCAACCTTGAACCTGGTGAGATTCGAACTGCCAAATTGCAGGCAGCGGACAGTCAGCAGAGGTAGCCTGCAGTACTGCACTCTAACCACTAGCCACCGTGGCTCTGGTTAAAGATGTATAGCTGAGTATCATTAGCATATTGATGATACTTCACCCCATGCTGGTGAATGACCTCATCTACTAGTTTCATGTAGACTTTTAATAGAAGCAGGGAGAGTACAGAGCCCCATTTCAGAAACAGGGAGCCTTGGGTTAGATTTCTCAAAGACCCTTTTGGGACAATCACTGGATGCCCTGCAGATGCAATAAAGGCAACAAAATAAGAATGTTTTGTTGCACTTATTGTCATAAAGTAGGCCTTAAAAGTGACTCTTGCTCACGTTCAATCCGATGTGTTTCTTGTTTCCTTACAGCAGGCTGCAGTCATTTATGCTATTTATCTATGGAGATTCTCAGCCACCTAGGTCATGGTTGTCCCAAAGGTGCTTTCATCAAGAGGGAACTGGACTTTCTGGTTTTTCTTTGAAGACATTTCGCTTCTCATCCAAGAAGCTTCTTCAGTTCTGAATGAGAAGCGAAACGTCTTCAAATAAAAAAACCAGAAAGTCCAGTTGCCTCTTGAAAAAGCACCATTGGGACATTTATGCTATTGTTTCATCATCCAGAACTCCTCTGTAAACCAAGGGGAATCCCATGTTCAACAAGCAAAGTTAAGCATATCAGCCGAACACAGTTCGGCTGATTCCCTGGTGACTGGTTGGAACACCGCAGCATCAGGGGCTTTAGACCGAATTGCGCCTTTGCGACCTCTCCGCGGCAGTGGATCCCGGAAAGCTCCCTGGTTTACCGAGGAGCTCCGGGAGATGAAACGCCAGAAGAGACGTCTGGAGCGCCGCTGGAGGTCCAGCAAAACCGACTCCGACCGAACACTATTAAGAATTTACATCAGATCTTATTTAGTGGCGATAAGGGCGGCGAAACTATCCTATTTCTCCGCTCTTATTGCGTCCGCAGATTCTCGCTCAGCCGCCTTGTTCAGGGTGACTCGCTCCCTCCTTGTAAAAGGGGGGAGCGAGGAGCACTTGCAAGGCAGAGCTGAGGAATTTGCCGAGTTTCTGACGGATAAAGTCGCTCGGATTCGGTCGAACCTGGACTCTGGCTGGGCAGAGTCCATGGAGTTGACAGGGGCTAGTCTTAGTTCACCGTTGTGGGAGGAGTTTGGGCCTGTTTCTCCTGAGGATGTGGACAGAGCCATGGGGGCGATGGGGGCCTCCACCTGTTTAATGGACCCGTGCCCCTCCTGGCTGGTTTCGGCCAGCAGGGAGGTGACACGCGGCTGGATCCGGGCGGTGGTCATCGCTTCTTTGGAGGAGGGATCCGTACCGCAGTCATTAAAAACTGCGGTGGTGAGACCCCTCCTGAAGAAGCCTTCCCTGGATCCAGCCGACTTGAAGAACTATCGTCCGGTCTCCAACTTGCCTTTTTTAGGGAAAGTTGTGGAGAAGGTGGTGGCCACTCAGCTTCTGCGGCTTCTGGATGAAACAGATCATCTAGATTCCTATCAGTCGGGTTTCAGGCGCAGCTACAGTACAGAAACTGCCTTGGTCGCTCTGATGGATGATCTCTGGCGGGCCCGGGATGGGGGAAATTCCTCCATCCTGGTGCTACTTGACCTCTCAGCGGCTTTCGATACCATCGACCATGGTATCCTTCTGCATCGTCTTGGCGAGCTGGGAGTGGGAGGCACCGTTTTACGGTGGTTCTCCTCTTATCTCGCCGATAGGATGCAGTCGGTGTTGGCAGGAGGGCAGAGATCCACCCCTAGGCCCCTGTTATGCGGGGTGCCTCAGAGGTCGGTTCTCTCGCCCATCCTGTTTAACATTTACATGAAACCGCTGGGAGAGATCATCCGCAGACATGGGGTGTGTTTCCATCAGTACGCTGATGACACCCAGCTGTACATCACCACCCTGTCTGACTTCAGTGTGGCAGCCGATGTAATGTGTCGATGCCTGGACGACGTTAGGATCTGGATGGGGAGGAACAGACTCAGACTCAACCCCGACAAGACTGAGTGGCTTTGGATATTGCCTCCTAAGGATTATGACAACTATCCCTCCTTGGTTCTCGAGGGAGAGAAACTGACTCCCTTGGATCTGGTCCGCAACTTGGGGGTCCTCCTAGACCCACAGCTAAAATTGGAACACCATCTCACCGCTGTGGCTAGGGGGGCCTTTGCACAGGTTCGCCTGGTGCACCAGTTGCGGCCATACTTGGAGAAGGAGGCTCTACTCACGGTCACTCATGCCCTTGAAACCTCCCGTTTGGACTACTGCAACGCGCTCTACATGGGGCTACCCTTGAAAAGTATCCGGAGACTCCAGTTGGTGCAAAATGCGGCTGCGCGTGCTGTGGTGGGTGTGCCAAGGTACACCCACGTGACACCTATACTCCGCCAGCTGCATTGGTTGCCCATTAGTCTCCGGGTCCAATTCAAGGTGTTGATCATCATCTTTAAAGCCCTTCATGGCTTAGGACCAGGTTATCTCCGGGACCGCATTCTGCCTCATACTTCCCTCCGACCGGTTAGGGCCCACAGAGTCGGCCTCCTCCAGCTCCCGTCAGCCAAGCAATGCCGGCTGGCGGGTCCTAGGGGGAGAGCCTTCTCTGTGGCCGGCCCCGCGCTCTGGAACCAACTCCCCCCAGAGACCCAAACTATCCCCACCCTGCTGGCCTTCCGAAAAGCCGTTAAGACATGGCTCTTCCTGCAGGCAGGGGGAAGAGCTTAATTCCATCTACACTCTCCCCCGGGTATGTCTGGTGAGTGAATGGTGCTTTTATATTGTAATTTTTTAACTTTTAACTTTTATATTTTGATTTTAATTGAATTTATTGGTTTTCTTGTATTTTTTCTATGTTGTAAGTCGCCCTGAGTCCCTCGGGAGTGGGGCGGCATATAAGAAACCATAAATAAATAAAATAAATAAATAAATAAAACCCGTGCAAAGCCATAGCTGCCCTCCTATTTCAACTGACAGAAACTTCAACTGGACCATGCACCAATCTTCAGAAATATCTTCAAGATCTGTACGAAATCCAGCCAGGTCAAGTCTTTTGAAGATGGCGACGGAGGCAGACGCCTAGTCCCATCGCTGAAGACGGAGTGTAGGAAAAAGACCCAAAAACCTAGAGTTAGAGATAAGGCAGAAGCTATCAAAATAAGTCAATAGACATAAATTAGCTCCAAATATCACATATATCAACATCTAAAGGCTGGGACCAGCCGAACCCATAAAAAAAAAGAGAGAGAGAGAAGAAAACATCCAACCACGTGGAGCCAGAAATAGCTGGAGGAACGAGGCTCGGCAAGGCTCAAAACTACAGCAACTTATCTTCCTCGGTGAGAGAAGAAACAGGTATGCGTGACAGGGGGATCTGAATGAAAAGTGGATTGAGGACAAAAGCGAGTTGGTGTTAGAAGAGGGAGGAAAGAAAGAGTCTGGAAGAGAGGCTTCCCATAGAAAGAACGGTGTGATCGGAGCAAAAGAGAGATCGGAGACAACAGGAGGTGGATCGATAAAATAATCCTTTACTTTGAAACGGTGGTGATACTGGACGGTGGAGGGAAATAAAGGACAGAAAGAACTTACAGTAACTAAGCAGTTTTGAATGAGTGACATCTTGGAGGAAGGGAGAAAACCAGCACTTCCGGAAAGAAGGACAGAGGAAAAAAAAATTTAAAGGGACCCTGCAAAAAAGCCCCACTGACTTGTTGTCTTTAAAAAGGTGGAAAAACTGAGCTTAAAGGAAAGAAAAGAACGGTGAAATATAAAGAGGATTTGGAAGGGTGTTATCTAAGCAGCAGAAGGAAGCTGGGGTATATCTACATTGAAAGATTAATAATAATTACAACTTAAATTGAAGAGATATTGTTACTGATTTAATGAACATATTTACATTACATATTACTTAAACTATCTATATATCTATATCAGCTGAATTTTATATATTATAGGTATTATATGCATTAATTACTAATTAATTAACACAAACTAATTAGTGACCATGTCAGGCACAACCCAAAAAAACACCACCACCAAATACCCACAAATGAAAGACATCGAAAACAGCAGCAACCCAAACAACCCCAGCACACAAGGAACAGACTCTATTGTGACCTGCAGAGCATGCTCCATGTACACTCTTATGCCCACAGAACTCCAAAACTACATATGTACCAAATGCAAACTAATCAAATTACTAGAAGAAAAAGTAGAAGATCTAGAGAAAAACCTAAACACCCTCAAACTCAATCAACAAAACGAGAAACCCCAAACCTCACAAAAAGAACATGCACAAAAAGAACATAAAAATGACCAAGCAACTTCCACTACAGGTAACCCCCCAGAGGAAGAAAGCAGATGGACACATGTCACCCACAGAAAAAAACACAAACCAAACACAAAACCACAGTCCAAACCAACCCACCCAGACCCAACCCCACTGACTCTAAGCAACCAATACCAGGGACTTCCAATAGAAGATAACGCACAGACACACAGAAAAGAAACACCAGAAAGAACGCTCAACAAAGCAGCACCACCAAACACCACTACAACACAGAAAGAAACTCCCCAAACAACCCCAAGCAAAAAGAAAAGGCGAGTACTGGTAATAGGAGATTCAATCCTCAGAGGAACTGAACCCGCCATCTGTAGACCAGATAACCAATCCAGAGAGGTATGCTGCCTTCCAGGAGCCAAAATCATAGACGTAGCAGAGAAAGTAACCAAAATAATAAAACCCACAGACTATTACCCCCTACTATTACTCCATGTAGGAACAAATGACACAAAAAAGAACTTGAAAACAATACAGAACGACTATGAGCAACTAGGCAAGAACGTCAAAAACCTAGGTGCGCAAGTAGTCTTCTCATCCATACTACCAACAAGAGGAAAACACCCAGCAAGGGAACAAAGAATCCTACAAGTAAACCACTGGCTAAAGGGTTGGTGTCGCCAAAAAAACTTTGGATTCCTAGACCACGGACTGCACTACCTCCAAGATGGACTTTTGGCAAGGGACGGGTTACATCTCACAAAGACTGGGAAGAATGTCCTCGGAAAAAGACTGGCCCAACTTGTCAGGAGGGCTTTAAACTAAAATCGCGAGGGGAGGGTGACCAATCTACAGGATCCCCGGGGCCCAACTCCAAGCATGGACCCCAAGCAAACAAAACAAACAATGAACCAAAAAGGGATGGGGAAGAAAACAAACTCAAACAACAAATAAGAGACAAAGAAAGAACACCCACAACCAGGCACAAAGAACTCAAATGCCTCTACACAAATGCACAAAGCCTAGGGAATAAACAAGGTGAACTTGAAATATTAATGCACGAAGGTACACATGACATAGTCGGAATAACAGAAACTTGGTGGGATGAATCACACGATTGGAACACACAGATAAAAGGATACAAACTCTTCAAAAAAACCAGATCACATAAAAAAGGAGGTGGTGTTGCACTGTATATAAAGGACCACTATGTAGCTACAGAGCTACAAGTAACCAAGGAAGAAAACCCATTAGAATGCATTTGGGTCAACATAAAAGAAAAAAAGAACGACACAACAATAGGAGTATACTACAGACCACCAAACCAAACAGAAACAATGGACACCCTTTTTACCAACCAGCTAAATAACATATACAAGAAAAACAACATTGTAATAATGGGAGACTTCAACTACCCGGATATCAACTGGAAAACCAACTCAGCACCAAGTGAGAAATCTAACAGATTCCTAACCAGCCTAGCTGACAACTTCATTGTCCAAAAAGTGGAGGAGGGAACTAGAGGGGCAGCCATACTGGATTTAATACTTACAAACAGAGAAGAAACAATAGAAGGAGTTGAAGCTGCAGGAACACTTGGCAAGAGTGACCACGTAATACTAAAATTCACCATAAAGCAAACACAAATAACTGAACATAACAACACCTATATCCCAGACTTCAAAAAAGCCGACTTCAATAAACTCAGAGAAAACTTGGGGAAGTTCCCTTGGATGAAAGCACTAAAGGGTAAAACAACTCAAGAAGCCTGGGAGATCCTAAAAAACACGATCTTAAAAGCCCAGAACACCACAATACCGATGAGGAAGAAAAACAAAAAATCCAAAAGGAAACCAGCATGGCTAAACAAAGACCTCACCGATAAACTGAATGAAAAAAAAGATAAATACAAAACATGGAAAGATGGGCACATAACCAAGGCAGAGTACCAACAGACAGCCAGAATCTGTAAAGAAAAAATCAGGACAGCAAAGGCCCAGAATGAACAAAGACTCGCAAAAAAAGTCAAAGACAACAAAAAAAGCTTCTTCCAACACATAAACAACAAGAAAAAAATCAAAGAAACAGTTGGTCCACTAAGGAGAGAAGACGGCAAAGAAGTAACAGACAACACAGACAAAGCAGAGCTACTGAACACATTCTTCGCATCAGTCTTCACACAAAAGGAAACTGCAGCTCAACTACCCAGCAACACAAAAATAAAAAACAGATTCGAAGCAAGACTCAACCTAAGCAAAAATACAGTAAGAGATCACCTATCTGAACTTAATGAATACAAAGCACCAGGACCTGATGGATTACACCCCAGAGTCCTAAAAGAACTAGCAGAAGTCATTTCGGAACCACTGCACCACATCTTCCACAAATCCTGGAACACAGGGGAACTCCCCGAGGACTGGAAAAGAACTGATGTGGTCCCCATCTACAAAAAAGGTAAAAAAACAGACCCAGGAAACTACAGACCAATCAGCCTAACATCAATACCTGGGAAAATACTGGAAAAAATAATTAAAAACCAGATCTCACATCATCTAGAAACAAACCAAGTAATAACCAACAGCCAACACGGATTTGTTAAGAACAAGTCATGCCAAACCAACCTCATTTCATTTTTCAACACTGTGACCAAATTAGTAGACCAGCGAAATGCAGTAGACATCATATACCTGGACTTCAGCAAAGCATTTGACAAAGTAGACCACAACCTACTTCTTCATAAGCTAGAAAAAAGCGGGATAGACAGCTACACAACCAGATGGATTAACAACTGGCTGACCAACCGTACCCAACGAGTAGTCCTCAATGGCTCTAAGTCCACATGGAGAGAAGTAAGCAGTGGCGTACCACAAGGTTCCGTCCTAGGCCCAGTACTCTTTAATATCTTCATAAATGACCTAGATGAGGGAATAGCAGGAGAACTAACCAAATTTGCAGACGATACCAAGCTGGCGGGAGTAGCAAACACCCCAGAGGACAGACTCAAAATCCAGAGGGACCTTGACAGACTCGAACACTGGGCCCAAACCAATAAAATGAAATTTAACACGGAGAAAAGTAAAATTCTACACCTAGGTAAGAAGAATCAAAAATACACATACAAACTGGGTGAAACCACACTCAATAGCAGCGATTGCGAGAGGGATCTTGGAGTCTTGGTAGACAGCCAACTAAATATGAGCCAGCAGTGTGCAGCAGCAGCCAAAAAGGCCAACGCAGTCCTGAGCTGCATAAACAGAGGGATACAATCAAGGACCAGAGAGGTACTAGTACCACTCTATAAAGCCTTGGTCAGACCACACCTAGAGTACTGCATCCAGTTTTGGTCACCACACTACAAAAAAGACATTGAAACCCTAGAGAAAGTGCAGAAGAGAGCAACCAGGATGATAAAGGGTCTGGAAAATAAAACATACAAAGAGCGGTTGCAGGAACTGAGCTTGGCCAGTCTGGCGAAGAGAAGGACCAGGGGTGACATGATAGCAGTGTTCCAATACTTGAGGGGATGCCACAGAGAGGAGGGGAGCAGGCTGTTCTCTATAGCACCAGAAAGCTAAACAAGGAATAACGGATGGAAGCTGACCAAGGAGAGATTCAACCTGGAAGTGAGGAGAAACTTTCTGACGGTGAGAGCGATCAACCAGTGGAACAGCTTGCCAGCGGAGGTTGTGAGAGCCCCAACACTTGCAACCTTCAAGAGGAGACTGGACTGCCATCTGTCTCAAATGGTGTAGGAACTCCTGCTTGAGCAGGGGGTTGGACTAGATGACCTACAAGGTCCCTTCCAACTCTAATAATAAATCTAAATCTAAAGATGTCTGGAGTGGACCACTTCAATTGCCTTCTTGCACTGAAACACTTCAAGGCAACCAAAAAGTGATCTCACAGGGACAAATGAATAATAGTAATTCACACACACCCAAAGAAAAATCTAGTTCAATCATATATATCTATAGTTATGCACAATTTTTTTTGTTAGAAATAACTCGGTTGAGGACCAGTACAGCTGAAAACTTCAGATAGATATCGTAAAAAAATAAACCAAGATCTATATTACAGTTCACTGAAGTTTATCAAAATCAAAAGAGCTTAATCTGATAGTTCTATACTCTTACTTAAGAGTAAGTTCCACTGACTGGCACTGTGCTTAATGCTGAATTGTGCTCTCTCTCTCTCTCTCTCTCTCTCTCTCTCTCTCTCTCTCTCTCTCTCTCTCTCTCTCTCTCTCTCTCTCTCTCTCTCTCTCTCTCTCTGTGTGTGTGTGTGTGTGTGTGTGTGTGTGTGTGTGTGTTTATCTGTTTGGTATAATTCAATCCCAATTTCACTGTTTTAAAAATCTGTTTTTACCCCTGTCATGACCAAATTTAAGACTGGACATTTGCTGGAATGTCAACTTAACCAACTTTGGAAGAACATCAAGAAAGCCAAGATTGAGGTTTAACACTTGGCTATCATATTTATTAGCTTGGATGCTTGTTTTCTACTGGAAGCCAGTCGAAGTGGTGAACTGAGGCCCATCTTATATATTACACACACACACACACACACACACACACACACACACACACACACACACACACACACACACACAACTATATGGCTCAGACATGCAAGTAAAATAGACTGGCTGGATCGTTGTACTGCTCTTAATGTCAGCTGTTGCCAGAAATAAAGCAGCTAAATGCTCCACTGGAGAATAAAAAAAATGAACCCAGCCATTTCTGCAGGGCTGGACTTAGTTCCATTCTAAGCCAAGTTAAAGGACTCCCAAGGGCCTCCTATGCACTCTCCGTGTTTCCCTTCTGCCAAACCAGAGGCAGAGATACAGTACATGTGAAATAGCCCATTTGTGCAGACAGTCTTTGCCTTCCATCTGTCCTGGGCTGTTCTGCCAAAAGTTTTGGCAAGGCAGCATGGTGTGTGTGTGTGTGTGTGTGTGTGTGTGTGTGTGTGTGTGTGTGTGTGTGTGTGTGTGTATGTTAAAAATCCACTCTTCAGGTTGGCAAGACAACGAGTAGCTGTGCTCAATTTCCCTACATCTGGAAACTTGGATGTTGCTGTTCTTCCCTGTCCGCTTTGTAATGAGAGAAAAGACATGCTGTTCCCAGCTGCAGGAATGTCGTAAAGAGCCCAGCACAGGAGACTGGATTGGTTCTCTCTGCTCACAAGGATACTATATCACTGCTATCAGTGACAGCAGAGATTTTTACTACTCCAGTGATCTGGGTTGTACATGTCTTTTGACATTTAAGAAGAAAAGTAACGTTGTGGCATTCAGGGCATTTCTAGCATACAGGCTATCTTTACTGCCCAAGCATAGCATAATTCTGCCTGCCTGCCTGCCTGTCTGCCTGTCTGTCTCTGTATGTATGTATGTATGTATGTATGTATGTATGTATGTATGTATGTATGTATGTATGTATCAGGGGTGAGATGCTCACTTACCCAGACCGGTGCACTGCTCCGCGGTCCTTCATGCTTTGTGCGCACGCGCGCACCCTACGCGCGCGCACCCTCGCGCGATTTTGCTTCTGCACAGAAGCAAAATCGGGCCGAAATCTTGTGAGGGAATGCGCGCGAGAGAGAGATTTTGACGTGATTTTACTTCCGCGCATGCGCAGAAGCAAAATCTCACTGAAATCTCGCACACGCACGCGTCCCCTCGCAAGATTTCGGCGCGATTTTGCTTCTGCGCATGCGCAGAAGCAAAATCGCCCAAAAATTCACAAAAAAGAGAGGGTGACGCGCGCGACTGCCCGGTGGAGACGGTACCGGAGCAGTCGCGCGCATATTGGAGTATCGGCGGGTCCCTACCGGAGCTCTGCACTGGACCGCACCGGTAGGAACCCACCCCTGGTATGTATGTATGTATGTATGTATCGGGTGGGTTCCTCCCAGTTCGGATCAGTTCACCCAAACTGGTAGCGACCCGCTGGTGATGTTACGGTGATGTCACCGACCCGGTTCAGTCGGTGCCGGTCCGTGGGCGCTGCCATCTCTTTTTTTTTTGAATTTTTTTCGAAAATTTTTTTTGAATTTTTTTTAAATTTTTTTTCTTCTGAGCATGGGCAGAAGCCGAGTTTCCGGCACTGTGCATGCGGTCGCCATCTTGTTTTTGGCTTTTTAAAAAAAATTATTTTTCGGCACACCCACACGGCGCGGGAGGAAGTGAACCGGCAGCGAGGTAAGTTAGAATCCATCCCTGGTATGTATGTATGTATGTATGTATGTATGTATGTATGTATGTATGTATGTATGTATGTATGTATCTCTATCTATCTATCTATCTATCTATCTATCTATCTATCTATCTATCTATCTATCTATCTCTATCTATCTATCTATCTATCTATCTATCTATCATCTAATCTATCTATCTATCTATCTATCATCTTATCTATCTATCTATCATCTACCTACCTATCTATCTATCTATCTATCTATCTATCTATCTATCTATCTATCTATCTATCTATCTATCTATCTATCTATCTATCTATCTTCCAATAGACCTTTCAGAGACCTATCCTCATTTCCTGCTCTGTTTACATGTTGCCTAGCAACCATGTGGAGTCTGAATTTTTCCATTGAATAATATAAGATGTACAGATTCTATACAATGGGTATTTCATCCCAAGCCAATCAAATTATTATTCAGTTTCAGTTTCAGTTGTAGTTTTTGTTTTCTTTTGCTTCAGGTTTGCCTGAGTATATTTACTACAAGTAAATATATTCAAGCCAAATAAAATTCAGCTTTCATCCGTGCATTCGGAACATTTAGAGAGTCAATTGGCGCATTGGTTAAGGTGCTGGACTAGAAACATGGTTGGCATGGAAGCAGGTAAATGACTTTCAGATAGTCATTTTTTCTCAATGCTAGACTGAGAAATCCAAAATATCCCAGAGTAAAGCAGTGGCAAATGCTAAACCACTTCTGCAATGTTGCCGAGAAAACCATATGGAAATTGCCAGAAGTCAAGGCTGACTTGAAAGCATTATATTTTTTTTAAAAAAGTGGGGGCCATCTATATCTCATCTTTTCTTTACAGGCTTGCTTAGCATGCAACAACACCTGGCTGATCCTATCTGGAATGGTCCAATAGGTTGAGTTGGCTAGTGGGTGGTCATGTTCTGTAGCTCAATGATAGAGAAGTTCCTTAATATCTAATGTCTTCAGATAAGGATGGGGATGACTGTATCTTGCTCAATGGGAAATTGATAAGAATAGACAATTGCTTTTATACACCTCATTGTTGTATACTGTGACAAGGTTGGGTGGTTAAACAGATAAATGCATAGACAGTCTGTCACAAGGCCAACCAAAACCTCTTTTATTCCAGGTTTGCTCACACTCTCTATCCAAACTTAGATTTTTATTCTACCAACTATCTTGAATAATATTATCTTCATCCCACCAACCAAAAGCAAATGCCATGAACTGACATTTACTCAGGAACCAGGGCAAGAAAATTTAAGAGAGCTTTCCTAGAAAATCTTTCCTCTCTAAACAAGGGCATTTGTTGACCTGAGCTGTCCTTGTAGGTGATTGATGTATAAATGCACAGTTGGGACAGGTAGTAGGCAGGCACCCAAGACCAGCTGAAGCCCAGACCTGCTTTCCATAGGTAATTAGTCTAAATATTGAGGGCTTTGGGGAGTTATTTTTTTCTAGTTAATTAAAAACTGCTGCCTGCTTTTCCAAAATCTCAAAGTAGCTTTCATGTTTCTGCATAGGCAGCTGGTTGCCATAAATTATAAATTCTGGAAAATTAGATCTACCAGAACTGAGTTGCAAAACCCTGAGCAACTGTTAGATGAGAGTTAAGAGATGCAGAAAATTCTAACTTTTTGTTGTCATCTTGTGATCATCCAGATTTTTGCAGCTCAGCTCTGATAGCCTATGAAAAATGAAAGTAAACTTGCCCTGTACAGATTTGATTATTAGAGACTACTGATACTCCTTTTGACATTGTTCAAAAGATAAAATCGTATTTCTGCTCTTGCAAGCTGCAATTGTGTATTTGGCTGTAGCATTGGAAAGGAATCCTCCACCTTGCTTGTTAGTATAGAAATTGCTCCCTCCATTTGCCAGAGACTGATCAGTAGCTATCTTTCACTCTATCCATATTTTATTGTTTGCATGAAGAAAAAGTATGAGAGATGCTAACTATGAAAAACGTATTTGAACTTGCTATTTTGGGTCATTCAGGGAAGAAGAATCTCTTTCAGGACATCTTTCCTACGTCTTTTAAATATACTAGTTATTTTTGTCAAGAAAATACATGCTAGGTTGTGAAGTCACCAGGAGTCAAAGATTTTACTTTTATCTTAAAGTAGTATGTGGTCTTTCTATCTGAGCGCAATTACGCATACTCTTGATCAGTGGTGGGTTCCTACTGGTGCGGTCCACTCCGCTGTTCCGGTGGGGACCCGCCGTTTGTGCAATTTGCGTGCGACGGCTCCAGTGCTGTCTTCGCCAGTCCGTCGCGTGGCGCCATCTTTTTTCTGAATTTTTGGCAATTTTTTGCTTCCTGCGCATGCGCAGAAGCAAAATTTTGCAAGCGGACGCGTGCATGTGTGAGATTTCGGTGATTTTTTGCTTCCGCGTATACGCGGAAGCAAAAAATCATTGAAATTGCACATACGCACGTCCCCTTGCAAGATTTCGGTGATTTTTTGCTTCCTGCGCATGCGTGGAAGCAAAATAGTGCAAGGGGACACACGCACATAGCGAGCATGCATGCACGGGAAATGTGATGATGCGCATGCAGCGCACCGGTAGCCAGGTAAGAGGAACCCGCCCCTGCTCTTGATCCTAATATTCAAAAGAAAGAACTATTTATATTTTTTATACCTTATAGTAGTTGATACTTTAGATGAATGTTTGTTCATCCGAAGTTCTCCAGCTTTTTGGAGCCAGTGAATGCCAGTGAAAGCCATTTTCAGAGCATGTTGCGGGTGGAATGGGACAACTTGCCATGGCTAATGCACCAAGGCCAATTAGCCACGGCCAACTTGCCTTGGCCAACTCGCTAGGGAACAATTCACACACGACAATTCAACAATTCAATTCAATTATTTAAAATAATGTTAAAAATATTTTAATTTTTGTCATTCACATTTCATTTTATCCCTCCTTTTGGCATCCTTTTAATCATTCTGTTCCACCATTTCTTTGATATTAATGTAACTCTTGTCCCGTGGTGAGCTGTCCGGCAGTGAGTTGGCTGTGGTGAATTGCCTGTGATGAGTTGTTGTAGACCCGTTGTGTGCATTCAAATACAATTTCTGCAATAGAAGGTACCCATTTTCAAAATGTCTGCCATAGTGCTTCTGTCCAGTTGTAAAATCCCAATTCACCAAAAGACAAAATGGCATGCTGGATCTGTGCCTCTCCATTTTACACTCCCCCCAACTGCCCATTAAGAATTCTGCTGTTGCCCCCACATTATGGATCACTTTGCCCCGAGAGATGAGGCAAGCCCCCCCCCCCACTTTCCTGGCCTTCCGCAAAGGGGTCAAAACTCAGCTGTACAGCCTTGCGTGAGGGTCACAGAGGACTATGCAATCCTGGGGCTGAGTAACCCTCTGTGTGTATTAACGATTGCTAAATGCCCATTTTGAAATTGTTTTTACCTTTTTGAAATTTTATAATGTTATATTTTATAATTTAAAAAATATGGACCGCCTTCTCCAACATACCTCCCTAAGACTGATTAGAGCCCACAGAGTTGGTCTGCTGGTGGTCCCGTCAGCCAAACAATGTTGGCTGGCGGGCCCACAAACGAGGGCCTTCTCTGTGGCAGCACCGGCTCTCTGGAATACATTACCCCCTGAGATTCGCATTATTCCCACCCTACCAGCCTTCAGAAAAGCAGTAAAAACATGGCTTTGTCGACAGGCCTGGGGCCAATGATTTTAATACAACACCGATCACTCTTGGCCCCATGAATGATTTATTGTATGGGTTTTTAAATTGTGGTTTTTAATGTTTTTAAATGTTTTAATATCTATTGTTTTTAATGCTTTTTATATTTGTTGTTGCATGTGAATTTTTACTGTTGTGAGCCGCCCAGAGTCTCTGTGGAGTGGGTGGCATACAAATGCAACTAATAAAAAATAAATAAATTTTAAATTAGTTTTAATATTTTAATGTTAATTTCATATGTAGTTTATATATATATATATATATTGATTACCTCATACACCACCCAGACTCCCTCTCTGAGAGAGAGGGACGGTTAAGAAATAGAATAAACAAACAAACAAACAAGAATTCCAATTTATCTTTGTCCTTTTCTGGGCAGAAGGGCACATTTATAGAAGAGGCACAATAGCAATAGCAATAGCACTTAGACTTATATACCGCTTCATAGTGCTTTACAGCCCTCTCTAAGCGGTTTACAGAGTTCAGCATATTGCCCCCAACAATCTGGGTCCTCATTTTACCGACCTCAGAAGGATGGAAGGCTGAGTCAACCTTGAGCAGGTGAGATTTGAACAGCTGAACTGCTGAACTGCAGTGCTGCACTTTAACCACTGCTCCACCTCGGCTCTATACACAAGACTGCAGTCACTCACAATTTTATTTTCCAGAAAAACCTATGTAAAGTAAGGTCATTCCTCGGAAGGCTGGTGCCTTGCTATGCAATATGTCGGCACTTTTAAAACACTGAGTGTAATTAATAATATTTCAAAATGTAAGAAATCTCTTTGTCTCTGTCTCTCTCTGCAAATTCATGTGGAAAGAACATATTGATTCTTATGCTTGGTCAAATACTTTTTAATGTCAGTTTGGCAGATCCAGGTCTGTATAAGAAACCTGGCTTAAATATAGTTCTTCAGAACCTGATGGGAAGCAGCTGTTTAGTCCAGGGCACGCTCTTCTAGTAATAAAATACAAGGTTAGAACATAAAGCACTTAAATTTCAAGGTCGTTTACATTTACAGGATTTTGGAAGGGCATTTCCCATTGTAGGTGCTTTGCAAATGTCTACACTTTGCTAATGTGTTAGGGAACTCTGGAAGTTGAAGCCCACACAGCTGGTACCTACATTGTGAAAGACTGTTTAAGGAGAAAATATAATCATTCTGGATTATCCCCATTTATGGAATTAACACTATAATAGATTTCACCTGCTGTTTATTAAGAAACGATTCAAGGTCAAGGTTCCGACTAATTAAAGCAATAAGAAGTGAGAGTTGGTTTAATGTTAAGGTTCCAATTATTGAAACCCAACCAATTCAGCACTCTGAGACTTGCAGCTTTTTCAAAGAACTATTTTCATTTGTGCCGATACGATGTACTCAATAAAACAATTCTTTGAGAAAGCTGCAAGTCTCAGAGTGCTGAATTGGTTGGGTTCATTAGTCAGAACCTTGACATTCAGAAGCTAAGACTACCTTGGTTAGGAAATAGGATTAATTTGAAACAATCTACATGCTATTTATAAAACCTAAAATGAAACCAACCTGTCATAAAATTTAATCTTCCGACATTTACCTTCTGTTGTAAAAATCCACTCACTCTGCCAGTTGAACTGTGTAATCTTGAGATTTCCCGTGTTTATAACCCAGTAAAAGTCACACTTGTTTTCTTTATTTCAATGACATATTCTCAGAGAAACAATTGTGCATTTTGTTTCGAGATACAACTCAGGGACACCCATTTTGACCCCTGCCTTAGCGAAGGGTCAAACTTTTATCACCCAGTTCGGATAACTTTATTTTCTTTTACTAGAACATAATTAAACCTCTTGGAATTCAGTACAATAGATGCAATGTAGCCCCTGAGAATTAAAATAGAGATTAGACCTGGGGTCTCCAAACTCGGCCATTTTAAGACTTGTGGACTTCAACTCCCAGAATTCCCCAGCCAATAAAGCTGGCTGGGGAATTCTGGGAGTTGAAGTCCACAAGTCTTAAAGTGACCGAGTTTGGAGACCCCTGGATTAGACAAAGGCATGGATGATTGTAGTTTTTAGTAATGGTTGGTATCATTACTAAAGTCGTCAGGAGTCAAGTGCACCTCGAAGAAGACTTATTTCGTTTCTTTGAGACCTAGTCACATAGGCTGACAGAAGCTGGGCAGGTGTCAGTATCAAATTCATTTTTGTAAAAACAATCTGCCAAACCACCATTTATGAGGAAAGGAAAATCACCATTTCCCCCATGTTCATCTTCTATGATAACTAAAGCACCACTATTTGTGGTGCAGTTGATCATCCAGCCATATTACTGTACATATTACTTTGTGGCTGTAATCCTAAAATGAACACTCTCTGAAGTTGCCACAGCAATTGCTTATAGAAATAGATGCTGCTTTTCCTTGATGCGGTAAGGAAATTATTTTTATAATTTGTTTATTAATTAATTAATTTATTTATTTAATAGGTTTGGATTTGGTTTTTTGGTTTTATTTAGCGTAGCTTTTCTGATCATTATGTTGTAAATTTTTTGTATTAAAGTTAGGACATCTATAGTCTAATAAATCTTGCTTCAAAATCCAAACCCAGGACATTGAAAGCAAATAAGTTTCAGTCCTCCAAATATGTAATTGAGGAATGATTGCTGGTAAACAGCTCAGCCGCTTCAGGAAAAAAAAACAATGCCTGAGTTAGGAAATGACAATCCAATTATCTGTCACACCCAAGTCCCATTGGGCTTCGTCTGTGTAGAGTCAAGACTCTCTATGACACAGAGAATAGATATGTTCTTGGCGGATTCTTGCCTTTTGTGGTTTAGATTTATTATGAACTTGCTAGCACTAATGAAGCAGATTGGACTACAGAAAATTGCAGGATGGAGTGTACTTTTTTTTTAAAAAAATGAAGAATGCCTTTGAGGAATCATGTATAAAAAGTTAAAGATCTCATGTATTAAAAGTCAACTACTGGTGACTATACCAAAATGACTATGTTCTTCTTGGTCCAATGCAAAAATAGTTTGCCATTATCTTCTTTCAGAATTTTTTATTTATACATTATAAAATAGAGGATGAAACATAGATATTTGAAAGAAAAGTAGTGTAGGTGGACTTCAGACTTGTTTTATTCTGCTCCCTATTTTATTTTTTATTTTCATTTTATCAGGATCCAAAACTTATTAACAAGACCCAACTGCAAAAGACTTAAGAGTTTAGGAAAATTCACTCTAGCCTCTGTCTTTCCATTGTAAACGCATCTTTCCAAATAGCTTATCACACACATTTCATCATTTTAGCAATAAAATCAAAGTGCAGAATAATTATTTCTTAATTATTATTGTTTATTTTTATTTTATTTATTTATTTGTCAAACATGTATAGGATAGTAGTAGTTTGTATAAACATAACATAAGTAAAAAAGTAACAATAAAAGAGGACAATAGGACAGTAGGACAGGGACGATAGGCACAGTGGTGCGCTTATGCACGCCCCTTACAGACCTCTTAGAAACGGGGAGAGGTCGACTGTAGACTGTAGACTTAACCTTAAAGTTTTTGGGGCTTGGGGAAGAAACCACAGAGTCAGGTAGTGCATTCCAGGCATTGATCACTCTGTTGCTGAAGTCGTATTTTCTGCAGTCGAGTTTGGAGCGGTTTACATTTAGTTTGAATCTATTACATGCTCGTGTATTGCTGCGGTTGAAGCTGAAGTAGTCATTAACAGGAAGGACATCTTGGTATATAATTTTATGAACTACATTTATATCAGATCAGAGGCAACGTAATTGTAAATTGTCTAATCCCAGTATTTCAAGTCTGGTGGAATAAGGTATTTTGTTGCGAGCGGAGGAGTGAAGGATTCTTCTTGTGAAATATTTCTGGACTCTCTCGATTGTATTTATGTCTGATAGGCAGTGCGGGTTCCAGACAGGTGAGCTGTATTCCAGAATTGGTCTAACAAATGTTTTGTATGCTCTGGTTAGCAGTGTAATATTGCCAGAGAAGAAGCTACGAAAGATTAGATTAACAACTCTTAGTGCCTTTTTGGCAATGTTGTTACAATGGGCTCTAGAACTTGGGTCTTTGGATATGAGTACTCCAAGGTCTTTGACAGAGTGAGGGTCATCTACAAGTTCGTTTCCTCCAAGTTTGTATTTTGTATTCTGATTCTTATTGTTGTTAAAACAGGAACTGGGAATCCTTGCTCATTTCACCAAGAACTGTATCCTAATACCAAATGCTTTGGGGTGCCAAAATGCAAAGCAATGAGACAGTTGCCGGTAAAAATCAGGACTCTGGGAATCTGAGAGTAGGAATTTCAAGCAGTACATCCTTGCTAAGAATCGCTGTGCCATCCCATGACTGGCTCACTCACTCCATCTAGATTATCCTTGATCAAGTCAAGATTGAGCTAGCCCAGTCTCTACCAGTAGGGCTGTTGCAAAGTCATGTGAAGTTCTATTCACCTTTGATAGCATGTGGGATGAGGTGAAGTTGTGAAGAGCATGTGGAATTGGTATAGTCACTTAGACATGAGGAACTTTACTGATTTGATTTAATTGCTGGATGTTGTGCTTGCAGGAGATGTGCAAGGTAAGCAATTGTTTTATTCCCCTGAAGTCAGCAAGCACTCAGGAGGAGCTTTCAGTAGCTTTCAGAACTTCACAAATGCTTTGCAAAATGCTTATTGGGGCTTCCTTAGTTCTTCTTTCTGTTCAGCTCTCTTTTATGGAGGACCAGGTTTGCAAAATAGTTTAATTGATTTAATTTGGGCTTGCCAAGGACATAACTGGGTGGAATTATTATAACTCTGTGCATGACTGAGTTTGTTTTAGATTAAGTGTAACCCTTGCCAGGGTTAGTTGGCTGGGTCAGCAAATCCCTTTTTGGCATTCTTCCAATATTGTTAAATATTCCCATTTCCTGCTTAACGCAATTAAATATGTTGTATGAATGTTGCATTGTGATAAACTCTGATCCACTAATTTTATTTTATTTTATTTATCAGCTAACAACAATAACAAAAATCAAGCCTTAGTTTTGGCAGTATAATAAATAATTTAAAAATCCAGATAAATCTTTGGCCAAATAAGACACTATAATCTATTCATTTCTGCATAAGATGCTGTGGTAGAGTAAGCAAACCTAATATTGAAGGAACATCTATGGTAAGGTCAATTTTCTACCAATTGGCATTATGGTGACCTAAATACCGTATTTTTCGGAGTATAAGACGCAGCACTGCCGCCGCCTCCAGCCGGCCACCATTAAAGAGACTCAGCCAAACAATACGGGAGGGGAGAAAGAGGATCCACGGAGTGCAAAGCGGAGCGCAATTGCCGACTCTCCCCCCCCATCCCCGAGGGAAGAAGGAACCGCGATGTGACGGGGAACAAATCTCCCCCACCGCCCCCAAGAGGCAGTTGGAAATAAAGCCGGGCGGAGACATGGCGCCCCCCACTGCACACGCACGCACCCAGATACCCCACGGCAGCCCTCTCCGCATGTCTCGCGTTGTAACCGGGCTGCCGCCCTCCCGATTCTTACCCGCCACTGGCTCTTTCTTGCCTTCCTAATCTACTGGCGGGAAAGGGGGGAACGGACAGCAGCAGCCGCCAGAACACCACGCAGCAGGGTATTTAGTCCGAGACATGGCTGGTCTGCTCTCCTATCCCCACCCTGAAAGGGCAGCTGGGCTTCAAGCCAGTTCATCTAACCCGACTCCGCTGTTTCTACCTCTCCGCTGTTTCTACGCTCGAGCCGTATGACTGGAGGAGGAATTCTGGGAGTTGAAGTCCACAAGGCTTAAAGCTGTCAAGTTTGAAGACCCCTGGGTTAGGGGTGCAAGGGTCTTCAAACTTGGCAAGACTTTTTACAACCATGTACACTTTTTACAAACTTCAAACTTGACAGCTTTAAGCCTTGTGGACTTCAACTCCCATTCCTGAGCTAGCATGACTGGAGGAGGAATTCTGGGAGTTGAAGTCCACAAGGCTTAAAGCTGTCAAGTTTGAAGTTTGTAAAAAGTGTACATGGTTGTAAAAAGTGTACATGGTTGTAAAAAGTATTCTGCTACACTGGTATTTTATTAAATAATATATTACTACACCATTTGGTTCAGAATACTTTTTTCCTTGTTTTCCTCCTCTAAAATCTAGGTGCGTCCTATATTCCGGTGCGTCCTATACTCCGAAAAATACGGTAAGTGGAAGACTTGCTATTGAAATCTAATCTCAATTCAGAAATATTTAGTAAGAGGAATTGATCAAAGGCTGAATCTATAAGGTTCTTGTGAGACCCATATATGCAAAGCTCTGGAATAAATATATAGGATTGCATTTTAAAGTTCTCTCTTTTGATCCTTCCCCCTTTTTGTAGGGAAAAGGGATAAGAAGTGGATTTTGATGCAAATCAAGATGCAGCAAAGGAAATATTTCTGAAAGAAAAAGACAAAAGATCAGCCGCTGCTGATTAACACACAATATTTAGAATTATAATTTAAAATTGCTTTGCAGGGTAGTAGTCAATGTGGTGGCCTGGCTTTTCCTTATGCTAATCCTGTTAATGAATAACAGGATTTGTGTGCCCAACTACTGCATAAATGCTCTCTAATTCTACAGCATTGCCCATGGCAAAAAATGTAAGCCTGTGGCTATTAAATAATAATGAAATCCAAGAAGCAGATGCTACATAGGCGATGGTATAAGCATCGTGCACAGAATGAAAGGATTTTCCCCCTTCTTTCAACATTAAAGCATCAGACTCAGGGATAAAGCAAAATATAATGCTTCTAGAACAAAAGGAATCTCCAGTGAAGCGTGGTATCTTCTCTGCAATAAGTTTTTCTGCAATAAACCAGTCAGATTTCTGCTAGTCAGCCATGCCTATACAGTACAGTAAAACAGCCTTCACCATGCAGCCTGTCATAGAAGTATGATTGATGGGTTCTTAGGACAAAATTTTCTCTATATTCCTACCAGACTCTAGGTAGGACCCACTGTCTGATCATACATGGGCTTGAGATAAGAGGCTGTTCTGCAGAACTGCCATCAGTTTTTAAAACACTGTTTTTCATGAACTAAAATTATTTCAAATACAGGTTGCTATTTAAAAAAATAGCTTGAGATCCGTCAATAGAAAAAGTGAAATCTAAAAATATTTTAATAATTAAACATGAGTTCAATGAGATTCCATTAATGTATTTTATAATAATAATTTTGCAACCTACTAGAGAGGGTGCGGCTTCTCCTTCTATGGCTGTTCAGACTCTTTAAGAAGAGTCTGAACAGCCACCATGAATGGTGATTTGGTTTTTCCCGCACATCGTAAAGGTTCGGCCACATCCTGTGATCCCTTCCAATTCTAAAATTTTAATGACTCTCCGAATTTCCTGCCTTTGCTACATTAAAAACTGAATTTTAATTCATGGACTTTTTAAATATATATGATAACTGTAGCAGGATTGTTGTATGTACACTGGTGGAAAGATTCAGCACTACACGCAATGGAGGAATGGTTGGTAAAGATGGTGGAACTACCTTAAATGGCTAAATTGACTGTAGTCGGAGAAGAGACAGTTAGCTCTGTTTATTGCGATCAGAAACCCCTTATGAACTTTTTGCAAAAGAGGAAAAGTAAAGATAGTTATGTTTGTAACCATAAAGTAGTTTAATTGTACTCATAACTACTGTAAAGAAGATTGGAAGCTGTACAGCAACTTTTTTCTTTCTTTTCTAGTCTTCTTTAACTTCTTTTAATGTTTTGCATTTTTAGTTTTCTCCACATGTTTTTTTTTACTACTGTATATATTAGTTTGCATTGGTTTTTATTTTCCTTTTAAAATATAAGTTGAATTTCATCTAT
Organism: Diadophis punctatus similis; assembly: GCA_023053685.1. NCBI lineage: Eukaryota > Metazoa > Chordata > Lepidosauria > Squamata > Dipsadidae > Diadophis > Diadophis punctatus. The sequence goes on from JALIGW010000001.1 coordinate 42,614,905, forward strand.
TCGCTTTAAAACTTTGTAAAGCCTCATGTTAAAATCTTTAATAAAAAGATTTGTTTCCTTACAAAGTCAAGATTAAGCACAGTTGTCTTGAAAAAATGATTTATTTTGATGTTAGACACTTACTTTACCTAAATTAACTATGGAGAAGTGTTGTAGTTCATAGTCATAGTGATGTGGTTATATATGTGTCAATTTGTTTCAGCAGAGGGGACTGGCATCGAATGTTAAAGATAATTACTTGTGAGCTAAATATTTTTCATCTAAATAGATCTAAAGCAGCATTCTTAAGGAATGGATGAACTGTTAAGGGAAAAAAAACATAGTTCAGCCCTGGGAAAATGAAAAGAGTAAAGTATGAGAAAGAAATTCAAAATGACTTTGCCTTGATTTTGTTTGGTATAAGAAAGGCTTTTTAAGATTCTGTTGTTATAAACTACAACAGAATAACAGAGTTGGAAGGGATCTTGGAGGTCTTCTAGTCCAATCCCCTCCTCAAGCAGGAAACCCTATACCAATGATGGCAAACCTATGGCACGTGTGCCACAAGTGGCACACGGAGCCATATCGGTGGGCACGCGAGCTCAGGTCTGGCACGCAGGTGCATGCCGGCCAGCTGATTTTCAGGCCTTCTGGGCCCACTGGGAGTTGGGAAACAGGCTGTTTCCAGCCTCTGGAGGGGGTGGGGAATGCCCGTTTTTTGCTCTCCCCAAGCTCCAGAGCCTTTCTAGGAGCCTGGGGAGGGTGAAAACTGCTCCACCCCCCGGAGGTCCTCCGGAGGCCAGAAACTGCCCATTTGCCAACTTCCGGTTGGACCGGAAGTCCCTTTTTTTGCTCTCCCCAGGCTTCAGAGCCTTTCTAGGAGCCTGGGGAGGGCGAAAATGGCCTTCCCCACCCACTCCCGAAGTCCCTCCGGAGGCCAGAAAGGACCCATTTGGAAGTTGGGAAATGGGCCATTTCTGGCCTCTGGAGGACCTCCGGGGGGGAGGCTATTTTCGCCCTCCCCAGGCTCCTAGAAAGGTTCTGAAGCCTGGGGAGAGCGAAAAATGGGTGTGCTATTGCATGCCAGGAGCAGGGAGGTTGTCATGTGTGCATGAGCAGGAGGGCACATGGAATTATGGGTGTGGGCATGCGCGACCCCCCCACGCTCCCCCCTTTTGGCACGCGAACCAAAAAAGGTTCGCCATCACTGCCCTATACTATTTCAGACAAATGGTTGTCCAATGTCTTCTTAAAACCTCCAATGTTGGAGCATCCACACTCCAACTTCTGGAGGCAAGTCATACCACTGATTCAAAAATAAAGAAGATTTCAGGGGCAAAAAGCTTACATTTTAACAATAGCTTTTAGCATTTCTGGGATCAACCTAAATATTCTAAGGAGCCACATGAAGGCCTAAGGCCTAAGGTTGCCCACCCCCCGTCCTACAGGATTAGCTGATGTGTTGAATTATACCTGGATACTATTCCATGGAGGAAAGCTGCTCAAAGGGAAAATGTTTGCTTTGTTTGTTAAAAGGCAAATTTGATATTTTCTTACTGGGAGAGGAATCTGATTACAACTTAATGCATAACTGAGTGCCCTGAGGACTCAGAGTTATGATCAGCTTCCCAGAACAACTTAAAAATAAAATCTTTAGAGCCCCCTCCAACCCAGTGTTTGAAGTCAGTGGCAGCATTTCTCATTATTTTGAAGCAAGTGCACAAAACCAGTAGTGGCATAATCAATAAAATAGGCTTTAAAAAGCTCCAAGTCCCTACTACTTCATGTATATAAGTAAACAGTTGATTGCTGGCTTTGCACTATCCCCTTGCCCATAATGGTTGTTGCCTTCATCTTTACCAAATGTGTTAAGTGCAGCATCCAAGCACCAAAAGGCTTCCTTTACCTAACTTTTAATGCAAAAAAAAAAAGTGCAGGATGACATTTGTCAAGTAATGGAAGTGGGGAAAATGATGTGAACTGTCCGCCAGGGGTGATCCACCCTTCTACTAGATATTTTGGTCATACAAGCAAAACATGGGACTCTATTATACTTTTGACTTAGATGTAACTCTGCATAAATGCATAACTTCAGCAATCTTGAGTAACAGAGCAATTCTAAGACTGCTGCTCAGAGGTGGGTTCCTGCCGGAGCTGCCCAGTACGCAACTCCGGTAGGGAGCGGCGGATTTCACAACCACTCCGGAGCCCTCCCCTTCGCGTCGCCATTTTTTTTCCTTGGATTTTCGGTGATTTTTGGGCAATTTTGCTTCTGCGCATGCGTGGAAGCAAAATCGCACTGAAATCTCGCAAGGGGATGCGCACGCAAGAGAGATTTCGGTGAGATTTTGCCTCCGCGCATGTGCGGAAGCAAAATTGTGCCGAAATCTCTCTCGCACGTCCCTTCGTGAGATTTCGGCACGATTTTGCTTCCAAGCATGCGCAGAAGCAAAATTGCGCGAGGGGGCGTGCGCACGTAGCGAGCACGCATGCCCCAAAAGCGTGGAGATGCACGTGCATGGCTCCGGCAGCGAGATAAGTGAGCAACCCGCCCCTGCTGCTGCTGTCTACTATTGAAAACGATATGATTTACTTTGGAATTTTTTTCTCACATTGAAATGAATCATGGACCAAATGAACCATCAGTCCTCTTTTCCTTTCCGCCTTGACAAAACGGTTAGCAGTTTGAACTTCCCCCCTTTTGTTTGTATACATATATATATATTTATATTTATACATTCACCATCAATAGTTTTTCCTATCAATTTTCATTCAGGTTGATGACATTTGAAATTAGATCAGGTGATCCACTCCTGTATTAAGCTTGCTCAGGGTCTTTCTACCTGCTAAGAAAGATAGCCTCTTTTGTGATTATACAAGAAAAAACCTTTTTTGTAATGCTAAATGAGTCATATTTTAGGGTTTTTATTTGTTTCCCATATGAATAATTTTTTTGGAAAGTTCACTAGCACTGCTGCCAAAATTGTTTTTCCATTTGCATTAGAATGATCTAAAACAGGCAATTTAAGCCTCACACAAGTGACAATGCTGAGAAAATATGAACCCGCTCTGTATGTGTAGGAGGAAATTATTTGATGAATGTGTGAATGATAAACAGAGTTAACATGTACAAATGTTGAGACTGGTTAGTTCAAATTTTGGCAATATGATTCCCAAATATAAAAATTCATCATCTCTGATTTAATGTGGGCGAGGAATATATGTGTGGGGATATTTGTGTGGAAATTGCAGAAACGGTTTAAGAAATGTACACTAAAGATAAATAATTAAAGGAGAAAGTGAGCATTGACTATAGTCAATGTTGTATGCAGTACATTTCATGCCATCATTTCTGCTTCGACTACAATGGAAAATTGTGGGAGAAAAATCTGTGCTGTGGGTCACAGGAAATGGTGACACAGCATTTAAAAAAAAATCTTTCTGCTCATTTGGATTCTGCAAAGTTCCCATTACAGAAGCCAAGTATTTTTGAGGGGAAAAAATATCAGACAGAAAGAAATGATAACTATGTAGCCTCAGGTCTTCAAGAGAAAATCAGAGGCAATATTTTTCTTTTAGGCATAGTTTGCCTTCTGTGTGTGTCTGTGGGTGGGCATAAGATGACCCCAAGGCAAGTCTCTAAGATGGGTTCGGCCAGGTGAGAGACCCCAGACTGCAGCCAATGAGTGAAGACTTCTCTGCAACTGAAAGTCTCCACTCATCGCCTCATTTTTGTATACTATATCTGGGCTGCAATAGGTCAGAGGACCACTAGATGACTGTGAAATATTTTTTGGCTATCATCTAGACTTGCAGGGGTCTCCAACCTTGGTAACTTTAAGACTTGTGGACTTCAACTCTCAGAGTTCCTCAGCTAGCAAAGCTGGCTGAGGAACTCTGGGAGTTGAAGTCCACAAGTCTTAAAGTTGCCAAGGTTGGAGACGCCTGAGTAGAGGTCACCTTTATTTTTGCAGCCCAGGTATAGATTCTCTCTGTCCTCATTCTTTCATCAGCAGGAAGGCAAAGAAGAGCCAGAAGGGGAAGAGATCATCCTGCAGCAATCACAGGGGAAGCCGTCAATGTTTCTGAGGGATCTGCTTCCGATGCATAGGACTGCTTCGGAAGCAACCCTTAATTCAAATCTTTTAAATAAATAAACTGGCCACAGGGTGCTCTGAGGAGAATGCCCCCTCCCTTCTGATCATTGGTTATTGCCCTTTATGAACATTTTGACTTGGGTTACCAGGTTGCTGGCCCACTTCTGAAAGGACCTCAAGCCTTCTTCCTCTTTTTCACCAAAGGGTTGATTTCTTTTTCCCCCTTTTTAAAGTTAAAGAGAGACAACAGACAACAGAGCAAAGATAATCTTACTTAATTATGCCCAGAGATTTTTGGGTTATAAACTCCATACAAAGGTATGTTTTTTAAAGCCAACAGAAGACAAGGAAATAGTTGCTAACTTTTAATCTTCCACCACACACCCAACCCCCAAAATATGTTGAATCTGAGTTAATGATTTGATTTGACATTCTGGTTTTAATTTGGCTTAATTGTGTGTTATGCAGATTATTGCTTATGCTACTTTAGCTATGGTAGGTAGACTATTTTGTGATATCTGATAGGATTTTTGTAGGGTTAAAGAACAAATAAATAATAATTCAGCATATTAGTGTTCATTGTGGAAGACCAAATTGGATGATATAATAGTCTTATTTGTTGATCATATAAAAGAGGATATGACTGTCAGGGATAGATAGCCAACTACCCTACAGAGATTTTGGACTCAATTTCTATCAGCCGCAATAATGGTGAGGCATTTGAGAAGTGTAATTGTTTGGGGAGCAGAGGATATGTTCTACTTTATTAAATTTTCCAATAATCCACACCATATTTGAAGTCTTTATGATTTTGTAAGTCTTGTTCTATCTTCTGAATTATAGAATACTGTGAATTGACGGTGACTAATTTAGCCGTATCTAATGCATACACATTTCAATTAGTTATGTAAACTTGAATGATTCTATTTTTAAGTTTTTGAAAAGCAAGAAAAGGATCCCCCCCCCTCTCTCTCCCTTCCCCCCCTAATTTATTCTGCTGTGGAAAGAGCAGAGGAAAAAAGTTTCAGAAGTTCACTATTTGGTAGAAACCATTTTCTGGGAAATGCAGGGCAAAAGATTCTCTGACGCATTCTAAAATAACAAATCTCTGTGTATATTAACTAAATCTAAGTGGCTGCTTCAATCTCCATAGCACAGGCATGAGAGATGGTATGGGTTTTAGTTAAGGTGTTGGACTGGCGCCAAAGAGACCAGGCTCAGCTTCCTTAGCCATGGAATTCTCCATAAAATAAAATATGGAGATCTTTGCATTTGGGAGACAACATACTTCCCTTGACAGTCACCCATCTTTATAATCCTTTATAAAAAAAATAGGTGACATTATAATACTTTCAGAGGCCTAACTGCAATAGGGGAAGGCTGCCAATGTTTAGAGAGAAAATTGCAACATGGAGAATCAAAAGCTAAATCTTTCTTTTCCCAGAAGAAATTGTTTTTCTAGAAAATGTCTTCCACTTGCCTCTACAAGGTGGCTTTATTAAAAAAAAACTTACTCCCATGAAAATTAATTTAAACCAGGGAAAATATTTTCTCTCTGATGAGCTGTTGATTGAAGATAAAGGTTTTTGTGTTTTGGTTTGTCCTAAGCAGGGAGGTCCCCTTCATGGTTCATTACCTTGTAGTAGTGAAAGTACTTGCAAATCCCAACATTGTGCATCACCAGGAGTATACACTTCCAAAAGAGTCATTTGTAAGGTAGAACTCATGCACAACACCAAAATCAAACAGATTTTTCTATAAGCAAAGATGGGAAAATTCCAAGACTCAATGCTATCTATGGCTCAGACCATTAACTTACTGTATCTTGTAAAATGCAATTTAAACTAAAGGAACAAATTAAACCATCAAGCAAACAAGACATGACCTGTGCAATATTTCATATGATGTGAGCTGTATGTGCTGAAAATAGGGAATAGATTTGGTGGATAGAGTCAAAAGAACTTTTAATTGAAATCTTGGTGATATGAAAAACCCATATACAATTGTATGCACAGATATTATGGAATTGGCCAAACAGATGCATTTTAAGTTTTGACATTCGTTCAATATTGTTGTAATATGTTATTGCTATTTTGGCACCAAATGTTGTCAAATAAGTAACAGTAAAGGGCCATTCCATGCAACCTGATTTGTCATAAAAAATCTTGATGTATCCTGATTGTCCTTAGTATGACTATTTGTGACTACTTTATTTATTCTGGTTGTGCCGATGGCTTTTGCTTTTATTCCTTTGTTACACCATATTCAGACTTTTGATGTAAAGTTTATAAATCTACAAATTAAAAAAATATATTCCACCTCTTCTCGCCTAGACCACTTTACACCAAGCACAAATTTTACCATCAATTTTTCAAGACATTTTTGTTTACTGTCAAACACAGTGTTCAGTTGTAAAGCTCAGTAAAACACACACACAAACAAATACATCTGTCTAGACAAGTTTATCCCTTTGTTTATATTTATGACTCTACATAAAACTATTCAACATTCAGCAGAATTTCAAAGATTGCCAAATGGAAAATCTAGAATGTAATTCTGACAAATTACTGTAAGCAGCAGGTTTGTTCATCATGGGGAAAATTACCAAGTGTCCATCACATTCTTGGAAGATGTTCTGGTGAAGAAGGAAGACTTCTCCCCTTCCTCAAAATCATGCAAAGTAATTATTAGGCGAAGAATGGCTTCTAGGCAGTGGTGAAATCCAATTTTTTTTACTACCGGTTCTGTGGGCGTGGCTTGGTGGGCGTGGTGTGGCTTGGTGGGCGTGGCTTGGTGGGCATGGCGGGGAAAGGATACTGCAAAATCCCCATTCCCTCCCCACTCCTGGGGGAAGGATATTGCTAAATCTCCATTCCCACCCCACTCTGGGGCCAGCCAGAAGTGGTACTTGCCGGTTCTCCAAACTACTCAAAATTTCCGCTACCGGTTCTCCGAACTACTCAAAATTTCCGCTACCGGTTCTCCGAACTACTCAAAATTTCCACTACCAGTTCACCAGAACCTGTCAGAACCTGCTGGATTTCACCCCTGCCTAGGTCCCACATTGGAAGATACCTCAGCCTAGTTCTCTCTTTATTTGTAGTGTTTCATTTGTACTAAATTTCCTATATCATCATATGTCACAGTTTGTACTGTCACGGAAATAGGAATACTGTATAGTTTTTTCTTCAGGACAACAGGAATCAGAGCTTATAAGAGCTGAAAACAATAAGGAAATAAATGAACCAATGGTATAAAACCACCTTCTGGTGCAAAGGCCCTTTCCTAATAAACACTTAAACTATTTGGGAAGTCACTTAATATTAAGCAAGTTCAGCTGAATTGCAATTCTGGCATTTTGGTTTTAAACAACTAATTAAAAATGCACAGCTTTGGTCACACAACTGTGACTGGCATTTTAATTTTTTTACATACATCCATATATATCGTGACCAACCCTGATATTTAAACTGATTTGGGCTTCAAAGGGCTACTAATGTTTTGAACAGTTGCTATTTATCAAGATTAAGCTTTGGGCAGGCAGTGTATCTCACAAGATTGCTGTTTTACAGATAAAATTGGAGGGAATACTAAATAGATAATGCTGAGTCCAAGGTGGATCAGTAGTGGGTTGTAAATTTATTTATTTATTTATTTATTTGGATGGATTTCTATGCCGCCCAACTCCCAGGGGACTCTGGGCGGCTCACAACATATTAGAAAACCATTTCAAGTATAAAATACAGTGGTTAAAAAATACAAAAGTTAAAAAAGTATCATATATTCATAAACAAGGGGGGAGACCCATATCTAATCTAATTGGTCTCACTTTCACCCCGCCTGCCGGAAGAGCCAAGTTTTTATTGCTTTCCGGAAGGCCAGTAGGGTGGGGATGGTCCTGATCTCCGGGGGAAGCTGGTTCCATAGGGAGGGAGCTCCCACAGAGAAGGCCGTCACTACCGGTTTGTTTGTGCATGCGCGGGTGCACGTATGCGCAGAAGTGTCCCAGGTGGGTGGGCGGAGCCTCCCGCCACCACCGCTACCAGTTCGCCAAACTGGGCCAAACCTGGAACAACCCACCACTGGGACAGGTGATGGAAGGCAGAATCTGTGATGCAGCAAGGAAGAGAATGATCTACTGTCCTTCAGCCCTTGGATATTTTTCCAAGGACTTTAAATATGTAATCTAAAGGAAAGCCTTTATCAAACAAAAATTTCAGGTGGTTGTATTTTATTGCCAAAGATTGGCAAATGGTTGCCAATACGAATTGCTGGGGACATGCTTACCTGAAACCCTGTATATTTAAGAAGCTCTTATTTCTGGATTGGACTGGGAAAAAGAAGCAGGGGATAAAATTATGGGGAAGTAACTGGAAGTAACATCCATACCTATATAGCTGGCTTGTTTTATTTTTCACTTCCTCTTTTTATAATTAGGAACATCTGGATTTCAATCAACAGATGTGCTGCTATCACATTTAGCTTGCAAGAGAGCTTTAAATGTGAAATGCAGTCAACCATAAGCTCTTGTCATCTGGCCTAGCCATTGTTCTGGCTGCGCTTCACTTGCGGAGCATGTTTTCATTTCCTTATTTCAATCTTAAAAGGTTTTATTAGTCTTGGTAAGGCATGGACTGGTTGCTAATGAATTTTTCTTTTTCATTTAAAGTTCTTTCAGGAAGAGGTGGCCTATATAATGAAAGAAGGAAAACGGTTAAGCAGATTTTTGCCATAAATTAACCATTTATTTCAAGTGAAAATGATGCCAAGCCTCCAGACAAACCAATTCTTTGATATTTTTTTTAAATTAAGATATAACATTTTCCTTTTTTTATACTCAAAATTTTCCTTTTTTTATACTCAAAATTGTTGTTTTAGTGTTGAATGTACATTTTTCTGTTTAATTAGTTCTCTGGGTGTAAATTTAATATATAAAAACAAAGATAACAACAAAGTTGCCAGCCATCAGAAGACCCAATGAGATATTTGGGGTGTATTTGACAAGCAGTAACAAAGATACATTTCAAAATAATTACAGCAAATTTTTGAGAGAAATTTAAAAAATTTGAAAGGTGGAAAAATTAAAAATGCTCATCAGGATCAGCTCCCAATGTTAAAATGAATGCACTAGCCTTACCTAAGATTTTTTTTAAAAAATACAATTCAAATGGCATCAATTCCAATCTCATAAATTATTTTTGCAAGGTTGGCAAAGAACAATTGATAAATTTAATTGGAAAGAACAATTGATAAATTTAATTGGAAAGAAAAAAAACCTAGTTAATTTTTAAAAAAATGTGTTAGCCACTGTGTCCATTTCCAGGTTTGCTTGCTGTGTTTTTGTAGATATTCAATCTACAAAATATTCATCCCTATTCAGCCTTCCAAGTTGGCAATAACTGGAGCACTATCTGTCCATTGGCTTCCTTTAGCATACCAATTCAAGGTTGAAAACTCATTTGGAGTTCAGAAATCTTTTGGAAGATTTTCCTTGTTTTTCCATGTTTGTTTTCATCTGTGTTGTGGCCAAATATTCCCTTTTCCATATCCTTTCTGTCTATGAAGGCAACACAGTTTCTTTTATATTATCTTTGTCTTGAGTAATAAACCGTGGGATCTGTAGCTGAAAGTGTCCAATTGTAGTCCATCTCAATTTGCTGATGCCTAAAATGTCAATAAAATAAAATAAAATAAAATTTAAAAAATACAAAGGACGTGGTGGCTCAGTGGCTAAGACGCTGAGCTTGTCGATCAGAAAGGTCGGAGGTTCAGCAGTTCGAATCCCTAGTGCCATGTAACGGGGTGAGCTCCCATTACTTGTCCCAGCTTCTGCCAACCTAGCAGTTCGAAAGCACATTAAAAATGCAAGTAGAAAAATAGGGACCACTTTGGTGGGAAGGTAACAGCGTTCCGTGCGCCTTTGGCATTTAGTCATGCTGGCCACATGACCATGGAGACATCTTCGGACAGCGCTGGCTCTTCAGCTTCGAAACGGAGATGAGCACCCCCCCTAGAGTCGGGAATGACTAGCACATATGTGCGAGGGGAACCTTTACCTTTACCTAAAATGTCAAGGTATAATTTATTCATTTAGTATTTTACTATATTGAGCTCCTTATGTTCATATTTCTTGCATTCCACATCTGGAGTTCTTCATTTGCCCCTCCCAGGAACACCCACCCACCCACCCTCACAATGAGAAAGTGGAGAGGGAGGGATGACTAAATCTGCTTGTTTAGGTAACACAAATCACCACCACCACAACCCTAACTCTGTCCCATGTTATTGAGAATATTTGGTGTCTGCTTCCCCACTAGCTGAGGAATCTACCTATTATCTTCTTAACTTGGCCTTTGACAAAGCTGCAAAGACAAAACCACTCCTGAGCCTTCCTAAGCAGATTGAGGCTAGGCTGCTAGGACACTGCAGTTGATCCCAGCATATTTTTCTGATGACTCAAGGACTGGAGAAAGGTACATTAACATGGCTATTGAACAAGAGTTCACATGCACTTCAATTCTGCTCAGCTGACTTAAAGGAGGCTTTAACAGAAGGTGTGTAGCAGGGGCGGGTTCCTAATTTTTTTACTACCACTCTGTGGGCGTGGCTTATTTTGTGGGTGTGGCTTGCCAGCCATGTGACCGGGTGGGTGTGGGCCTCGGGAGCTTGGCAGCGACTAGAGAAACGGGGGGCATTGCCCACCCACAACGCAGCCCTCCGCAGTGGGAGCAGCAAGACCGCGGCAGCGGTTCTTCTAGGAGGCTCCATCCGGCCTTAATGCTTCTCCCCATTCGATGATCCTAGGCTCCTGCCGCCTGTTCCCCCTCCCCTCAGCAGCTCGAGAAGCCTCGAATGTGCAAAAATGCCTAGGATCATCACCGCGCGTTCGTGGCTTCTCGGACTGCTGAAGGGAAGGGAATGGAGATAGCTTCTGCCGCCCGTTCTTTCAGCATCTCACGTGCTCCCTCAGCCATCCTCCCCGGCTTGGACTCACTGTGGGGTAGGAAGGCAGTGCATGCGCAGTGCCGGAAGCTCGGCTTCTAGGCATGCGCAGAATAAAATTTTAAAATTAAAAAAAAAATTTTTTAATGGCGGCGCCCAGGCACCGGTATTGTGACGTCACCTGCGGGCTCCTACCGGTGCTATAGAGTGGACCGCACCTGTAGGAACCCACCACTGGTGTGTAGTAATCATAGACACGGAGACATGGTTTTCTTGAGCAAAGCAGTTCCGAGCTAGGAAGACCTTCTCTCTGGGTGCGAAGCCTCTGCTGTTCAGAGACCTGTTATCTCTGGGTATGCTGTTCAGATCTCTGGCTTGCCCAGAACTTGCGTTTATTCTTATAGCCATTTTCTTTGTGCGCACAAGTATAAAAGATTAACGTTTACTAATTTAGTTACAATGAATAAATGGTTAATACATAACATATAGGCAGATCATGTCAAGGTGTGATTGCTAATTAAACAGAAGAGTGTCTAATTAACTTTTACCGTAGACAAATAGAAGAGTTTTAATTACCGTATTTTTCGGAGTATAAGATGCACCGAAGTATAAGACGCACCTTAGTTTTGGGGGAGGAAAATAAGGGAAAAAGGCCTCTGCCTCCAAGCAATTTGCCAAACAGCAAACAGCAAACAGCACAGATGATATACACTGTTTGCTGTGTATTTCTGTGCATGTGTGCTTGACTCATAGAAATAGCAAAGAATTGGAGAAATGTACATTATGCCAGAAAGTTTTCTTAAATGTAGTCACACTAACTCTTCCCAATTATTTAAATAGATTTACTCCAAGGTAACTAAACTCTAATACTAAACAGGATACTGTTACATTTCATACTATACTTGTACAGAGCTGTTAAAATTAATTAAAATTTCTGGAAGTATACATTATTCTCTATTTAAAAGAAGATACAATAGCACTGGGCCTCTTCAGAGCAAGCATTTATTTTAAAAAGCTTCTTTATTTTGTTAAGTTGTCTAGATTTACAGGGATCTCCAACCTTGGCAACTTTAAGACTTATGGACTTCAACTCCCAGAATTCCACAGCCAGCAAAGCTAACAAAGTTGGCTGTTGAATTCTGGGAGTTGAAGTCCACAAGTCTTAAAGTTGCCAAAGTTGGAGATCCCTGGCTCTAAAATACGGTGACCAGACGTCCCGATTTTGGTGGGACACACCCGCTTTTTAATCATTTGTCCCGCGTCCCGCCCGCCCTCTTAAAAAGTCCCGATTTTTTCAGTTTGCCCGGCAACAAAATTTTTTTTTAAATAAACAGCGGGACGTCTGGTCACCTTGAAGCCGGCGCTGATTGGTCAGAGCAGAGTCTACTCTACTGTTCTGACCAATCAGCGGCGGCTTCACATCAGGCGGGGAGCGTTAAAAGTGCTCCCCGCCCACCGCCGCCGCCATTTCGCTGCACGCTGCCACCTTGTTGTAGTTGGAGAGCTGAGCGAGCCGCCCTCTTTGACCGTTCCTGCCCGCTGCTGGCCGAACCCCCCTGCCGCCTGAAGCCTGCTCCCAGCTGCCGTTGCTGAGCCGCCATACGGTAGGATTTTTTAAAAAATTGTTTAAGGCAGTAGCCGAGGTTTTGAGGAAGGTCGGCTTCACTTCAAGCAGCCGGGGAGGACGGGCCTGAAAGGGGGGGCAGAGGCGCGTCCACACGGCACCGTCAAAGAGGGCGGCTCGCTCGGCTCTCCGACTACAAGCCGAGTTAGGTGGGGGAAAAGAGATGAGGAAGGCGAACGAGGGAAGAAACGAGGGCGAGCTACGGGGGGGGGGAGGAAACCTTGCTGCCGCCTTCTGCTTTGCGGCCTCAGGGGTGGCCAAACCGTGGCGCATGCGCCAAACGTGGCACATTGGATGATTGCAAGTGGCGCATTGCAATCATCCAAAGGACAGAAGCTTTTCTGCCCGGCGAGCGGGATGGCAGCGCACGCGCAAGGAAAGCCGGAGGACGGCGCTGAGGCAGCGGCAGGTGACAGCGGGCGCCGAGTCATCTCACGGGCAGCTGTCCCTGCCTCCGCCGAGGAGGAGGGGGAAAGGAAAGCGCTCCCGCAGAGCATCCCAACTGCAAGTTATCGTTGTCACAAGGGCAGGAAGAGAAAAAGAAAGAAAAGGTGATGCCGCGCTCGCTGGGCGCCTCTGCGCCGCGGTCGAAATCACTTCCGTTCGCTAAAACAGCGTCACCTTTTCTTTTTCTCTCTCTTCCTGCCCTTGTGCCCATCCGGCTCCGGGGTCATGTCGCGCGGCCGCTTGGGCAGGACGGGCAACGATAACTTGCAGTTGGGATGCAGGAGCGCTTTCCTTCCCTTTCCCCCTCCTCCTCGGCGGAGGCAGGGTCAGCGCGGCTGCCCGTGAGAGCCTCGTGTGCTCGATGCCATCCTCTGGCATTCCTTCCGCGCGCGCTGCCGTTCCATCCGAGAGCCGCCAAGTGGAGTGCGCTTGATGGGCTAAATCACCGCCTTTCTCCTCCTCCTCCCCCCTGGCTGGGCTGACGGCTTCCCGTCTTCCAGGAGCCTCGGTAGGTTGGTTGCTGCTGGATCTTCTTCAGCCAGCTCCTCTCCACAGCCAGGAAGGAAGGAAGGAAGGAAGAAGAAGAAGAAAGAAGAAGGAGAGAGAGAGAGAGAGAGAGAGAGAGAGAGAGAGAGAGAGAGAGAGAGAGAGAGAGAGAGAGGGGGGGGGGGGTTAGGAAGGCAGGAAGACAGAAAGAAAAAGATGTTAGGAAAGAAGAAAGAGGAAGGAAGGAAGAAGAAAGAGACAGAAAGAAAGAAAGAAAAGTTAGGAAGGAAGGAAGACAGAAAGAAAGAAAAGTTAGGAAGGAAGGAAGGAAGACAGAAAGAAAGAAAGAAATGTAATGCTGATTAATGATTAATGACAATGACTCTACTGGACTGAACAGTGAAAATAGAGATAAAGATAACAGTGATAATGATAACAGAGATAAAGATATCAAGAATAACTATGTTCAGATTGATGATAAGGATTTTGAGATATATAAAATGGAAAAAGGAATGAAGAAAATTAAATATATACAGAAAGTAAAATTAAGAGAGAGGAAAAGAGCGTGGGGAAAGAGAACTTATTGGTACAAAATTAAAAGAAAGATGAAAAAAATTAAGCAGATGGGGTGGAGGAAATATATATATATAAACAAAGTAGTTGAGAAACTAAAAGGGAATGGATGATGATATTGGAATATTATAGAAATGTTTTTTTAATTTAAAATTATCTTATTAAGAGAAAAAAATTTCTGTTTTTTTATATACAGATTAATATTGTTTAACAAATTAAAAGATTTGATATTTTAGATATAACAAAGTTAATTAAGATGAGAAGTATGAATGATAAATATAAGTATTAGAGCTCAAAAGATGTATTATGATTGTGTATTTTTTTTCATTTATTTCAATTTATTTTTTCACATATGAAATTTGTTCAAATGAAAAAATCTTAAAGGGGAAAAATGTATTATTTTAAGAGTTGAATATGTAATTGAATAAATTTAGAAAGAATTTTGATGATTAGTAAATGAAACGATATATTATGATTGTGTATAATTAATATAACGTTAGAAATTCAAAGATTTTTTTTTCTTCTCTTTCGTTCTTTTTATAAAGATTAATAATGTTTAATCTTTTGGAATAATGTGGATAAAACAATGACAATAAGAGAAATATGGAATAAATATGATCACTAGAATTTAAGGGAAATTACTTAAATATTAAATAATGAACAGGAAATATGAATGTTAATTACTTTAAAATTTATTAAACTGAGAGTTGATAAGTTAATTGATTTGGATTTTTTCCTTTCCTTTTTATATTTTATTTTTTATTTACTACTTGTTGAATATTTATAGAGTGGATAAAATTAGACAGAATTTTGATGATTAATATGAGAAATTAAAAGAATAATTGGGCATTTAGTTTTTTGATAGAACAAAGGATAAAAAACAGAAGCGATGAATAAAGAGATTAAAGAATTAAAGGAAGCAATTTGGCTTAAAATTAAAAAACAGGAGACAGTAACTATCTTGGAAAGTTAAGCGAATAGCGATCTATTTGGATGAAAATTTGGAATTAACTGGTGCATATCCCAGATGACAAAACTAGAAATTAGATTTTTTTTTCTTTTTTTCTTTTTTCTTTTTTTGGGGAGGTAAGATGGAAATAGCAGCATGTACCTAGAAGAGAGTATAACATAAAAAAATAATAATATAACTATAATGATGGTTTTTTTTAAAAAAAGAGATATGATTAGTTTAAAATTGGGATTAGCATCAGTCTGGCAAATATAAAATGAGTTTAGTATAAAAGCACTCCAGGAAAGGCAAAGAAAATGAAAGAGGAAGTAGAAGGGGAGGAAGAGAAGGTGTAGAGAGGGTTGAGGAGGAGGGAAGGAGTTAGAAAGTAGGAGGAGAAGACCCCCCCTCAGGAACCCACCCCTCAGGAACCCACCCCTCAGGAACCCACCTGACCGACACCCCCCCCCCCCGGTCAATGGTGTCCCTCTTTAGCAATTTTAAAATCTGGTCACCTTACTCTAGAACAATAATAAAGCAGTCTTTAAAAAGTAAGTCTAATAATTTGAACATTCTACAGACATTTAGTTATTCACTTACCCCCTTCCATCCAGTTCAGCAAAAAATAAAAATCTGCATGTCTCTGCCAGCTATTTGCCTCTTTGTAGTTAGTTTCGCTTTCATTTTTCCACGTGGCAAACCTAATCAGCTGTAGATCAGGAAACTGCTACTGACTTGCTTGGCTTTGCAGGCTCTTCCCTCTTTCCTGCAAGCAGGTAAATTGCTGGAAGACAGAGGCCAAAGGGTGGGGGTGGCTGGGTCTGCATTCGGTGTATAAGACGCACCCAAGTTTTCACCCTCTTTTGGGGGGGGTAAAAAGGTGCATCTTATACTCCAAAAAATACGGTAACTTAGATAAACAGAAGCTGAGTAAATAATCATTTCCTTAAGCAGGACAGAGGGTTGAGTAAATAAGTAAGATGATCAGTCAATATCAACCAGACAGGCATTCCACATTCTTGGCAGAGATTGATAATCAACCTACAAAAGTGTGAATTATTTCAGTTTTAAACTTACAGTACAGGTAGCCCTTGACTTACAATGATTTGTTTAGTGACCGTTCAAAGTTACAACGGCACTGAAAAAAGTGACTTATGGCCATTTTTCACACAGCCATTGCAGTATCCCCACATGATCAAAATTCAGATGCTTGGTAACTGACTCATATTTATGACAATTGCAGTGTCCCAGGGTCATGTGTGATCATCTTTCTGACAAGCAAAGTCAATGGGGAAACTAGATTCACTTAACAATTGTGTTACTAACTTAACAACTGCAGAGATTCATTTAACAACTGAGGCAAGAAAAGTCATAAAATGGGACAAAACTCTCATTTAACAACAAAAATTTTGGGCTCAATTGTGTCATAAGTCATAAGTCAAAGGACTACCTGTATATAAAATTTACAATAAATTGTTATTTTATTTATTTATTTATTTATTTATTTATTTATTTATTTATTTATTTATTTATTTATTTATTTATTTATTTATTTATTTATTTATTTATTTATTTATTTATTTATTAGTGAGACTTATATACCTCATAGTGCAAGCACTCTCTAAGCAGTTTACACCAGTAAGCAATGTATATTTATATTGCCCCCAACAATCTGGGTCCTCATTTTACCTACCTCGGAAGGATGGAAGGCTGAGTCAACCCTGAACCGGTGAGATTTGAACAGCTGAACTGCTGATCACAGTCAGCTAAAGTAGACTGCAGTACTGCACTCTAACTACTGCGCCACCTCAGCTCTTAATTTATTATTAAATTATTAAATAAATAATTATTTAAATTATTTAAATAAATTCAAATGTGGCCATATGAAAAAGTAAATTAAGAAACAGATCAAGAGAAATGTTGGCTTTTTCTGTGCCCAAAAATAGCAACTGCAACTGCATAATGAAGGAGCCATCTGGTTTTGTCAGACCTGCAAAAGTTTCCCCATCTCTCCCTATGCAACAACATATTTCATAGTCTACGGCTCATGTGTGCAGGGGCATGCACACCCACTCAGAGCACCAAAATCTGTTTTGACTTTATAGTGTTACATTCTCAACGGAATCGTTCTCAAGACAATTGTGTCCACAAAATTGATTGGTGTGCTAGTTTATGCATGAAACAAAAATCCTAAAATTAATCTTATATAGATTTCTCCAATCTGGTACGCTCCAGATAGCTTCATAAACAGGTAGGTCATAGTCTCTCTGTGTGTGTATAGAATGGCTGCCTTAAACCTTTCCTAAACAATGCCGGGAAGTTGACTCTGTTGATTGCAAATACAACTGCCAAAATGGCTCTTCCCAAAACACATTTGAAAGGTGCCCTAGAGTTTACCAGCAATACCTTCATAATGTATAATGCCCGGAAATTTTTCTCTCAAAATGAGCTCATACTGATGGCTTCCTACTGACAGTCCTTCAACTCTTTCTTTTGTGGCTAAAATCCAGGCTAACGTAAGACTTACTTCACATTCTGAAGACAAGTCTATGGAGAGTCTCAGTCATCCAGGTTATGGTTGTCCCAAAGCTGCTTTTTTGCAAGAGGCAACCAGACTTTCTGGTTTTAATTTGAGGACGTTTCGCTTCTCACCCAAGGAGCTTTTTCAGAGAAGCGAAACATCTTCAAAGAAAAACCAGAAAGTCCAGTTGCCTCTTGAAAAAGCACCTTTGGGATTCGGAAGGCAACCTAATTTGCTTGGCCAAAGTAAAGAAGTGACCTTTGACAAAATAATTCACCTTGACAAAGAGCTCTTCAACCACTTCAAGTGAGCTGTGAGAGTGGAGGAGGGCTCCTTTCAGATTTCTCCCTCAGGGCTGGCTGAGGTGCTTCCAGGCTGAGCAGCTTCAGGTGTCAGGGTTCCAAATAGCATCCAAAACTAAATCAGAGCCCGAGGCAAAGCATTCCTCAAAATTCCAATTTATTAGCAGAGTCATGTTGGCACATCTGTGAGAAACCCGAATCTAAGCTACGAGGGTTTCTCCACCCAATTTAAAGTTCATTCCCTTGTTCCCACACCCACAAGTTCATCACGTTGACCAGTGGTCTTCTGCCAACGTGTCCGATACTCCCATCAGCTTCCGGCCAGGTGCTGAACAAAGAATGACCTTGAAAGCCTAAAAAGAATTTGTTATGGCTACATGTTTACATTGCTCATGCAACAACCCCTCCCAAATTCCCACAGCAAGACTACATTCTAAGCATCATGTGTGGCAGGCCAGAGTCTCTAATAAAATATGGCTTCGGCCTGACATCAGGTTTGCCTGCAATGAACACCAAGTAACCCATCTGAAAGCCTTCAGTCTGCAAAGCTTTTGGTAAGTGGCAAGGAGGCGAGTCTGTGGAAGATGCACTGCTTGCTGTCTCTGGACTGCTGCCTTCCTCTTTGCTGAAGAGGACATGCCCTCATCTTCCAAACTTTTGGTGAGCAACCTGGAGTGGATAGCAATGCCTTCTCTGAAGCTCTCCCACAGGAGGTGGCAAGTAGCACAACTTCCCCAGCCTTTGTCATAGCATTGGGCTAGCAGCCCAAAGAACTGCCCAGCCATGAGGACTTTCATGGAATGCAAAGGGCGTTCTGAGCTAGTGTCCTTTGACATATGCTCCAGGCCAAAGCCACTCAGTCTCAAAACACCAGAACCTGCACTGTAGGAGAAGGCACTTAACCTTCTCTTGTAATGTGAGTTTTTCAGATGAATAAATTAAAGTAACACAGGGTCAACAGTGGAAGGCAAAGACTGGTGGCTTCCCATGCCTGAAATTTGGTTGGCACTAACTATGGGGAAAGCCTGCAGCAATCACCACACATAATTTGTGCGAGGTCAGGACTTTTACAGCCCAGGTGTGGTTTCTAATTAATTTTTTTCAAAGATGAAAAAGGCATAGTCGCAGAGGTCTTCAAACTTGGCAACTTTAAGACTTGTGGACTTCAACTCCCACAATTCTCCAGCCAGCCTAGCTGGCTGGAGAATTCTGGGAGTTGAAGTCCACAAGTCTTAAAGTTGCCAAGTTTGAAGACCTCTGGCATAGTGAGATCAATTTGATCTGCAGGTAGTCCATGACTTACAATCATTTGCTTAGTTACAAGACCACTAAAAAAAAGGGACTTATGACTGGTCCTCTCACTTATAAGGTTAGTGCATCCTGTGTCATGTGATTGCTATTTGCGACATCCCAACCAACTTCTGACAAGCAAAGTCCATGGGGGAATTTTTTAATTTAACAACCATGTGATTTACTAACAACTGCAATGTTTTGCTTAGCAACCATGGCAAAAAGATTGTAAAATCAGGCAACTCACTTAACCACCTTACTTTGCAACACAAAATTCTCATCCCAATCATGGTCAAAGTTGAGAACAACCTGTAGGAGTTAAGACGCTGGACTAAGAGTGGAAAATGTGAGTTGACTAGTTACAGAAGCCAGTTGGATGATGTTAAATTGTGGGCAAAGATCGCAGGAGACAGACTTCAGAACAACTCTTTTATTAGCTCCTTCAAGCAACCAGCAATTTGCAGTCTGACAGATAGCCCTTTTATAGGGAGCTGTCAGACACAACAACCAATAGCGTATGAGCATTCAAACACATGACCAGGGTGGCAACAACAGTTCAGGTAGAGTTCAACTATAAACATAACAACAACAGTTCAGTCAGAGGTCGTCTAGTCAAAACAAGTTTATGGTTCAGTTATAGGTCAGTCAGAACACAACAGATGACTTGGGCCAGTTACTCTCCAAGGACTCTACAATTACTCTCTCACATCCTAGGAAGGTAAGACAGCGAAGCAGTTCCAAAAATTGCCAAGAAAATTGCAGATATTGTCCAGGCAGTCACCAGGAGTCAGCATAAATATTCTTGGGATTTGGTAACTTGTAGGATGCTCTGGGTTCATCCACATTTTTTTCCACCAAAATGATTAGTGACAGTTTGATCCACTTCCTTATAGTTGTTTGCATTTGTGCAGATGAGAGGCAGCTACTGGATAAGAGTTGCTGAAAAGTTGAGGTTTGAAAAAATAGGCCGTGTGTGTATAGGTTGATCTACCTTCAAAATACAGCAAATGAAGCAGCTTTGGAAGCCAAAGTTCTGGTCCCTCACAGCCAGAATAATGGTAGAATACAGAGGAGGGTCCAGTATGCATCTTCCACCCCCACTGTGAACAAAAAATCTTCTGGATGACTCCCTTTTTAGGCAGCACAAAAGGACTGATATTCAACAGCAGGATTTCAGCAGGTGCGATTCCAATGTGATTTGGATTGCCCAGTGTTGCAATCAAGGCAGGAACTACTATTAGCTCAGTTCAGGGGTGAAATGCTACCAGTTCAGGCCACTTTGCCCGAACCGTTAGTAACAAATACTTCCGGTTCTCCGAACAGGTAGTAAAAATGCTTTTAGAAAGTAAAAAAAAAGTTTTCCACGATCACGCAGCACAGCTAATTGTCACAGTTGATGAATCTTTTTTTTAATTTTTAAAAAGCATTTCTCCCCCCCCCCCCAAAAAAAAGCTGGTAGTAAAAAAAAATGCTTACAAAAGTTTTTTTTTTTTAAAGTCCTGACTCTCAGCTGTTTGACAATCAGCTGAGAGGGGGATCATCAGAACCTTTTTTTTACTTTTTTAAAGCATTTTTTAAAAACTACCTATTTGCGGTAACTGTGTGAGGTTCCTGCTTTGTTGCAGGGGCCATTTTGTGTGAAGTCCAGCTGCTTCTGCATTGTGTGTAAGTCAGTTGTGTAGGAGTCCGTTGTGTAGCTTTTGTGTTATTTTTGTGTAAAGTGTGAAAGTTGGTTTTTGAGCTCTTTGTGGCTCTGTGAGGTTCCTGCTTGTTGTCGCAGGGGCCATTTTGTGTGCTTTTGCATTGTGTGTGAGTCAGTTGTGTGACTTTTGTGTTGTTTGTGTGTGAAGTGTGAAAGTTGGTTTTTGAGCTCACCTGGTCACATGACCATGACCAAGACACACCCACCCAATCACATGACCACCAAGCCACGCCCACCAAGCCACACCCACAGAAACGGTAGGGAAAATTTTTAGATTTCACCACTGGCTCAGTTAGTTGATCTACCCACTAAAAATAAATCAAGTAACTGTGAAAATTGAGGTCCAGGTCTCTTGAACAATAAAAACAGCATTGTAGAATAGGAGCAAAGTCCAGTGACCAGGGAGAAATATGTTAGACCCAAATGAAGCTGATCAGATCTTCTTTGTTCTCCACCTCCTTAGATCAATTTTGGCAGCTGGCTGGGGAATTCTGGGAATTGAAATCCATCTGTCTTAAAGTTGTTAAGATTAAGAAACATTACCTTAGTAGATTGTCCACATGGAATGCCTTGTGCCAGTATCATATGGAAAATGCAACTTCCACACTGGAACACCTAAAGGTATAGCTGTGGTAGCTTAGCAGCATGCTGATAAGAGAGAGGTGACACAGCAAGAATAGCAATAGCAATAGCACTTAGGCTTATATACTGCTTCACAGTCCTTTACAGCCCTCTCTAAGCGGTTTACAGAGTCAGCCTATTGCCCCCAACAATATGGGTCCTCATTTTACCGACCTTGGAAGGATGGAAGGTTGAATCAACCTTGAGCCTGGTGAGAATCAAATTGCCAAACTGCAGGCAGCCAGCAGTCAACAGAAGTAGTTTGCGGTACTGCATTCTAACCACTGCACCACCATGGCTCAGAATAGGCACTTGACAAACTTAGGGTATCGTTCACTGGGTCAAGGAAGCTGTGTGATTGAGGCATAGGAATGCAAATGAACTACAAGGAAAAAATGTAGCATGACAGATACTTGATGAAAATAACCTGAGTCCTGCTATGTGCTAGATAACTCTTTCCCAAATTTAGGAAGTGAAGTCTTTGGTCCGGATCCTCTTACAAAGACAGTCAGCCTTCATTCAACCTGAGACCCCAAGCTCTTCTTGATGTGCACCAATCAGGGCACTAAGGGCTCCTATGAATTACCAGAGAAAATAGGGCTCAGGTGGCTGACTGGGTGGGGGTGACTACATATATCTTGCCTCATCCTGCTGCTCTGAAGGCCTCTTGATACTTTTCCTACAATGTTTCATTAGCTAGTTGCAACACCAATGATAGCAGAAGCTTTGAGTATCTACTTGCGTGGTCTTGCACTTCAACCATGTGCTTCCGTGGCATATTGACTCAATGTCTTCCTACTTAGCAGATCCATAAACATTTATAGACAGTGAATAAATGCACTGCTTTAAAAAAACTGTGCCATGACTGTTCTCTAAAACAGTCTTTTAAGTGTACTAGAAAATCGGTGTGCTCTAGCCCTAATCTATTGTTACTTCCCTATGGTCAGAAGATAATCATCTTTTCAAAATTACAGAACATAAAAATTACACTGCTCTGAAATTAAATGAACTATTCCCTGCCTCGTCCATTGAGATCCTCTATAAGTCCTCTCCTGCTCTTACATGAAATATTCTAAGGCATTGATCTTGGTGATTAGGTTAGTCATTTATTTGTCACGCACAAGATCTTGCAAGCATGATGGGAAAAAATAAGAAAAAAGCAAGGCAATTTCTATGCTTTGGCCCTGGCCAAATTTCACAATGGTTATTCTGAGACTAGGAAATATTAGTTTCCCCAAAATATGGCTACCATATCTGGGTTGCAAAAGCCCAGACAACCATTAGAAGACCGCAAAAGTATCCCTGCTGTCATCTAGTGGTAGTCTGAATTTTTGCAGCCCCTATACCACTTACTACAACCTACTTAGATTCATCCTCCCAATTGTAAGGCATATGAGCAAAATCTTGAACTCTGCAAGGCACCTCATTTGATATATGGTGGGCTGCTGTATATACTGTAAATAACACCATATTTCAGGATACTATAATTCCTTTTCCCCAGCAGCTATTTGCTAATCCACAAGAATACAGGGACCTTCTGAAAAGGCATCAATGAAACTGTAATATCAGCTAGGTTAAAGAAGAATATCCATGTAAGATCTGCATTTCTTAATGCCATTAGGCACCAATAACTAGTTTCAGCTTTTTGTTACTTAAAACTTGATAAGCAGGCATTTTTAAAAATCTTTGAACTAGGGCAATTTATCTTGCCAAGAGTAACATCCAAATAAATCTCACGGATCTCAACATATGTAAATGATTTAGATATACGCGATGACTTTCATTTCTGCAACATCCTTAATTGAGGATATGGGAGAGACAGAAGAAGTGCTTAATTCCTTGGCAAGCACAGACAATTAAAAAGAGAGAGATGAGTCACTGTGATATTTGACTCTGAATTGAGAATACAGCCATTGCACTGTTGACTAGTGTGAGGCTCATTATTGCTACCAGAACGGACTCCAACAAATTCTTATTCACTCTGTTTAGTCAGAGGAACTCCCTGGATAATATGGTGGGAAGGAAGGAAGGGATATAATTTTTTTCAAAAAAGCACATCAGCTATGAGAAATAACACATGAGGACACGCCAACACAATGCCCCTCCCCCTCCCCCCAAAAAAGCCTGGAGATCATGAGGACGGGGAGTCCTTGTTGCTCTCAAAATCCTCTCAGCCAGAAATAGTTATGATTTCTATTTAACAATGAAACTCATTGCCCCTTGGAAAAGGGAGAATCTAAGGAGATGGGTTCAGTTCACCAAAATATAACAGATAACAGATAAACAGAGTTGGAAGGGACCTTGTAGGTCATCTAGTCCAACCCCCATCATTCATGCAGGAGACCCTACACCATTTCCAACAAATGGCAGTCCAGTCTCTTCTGGAAAGTCTCAAGTGATGAAGCTCTCACAACCTCCGAAGGCAAGCTGTTCCACTGGTTGAACTCACTGTCAGAAAGTTCCTCCTTATTTCCAGGTTGAATCTCTCCTTGATCAGTTTCCATCCATTATTCCTTGTCTGGCCTTCAGGTGCTTTGGAAAATAGCTTGATCCCCTCCTCTCTGTGGCAGCCCTTCAAATATTGGAACACTGCTATCATGTCTCCCCTGGTCCTTCTCTTCGCTAGACTGGCCATGCCCAGTTCCTGCAACTGCTTTTCGTATGTTATAGTTTCCAGTTCCTTAATCATCCTGGTTGCTCTCCTCTGCACTTTCTCTAGAGTTTCAATGCCTTTTTTGTAGTGTGGTGACCAAAACTGGATGCAGTACTCTAGGTGTGGTCCAACTAAGGCTTTATAGAGTGGAATTAGTACTTCACTAGATCTAGATTGTATCCCTCTGTTAATGCAATTTAGGATTGCACTGGCTTTTTTGGCAGCATAGTCACTGCTATTAAGTCTGGTTTCACCCAGTTTATTTGTATAATTTTGTTTTTTTTTTACCTAAGTGTAGATTCTGCCTTCGTGCTTGCTCCCTGCATTGGTAGGAAGATCTGCTGCCTTTCACTCCTTTGCTGACTGATGGTGGTGCTCTGATGGCAGAAAGAGCAAAAGGGGGAAAGGAAGAGGAAGCACTGAAGACTTCACACTAAGAAAAAGATAGGAATCCAGGAAGTTGTCTTATATCATCAGATAATCTGATCTACCCATTCATTATTGTCAGCAGCTATAAGCAGCAGTTTTACGAAGGAGTTTTAAAGCCCTAGCTGGAGATGCAATGAATAGAACCTTTGAACTTGTCCATGGTACAACTAACTTGTACATGGCACATGTAAACCGCTCCAATCTCGACTGCAGGAAATACGACTTCAGCAACAGAGTGATCAATGCCTGGAATGTACTACCTGACTCTGTGGTTTCTTCCCCAAACCCCCAAAACTTTAACCTTAGACCAGAGGTGGCCAAACCGTGGCGCATGCGCCAAATGTGGCGCATTGGATGATTACAAGTGGCGCATTGCATCCTTGCGCCTACTTGTTTTTTTTAAATAGGTGTCATAACTGAATCCATCTTAATATTTTCAACACCAAAGTGATCTCAGTTCAATTCGTACAGCCTTCGGTAATGTTCAACTTCTCGGTGTCTGAAACTTAGAATGGAACTTGTGAGATGTTACTTTAGGCGGGTTTACAAACGTACGAATATTTTTATCGGTGTTGCCATTGCGCGTTCCTGCTCAAACAATCGCAAACACCACACACTAGCAACACATCATGTGTTTGAAGTCACGTGCGAATGAGCGGCGAACGCTCGATATGGTCAGTCAGTTCTGAGTGAGCCATCGTGGCGTGGAGTTTGAAGCAGTGTTTTATTGAGTGTACTAGCATGGTTTTTGTATTGAGAGTGATTGAAAGACAGATTCAAGATTAAATATATATTACGTTTGTCAAATTTTGAAATGGCGTAAATTAATTAATTGAATTGCATGATTGAGTTATTCCTTTTCCTCCCTTAAGCAAAGCAGATCCTACCCCTATCCCTATTTTACAACCCCAAACGTGAAAGTAAGAAGGTAAAAAACGTGCTTGAGTTGTATGGCGCATCTGAACTCGTCTGTGAAAAAATTGGCGCATGGTATGCTTAAGGTTGGCCACCACTGTAGACTGTCTACAGTCGACCTCTCCCCATTCCTAAGAGGTCTATAAGGGGCGTGCATAAGTGCACCACTGTGCCTACCGTCCCTGTCCTACTGTCCTATTGTCCTCTTTTATCGGTACTTTTTTACTTATGTTATGTTTATACAAACAACTACTATCCTGCACATGTTTGACAAAATAAATAAATAAATACAATAAATAAATACTTTTTCAACATGCCTCCAGAAATGGAAAGAGAGCAGTATGTTATCCTTGGGGATGGTACATTTATTTTTCTTCCTGTTGGTTCCAACGGAGGAAATAAGTAAAACAATGAAAAAAGTGGAGATGGGAAGAATAGTGAAACATCACTCACTTTCTGCTCTCTCAGCACAGGCTCAGCAGGGCATGAAAAACAGCAGTCTTTCCAGCATTCAACTACTTCCTCTTCTCCTAATTGGATTTCTCTGTAAAGGAAAACAGTGTCTGGAAATGCACAATACTCAGTGATAAATGAAGGCCAAAATACACATATCCAGTTTCCAATATTCTGTAACTTAACACTTTTTTCCCCTTCTAATAAACCTTTTTATTCAGAGCTAAGAATCTTACTTTCTTGCTTATAAGCTGCTTCAAGGGGCTTGAAATCTTGCTTCAAATATTGAGAAAGTAAGGTTAAAGGAGGTTGGTTATACCTTATCTCTTCTTTTTAAATAAATAAGTGCTTTAATATCTCTGGTGTGACTATAATGACTTTAGCTTTAATATCTCTGGTATGACTTATCTTTTCTCCAATTAAGGAAGGAAGGGCTGCTGAAACCACTTGTCATGTTACCTCTATGCCATGTGGCAAGGAGGTAGCATTATAGACATTATTCCATTCTTTACTTATTGACCTTTTAATTAGCAAGGTAGCATAAGTGGAGAGAGCCCTATCCATATCACATGAGGTCAGCAAGAAGCAGGAAGTAGGTTAGCAGGAAGACAATTTGTGGGATCCCTCAAATTGGCATATAAGTGGCAGAGCAAGCACAGGGGCATGTTAAAAGGCCATCAGCTTCAAATGGTATATAACAGGTGGGCCTATCCTAGTTGAGGATGTCCCTAATACAAATTTACCTATCCCAAAGCATGAGACAGGATCAACATGTACAACCCTGGAGCAGGGGTGGGTTCCTCCTGGTTCGGACCGGATCGCCCGAACCGGTAGCGACCCGCTGGTGACATCACTGTTGGTGCCATTCCATGCGCGCCACCATGGTTTTTTGGGGATTTTTCCCCTTACGCGGCTTGAAAAAGAGCCCGCCCACCCGCCCGCAGGTGAATATCGACCTTTATTTCTTCACCCGAAGCACAGCTGATGAGCTCCTCAGCTGTGTTTCGGGTTAATTCCTGCTTCTGAGCATGCACGGAAGTGAAATCGCGCAATGCGAACCGGTGGCGAAAGTAAGTGGAACCCACCCCTGCCCTGGAGGGCTTCTGCAGAGAACATTTGAGACCTTCAGCCTTCTAGCTCACAGCCTGACTGTTCCACTATACAGGTTGACACTCTATTACAATGATCACCTTCCTTAAAAAGTTAAATATAATTTCACTTAACTAATTTTAAACCTCCTATAAAAATGAATGCTGTGGTGAAGAACAAGGATGGAGTGATACCAATTGCCTTCTGTTTTTGGTAACATCATGAAGACATCATTAAAAAAAAAAGATCCTGGGGCACATTCATGCCATGATTAGGGATTTAAGAGGATGAGCCTCCTGTCTCATTCAAAAGGCTGCTAAGCCCAGTTGTCAAAAGCACAGTCAAAAGACACAATAGTGCTCACCTGTATCACTCTCCAAAGCACCTGAAGGCAGGACAAGAAGCAATGGATGGAAACTAATCAAGGAGATAACTAACTTAAAACTAAAGAAAAATTTCCTGACAGAACAATTAATCAGTGGAACAACTTTGTTGTGGATGCTCGAACCCTGGAGGTTTTTAAGAAGAGATTGGACAACCATTTGTCTGAAATGTTATGGGGTTTCTTATTTGAGCAGGCAGTTAGACTAGAAGACCTCCGAGGTCCCTTCCAACTCTGTTATTCTGTTAAAAGACAGCTAATCCTGGCAGGACTATTTGGGAGCAATCTATTGAAATGAAGCAGGACTAATCAGGAACATCAGCTGTGCACAGAGTCAGAGACCAAGGATATTTAAGAATCATCCTACTTGTGAAGCTTTCTAGGGATTCCTATTTTAGAATTCTTAGATCCAAAGAGCTTCCTTGGGGTTTGAATGATTCTCTATTTTGGTTTCTTTGGCTGCTTCCTGGTTTGTAAATCTGCTTGTAACTCTATGGAATTTCTGACTCAATTTACAACTTTGAGATAAAATGTTCAGATTTACCATAATCTTAATCCAGGCAAGCACTGTGGTTGATGAGGTCTTAGATACACTGAAACCCACTAATTTCAGTGGTACAAAAAGCACAGTTGTGTTATAGTGGGTTTTTTTTATTGCTCATTACTTGGTTGGTTGATTCTTAAATAAAGTAGAGAATAAAATAGTTTACAATACTGTGGGGAAAATGCTTAACTTTTATTTTCAGATAGTCCAGATAAAATGGCTGTGTTCTAAAGAATCTGTTCTTTTTATAAATGTATGTCAGCCATGTGATTAACAGTCACACAGGGATTTGAAATTAAATAGCTTTGTTTCATTGTACAATTAAAAGTTATGGCAATTGTTTCATTTAGATTTTGGAGTAGGAGTAGCAGTTTAAACCACTTTTCCCCCATGTGCTACTATACCAATCATAATCCATCCTGTGGGCCAATCTTTAACTTTCAAAAATTAGTGAAGAAAATATTAGATTTTGAGAGAGAAATACTAGGATTGAGACAAATATGGAAACAAAAACCCTAAGTGTTGCTCTTCTCAACACTTTGTCTAAATGGCATTTAGATTTTTCACGGTTGACAGATCACTCCATTTAAAAATTTAAACCTATGAAAACCAATACAAATACATGTTTGAAGGATTGCCAAGGCAAAAATACTTTTTGTATGTCTAGCTATCTTTAAATGTCATTAAATATTTGGATATGGTGTTTTAGGAAATTGTACTACTACATATGAAAAATAGAAAAAGAAATATATCTAAGTCTTTTGCTGTTATTTTCAGGTCAAGAGCAGAAATCTGAAAAGTAAGGCACCATTAATATATTCATTTATTTATTAATGATTGGCAGATTAGAAACCAAAACATATTGGAAACCTGTAGAAAGGGCATCTGAGAATGGACTTGGTAACGCTTCAATGGAAAAATGAACGCATCACTTGAAATCACTAAAATGAAAAGAGACAAATGGTTGTTTCCATAATTCTTTTATAAAGTCATTACCATACTGACAAAAGCCACAACCATTTAAATCATATTATGAGATACTGTGGAAAATACAAATCTTGCGAATGCAATATATTGGTGTAATGTCCTTGCTTTGTAAAACATTAAAATGTATTGGCTTAATCTGTGGGATGTTATTGTTTATAGGGCTGTTAACATAAACAATTTATTACTTAATTTAAAAAACTGACCTCATGGTAATCACATTAGTTATACAACATATATTTAGGTCTTCGCTGCAGGAGGCTCAGCTCTAGCTAAAAAGTGGAATCTACTGTAGAATTTCAATGTGAAGTTATTCAAATTTTGCTCTTCGTACATCATGACATTATAGGAAGTGCTTGACTTACAATCATTCATTTAGTGCAGGGGTCCCCAAACTTGGCAACTTTAAGACTTGTAGACTTCAACTCCCAGAATTCTCCAGCCAGCTTAGCTGGCTGGAGAATTCTGAGAGTTGAAGTCCACAAGTCTTAAAGTTGCCAAGTTTGAAGACCTCTGGTTAGTGACTGTTCGAAGTTACTATGGCACTGAAAAAAAATGACATGATTGTTTTTCACACAATCGTTGCAACATCCTCATGGTCATGTGATCAGATGCTCAGCAACGCATTCATATTTATGACGGTTGCAGTGTCCCGGGGTCATGTGATCATCTTTTGCAACCTTCTGACGAGGAAAGTCAATGGGATTCACTTAACCATGTTACTAGCTTAATAACTACAGTGATTCACTGTACGTTGGCAAAAATATCATAAAATGGAGCAAAACAGCTGTCTTGCTTAGCAACAGAAAGTTTGGGCTCAATTGTGGTCGTAAGTTGAGAACGGCTATATTTCTAGTGTACAGTAGGTCTATATGTGAAAGGCCATTTTGAATCCTGTGTTCTTGTATAGATATATTTATACGGCTGGGTAAAATATGTGTGTGGATCAGAAGAAATTTAGGGCAAAATTTTCATTTCTCAGCACAGGTCCAATAAATCTAGAGGAAATTTGTTCCTCTAATGTGTTTAAGAAATCCACTGTGCAGGTTCTGATTATTATGTTTCGCTGATTGCAATAGAACAAAGGTAGATAAGCTTTATTTGAAGTTGAGCTCTAGTTTTAATGGAGAAGTGACTTTTACAACTAGGCCAGGAACGTCTGAGAGACAGATCAAGTATTCATTGGGCCCTTTGCTGCATTCTTATGGCAAAGTAGTATCTATATCAGTGATGGCGAACCTATGGCACGCGTGCCACAGGTGGCACGCGGAGTCATATCTGCCGGCACGCGAGAGGTTGCCCTACCTTAGTTCCAGCGCGCATGTGTGCACCGGCCAGCTGATTTTCGGTTTTCGGCTTCTGGAAGGCCTCCGGGGAGGAGGGGGAGGGCTCTAGGCTCTAGGGAAGCCTCTGGAGCCTGGGGAGGGCGAAAAATGGGCCTACTGGGCCCACCGGAAGTCAGGAAATGGGCCATTTCCGGCCTCCAGAGGGCCTCCGGGGGGGCGGGGGAAGCCATTTTCGGCCTCCCCAAACATTGAATTATGGGTGTGGGCACTCATGCGTGTGCGATAACATGCGTGCACACGCTTTCGGCACCTGAAAAAAGGTTCGCCATCACTGATCTATATAGTACATTTATCATCATGGGGCTCAATTTGTTCTCCTCAGCCATCATGGGGTCATTAGCTATGCCAATGTTTTTCTACCTGGCAACTTTAAAATGTGTGCACTTCAATTCCAAAATTCCCCAGCTGGTTGAAGACCACACATCTTAAAGATGCGAAGACTGAAAAATGCTGAGCTATACTGACTGGGGCTGATGGGAGCAGGAATTCAATACCTTTGAGGCCCCAGGCTGTGGAAAGCTGTCCTGCAAAACCAATAGGATGTTCCACCTGATTCCTCCAGTTGCTTGTTACACAAGGAGGTCTCTAACACAGCACCTGTCTTGACTCAAAAGGATTTTGGATCAGGGATGGAAAATTCCAAGTATGGGATAATCGGACACTTTCCCTTACAAGTCTGCTTTCAGTAATGAAACAAAATATAGCCATAAATGACAGGAAAGGAAATGATTTTTCCTTTTTACTGAGTCTGCCAATAATCTAGAGAGGAAATGAAGTCAGAGGGAAAAGGGAGAAAAGACAAATATTTGGAGGTCTTTTGATGGTTAAAGCTACCGATGGCTGAAAAGTTTGTTTAATTGTAGGATTGGGAGTCTGTTCAACTGTCAGTGCAACATTCAAAATTGCCATTTGGATTTAAGTTCTATTTGGTCAGTTGTTTATGAAATGCTGACATCTTCTGTCTTCTTCTCCCACACAACAAACCCATGCACACGCAAACATTTTTTAAAACATGGTTTTTTTTTGGGAGGGTCATGTTATACTCATGAATTTTTCCATGTCTTTTATTTAGTTCATTTAGTGCAGCGGTTCTTAACCTTTTTAGTGGTCCGCACCCCCTTGAATCTGAAAATAAGCTCTTGCACCCCCTTAAAAATGTGTGCATATTTTTTATTTAAGAAAAAACATTTATTGCATAAACAAATGCCGTGTTTATTTACAATATATATTACTATATAACATTATTCTATTCTATTCTATTCTATTCTATTCTATTCTATTCTATTCTATTCTATTCTCTTCTGTTCTGTTCTGTTCTGTTCTGTTCTGTTCTGTTCTGTTCTATTCTATTCTATTCTATTCTATTCTATTCTATTATTATATTCTATTAATTATATTATATTATATTATTAAATATAATATAATATAATATAATATAATATAATATAATATAATATAATATAATATAATATAATATAATATAATATAATATAATAATATAATATAATATAATATAATATAATATAATATAATATAATATAATATAATATAATATAATATAATATAATATAATATAATATAATATAATATAATATAATATAATATAATATAATATAATATAATATAATATAATATAATATAATATAATATAATAATATAATATAATATAATATAATATAATATAATATAATAATACAATACAATACAATACAATACAATACAATACAATACAATACAATACAATACAATACAATACTATACTATACTATACTATACTATACTATACTATACTATACTATACTATACTATACTATACTATACTATAATATAATAATATAATATAATATAATACAATACAATATAATATAATAATATAATATAATTAATATAATATTATATATATATATATATACACACACACACACACACACACACACACACACACAGTATTATATTATTATATATATTATATTACTCTATAACATAAAAACACGGTCGCCTCGTTCATATTTTTTTTTAATTTTTGAAATTTCTCTCGCACCCCTGGAAATGCTCTCTTGCACCCTCAGGAGTGCACGCACCCCAGGTTAAGAACCAATGATTTAGTGCAAGGATCACAAATTCAAATGTGTTGTTTCTTCTTGTGAGAGAACGTTTTTCCTTTGGTCTTTTGTTCCAGTTTCCCGTTTTCGTTCTCCTTGTCTGGCAGAGACCTTTTCATTTATTTTATTTATTTATTTGTCAAACATGTATAGGATAGTAGTTGTTTGTATAAACATAACAAGTAAAAAAAGTACCGATAAAAGAGGACAATAGGACAGTAGGACAGGGACGGTAGGCACAGTGGTGCGCTTATGCATGCCCCTTACAGACCTCTTAGAAATGGGGAGAGGTCGACTATAGACAGTCTAAGGTTAAAGTTTTGGGGTTTGGGGAAAAACCACAGAGTCAGGTAGTACATTCCAGGCATTGATCACTCTATTGCTGAAGTCGTATTTTCTGCAGTCAAGTTTGGAGCAGTTTACGTTAAGTTTGAATCTATTACGTGCTTGTGTATTGCTGCGGTTGAAGCTGAAGTAATAATTGACAGGAAGGACATTTTGGTATATGATTTTATGAACTACATTTAGATCAGATTGGAGGCGACGTAATTGTAAATTGTCTAATTCCAATATTTCAAGTCTGGTGGAATAAGGTATTCTGTTGCGAGCAAAGGAGTGGAGGACTCTTCTTGTGAAATATTTCTGGACTCTCTCAATTGTATTAATGTCTGATAGGCAGTGCGGGTTCCAGACAGGTGAGCTGTATTCCAGAACTGGTCTAACAAATGTTTTGTATGCTCTGGTTAGCAGTGTAATATTGCCAGAGAAGAAGCTACGCAAGATTAGATTAACAACTCTTAGTACCTTTTTGGCAATGTTGTTACAGCTCTAGCACTTAGGTCATTGGATTCCACATTCCTCATTCCACCTTTCTTCCTCATTACTCTTGCTTAGCAAAGAGAGCTTCTCTGCTTGCTTGCTTGCCTGCCTGTTTGTTCGTTATCTTTCCCACTCCTCACTTGCTGACAGACCCTTGTAGAATGCAGCCAGACCAAGCCCTCCTCCACAATGGATGTCTTCCTTTCTTCTCTTGGGCAGGCCCAACCTCCTGGCCTGCCTTCCCTGGCCAAGACTCATCTCCCCACTGTGCTTCCTTGGAGAGCTGGGTATCATCTCAGAAGCAGACTCCAGCCTGGGATGCAAGAGTGAGTGGGGCTTCCTTGAGAATGGCACCACTCACGAGGAGGCTCTTCAGGTGCTGGCTGGATGACACAGCCAACTAAGCCCTGCTGTTGTCAGAAGATTCACCAGGTTTGGCTTAGGTGAATTGTGAGGATCCCACTACCAAGCCATTTCTCTTCCTGGACTGCTTCCCATACCCACCTTGCACATCTACGTATGGCTTAACACATTGATGGGTAGTATCTTCAGCACCATCATGTTATTTTTGCAGGCCCGTATGCAACAGAAATGCTCCAACACTAGAAGTTTTTAAGAAGAGATTGGACAACCATTTGTCTGAAATGGTATTTCCTGCCTAAGCAGGGGTTTGGACTAGAAGACCTCCAAGGTCCCTTCCAACTCTGTTACTCCATGCAAAATGTTACTTGGACACTGAGACGGTTATCTAATTAAGGCATTTGTAAGCAGGCACATCTGCTTTTTGCAGAAAATATATAAGAGGAAGATTTGCTAGACAATGGGGAGGTTGGTATTGTGATTGTGCTGCACACCAAAGATACTGTGTATCAGGAGACAGAACCCTGGAAGAAGGTGAAATCTCAGCAGCCAGCAGGATCAAAAAAAGAGCAGTACAGAGCAGCCTGGCTGGAGAAAAGGATTGTATTTGGAGAGGACAGACCAGGAATCAGTGAGAAAAACTTGGCCAAGAGTCTAGAATTCCCCAAAAGGTTTGGGAAAGTGTTGTTTCACTCTTTTTTTCCTGTCCTCCTCTCTAGGCTAACAGTATACCCAGAAGTGAAGGTACCTTTGAACTGTCTGATAAGCTGAGCATAAGGTGAAAATATTAAGGATCCAACCAGCCTTTTACCTGAAACCCCGGCTGATCAAACTGGCCAAGGATTTAATCCATCCTCACCTATGGCAGGTCACTTGGTAATTTTGGCCCAATCACTCAATCTAACTCACAGGTCTGGGAAGACAAAAGGTAGGAGGGAGCACTGCTAGCTTGAAAGGTAGAAAAGGAAGGATATAACTCTAGCAAACAAGTTAGCAAAGGACATTTGATGGTCAAGAATAAAGAAAGATGCTAAAAGGGACACTCAGGGGCAGTTTATAATAGCTGTCCATTATACAGTAACAAGGAATTAGCCATTACTGAGGGGGAGTCAGTCATGTGGGTAGTCCATTAAATCTGTGCCCCTCCAAGATTTGTGGGTTTATTTCCCAGAAGAACAGTTTCAGGAAGATAACTCACTCTTTCTCATAAATAAACAGCAGGGCTTTTGTGCCAAGGCCTTCAAGAGTTTCACCCCTCCTGCTTGGTCTTTTTCATTCTTCCAAGATACTTTTTTTCAAAGCCTTCAAATTATAGCCAGACTTCTGCTGACAATCACCCCCAAGCAGACCTTGTTTAAAGATTGTTCAGATTATATGCATTCTTGTTAAATGACAACCCTCTATAGCTCTTCATTTCAGAAAATAGAAAGTGGCTCGGCTCCCAAGTTTATCAGAAGGGCAGCCAAATGCTAAATTATGCTGTAAGCTCTTGAACTGAGACACTACATTAATCAATGGGTCTTCTGGTGTGGTACGTTTAGAACAGGGGTCTCCAACCTTGGCAACTTTAAGCTTTGCTGTCTGAGGAATTCTGGGAGTTGAAGTCCACAAGTCTTAAAGTTGCCAAGGTTGGAGACCCCTGGTTTAGAATATGAGAAAGAATGGTAGTACCTCTCTCAGCAGACACACATGTTCCCTGGTCATTGCCTACTCTAGTAGAGTTAGGAATAAGATCAAGGTTCAAATAGAAATGCAATATTTGACATGTTTATTGCCCCCATGCCAACAACGTTTAGAAAGTTCTTGAAAATCTGATTATTTCCTATGGCCTGGGCGAGGGTGGAGGGGCAAGGATTTTGTATGCTAAGTTGAAGGTATTTCTCTAGATACATATCGTTCTTTTTTTGGTATTTGGTTTCTACCGTTTTAATGTTATTCACCACCCAGAGTTTTCATGAAGTTGGACAGCTTTCTGAATTAAATAAATAAATGTATTTAAATTTGAATCACACACACACTCACACACATGTCTTCTTGGTGGGTGGGTGGTGCATTTATAGAGATATAGCGATCCCCTCCTGCCTTCTGTGAGCTGAAATGTTTGTGGTATTCTAATTTAGAAGAAGAAAAAAGACAACTAAGGAGATAATCTCGGAAAAGCTTATAAAAATCATTCTCTGTTCAGAGAATAGGATAGATTTTTGTAAATACTAAAACACTTGTTGAAACCAAGTGGCAGCCAAAATAATGGATCCATTTTGAATATGCATGAAAGGGGCGTTGGTCTTACCTGATACGCCTCTTCTCAGAAAGGTGGATATAGCATCCAGGAATGGGTTAAATCCGTCTGCTCTCTGATTGGACAGAGTCTGTCAAAGCTGTTCAGGTCCCGCCCTTGTTGCTATCCTTGACAGCTTTAAAATGAAGAAGCAAAGCGACAGACTCCGTTGTGCCAAACTCAATTAAAAACACATTCCTCCTGCCAAACCGAAGCCAACAGTCGACGTTGACAATACTGAATAGGGCTGGATGCTATATCCACCTTTCTGAGAGGAGGCGTATCAGGTAAGACCAACACCCCTTCTCCCTCATGGAGGATATAGCATCCAGGAATGGGAACTGAGCTGGAGCTGCCCTGGGGGGGGGGGTGAAGAAGAGAAGCACAGGTCGATGGTCCAGGGGGATCTGAAACCCCCCCAGGAAGCCGGCACCAGCTTCTCGACCGGCAGCTGTGAAAAGGCAACTTGTCACCATTAGCTGAGACGGCCACAACAAAACAATAGGAAGAGAGATTGTGGATTGCCTGGGTGAGAAGATCTAAGCTTTCATGCAGGAGCAGAGAGGAAGTAAAGTGCTGGAGTTGGGTGAGTGACTGGCCAATTTAAAGGGAAAAAAAGAGTTAAAGGAGATACCAAAAGATATCCCAGAACGGAAACTAGTGGCTATCTAGGTACTGGGAATACCATAGAGAGAGTTCGATAAATGAAGATAAGCCCAAGAAGATTGTTGAGATATTTGCAATTGGTCTTGGTGAAAATTAGAGAAATTTGAAAAAGAACAATGGATTTGGGAAAATCTTTTATGTGGATTTAAAGCATTTTGGTGATTTTTATAAAATAGCTGGCATATTATATTGGGCAACTGGTAACGCCATCTGCTGGCTAAAAGAAAGCATTGCAACAGTTTGTGGAAAGAGAGAACATGCTGACAGCTGGAGATTGACCTTGAATATAAGAAGATAACTTGGAACTTGAAAGAATGGAGAAAAAGTGTGTGTTGTGCTATGGTGTTTGATTTTGACTTGTTATGGTGATAGAAGATAACAGGATTCTGAACTGGAATGGAATAGACTAAAATTGGAGATCAGAACATTGAAATACAAAGAGACCAAATGGATTTAAACTTTAACTAAAAATAAAGCTTTTAATAATTTAAAATTCGATAATATGGAGGTGTGCATGTATGAAGAACTAACTGGGATGTTAAAATACATTCATGAAGACATAAAAACTTACCTTTTGGAAATTAGAGGTGATAAGAAAATAGAAACGAAGTTGGAACATAAAGAACACTCAGAATGTACAATGTTGGAAAATGAAAATGAGGAACAAGGAGACTACACCGAAGAAAAAGGGACTGAAAATAAAAAGCAGATTGATGGGATTTACAGTGATAAGAAAAGAGTTGATAGAGGGGACTATAGGGTTCAGAAAAATCAATCAAAAAATAAAGGGGGTAATAGGGAAAAGAGATTAGGAGGAATTGAGAGCAGATTTAAGCAAATAACACTCAAAAGGAAGAAAAGGAATTCGGGGGAAAAGAAGGTATTTGTATAAAAATAAAAGAAAGAAAAAGAAGACATTAGGAGAAGGGGAGGAAAGGGGGAAACCCACAAGAAGTGGAATTTCTGAGAGACCAAAAGAGAATGGATGAAAAGGGGAAGGTTAATGGAAAGGAAGAGGGGTAATAAAATATACGGGAATAGATTTATCTGTATTAAGGTTGAGTAATAAAACATATGGGAATAGATTTACTTGTATTAAGGTTATTTACTGTGTATAATTAATTATGGTAAAAGGTTTTTATATAAGATTGGAATATGATGATATATAAAAAAGAGAAGAAGGGAAATAAGATACATTATAGAGGTGCAATTGATGGATTGTTATAACATTTGTGTAATTATTAGGAGGTAAATCTGGATGACCTGCTGCAGCACTCTCCTACCAAACGACGCCTCGGCCGAAGCGAAAACATCAATCTTGTAATGCCGTACGAAAGGTGACGGAGACGACCAAGTCGCTGCCTGACAAACTTCCTCAAGCGATGCTTGAGTCGCCCATGAAGCCGAGGTTGCAGCACTCCTCATTGAGTGAGCGGTGATCCGTGGTGGCACTGGCTGCAAGCGAAGTTTGTACGCTCTAGCTATGGTTGAGCGTATCCATCGGCCTACCATGGACGGTGTGATCTTATGGCCCATCGATGATGGTTGAAATGAGAGAAAAAGATATTCTGACTTGTGGAACGCTGCTGATATAGATATGTAGTGCCCGTCACACATCGAGCTTGTGCCAGCATTTTTCAGAAGGGTGGACTGGCCAAGGACAAAAATTTGGAAGGATAATTTCCTGCGCCCGATGGAATCATGTATTCATTTTCGGCAGAAAGGCCGGGTCCAAATGTAGGACCACCTTGTCTGTATGAAACACACACAAATAACTCGGACACCCTCCTGGCCGATGTAATGGCCATCAAAATGCCACCTTACAAGAAAGGTGACATAAGCTGGCAACTCGAAGCGGTTCGTACAGAGGACCCATCAGGGAATCCAGGACCTTTGGAAGATCCCTAGTTGAGTATCGATGTACAACCAGAGGGGCAATGTTAGATGCACCCTGCAGAAAACGGTGACTATTGGGATGTAGCGTTAATGAGTCCTTACTGCCACAAGACTGACGACAATGCCGCCACCTATCTGCGTAAAGTGTTAGGACTAAGTCCTCTGTCCAAGCTGTCATGAAGAAATTCAAGGACATTGGTGACGGAAGCCAGTGAGGAAACAATGCCTGCCTTATCACACCACCTGCAAAATGTCCTCCAGGTCGCATCATATATGCAGGTGGTGGAGGGTCTCCGTGATGCCTGCATAGTGTTGATGACCCTGGAAGATAGATTGTCCTTCCTCAGAGCGACCCGCTCAAGCACCAGGCAGTCAGTTTGAGGACCTGCTCAAGCACCAGGCGGTCAGTTTGAGCCACTGAGGGTCTGGGTGGACCAACGACCCCTGGCTGAAGGATCTTTTGCTCTGAGGGAACGTCCAGGGTGGAGATACCCTCAGGCTCAGCAGATTGGCAAACCACGGTCTGCAAGGCCAGTACGGTGCGACAAAAATGACCTGTTTTCTCCACTAAGATCTTCCGTATCATGTGAGGTATGAGTGGAAGAGGCGGAAATGCGTATAGAAGGCCCCTGGGCCACGGAATCCACAGAGCGTTGGTTCCCACTGCTCCCAGGGTCACAAACCTGGTGACATATCTGTTGAGCTGGGCGTTGCTCGGTGTAGCAAAGAGGTCCACTTCTGGTAGGCCAAAGATGTCCGTCATCTCCCAGAATAGGGCCGGGTGCAGGCGCCACTCAGCATGGTCCACCGATGCTCGGCTGAGCCAGTCCACATGCATGTTGGCTATGCCCAAAATATGGTCTGCCCGAAGGGAGAGAAGGTGTCATTTCCCCCCAGAGGGCTAGTTGACGCGCCTCTGCCATCAATGACTTGGAGTGGGTGCCACCTTGGCAGTTTACGTGCAATGTTGCTTGTCATGACCAATATGTGGTGTCCGGCAATGACGTGGCGGAAGTGGCGCAGAGCTAGATGGATGGCCCGCAGCTCCAGCCAATTTATGCTGCACTCACGATCCTGACCGCTCCACTGGCCTTGGACCATGTGTGAAGATATGTGGGCGCCCAACAAACTGGCGTCCATTGTAAGGACCAAATGATCGGGCTCCTGAAACAGGCTGCCTCTGGAGAGTGCTTGGGACCCCCACCAGGTTAGGGACGAGATGA
Organism: Diadophis punctatus similis; assembly: GCA_023053685.1. NCBI lineage: Eukaryota > Metazoa > Chordata > Lepidosauria > Squamata > Dipsadidae > Diadophis > Diadophis punctatus. The sequence goes on from JALIGW010000001.1 coordinate 42,654,577, forward strand.
CATTCGGCAGTAGATGAACCCTGACCAGCGAGGTGCCCCTGCCGGATCTCTGAAATGGCAAAAGAAACCATTGGAGGTCTCAGGAGTGAACATGGGCCCAGGGAACAATGGTGAAGGTGGATATCATTTTGCCTAGTAGTCTCGCTAAGACTACTAAGGCTAAAGGAGCCGACCAGTCCCCCTTAATGGTGGTAACCATATCTCAAATACTAGTCTGTCGGTCAGGGGAGAACTATACCATACCCTGTACCGAATCAATTATAGCCCCCAAATGGAGCAACCTGGTAGACAGTGACAGGTGGTTCTTCTCCAGATTAATGGAGAACCCATGGTGCCGCAGGACATGGATGGTGGTCTCTAAGTCCTCCTGAGTCTGAAGGGAGGACGCTGCCTGAATTAAGATATCATCCAGGTAGCACTGGATACGCATGGGTAAAGCCCTCAGATTGGCAGCGAGAGCCACCAGTAATTTAGTGAATACTCTAGGGGGCGAGAAAAGCCCAAACGGCATGGCTCTATACTGAAAATGAGCTCCAGCGAACTGGAACCTCAAGTACTGTCTATGATGTGGAATAATAGGCACATATAGATATGCCTTTGTGAGGTCAATCAAAGTGAGGAAGTCGCCCTCCCTAACGCCCTCTAAGATCGATGTAAGTGAATGCATTTTAAACAGTTTATAGATGACGTAACGGTTAAGTCGTTTAAGATTGATAACTGCTCTCCATACCCCCGAGGCCTTTGGGACTACGAACAAGATCAAGTAGAAGCCTTGTCCGCGTTGATCCTCAGGAATGGCCTCAATGGCATGGATATCCAGCAAGTGCTGAATAGCTGTCTCCATGAGGATCCTCTTGGCCGGGCTTTTGGATACCGGACAGCGCAGGCAAAACCTCGGAGGAATGGAGTGGAATCCATCCATCACTAAACTTCATTCCTTCTAAAGGAGGAGGCTAAGTCAAGAGTCACTTGATTTGTGAGATGGGCGTCTATATAAATTGAAAAATAAAAACATTCCAGTCCTTGGTTACTAATCTTACTTTATTTTTGTTTGCAAGACGAACTATGGTAATCCAGGGATTGTCCCAGGGCATAGTAAAACAAACAAACAACTTCAAGGTAACAGACATGACATTACAATTGAAGCTCTGCCTGTTTATTATGTGTGTCACAACTTTGATTATATTATTCTGCCCACCGCCTTGACTTTTCTAACCATACACTTAAGACACCCTTGAACTAATTTATCATCATATCCTTTATGGGAGTTGAAGCAAAAATGAAAAAGCAAGCTACATATCTCAAAAAAAGAGACTGTGTGCTGTACAACAGATGACAGACTCTGTGTCATTACCTCTTTCTCGGGAAACCAAGATCAAAAATCTCTAGATCAATTCTGAGCAATCCCCTTAGCTTCCAGGCAGTTCTCAAACTCTTTGTGGCATGGCTTTTTGAAAACAAATAAAATAATTCCATATTTATTGGATAGGAAGGAGTGTCTTCCCCCCCCCCCAAATAATTACCTGTGAATTGAGAAGCCATCTTGTATCCATAGGTAAAACTGAAAACTTTAAAGAAACAAAGGAATTAACAGAGACTTGCAAACATCACTGTTGCAAAGAATGTCTGTGCTTGCAGGTTGGCCTGAGTTTAATTGCTGGCTGGGAATGGCTGTTTGGTGATTTGCCCTTTTTGGAATTATCAAACAGGGCTTGGCTCCCTTTTGTTGCCTTCTCTCTGCTCTTCTTCTTAGCTTATGTCCATCCAGTCTTGTTCCTCCCTTTCTCTTCTCTTCTCTTCCCTTCCAAATACAGCTATTCCTCATCCTTGCCTTGCCCTGCTCTGATCTTTTGTTCTTTTTGGCCCCGTTTCTCCTGGAAGAAGAGATGGGAGTGTGTGGGCATGTGTGTATATAATTCTCTCCTCGGGTGTTTTCGGTATGAGACAACAGTTGGCTTATGCAGAGTTCAAATCATTTTATAAATAAGGTGCTTTATTTTATAGGCATTTAATTTCAATTAATAGTTTTTAATTTAATTAACTGATTTGCTTTGCCCTGGCTCTGCCTTTGGTTGAGGGCAGTAATACAGTATATACTTGTGCACAGACATTCCTGTGTCACATGCACGTCCATTGGGGGAGAATGGCTTCAGTAGTAGCCTTCCTCCTTAGGAACAGCTTGCCCCCTGAAGCCATCTATAACCTCCACCGCAGGGTTGGGTTCCACTTACCTTCGCCACTGGTTCACATCATGTTTCACACGTGCATGCGGAGCTCGCGCATGCACGTGCATCCCCTCATGCAATTTGGCTTCCGCGCATGCTCAGTAGCAGGAATCAGCCCGAAACACAGCTGAGGAGCTGATCAGCTGTGCTTCAGGCGAAGAAATAAAGGTCAGTATTAACCCGGGGGCGGGCGGGCCATTTTTCAAGCAGTGGAAGAGGAGAAGCCATCCAAACACGGAAAAATATGCAAAAAAATTCAAAAAAATTGGATCCGTGACATCACCAGCAGGTTGCTACCAGTTTGGGCGATCCAGTCCGAACCGGGAAGAACCCACCCCTGCTCCACCGTCATGGCTTTCAACAACCAAAAAAAAAAAAAAAAAAACAGGGCTCTTATGGACGTTTCAGGTTTATTATATTGTGACACCACTTTTAAAATTCTGTAATTTTTAACTAATATTTAAGTTATTTTAATTTTCTTAGGTTTTGCCCATGTTGATGGACTCTGTAAACTTCACACCAACTAGCTGGATTCAGGCAGACAAGTTTTACAAATAGATAGATAGACATTTCTGAGGTCAATCATCGCAGCTTCACTTTGTCCAGGAGAGATGTTCTTAGAATTCCTAGCCAGGAGGGGCAGCACCCATGTTGACTGGGAATTCTTATCCTGCATATCTTAAGGATGCTAGTTTGGTAACCGTGTTTCCCCTTTCTGCAGGTCCATTCTGATTTATGAAGCTCATGAATACAAACAAGGTTGATGCAGGAATATGGGCAAATTTGCACTGATAAAGAATGTTTGTAGCTCAGGGTTGAAATGAAGGGTCCTTGGTGCTCTCTGAGCTTGGTCGTTTTCTTGCACACGTTTCATTACCCAAACTAGGTAACATCATCAGTGCTAGCAAGGAGTGGGGTTTGCTCCCAATTTATATTTGCACTATTATGGAAAACAACATACCAGTGGTGGGTTGCTAATGGTTTACAACGGTTCGGGTGAACCGGTTGTGGCACTGGCAGGAGGCTCCGCCCACCCACCCAGACGTAATCAAAAACGCTCTGTGCATGTGCAGAAGCTTCTGCGCATGCACAGAAGTGTTGAGTGCGTGCAAAGCGTGTGACCGCACGTTCCCATTCCCAAACCGGTAGCAAAGGTAAGTGAAACCCACTACTCCAACATACATTGTGCCCCACACTACATGTCAACTTGTTGTACAATCTTTGCCGATGCATGAAGCATGAGCAGAAAGTCATTCAATCTATGAGAAGATGAAGTGGACACTTTAATGGATATGTGATCAGATTTGCTCTTATAATATAAACAATCCAGTTCTCAAAGACTATTTTGTTGGAACATACATGATCAGAAGCATGGACTTAATGACGTATGTCTGCAAAATATTTATATCAAAATAGAAGCATGTTTACAAAATGAATAAGAAAAAAGGAAGCCAAATCACCTGCCATGATAATCAGTTATGCCGTTTAAGCAAAGGATATATCTACACTTGTTATACCGTAATCCAAAAATCTACTGCAGGAGTTTTGTACTTGCAAAACAAGTAAAGGCCCCATTTGCAGGCTGTGTTATACCATCAAAAACTTTTGCACTATTTTCTTCCTTGACTTCTTTTCTACTCACTTGACTTGATGTTCACAATACATCTTGCTATCAGATTCCACAGTTTGGAGAATAAACCAAATTTGGACACGATGAAAAAAGATTTATTCAGATGATTGTCATGGCTTATTAAAGTTGCAATGGAGCAGCCATTATCCTAAACCAGGGGTGTCAAATTCAATTTCATTGAGGGCCACATCACGGTTGCTTTTAACCTCGGGGTGGGGTGGGGTAGGGGGGTGGCCAGGGGGCGTTGTCAGCTCAATGTCATTCATGCTCTGCCAGAAAAAACAGAGCTCAGCGTGCAGCCCTCCCCAGCTCTGTTTTTGCTGGCAGAGAGACCACAGGCCAGTCCTTCGCTGTTTCCAGGGCGACCCTGTGGGCCAGATCTAAGCACCCTGTGGGCTGAATCTGGCCTGGGGGGCTTGTGTTTGACACCCATGTCCTAAACCCCTTTGGGCAGTACCACTTTTTCTGAGCCACGATAGAGACGTAGTTAGCTTTCAGATTGATAATCCTCCTTCCATCCAATGCATAAATAGCAGATTACCATTTATACACCTCTATTTTTGTTGTTAAGAAATAGACCTGGGTAAGTAAAATTAACACTGAACCATTAAAACTTCATGGAGCAAGCTGCAGATAACATTTTAAGCACCATTTATTTCAATGAGAGAATGGCTCATCTACTTAACACTGGAAAATGGAAAGCAATGTGATTCATCATATGTATAGGTTATCATCTACTTTAGCATCCTCTCTTTGCATAAAACACATCCTATTACACTTGAAGCTTTGAAGTAGTTTTATAAGGCATCTCTACATAATATTGAAGAGCCCAGGTGGCGCAGTGGTTAAAGAGCAGCACTGCAGTTCAGCAGTTCAGCAGTTCAAATCTCACCAGGCTCAAGGTTGACTCAGCCTTCCATCCTTCCGAGGTGGGTAAAATGAGGACCCAGATTGTTGGGGGCAATATGCTGAACTCTGTAAACCGCTTAGAGAGGGCTGTAAAGCACTATGAAGCGGTATATAAGTCTAAGTGCTATTGCTATAGTGCTATTGCTAATTATGCTAATTTGAAAAATAAAGGTCCTCTAAAAAACCCCTGTTCCTTTCGGATTCTTTTATCCTTGCGAATGTGATCCTCCCCCCTTCTACCCCCATTTGATCTGTGTCCTTCTGGATTTTGTTGTAGTTTTTATTACTCTTGGAAGCAACCAGCTATTCAAATGTCACCCCGATTGATTGACATGCCCCAGATATTACAAACTGCACTGGTTCACCTTCTGACAAGGCCAATGGTTCAAGAGGGAACTTTTTGAAACGTTCATTTCTAGGCATCTTTGTATTTAGGCTGATGGTAACTGGTTATATAAAACTCAGAGCTCTTTCAATGTCTGATGTTTTCAGCAGAATAGAAAGATGGCCTTCCAGATAACCACACTAGTCTTACAATAAGCTTTGCACTAACCAGCTTGCTACCTTCCAGATGTGCAGGGCTACAAATCCATACGGATTAGGGTTTCTATGGGTTGTTGTTGAAAACATGTTGAGTTTAGCAGTTGGCAGAAGGTTTCTTGAGTTTTGATGATGAAATTAATGACAATTTAAGTCCAGGCCTTTTGACTGTGAAACTATAATTCAACTATATAAATAAAATTGGTCTCATGTAGCAGGGATTCTGATATAGTTTAATCAGTTCAAATTTCTAAATCTAGATGGAATTGCAGGCAATGTCACTTTGACATGGATAGAGGTAGACTGGGAGCAGAGAAAGTCATTAATATAAAACTTAGGTGTATTGCTAATAATCTAAACATCTTTCAGCTTAGTTTAAAATAATACAGCTTTGTTTAAATGAATAAAATTTAAATTAATTAAATAAATCAAATTAAATTATTTTCAGCTTGCTTAAAAATAATGAAACCTTCTTGTAAAGAAAGGAACAATGTGTTTCCTAAAAGAATGCTCAGTTTTAATCAAGTTACTAAGTTCCGCAGGAAATAGTTTAGAGAGGTTTGGCTTTCAGTTTAATTCATAGTGGTTGAAGGAATAACTAAAAATCTCAGTTTAATAATTTGAATTTTAAGGTCCAAACACATTTCAGTGTTAACTCCCTAGAAGAATCTCTCTCCTTATAAAAAAAAGTTAAGTGTTTCCATATGTGAGTTTACATTGAGACTTTAAAGGAACACTGAAATCTTTGTCTAAGACAAAAAGGGAGGAGAATGTAAGCTACCCATTTTTTAAATGGAATATATTGGTGAAAAAAATCAAGCTACAGAACCCTCTAGGCCCATGATGGCAAACCTCTGGCATGCATGCCACAGGTGGCACGCGGAGCCATAGCTGAGGGCACGCAAGGCGTTGCCCTATGTCAGCTCCAGCGCACATGTGCGCGCTGGCCAGCTGCTTTCTGGCCTTCCAGAGGGTGGGGGAGGCCATTTTTGCCCTCCCCAGGTTTCAGGAAAGCCTCCGGAGCCTGTGGATCAGAGGTGGGTTCCTACCGGTTCGGACCGGTTCTATAGAACCGTTAGTAACTTGGCGGCCTGGGTCGCTGGAACCAGCAGGGACCCAGGCCTGCCACACCCGAGCCAGTTCTCTCGGCGGTGCCATAGGCGCCGCCATCTTGTTTTTTTTTAGTACTGTGCACGCATGGGGCACGTCCCTGAGCAAATCAGCAGTAGCAGTAGCAGAATCCAGAACCCACCCCTGCTGTGGATGGGGAAAAACAGACCCAACGGGTCTACCAGAAGTTCGGAAATGAACTTACGGTAGGCCTGTTGGGCCGTTTTTCGCCCGCCCCAGGCTTCAGGAAAGCCTCCTGAAGCCTGGGGAGGGTGAAAAACGGCCCAATTGGCCTACCAAAAGGCTGGAGGCTTCAGTGAGGCCTGTGCGCATACGTGAGGGGGCAGTGTGGGGGGTTTGTGTATGCATGCGCAGGGGGCGGGTATTGCATTATGAGTGTGGACACGCACGTGTGCTATTGCAACCCTATCTACATGGGGCTACCCTTGAAGAGCATCCGGAGACTGCAATTGGTGCAAAATGCAGCTGCGCGAGCCGTAGTGGGTGTCCCAAGGTACACCCACGTAACACCTATTCTCCGCCAGTTGCATTGGTTGCCCATTAGTCTCCGGATGCAATTTAAGGTGTTGGTTTTAACTTTTAAAGCCCTACATGGCTCAGGGCCAGGATACCTACGGGACCGCATCCTACCGCATACCTCCCTACGACCAGTTAGGTCCCACAGAGTTGGTCTCCTCTGGGTCCCATCAGCCAAGCAATGTCGGCTGGCGGGCCCATGGGTGGGAGAGCCTTCTCTGTGGGAGCTCCGGCTCTCTGGAACCAACTCCCCCCGGAGATCCGGACTATTCCCACCCTGCTGGCCTTCCGTGAAACCATTAAAACATGGCTCTTCCGGCAGGCAGGGTGATATTGAGATCAATCCCCCATGTATGAATGTTGATGTGTTTTTAATTTTTGTAATTTTTAATCATTTTATGGTTTTATATTGTTCTTATATTATGCTGTACGCCGCCCTGAGTCCTATGGGAGTTGGGCAGCCTATAAGAACCATTAATAAAATAAATAAATAAATAAATAAATAAATAAATAAATAAATAAATAAATAAATAAATAAATAAACAAACAAATAAATAAATAAATAAATAAATAAATAAATAAAAAACCCTTTTGGCACCCAAGCAAAAAAAGGTTCGCCATCACTGCTCTAGGCCTAGGTTATGAGTGCATCATTATTGTAATGCTGTAATTTCCAGTTCATAGTGATGGAGAGAGACTATACTGGCTATTGTTCTAAGGTGAATCCTCAGATTTTTTGCAAGGGAATTATTGCTGTTGTCTCAATGCTGTTAAGTCTTTTCTCAACAAAGTTGGAAGGAACAAATAATTTAGTAGCACCATAATGGTACAGTGTTTCAGTGGAGTTCCAAGCACTGTGCTCAAATTCTTCTTTGCATCAATAAATTTATTTAACATTGAAAGCATATAATGTAGCTGAAGTAATTAAATATGGCACCTAGTACAGATGCATTTCGTATGTTAGGTTTGTTACAATTGAATGTTCCAATATCTTGCTACATTCGAAAGGTTTTTTTTAAAGTAAATGCAATGTTTTCAGGATTCCAGCAGAACCATGCCAATAGTACTGCAACATGCCAAAGACCATATGACATAAAAGGGTTGATTATTGTCTATCTTTGGAACAGAAATTTGTCATTTTGGAACTGAAGCCCATTTGCACTGTTACGGCAGTGATGCATTAAACCCAACTCTGGTGCTTCAAACACTGGATGCCCCTCTAAGCATTTTGTTGTTTTGGCTTTCTGCATTAAGTCTATTTCTGTTCCAAAGATTCCATTAACTTGTTTTATTTGGTCTCCTTACTGAAACAGCCAGCTTGACCCAGCAGTCTCAATCCCTTTAATGTGTTAATATGACAAAGTTGAAAGGATCCAAAGACACCTTCTGCAATATGGATCAGTTCTGTATGTCTTCAATTTCTTAATTCACCAAGCCAACAAAAGGGGAGAGAGGAAGAAATTGGGCCAAAGAGAAAGTGCAGCTAAGCACATTACTCTAGAATATATATTTGCTATCACTGAAGCCAAGTCACCCACTGATTTCAACCTACTCTTGACCTTGGTAAAAAAAACATGTTCTTTACCCAAATATGGTAAGCAGGCAGGAAAATGTATTAGGATTAAAGCACCAACTGCTTACAAGGGGAAAAAAATGCAAGCTACCGCCAAAATGAGACTTTAAGGCAAAAATTACAAAATTATGATCATTAAAAAAAACAGATAAACACAAGCACATTAGGAAAATAATAAGATGGTGGATCAAGAAGGACTATTACTATCACTGACAGGGCAAAGAAGAGAATAAAAATTGACTTCTTAACTGGAACGGAGCAGAGCGAAATCAGATAATGAGTTTTTACAAGATTTTGCTTGAAAGAACAGGAGAAAAGGGGCGTTGGTCTTACCTGATACGCCTCTTCTCGTAGGGTGGAGCTAACCTCCAAGAATGGGATGACACCGTCCCTTCAGCCAATGAGGACTGAGTCTATTAAATTGTGTTTCTTCGTCCTCCTGCCTTAATTCCCCCTCTTTGACGAAGGATGATGGACAGACTCGGCGTGCAGCTCCCAAGGTCCAATAAAGTAGAAGAAAACAATTCGATATCCTGAAGTCCAGACCAGACTAACTTTGGGCGGGATTGGAGGTTAGCTCCACCCTACGAAAAGAGGTATATCAGGTAAGACCAACGCCCCTTCTCCATAGTGGGTGGAGCTAACCTCCAAGAATGGGACATACCAAAGCAGTCTGTCCATTGGGAGGGCTAAGTCTGTCGGCTTCCCCAGTCTGTGGCACCATGCGTGGGAGAACTCTGCGACCAAAGTCCGCCTCAGCCGACGCAAAAACGTCATTTTTGAAGTGGCAGATAAAGGGAGTTGGTGAGGCCCAAGTGGCTACCCGGCAGATCTTGATGGATGCTTGAGTGGACCACGCAGCCGTTGTAGCAGCACTATGTGTTGAGTGCGCTGTTACTCTGGTAGGTCGTGGCAAGAACTGCAGGTCATAAGCCTTCGCTATTACGCTACGCAGCCAGTGCCCCACGACGGAGGACGCCTTTTGTCCCAAGGAAGTGGGCTGGAAAGAGACAAAAAGCACCTCAGTTCTGCACAGGGTGGAAGTGCGCTTGAGGTAGATCTTGAGGGCCCTCCTAACATTTATTTATTTATTTATTTATTTATTTATTTATTTATTAATTAATTAATTTATTTATTTATTTATTATTAAAATTTCTATGCCGCCCAACTCCCGGGGGACTCTGGGCGGCTAACAGCAGGTATAGAAATATAATCAATAAAAAACAATTTTAAAAACATATTAAAATACTATAAATCTTTTAAAAGAACTTTCACTCATACCCCGCCTGCCGGAAGAGCCAAGTTTTTATTGCTTTACGGAAGGCCAGCAGGGTGGGGATAGTCCTGATCTCTGGAGGGAGCTGGTTCCAAAGGGAGGGGCTCCCACAGAGAAGGCTCTCCCCCTCGGCCCCGCCAACCGGCATTGCTTGGTCGATGGGACCTGGAGGAGACCAACTCTGTGGGACCTAACCGGTCGTAGGGAGGTATGCGGCAGGATGCGGTCCCGAAGATAACCTGGCCCTGAGCCATGTAGGGCTTTAAAGGTAACGACCAACACCTTAAATTGGATCCGGAGACTAATGGGCAGCCAATGCAGCTGGCGGAGGATCGGTGTTACGTGGGTGCATCTGGGTATACCCACCACAGCTCGCGCAGCTGCATTTTGCACCAATTGCAGTCGCCGGACACTCTTCAAGGGTAGCCCCATGTAGAGCGCATTGCAGTAATCCAGCCGTGAGGTGATAAGGGCATGAGTGACTGTGAGAAGTGCCTCCTTCTCCAAGTAGGGTCGCAATTGGTGCACAAGACGTACTTGTGCAAAGGTCCCCCTAGCCACAGCTGAAAGATGTTGTTCCAATTTTAGCTGTGGGTCTAGGAGGACACCCAAATTGCGAACCCGATCTGAGGGAGCTAATCCCCAAGAACCAAGGAGGGATAATTGGTCAAATCCTTAGGAGGCAATATCCACAGCCACTCAGTCTTATCAGGGTTAAGTTTTAGCCGGTTCTTCCCCATCCAGACCCTAACATCGTCCAGGCAGCGGCCCATTACGTCTACGGCTTCCCCGAATTGAGACGGGGTGGAAATGTACAACTGGGTATCATCAGCATATTGCTGATACCTCACCCCGTGTCGTCGGATGATCTCACCCAGTGGCTTCATGTAGATGTTAAACAGGATGGGCGAGAGGACCGAGCCCTGCGGCACCCCACATAGTAGGGGCCCAGGGCTCGACCTCTGCCCCCCTGTCAACACCGACTGCGTCCTGTCAGAGAGGAAGGAGGAGAACCACTGTAAAACAGTGCCGCCCATCCCCACCTCTCCGAGACGACGCAGAAGGATACCATGGTCAATGGTATCGAAGGCCGCTGAGGGGTCAAGTAGCACCAGGATAGAGGAGTAACCCCCATCCCGGGCTCGCCAGAGGTCATCCATCAGGGTGACCAAAGCCGTTTCCGTACTGTAGCCGCGCCTGAAACCTGATTGAAAGGGATCCAGAAAATCAGTGTCATCGAACAGCCGTAGGAGCTGGAGCGCCACCACTTTCTCAACAACCTTCCCCGCAAAGGGAAGGTTGGAGACTGGACGGAAGTTCTTTAAATCCGCCGGGTCCAGGGAAGGCTTCTTGAGGAGGGGTCTCACCACCGCAGCTTTTAAGGGCTGCGGGACGGACCCCTCTCTCAAAGAAGCATTGACCAACGCCTGGAGCCAGCCACGTGAAACCTCCCTGGTGGCCGAAATCAGCCAAGAAGGGCACGGGTCCAATAAACAAGTGGCGGAGCTCATCGCTCCTATGGCCTTGTCTACATCCTCAGGAGTTACCGGTTCAAACCTATCCCATATAACCGGACTAAGACCTGCCCCAGTCGTCTCGGCCTGTACTGCCCAATCAGAGTCCAGGTCTGTCCGAATCTGAATGACTTTATCCACCAGAAACCGAGAAAATTCCTCAGCTCTACCCTGCAAGGGATCTCCGCCTTCCTCCTTAGCAAGAAGGGTGCGGGTCACCCTAAACAGGGCGGCTGGGCGGGAGTCAGCGGACGCAATAAGAGCGGAAAAATGCGAACATTTTGCTGCCCGTATCGCCACTAAGTAAGACTTAATGAAAGTTCTTAAAAGTGTCTGGTCAGACTCAGCTTTACTAGATCTCCATCGTCGCTCTAGGCGTCTCTTGTGGCACTTCATCTCCCAGAGTTCCTCGGTAAACCAAGGAGCCCTCCTGGATCCACTTCCACGGAGAGGTCGCAAAGGCGCAATCCGATCCAGAGCCCCCGTTGCTGCCTGATTCCAGGCCGCGACCAGAGACTCGGATGAACTGTGTACCAGGGATTCAGGTATTTCCCCAAGTCCCTCTGGAATCCGTCAGGTTCCATTAGGCGCCTGGGGCGGAACCACTTAATCGGTCCCGCCTCCTTGCGGTGGAGGAGTGGTGCCATGAAATCCAACCTCAGAAGGAAATGATCTGACCACAAGGGTACTGTGACTAAACCCCTCAGCCTCAGATCATCTTTCCACTGCCCCGAGAGAAACACAAGGTCAAGCGTGTGACCCCCCCTCATGAGTCGGACTCTGAACTACTTGGGTCAGGTCCATGGTTGTCATGGAAGCCATGAACTCCTGGACTGCCCCCGAGGCTTCGCCGGGTGATGGCAGATTAAAGTCCCCCAGCACCATCAACCTGGGGAACTCAATCGCCAGCCCTGCAACCGCCTCGAGCAGAACAGGCAGGGCCTTTGCAATGCAGCCAGGAGGCAGGTACGTTAGCAAAAGGCCCACCTGAACCCCTAAGTGCAACTTCAGAAGGAGCGTCTCACACCCAACAATCTCCGGGGCAGGGCTCCTTCGAGGACACAGATTCTGGCGAGCTATGATAGCCACTCCTCCACCCCTTCCCTGGGGTCGTGGCTGATGCTGAACCGAGAACCCGTCCGGGCATATCTCCGAAAGGGGCACCCCCCCTCCTGGCCCAGCCAGGTCTCGGTAATGCATGCCAGGTCAGCCCCCTCTTCTAGGATTAAATCCCAGATAAGGGGGCCTTATTGGTAATCGACCTGGCATTTAACAGCAGCAGCTTGAGCCCAGGGCCCTGACATCCCTGGTTACCAGGTACTCGGGTTGAGCTAGATGGAATCAAACCCGAGGGGCCAGAACAAGGAATCGCTTGTAAACAGCGAATTCTCGTTCCCCGAGAGCGGCCTACCCCTCTGCTCCCGCCATACCTGCCTCTCCCCGTTATGACCGTAATATTCCTACTCCCCGCCCCCCCAGAGATTCCTTCCCCTCCCCCGCTGGTTCCCCATTCTCCCGGCAGGCCATGCATACCATTCATACTGAGCCTGTGGGGTGGGCCAAAACCCCCCTCCGCTTCTGTTTCCACACACAGCAGAGGGGGGCAGGGTCCAACCACCCAGCTCACTCATATACTCATACAATTAAACCACACACATTTCTTCATACCATCCATCCATAACATGCCCACAGATACTCTCCCCCGGGGTTTATATTAAGGAATTAATATAAAGACTGGCTGATATTAAATATAAAAGTCTAGAAGCCGTGGTTCTTTCTCTACTGACCAACAACTGATGGTTAAACATCAAGCTTGTGTCACTGTCTCTCTAAAGAGTACAAAGGAAGTGGTCTCCTCAAACAGGGGGTCCTTGGAGGAGGAGGGCTCCGACGGTCCCGAGGCAGATGACCCAAAATTGGCAGCATTCCTCACCTTAAACCAAAGTGACTTGAAATGTCAGGGTGAAATATACCCAAAGAAGCTGGAGGGTCCGGAGTGAGCCCCTCGTCATCAGAAAGGTCGAGGCCAATTTTGCCCTCCTCCAGATCAGAGCGAGACCCCAGAGATTGGTCCAGGGAGTAGTGGTCATAAGACCGATCTCTGCAGTCATCGCACCCCAAGGCAGAAGCGTAGTCAGAAGGGCCAGTGGTCTGGGTGACTGGGATGGTCGGCCTGTCTCTCTGTTGAAGACCGGCCTCAATACCTTGCTTGATCGCGGCAGCAATCAATGCCTGCACGTTTGGGTCAAGCATTGCTATAGGCAACAGGGCAGCAAGCCCAGCGGCCGTTGGAGTAAAGGTCACAGTGATCTGAGAAGCCAAAGCCCCCAAGATCTCACCACAGGGCGGAGCCTCCCAAATGTCCTTATCAGCAATGTTCAGATCTGGATTGTCCAAGGATATGGCTTCCAAGGGATGAAGAGATGCTACCTCAGCCTGGTCACCATCCAGGTCACTCCTGGCTGCTGAGGAGGGCCCATCTGGACGCCTCTGACCAGGGACCTGTTTGTCGCGACTGGACTTAGCGCAAATCTTGTCCAGTGCCTTAGCCTGTGACTTTCATCCCTCTGGGTGGCCCTGGAGACCTTATCCGAGCCAGCAGAGGCAGAGGAATGTGGGCAGGGGGACCGCCCCGTGGAAGGCCCGGCTGCGGCAGGAGAGGCTGAGGCTTCTGGCACTGTATGCTGGCTCTTGGTTGAGCGGCTTTTATGCTTGCTCTTGCCTGTGTCTACCATACCTAGGTGGTAAAAATGGCCACTGTCCTAGAAAATAAATGGACCTATTATAAATGGACAAAGTAGGCTTAAAATGGCTGCCGCGGCACTCAAAATGGCTGACTTTAGTGTCCCAGGGAAGACAAAATGGCCACGGCATCTCCAAAATGGTCACCGCTACAACCAGACGGCCACGTTGCAGCCAAAATGGCCACTGTCCCACAGAATGGCCTCCGATAGCGAAATATGACCATTTCCCCACTGTGTGGCCAAGTGACAATGGCTGCTGCTGCGGCCAGAACAAGCCATTCAAATTCGTGCTGGGGAGACAGGTGGAAACCCGGGCGGGCTCTGAGGTGAGGCCGGCAGTTTTCGTCAGAAGACGGCAGCAAAAAACAGGCGGCCAAACTGCAGGCAGCAATACTGGCCTGTGGGGCAAAGACCCCTATGCGGAAGGGCAGATCACAGCTAGTCGCGCGAGCACAATCCACTGTGGCAAAGATTAATCCATGCTGTCACCCCTTTGCCGAGCTATAACAGAGTGCGAAAGCTCTCCTGGCCATTGGTCACACGAGCGTGACAGCTCCAGTGACAATTGGGAAAACTGTGACAGCGAGCGATGAGAATGCTGTCAGGGCCAGACCGCAACGCCTCAATCTGAGCCGGACAGTGATAAGCAGAGCAAAGCTCCCAAGGCCGGAATGAAGGGAAAACCCCCCTTGGATTGCAATCGCACTTGGCTCGGCAGGCAGAGAGAGCAGAAGCCCTCGCCGTACTCGACCCAGCAACTCCAATGTCAAAACAGTCAGCTGGGGAGAACTCACAGTGTAAAACTTGATGAGCGATGGAAGGAAACCTCCGAAGAATGGGAGCAAGAAAAACGGAATGCGTCATGTTCAGGCCAAGGATTGAGTCAAAGAGGGGGAATTAAGACAGGAGGATGAAGAAACACAATTTGACAGACTCAGTCCTTATTGGCTGAAGGGACGGTGTCATCCCATTCTTGAAGGTTAGCTCCACCCACTACGGAGAAGGTCTCTATTAGTCAACCTGTCTCAAAAAAAACAGAAGAACAAACATCACCAAATAGTATAAAATCCAGATCAGATGCATGAAGTGTGTTCTTTGTGAAATCACTGTACTAACAAGTTAAACAGAAACATAATAAGTAAAGGTTTATCGGTAAAAGCATTTCAAACTGTATCACTAGGATCTCACAGTAATATTATTGCCATAAATTCACAGTAGAAATTATTCTTAATAGAACCTGAGATATGAATGGAGCACCATTTTGTTTTTACAGTAAGAAATAAAAATATATTGGTTTTAAAATTTAGAACGTCAAGAGTTTATATAGCCTTCCAGTTTCAACTCAACTGATTATTTCTTTTTCTGATACAATATAAATATTAATTTTCTGGAAGAATATGCCATTTCCAGGTTTTAAAAATGGAGCCAGTACTGTAGGTTTTTAAAATGAAATGAACAACAAAATGACAAAAAACAACCCACTCTATTTTAATAGTGCTACAGATCACTTTGAAGGGTAAAATCGCTCAACCCTAGAGCAATGACAAGGAATCCTACATCTCTGCAGCAACTAGTATCTCAATGGGTTTGGGAAAATCAAAACCAAAATTCCTGCCGGCAGCAAGAAGTTGAAATAATTTTGCAACTGGAAAGGTACTTAACCTTGAAGATCAATTAAGTCAATAATGGACAGTTAAAGAAATGTATCCATTTCCTCCACAAAATGAAGTATTGCTAAAATGTAGATGCATGCCTAAAATATATGATGTGATATAAATTGATCCAGTTAAGATACTATATGCATCCATTCAATAAGTATCATGTTCTTTAGTTCTGATGACTACATCATAAAAATCTAGTATCTGCATATCAAGAATACTTGGAAATGGTTGTCCTTTGAATTTTAATTACATTGATGTTGAGATTTAGTGACGTGACCAGGAAGCATTCAGTTACAAATTATTTAAAAGTTTTGTCTGATCTGTATCCTGTCTCTCCTCCAAAAACTCAAGGTAATAGTACCTATATAGCACTCTTGTCTCACCACAACCATCCTATGGAATAAGTTAGCTTGTCTAATGAATCTATATTTATTTATTTATTAAATTTATTTATTAATAAAATAAAATATATTTATCAAATATATTTTGCCATGGGGCTACTACTTTAGGAATGGAATATATAACTGCAAGTAGATTTGACCCTGTTTTCAAGGTCCAAAAATGTTAATAGCTCCAAGAAGTGTTATGCAAATATAAAAAGAGTAATTGTACAAGAATAAAATTGAAAATATTGTACTTTATTTGCACACACGCACACAAAAAGCTGTAACAAGGCACACCAAGCAGAAGAAAAACACATATGTGGATAAACTGGTTACTGTTGGCTTACAATATAACTTTCTTGTATATGCAGCTTTGAAGTCTGTCACCTCACATTTGCTGCCATGGCAAAGAATATACTGTCGCAACTGGTTAAGAAACTAAGAAAACTACCCACTGATACAAGACACATAAGCAAAACTAAGGGACTCTGTATTCCAATACAAATTTTAGTGCAAACACAGCTAGAACAAAACAAGATATGTTCTGTTCCCAAAGAGAAAAAAAAGCAAAAGAGCAAGTTTTCCAAAGTATTTCACTTAAGGAGGAACACAATATGCAAATTATTAAAAAGCTGCTATACGATTTACAAATACAACTGTTCTGATGCATCAAATAGGCATCAGAGGAAAAGAAGAAGTGGGATAGAATATTAATTGTTCTGGATCAGTCTAAGCTATAACAAAGCTAGATGGTA
Source organism: Diadophis punctatus similis (assembly GCA_023053685.1). Taxonomy (NCBI): domain Eukaryota; kingdom Metazoa; phylum Chordata; class Lepidosauria; order Squamata; family Dipsadidae; genus Diadophis; species Diadophis punctatus. The sequence continues at coordinate 42,671,434 of JALIGW010000001.1, forward strand.
TTGCAGTTTGTAGCAGATATGTAAACATACTTTCTGAAGAAGTAAAAAAACCCAGAGTGGTAAGCTTTTTATTTATATTTGACAAGCCACATAAATTGAAATAAATTAAATGGTTCATACGATTCCAATTAATTTTTTACCAATTGAAGTGCATGGTAACCCATATTTGAATAAACCTTTTTCTTTAGTACTAGCATCCTCAGAAACAATGCTTTTACAAATAACGGGCATAAGGTTTAGGCTGTTAAGAGTCCCTTTAATTACTAAATGCAGTAACCTGTAGCAGTTTTCAATTTTGAAAAGCAGAAACCTGGACCAAGGTTGTGTTAGGCTGTTTCATAATCCGACCCAGATTAAAATGGCCTTGATCACCATGATCAGAAAAAATAAATCAAATGCAAGATCTGGTTCAGATAGTCTTCAGTGTTACACTACATTTCCACAAGTCTCTTGACAGAACTTGCAAATCAGACGAAGAACTTCTGAGTTAATACAAATTCCATCTGTTAATTCAAGATCAAAGTTCAGCTTAACCACTATATTTATTGCAGTGGTTGATTAATTAGAAGCTACTGGATTTTTTAAAATAACGAAGTGTTAATTTAGAAAAAGCAGAGTGAAGAGGACCCTGATTAATTAAACAAGTTATGGCATATGGACTTATCTGAAGAGGCATTGCTCCTTTGCTGTGCTGACAAGGTAAACTTCCCTTGCATCCATCCATGAGACCTGCTAGACTAGAGGGCCCCCCCAAGCTTTTGGGCGCCACGGACTGGTTCCTCCGTGGAAGGCGGTTTTTCCACAGACCGGCAGGGCATGGTTTTACGCACTGCCTGGATCCTGTATGTGCGCGGATGGAGCTTCACTTGCTTGCGTGGCACGGTGCCAATCTGTGGATTGAGGACCTCTTTACTAGGCTATAAGATTCATTTACCGCCAATATATCTGAAAGTATTTCCCCCCCTTCTGTTTTAGAACTATTTATTTACATTCATTTTTGGCAAATTTAATTATCTAATTATTCCCACATGATTAATCTATTTAAAAAATTTAATTTGGAGACAATCCTGGAACCAAATATTGGTACAGAACTTCTTAATGCACGTGATTTAAAAATATATAAATGACATGTTATAGTGATTTCCCGTTACTTATGATTTTTCCTCTTAAAACAGTTTTGATATAAAGGCATAGGAGATAGTGAAGTATGAAAAGTAGTACTTTTTAAAATTGAGAATGCAGTTATGTGGAATCAATTTTTGGTATCTAAGTGCTCATATTAATCAAGAAGAAAAAAGCTAGCAAGCTACTTTATTGTGAATTATGAAACTGAATAGAATTTAAAAGTTAATGCCCAATAGCTGTCTTATATTAATATTGTAATAGAAAGTAGACATGTTTTGTAACTGGCAAATTAAAATGGATGAAAAATGTGATTTTGTGTTCTGTTCATGTTTCAAGAGGTATTCACAACTAACTGGAGGCAGCATCATAAACACAATAAGCTCAAAGTACATTAAAAGCTGAACACTGATGTGCTTAACGTAGTATACTGTAACACATACACAAAAAAATCACAATGTGAGTTTACTAGGAATTCTGAACTCTGTTCACTTTGCCTTAATTGGTTCCCGCTCCAACCATCGTACTCTAACCTTTTGCTTATAATGATATTCCTTCAGAAAGTCCTGCAACATTGTTGGCAAAGGAAGACAATCAATGCCATCATATGAAGTGTACCTGCAAATTACTGCCCGGCAGATATATTGCAAGCTGAAAGGAAAAGTCCTATTTAGAGAAACTGTAAGTAGCGGTTCAAAAAACATGCAAGAAATTGGATCTTTGTAATGTTCCAGAAGCCCTGTTACAGTAGAGGAGTGAAACACACAGGGATCATGAGCATCAAAACTGAAGTTGTGATTCCACTGCTCGATGCGTGCATGTAAAGACCGGTTGTAACGGCGGAAGCTCACGGAGAAGAGGTAGTCTTCTTGAGCAGAGTCCCTGAGCAAAAAAGTGCCTTCAGGTTTTCCTTCTAGAAGTGCTTCTGCTTCATAACGGTCCATCACACCCCAGTAGCAGGGATTACTGGTAATCTGAAGTAAGTCTGGCACTAGGCAGTGAATATAATCAATTTGAGTATGTACTTTCCAAGCTCCTTGCCTGCTGATGTGGCTGTGGCTCTCACCAGATATTTGGCGCTGCTTTTGTCTACGGGACTGCAAGCAGAGAGTAGTTGTGTCTTCCTCCAAATCACAACTTCCTTGTGTTGTTGAATTGCAGTCTCCCATCAGTTCAGACATGCCAGGGGGCAGCTTTGGCCCTAATTTATATAATGGATTAACCTGTGCAGTAGCTTCAAAAGTATGTATCTGAGCATTGGGAGGAGGATCCACGCCTTCTTCTATACTAAGCCTTCGTCTCTCTCTTAGCCTATCTTCCTCATCTTCTGTAGAAGCCAAGGAGGAGTCAAATGCATCAAAAATAGCAGAATGTGGGCTCACTGGAGCGGTGTGCTGCTTAATTAAATGCCACTTTTGGGCCAGATCTGATCCAGCAGGAAAAGGACATTTTTCTAACATTAGTTCAGAAAGATGGATCTTCCTTTTGTTGGAAAAAAGAGGCTTAGATTGTTTGCAGTAAGTTCTCATAGGGAAACATAAGCCTACAGTTTCCTGCAATCTTTGCCTCAGAGAACGATTTCCTACGGTTCTGCTTGAGATGCTATCTGTATCGTTAACTGAGCTCACACCATATCTTCTTTCCCTCCTTTGCAAGTGAGAACAGCCAAATCTTGTATCACTTTCCAATGAGCTCTGGGTTTTTGTAGAGCAGGAATGTTTCTTTTTCCCACCCCATGGAGCATGCCTTGAGTAGGAATCCCTTCGTGCAAATTTAGCTCCTGAGGCAACATTCAAGTCAATCTCTTTCTCAATGCTTATTTCAACAATCTGAGGGATTTCTGTGACACAGTTTTGATTCTTTCTCGAAAAGCCTTTTGAAGTATTTAGATTCAGTTGCAAAGGACTGCTTGGTTGCTGCTGAGTTGGACCAGGCACACAAACACTTTTATCTCTAACAGATGCACGATTGGAATTTATGTCTACATTTTCATTTCTATTTCCACCTTCAGGATTAAAGAGACTTTGGCATCTGTACTTGAAGCTGTTCCACATTTTCCCAACTTTACCCATGGATTATGTTACCTACATCACAAAGACAGAAAGACAATTAATTTAGTAAAGTTACTGACTGAATAAAGAATAAATAGCTGAATACTTAATTCATGAATAAAAGTAAAGTAATTCATCTCACTTTCAGTTTATAACTTAAACATCAATAAAATATTAAGCAACTGAAATAATTGTTTTACTGTAATACAAATCAGCTACATTACTTTAATTGGGAAGAACATTAATTTTTCCTCCCACTGTTCCATGCTTTACTACTGTTTCCATATTTACATATAACTGTAAATAAATATATAAATAATTCCAAATGGGTGCAGTTTTACATTTAAATTGACTTGAGACATATAAGGACCATAGGATTAAAGAAAACCATCCCTGCCTTCGTATACAGCATGTACTTCCAAGTGCTCATCATTATGTTGCAGAAAAGGGTTAATAATTAGAGCTACTAAAATAAGCAGCAGTAATTGTACACATGCCCAACTAGCCAGTATCTGCCTCAGTCAGATATATAAATATCATGTTGCCAGGTACACAAGATATGTATTATTATTGTCCTTGTCACTTGTCAATTTTTGGGTGACAACAGCAGAAAGTTCCCAAATGACAAGAGGAGTACAAATGGTCAGGCCTAACTTTACTACTGGAGTACAGTTGGTATGCAGTTTAAGTTGGGTACTTTCCAGATGAATGTAAGATTTCAAGTCCTCCCTCAAGAACTTAAGCATGTCATATAGAGTTTAGATGTGACAGACTTTGAACATCTATCTACATCACTCTCTGTTTCTCTCTCTCTCTCTCTCTCTCTCTCTCTCTCTGTGTGTGTGTGTGTGTGTGTGTGTGTGTGAATGCATGTGCAAAATTTAGACAGAAAGTCCAACACTGATCCCTCAGTACTTTCTTTTTACTGGTAATGACACAAATATTGATGCAAAAACTTCAGTATAAAAAGATCACATGCTTTAAGAATTACTTTGATTAACCACAGCTATCAATCATATTAGAGTTGAATTTTCAGTTTGATTTCAAAGGTAAAAATATATCTATACTAAAAATATATGTTTAGATTGAGTAGCCCATTCACTTGATAGGTTTATTAAAATATTTCATACTAATGAACTACAAAATCTTCTATAAAAATAATTGTAGACAATTCTGGATCATTGGACATTTTAAAAAGCTCCCTGAAAACCCACTGATGGAACTTAAATGCTAAAATCTGCAATATTCCTAAAAGATAACAACTAGCAAAACCCTGTAAAAAGTGTTCTATTCATCTGCAAGTACATTAAAGCAAGAATTCTGAATGATGACCCACAAAGTGGTTGGTGATCTGAGGAGTTGGCTGATCATTTGAGCAGGCTGCCTGCTTTCCCCCCCAGCTGCTGCTTAACATCAAAAGGCTACTAAATATATACCTCTTTTCTAATATTAGTTTTCCAGGTAAGTAATTTTTATGGTTGCCATTAAAATGATAGAACACTTTGAAAGACTAGAATTTATTTTCAGTTCACAAGTATTATTAGCACTACTTTGCTTAACAGCACCTACAGTATTAATATATCATGCATACTAATTATATGCTGTTGTATTCCACCTCACACTGATTAATGTTTCATCTAAGGAGCAAGTAGGAAAGATACTAATACACATTTGCTACTATACATTCTATTTAAGTTGTTTATTCTTATCACAGATTCAGCGGAGAGCCAAGGGCCGTGGCCGGACAACAGACACATCAAAAAGAGGAAGATGGGAAGCCGACCCAGCTAGCCCCAAGCCCGGGACTAGCCTCTTCGTCGTCCGACGATCAGAAATGCAAGAGGCAGCCGCCCCGCTCAATCCGCAGCCACGGAGAGCACCGCTGAACAGCTGATTTCACAGCTCAGCACGAACTGATCTTATTTGCCTTTTCCTAGCGAAAACAGGGATTTTCAACCTTCAAACTCGAAGACCTAACTCTAAATATCTCAGGAGCGATCTCCTGAGCTTCCTAGAGCTCGGACTGAGTTGAAGAACTGGGGACTGTTGACAGGGAGGCGGTCCTCAGAAATTCAACTCAGTCATAGAGCTAGAGGACTAGAGTTACCCATCCTGGACTATCCAGAGGATGCCATGGAGAATTTGTGAAATATTGAAATATGAAGAGTTGGACTTGAATGTTTCCAATTTCTTAGATTGCAACTCAAAAGGTAATCTTCAGTACCATGTTAACTAAACATACTTTCAGGCCCTAACACTTAACAATTCTTCAACATCACCTTCAGTTAATATGAGCTCTCCATTCACAGTTTAGCTGCAAAAGAGAAAAGTCTTTTGTCTATGGAGATTCTCAGTCATCCAGGTCATGGTTGTCCCAAAGGTGATTTTTCAAGAGGTAACTGGACTTTCTGGTTTTTCTTTGAAGACGTTTCGCTTCTCATCCAAGAAGCTTCTTCAGCAAGAGCTGCTGAGAAGCGAAACATCTTCAACGAAAAACAAGAAAGTCCAGTTGCCTCTTGAAAAAGCATCTTTGGGAGAAAAGTCTTTTTTTAAAAAAAAAAAGCTGTTGCCTAAGGCCCAACATATAAACAGAAAGAAAACAAAATGAAATATAATATACAAGCATAATACAGTGAAACAAATGGCACTTCCTATGCTAGTGTCAATTGTCAGTGGTCCACAATTTTTCTCTCTACACTCAATATGACAAGTTTATGAAGAGTGGAAATCATTCAGAGGTACTATTCCTTGCCTCCTTATCCTTTTTGTTGCTTGGTCACATTTCCAACTCAAACCTTCTTTCATCTTCTTTCTCACCTCCAGACCATTTCTGGCCATTTTTAAACCTCTTCCCACTACACTGAGTCACTCCCAATTCTCCCAAGGCTATCATGATGTCATCCCTATATCTCCATTCTTATAGAACAATACAAATGATGTTATTTGTGCCATTTCAATTTGGGTTGCCCATCAAACTTCAAAATGAAGCAGTTGTTTCCAGCTGTCTGCTGCTTTTACTTCCCAGTAATGTCTCTGAATACATTTGGGATCAAATGTTCTAAGAAATAAAGGCTAGTATTTCATCCTGGAAAAAATTCTTCATTCAATCTTAACTATTATGACTGAAAATAAAATAAACTAGGCATATCATACATGAAATGCCAGAATAATTTTGGTTTGGATGGGGAAGGAGTCCCTGTGTGCATTAAGGTTTCTACTGCTAATTTATGGAATAATTAGAATCCCATAAAAAGATCCAAGTGCTATACAATGGAGTGACCTCCTGTTCCTGCCCCCCTAGCAATTTGAAAGCATGAAAATCCAAGTAGATTAATAGGTGGGAAGGTAACAGTGTTCTGTGCGTCTTTGGCGTATAGCCATGCTGGCCACATGACCATGGAAAATGTTTTCAATAACACTGCCTCCCTTGGCCAAGAAATGGATATGAAGTCTGTGCCCTAAAATCGGACATGACTGGACAGGGAAACCTTTACCTTTATAAAGTGAACTAGAATATAAGTAAGAGAAAATAATATCTCCTTGCCATATTTATTCTTCAAATTTGTCATACTCATTTATAACGGCACTCAGCCAGACCATTTGTTTAAAGTAGTGGAGTTGCATTATCTTCTAATGTATGTGTTATTAAGCTATTAATTACTAAGCAGTTCAACCATCAAATATTCATGATCATGCACAGGCAAAAATTAGTATCTCAGACAAAGCCAGATTTAGATAACAGCCACAATGCACATAATGAATACAGTTCTCATAGATCACATTTAAAACAAGAAAGCCAGGAGAAGCTGCAATTATGTACCAAATAGCCACTGCAAAGTAATCTATGACCTTGTTTCTATCAGGATGTGTCAGATGGGAAAGAACATCAACTGCAAAGCAATAGTAATTACTATATTCAAGGTAAGAGAAATATCTATTACTTAAACTAAGTTATAAGCAAACCTGACATTATGATCCTGACTGAGCCTAGAGTAAGCCTTACATAATTTAGCAGGGTACACTTCTGAACATGAATGCACAGAAGAATTTTGTTAATTCATTCAAACCTTTTTGAATGTGTATCCACAGGCCCAGCTTTATTCAACAAATTTTATTTCCAGGTAACTATATATTGGACTCTATCCAAAATCTATTTTATTGATGAACTCATATGAATGCAAGAATAACAAATCATTCTCTTCTCATTACTAAAAAAAAATTGGGCAAAGTTCTAAGATTTGTATGAATGAGGAAAAAATACAGGGAATCAATTTTAGAATAACTCAACTTCTAGGCATCATTTTTTTTGGTCCTGATTCTCTTTTTTGGGTGTGTGTTCTGTTGATATAGGTACACACATACAAATATGGGCACAAAAATATGGCAATGTGGCTCATCTGCCCTTTTATCATGGAAAAAGAAATTTCCAAAGGTGTTTCAGCCAGTATTGACAATCTTAGGGATGCTGAGCTTTACTGAAATCTATGTCTACTTTATTCTTCTTTTTGGATGCAGAGCTAGCATACTATGAAGTAAAGTACCCCCCTCAGTTGTCATCTTGATTTCCCAGAATACTTCCACACCCCACATAAACTAGTAGTTTGTTATAGTATGGTTTGTTTAGAAATATACAAATCGGTCTAAGGAATGTCAAAAATGAATGATATGGTAAACAGCATCTTAAGGATTCCAAAGGGAATACATGCTTCCTGATAAATGGATGAAGACCATCTTCATATGTACCGAGAAATACAGAAACATACTGAATATGGATGTGAAAGTATTTTTACAATAAACCTTCAATTTAATGGACTTAATATAACAGACTTTGGATCAATGACAAAATCTGCTTCAGTACATGAATAAAGCCTGGTTCAAATTTAAAAGGCATTCTGCTTTAACAAACACCTCTTTCTCTCATTAAATGTTAAATATAGGTTTTACTGTATTTCTTACTGAGATCACATATGCATGTATTTGTCTCTAATCAAATGGCTGGACCCCACAAGAAGGAAAGCTGGTGGTTTTCAGGAGGCCCTCTGGTCTTCACACCTTGGACTTGTCTTGTGTTCTGGGGCAATGGCTAAATTTCTCTTACTGTACCACCTCCTTTGTAGGAACTGCCTCATCCTTCCTCGAACTATGATAGGTGGGTGGGCAAGGGCTCTCTCATCTCCTGCACGGCCTAATAATAAGTTTTAAAAAAATTAAAATACAAATTTTATAAGATTAATTCTATAATAATTTTCCTTAGCTAGACAGCTTAATGCAAAAATTATTTATTTATTTGTTTGTTTGTTTATTTATTTAAAATAATTTTTATTGCAATTTCCAGTTTAAAAACAATACAACATACAAAACACACATATACATCACATATACATAAAATATAGTTCCACTAATACAGCTTTATGCTGTCGTAATTTCCTTCTCGTTTCTATATTTTTCTAATTATGGCTACTGTTATATACCTAAACATTTTTTATCTTTCTCTATTCAATATATATACTATTACCTATTATCTCATATTTTTATACTCTTATTTACATTATATACATTTATATACATTATTTTACAACCATTAAAATTTAAGGTTCCATCTATCACATTTTTTCTTTCTTATCTCATTTCTTAACACATTTCATTCTTATCTTAGTTTACACATTAATTTTACTTTTCTTTTCGAGCCAATCATACCATCTATCCCAAATTTTATAGTGCCGTTTCCTCTCTCTCTTAATTCCATAGTCAATTTGCTCATTTCAGCACATTCTAGCACCTTTTTCACAATCATAGCATTCGAGCAGTTCTTATCTTTTTCCCAATTCTGTGTGAATATAATTCTCGCTGCCGCTTTTATCTGTTGTGTAATATAATAAATTTCCTTTTTCACATTTTCTTTCATTATTCCCAAAAGAAATAATTCTGGTTTTAATTCAAACTTTTGTTCTTTTATTTTCTTCCAATATTTTTTTGCGTATGCTTAAAGGCATATGACTACAGACTCAGTCCTTTTTTTCCATATATAAATAAATAGCTTTTCTAATATTGTTTTAATTTAACCCAGTTTTCTGAAGCAACAGTTCTATTGTTTCACTTACTTTCAGGTGGGGTAGATTTCACGTTGATCAAAGGTCGCAAAGGTCATTAATCAAAGTAACCCCAACCCTATCCAGCCTCCATTTCCGGGTTTGTTCCCGATGAACTATGCTTCGTTCTTAAAAACACTATTTCTAGCAGAGGATGTACTGAGGGAAGATGCAGACTATGAATGGCAGAGTTTGAAGCCTGCACATTCAGAAAAATATTATACACACTCACTCTCACACACACATAAATACAGATTCATATACTGTATAAACCCAATTCTTTCCCACAGGTTTATTTTTCTTTTTTTAATCTATGTTTGTAAAAGAGCCCTGTATGGGGGGGGGGGGGTTTGCAAAAGAAAAAAGAATCTTAAGTATAAGGTCTACCTGATATAACATCTACAGAACTATATGAGAAAACTAAAACCAAAGAAATTGCTTCTATTAGACAAGGAGCAAAAACAATAGGCCAATATGCCTTATCATATAAAGAGGTGAAGGACATAGCACCATTATACATATGTAAAAGATACCTCTAGCAGCAGTTCTGATATTTGTGTATAACAGTAACATTTTTTAAATTTCATTTTTATAGCTGGCCGTTTGTACACTGTACATTTTCTCATATATGCTATATATTTATTGCATCGCTGCTGTAAGATTCTTTTACTGCTTTAAAACAAAGTGCTGAATTGTAGAAAATCTATGATATATTGAAATGATATAAAGAACCAATTTTTGAAAACCCACATGCATTCTTTCACTGATGCTGAATACAGGTAGTCCTTGCTTAACAGTTAACTGGGACCAGAATTTTTAGTATAAAGCAACGTGGTTGTAAAGCACAACATCATATGACAACATTGCTTAGTAATGCAATCCTGTCAGTTTCTGTTGCCATTGTTAAGCAAGGATCACAGGTCATTAGGTGAAGAATTCTTTGCAACTTTGCTTCCAGCAAGCAGAAATCACTGGGGAAGCTGGCAGGAAGTTGCAAGTCTCAAATGTTTACAAGCAGGCTGGCAAACAGGTAAAGTGGCTGCTGCCAGTGAGTAGAATGTGCAGATGACTGGTGAGCCATGGCAGAACTAAGAATGGTTGTTGCTTGGCTGGGGAGGGTATGCAAGTGGCCAATGAGGCCAGTGTAGCTGGGTTAGGGATGGTTGCTGCCAGGTGAGGGTGACTTACGGAAGAGACTTGCAAACTTCTAGCTTCCTCATTGACTTTGCTTGAGGGAAGCCAACAGGGAAGGTTGCAAATGGTGATCCTGTGACTGTGGAATGCTGCAACCCTATTAAGTACAACCCAGATTGCGATCATGTGACTATATGGGTATTGGGATGGCTGGAACTTTGAGGACCAGTCACAAGACTCCCTTGTTCAGTGCTGTCATAACAGTCACTGAATATGTGATTGTTAACCAAGGATTACCTGCACATTTTTTCTGTTAGAGATGAATAATAAAGTCTCTTTTTCCAATTTCTGAATGCTTTACAATCAACCTTAAAACAATTTCCTCTTTTTATTAATATAGCTGCCAAAGACTGCAAGAACATACACATTATCACCCTCATTAGGCTCAGCATCATGTATAAATTTTTGTTTTAGTTGTCCCTTAACCAGATGTCAACATCTGCTAATTGGATAACTAAGGAAATTTTTTGCCCATCTTTTACGCTATTGGATAAGTCAAAATAATATAAAACAAATAACATTAGTCCTTACTGGTAACAGACCTACAAACAGGGATTATGAACAAAACTGATAAAATTGTTTAAAGACCACCAACTTTCATATACACCATGATGCTCACGATTACCTAGTGGATAACTTTAACTTGAAAATTAATTTATTTAAATAAATCTTCAAAACAAGCTTACCGACTAGTGACTTAAATGAATGCTTCCATGCCAGGTTTCTTAACATGTAAGAAAATGCTTTGCAACTGTCTTCTTTTGCTATGTTTGTGTGTGTGTATTTAAAAAATACAGATCTATTCTCACTGGAATTATTGGGTTCAATTCAGCTTCTTCTTAGATAATGGCAGGATTTAAAATGTTCACAATTTTTAAAACTCCTTGTTCAAATATTTTAATATGAAAAGCTTCAAACAGCTCATTCCGGGCACAGCCAATACTTTAATTTTTAATAAATTCTAGTATATATATAACTGGGAAAATGATTTCAATTATCACAGAATTCTGCATTGCATTTTAGTAGAAAAGTTTATCTAAATATACTTGCCATTATAGGGATTAATAAAACCTGAATAAAGACGTTTTCTACCATGTTTCCCCAAAAATACGACATGTCCCGAAAATAAGGCCAAGCCTGATTTTTGGGGAGGGCCTAAATATACGCCCTCCCCCGAAAATAAGCCCTAGTGAAGGGGTGGGTGTGGCCAGCACAGGAGGCAGCCCTTCCTTCCCTGGTCACCTCAAGGCTTCTCAGCCCCTTAACTGGATCAGCTGAGCCACTCCGGCCACCATTCATGAAACAGCTGATTCGCGGGTGCCACTCAGGCCGCCGCCTCCAGCATGTGCGGCCACTTTTGCAGCCAATTGAGGCTGCAAAAGAAGCCGGAGGCCAAGCAACGCACCCTACATGCTCGCGCCCTCCTTAACTAACGGTGAGTCACAGCAGGCAATTCCGTCCACGGAACAGGAAAGAAAGGCATGGAAATCCATACACCTGGGACATTGGAAGAAGCCCTGCGAGATGCCGCTGCGCAGGAAATCTCCCCCCCCCCACCTGTAGATCATCCTTTCAAAGAGGAATTTCACCAGGACGAAGAAGTGGCTGGAGGCAGCGTTTGCATCAGGTTGGGCTTTCTTCGTGAGGGGGACGATCTGGGGAGCAAGAGATTTAGGAAGCCTGGGCTGGTGTGGGACAGTTTCTCCAGTGAAGCGTCTGATTTATCCCTAGGGGTGAGCGTCTTGTGGGCTGGCTGGAGAGGGAACGTCTTCAATGAACTTTTCTGTGTTTGTGTTTCTGCAGGCGGAAGAGTCGGCAGCATCTCCAATCAGAGAGGAGGAGGAAGGAGCCCTGCGAGGAGACGCTGCCTCCTCCCCGTCAAAAATAATAAGACCTCACAGAAAATAAGGCCAAGCCCTTATTTGAGGGGGGGGGGGGTGTCAAAAGAAAATAAGACCCTTATTTTTGGGGAAACATGGGTATCCTTGCTGAAAAGTATCCATTATTGTAGATTAAGTGATTAAGTCCTCTAACATAGCACTAGAACTTCCAAGTGCCCAATTCATACAATGTAATTCTGTTAATTTTAAAAATTCAGACGGGCACCAGTGTTGAGTACTGAGCAGAAATCTTTCCCAATAAGCATTACTACCATTTTTAATACAAATCAGACCATTTGCCCTGAAATTTATAAACTACGTATTTTATTTATATATTTTTAAAAACATACCTTCTTCAACTTGTCAAAAAGATGGTTTAAAACTAAATGTGACCAGTGTCCATTTTAAAAATTGTTTATAGGCTTAAAAATGAAGTTTGATAGTTATCGTTATTAAGTAAGCACTTTAAACAAAATCTTATTCAAACAGTCTGCTTACTGGTACATTTATTTTCCCATTGTTCAATTTGTCCCTCAATCCTTTGAATTCTTTGTTCCCTTCCTGCTTTTTCTCCTTTCAAGTCTGTTATAAAATCTGACCAAAAAAGATCATTGGGAAGAGAACCAATTTAAGAAAATAAAAACTCAGCAAATTTCTGCTCTCCAGCTCATGCATCAGAAGATACTGTGAAAAACGTTTGTGCTTCAGATAAGAGTTCCTTCCCTATCAGCATTTAAGGGTAAAACATTTGGTTTGACTTCTTATCAAGATAAATATGTAAAATCGGGAAAGGAGATGAGTGGTTAAGATGGTGGAGTGTGTGGAAGCTTTGGAGCGATTGTTCTTGTAATTGTATGCTGTGTGTGAAGTTCAAGGGATGTTTTTGGAGTGGCATTTGCCTGAAGGGAAGTTGAAATTGCTGAAGCTGGATTGCTTGACTCAATTCGGAATTTTTGGGCTGAAGAACTGTGCTGGAGGATGGCAGGGCATGCTGTTTTATGGTGCTGACCATGCTTACTGTGACAATCATGTTTACCACATTTGTGATCTAGTTAATACTATGTAAGGGCCCAAATTTTCCACTTTTGCTAAAAAAAAAAATAACTGACAAATTTATTTATTTATTTATTTATTCGGCTTTCTTATATGCCGCCCAACTCCCGAAGGACTCAGGGCGGCGTACAGCATAGGAAAATACAAGAAACCAATAAACAAAATTTAAAAACATAATATAAAAATTAAAAATGCAATATAAAAACAACCATGCAACAACCAAGCATACCCGGGGGAGAGTTCAGCTGGAGTTAAGCTCTGCCCCCTGCCTGCAGGAAAAGCCACGTCTTAACGGCTTTTCGGAAGGCCAGAAGGAAATAAATCTATCAGTATTATCCAAGAATAAAAAGTTGCTGAATCTGTCCAATTAGCAATGTATCCCAATGGGAATCTATTCAGAAGTAGGTCTCCCTGAATTCAGCAACTTGCTCTTGCAAAAAAAAACCACACACCACAGAACTGCATATTTAAGAATCATATATGAGGAGACTGAATGTTTCTGATAGCAGATTAAAAATGATTGCATTCCTTTCAATTTCTAATATCATTTTTTTAAATGCAAATATAGCATGCTACAAATCAAAGCCTCAATCTCCAGTATTACATTTTATTCCAAGAATGCCTATAAGCTCAAAAGAGATCTGGCCATCTAGATTTATACAGGGGTCTCCAACCTTGGCAAATTTAAGCCTGGAGGACTTCATCTCCCAGAATTCCCCAGCCAGCTTTACTGGCTGGGGAATTCTGGGAGTTGAAGTCCTCCAGGCTTAAAGTTGCCAAGGTTGGAGACCCCTGATTTAGAAAGTATATATAATTATGTCATAGGAACATGAATGAGTTCAACTTAATTTACTATTGCTCTGTCTGTGAGATGTGGTTTGACATGCACAATTCAATTCTAACCTTCAAGACCTTCTTTTTATAGATTGTTTCCTGTTTCTATCACTAAGTCCAAACTTCGAAGTTTAAACTATGAGAAAAACTATCTGTAAGATGGCATTTGGATCTTTCAAAGAGGGAAAAAAATATTGCCAAGTATCAAAAAAGGAAAATCTGATTTTAACAAGAATCATCTATAGAAAATATGGAGGGGGGGGGAATATTAAGAAAATTTAAACATTCATTAAAGGAAGGAAGAAGAGGAGGGAGATGCAACATTTTTAACAACAGATAATCCAGAAGGGGACTGCTTATGTTCTTATGTAGGGACAGCAATCAACTTTGTGTGTTAAAAAAAATCCAAAATCCCCAAATTGGGTAATACATTTATTAGGACTAGCCAAAACAAAACAATAAAGTGTGCAAGTTTTAAAGTTCAAGAATTTGTCTCTTGGCTATATTTTGTTAAATATTAGAAACAGTCTGCAGGTTAATTATCTTTGAATTTAGGAGCCAGAGTGCACAATTCTCTTTTTTCTTAATTGTTTCTTTTCAGCATGTTGAAACTACACAATACTATTCTGTACTTATTAAGAACCCCTCGAACTGCATAACTGAAGTTTGTCCATCATTTCCTTCAACACTATAATTAGTACAGACACGACCCTAACATTAACCAAAAAGTTTTCTATATTTCTCTTTTCTTCTAATCTACTTTCCTAATTAACCAAAGTGACATACAATAAGGTAAACATATAATCAACTGTAGATTCTTCATGCTTATTTAGAATTAAGTCTATTTTGACTTTTTTTCCCTAGGTCATAGTCTTAGGATTAGTCTTGCAAGAGTGCTTGTTAGGGTTTTAGTTTTACACAGAACTATAATGCAGCGTAGTTCTGCATGTTTAAAGAATCAGCATTAATCCTGGCTATTTTTAAATGCATGCATTTATCACCTATGAAAACTGAATATTGTAAAATGTAACAATTCATCTAGCCAGTACAGAACTCAGCAACACCAAAATAGTAAGAAGTGCAGCTGAGTCAATTGAGGACAAAACTTCCTCAACCCATCTGCCTGGCATTACTAGTGAAATGCTGGCACTTAACCACTTTGGCTCTAAATCTATTACTAGCAAGTTGGATATTGTGACCTCTCTTACAATGTGTTAGACTGTGCAGAAAACCATATTTCAAAGCCAAAATGTGTTTTGTAACACCTTAGAGCAGCTGCATCTTTCCTGGGGTTTGTATAGCTATCCCCTGCAATTGGCAAGTGATCCTGTAGAAAGGCAAGTCTGATTTTATTTATTAATCAATATAAAATATATTCTTAACTACTGTACATGTATGCCCTGAATCATCTTTTGTCCTTTAAATCCTGGTTGCTGTAAATCTCTACTATACATTACAATCAATCCAGTTTATATGCTACATATATTATATAACATATTAGATAGAATACAAAATTTTTCTTGGTCATACTCAAACCTGCCTTGCTGCACATCAGTATTCAAAAATATCAGAATGAATCTTATCACTAAAGTTGCTGACAATACTACTTGAGTTCAGAAGATAGTGGTTTTATACAAAAAAAGTAATGGCATAGTATGACTCTGTGTGAAACCAAGTAGCATGCAAGCAATTATGTAGTATAAATTCAAGAGTCTGATGTTATATTTGAATGAAGCCTAAACACTTGGATTGTTGTTTTTTTCAATTTCCATTTAAAAAGTAGACTGCTAATAAAATCAGAAATCTAAATTGTGATTGTTTTAGTATTTGAACTGA
The DNA here is from genome assembly GCA_023053685.1 of Diadophis punctatus similis. Taxonomy (NCBI): domain Eukaryota; kingdom Metazoa; phylum Chordata; class Lepidosauria; order Squamata; family Dipsadidae; genus Diadophis; species Diadophis punctatus. The sequence goes on from JALIGW010000001.1 coordinate 42,687,493, forward strand.
AGGGTTTGTATGACCATAACAAATAGTGATTTAGAAATATCCCAATAAAATCAAATTACATGAATGCCAAGCAACATTTTTCTCTCCTGATTACCATCTAATTTTCCAATACAAATATTAAACTTTATTGTTTTACTTAACATTGTAATATTTGCATCTCATGAATTCACTTAGTTAATTGCAGTGTTTCTAGAATTGGTTTTATCTATGAATTATCTGCATTATCTGAATTCAGCACTTAGTTCATTGTAAGAACTAAGGGGAAAGTATAATTTTTACTATGTAAAGTAAGTCTAAGTTTTCGACAATCTAGTTAATTCACAGAAAGTTACTGTAACTCTCCTTTCAGTAGCTTTACTGTACCTTAAAACCAAGTAATATTAAGTTCAGCAAAATCAGCATTCAATCTTTAGTTCCTTTCATCTTTTTTTTGGTACCAAGAGTAATTTTTTGACACATTGTAAAATCTAGTTTCAAGCTCCACTATTTCAAGGTGGAAAGTACATGAAAACTATAGTATAAGCACAAAACAAATTCTCTGCAAAAACTCCATCCCTCCCATTTTGCATCTTTCATTACCTTGCCCACCATAGACATAACCATCCATAAAAACCTGAAGTGTTGCTCATAAATCATAGATTACTTAATTTAATGCAATAATACTGATTTGCAAGATAAGCAAAACACCATATTTGTCATCTGTTGTTATTCTCAGATTCTAGCATTTATTTATTTATTTATTTTGTGACATTTATATACCGCCTCACAGTGCAAGCACTCTCTAAGCGGTTTACACCAGTAAGCAATGTATATTTTATATTGCCCCCAACAATCTGGGTCCTCATTTTACCTACCTCGGAAGGATGGAAGGCTGAGTCAACCTTGAGCCGGTGAGATTTGAACCGCTGACCTGCGGATCAGTGTCAGCTAAAGTGGCCTGCAGTACCTGCCTCTAACCGCTGCGCCACCTCGGCTCTTTATATTTCCTTTATATTTGTTATCCTAGAAATATGCTTTAATACATCACCACATGGTTAATCCAGTGAGGTTGTTCTGTGTAAAAATCTTTACGTCTGTATTGTAATCTCCATATCGCAATAAAAAAAGCTAGTTGGCTCAACTAACTCTTCAGGTAAGGATTTTGTAATGGATTATACCTGTTACTACAGAGAAAGGCAAGAAGGAGATTCTAATATTATTCAATGAATATTTTATATGTTTCTAAATTTTTAATCTATTTCACATCTGTATCCTCAAAAGAAATTAGTAATCAGAACAGGTAATACTGAGCAAGATAGACCAACGTTTAGGAAACAGTTTCATGTCTACAGATATAAATAAGTCACAGTGAAATTAAAGTACCTAGTTTAGACTGGCTTAGAAATCTTGACTTGTAATAAGATTTAAGGAGCAACTTTATTATGTAAATTGTAGATTCCAAAACGAAAAGGCAAAATCAGCAGCATTTATGAAGACAATAACAGTAAGTCAATGCACAAGAGAGCAGAGAACTTCTGATTAACTGAATCGGAAGTTCTATGCTCTGAATCTTAGCAACCACACAGATTTTCTCTAGATGATCTATTCCTAACCTGGTCCATTAGCTCAAAAGTGCTGCTAGTCATCCTCTTCTCTTTCCTTCTACCTTTCCCAGCACTAGATCTTTCTATAGAGAGCTAGGTCTTCACATAATGTGTGAAAGTAACATAATTTGAGCTTGGTCATTTGTGTAATGTAATGGGAAAGATCTTGTGAGACAAGGCAAAGAAATGAGACTAAAGGAGCATCAGATAAAAGGCCTGAAGCAGGAATGTGAGTGGGGCAAGAGGCCCACAACAGACCCTATGTAGTTTCTTGGGCTGAAAAAGAGACAGGGGTAGGGGAATGTAATTTCAGACTTTCAAGATTTGGCTAATATAGCTTTACAATAAATTAGAATTAGCTCATCTGGTTGTGTTTCAGGTCTACCTCAAAAGGCTGACATTTGTGCCTTGAGTGAGAATTCCGGGTTGATTTGTTCAATGATTCACTTGTTTGTTTTCTTGACTGTCCATTCTTAAGTATGTATATAGTAGTAACTTTAGTGAACTTAGATACAATATTTGGCATCCGTTTGAAACAATTCTATGAGTGACCTTCATCTTTGGCACAGGAAAAATGATTGCTCATATACAACAATTTTAGCCTGAAGGAACAATCAATGGCCATAACCTCACCAGTTTAAGTTTACACATACAGCTTTGCCCATTTATCATACATAGAACAGCTTCCAGGTACTATACAACATTCTTCATATTCTAAGTTTAGTGGCATAACACTTTTGAAGCTATGAATAACTGAACCAGTTAACGGGAATCCCTGTCCATCAGAAAAAGGTGCCAGCAAATCTGTAACAGAACTCTACCAATTACTGAAATCTGAAGTAGTTTTCACACACATGTTCAGAAGGAAAAAAAATCTGTTTAATTTTTTTTCCAAGTATTTGCTTGTAATTGTCTCCATCCCGACTACATAGACCATCAAGGCCATAAATCCAAAACTTCTCTCATCAAATAAGGATAAAATGCTGAAAGTATATTTTTTTACGCAAACATTCAATATGTTATTTAATTCATCTTTTGCCCCAGTTCCCCACGACCTTGAACTGTAGTTTAAGGCACCCATCTGCTACAGCTTTAACTTGCAAAATGATGAAGGAAGAAATTCCTAGTGCTTTGAGCCATACATTTTACTTTTCCCTCCCAGTTATGATGGTCGTTGAAATTATTAATTTATCGTTTCTCTCCTTGAGGTCGCAATGCCTTTGCAAGACTTAGACGAGACAGCTAGAAGAAGAATTTACAACCTGGCTTTCTGAGCTTTCCAGACCCCAAAAAATTATATATATAAAAAAAGTGCTTCGCAGAAGAAATACCGCATACCGTATTTAGCTACTTAGATAAATCTCCCCAAGGAATCCGAAAAACTATTTATTTGGTAGCCCTCCAACTGGGCTTTACAGAATAAAACCGAGCGTACATTTCACTCCCCCATTTTGCGGGCCATCCTCCTGTCGTCCCCTTTCCTTAAATTCCGGAGGCGGGAAGCGGCAGCCGAGGAATGTCACTCGCTTCCCCACCCTCCCCCCGACGACGGGCCTTTCAAAGAAAAAGGGGGCAGGGAAGGGAAGCTTCCCTCCTCTCCCGGCTGCTCAGCTCGAAGCTAACCAGATTCACCCACCTAAGCTGCGGCTGCACACAGTGTCGGAGGCAGCAACTGGAGGCGCGGACCTGCAAGGCCAGCGCATCTCTCTCCCCGCTAGCCTCGTTCTCTCAGCGCCGCGCCAGCTCCCTCCTGGGTCCCGGCATTACCTCGCGGCGTCTCCGCGCAAGCTCCCTCCTCCTCCTCCTCCACCGTCCCTTGCCGCGAAGATAATGCGGACCCCTTCCGAGCGCGGCCTGACCAGCAGTCCCGCCTCAGGCCCAGAAACCGAGCGCGCACCACCAGCACTGACGGGGGAGGGTGAAGGAGTGACAGCGGCGTAGCCAATCGCACAAAGCGGCTCCCTCACTCCTTCGTCCAACCATTACTCTCGGTAGCGGGGAACGGTGCAGCCTATAGCAACGCGGGCCCCTCATCATTCCCCCGTTAGAAACCGGAGAGCCAATCCTGGCGAAGATATAGAAGCCACTCCCATAGGCCGGGCGACATTTCTCTTTCTCTCTTGTCAGCCGCGTCAGTGAGCCGGAGGGCGGGATCCCCGTCAGTAGAACGGAGGCTGGCGGGGCGGCCATCTTGAAACAGGGAAGACGGTTCACGGTTTGGCATGACGGGGCAGGAGAGAGGCCTTCTGGAGATACAGTAGTCATGGTAACGCGACGTGTTTCGCTCGGATGCAAATCTCAGCGCCTTGAGTGAAGTGGGCTCCTATCGTCCTGCAACAATACCCGCGAACACCTTTTGTATTTTTGTTTTGCAAGCTCTACGAAAGACAGTGACGTTCAGTCTCAAATTGACCCGAGGTCGTGGGTAAAAAAAAAAAGAAGAAGCAGCAAATGGAGTCGACGGGGTTGTTGCCGTTTCCTAGCAAAAATAGGCCCTCGGCAAATTTAGCGAAGCTGAGGAAATCGCGGCGAAAACGGCCTCGGCGCGCAGGCGTCTTAGGAGGAGCGTGGCGGAGCTTCGTTTGTTTAAAGCCCGAGATGCGTTGCGAATAGGAATAGAAAAGGGGAAAAAAACGTTTCTTTAAGCTCGGCAAACGTCGCCCGTGGTTGGCATCCAGATAAGCTCGGTACCCAAGCTGGTGCTATGAAAGGAGCTGCGAGCAAGAAGTTGCTATAACCTCAGGAAAGGTCGCTTGCTGGGAAAAGGTTCGCAAGTGGGTTTCGTCTTTTTTTGTGCGGATCACGGGACTGTTCCCGAGTGGAAAGCAATGTTCCCCGTGGCTGCTGCGATCTTTATTGAGATCCAAATTCTATTGAGAACGTGGTGTTTGTTTTTAAAAGAAAGGCATTCTGTTCTGTGTAAAAGTGGATTTTCCCTGTCCCCCCCAAAAAAATCACAAAATATAAAGGCGATTTTATTGCCGCAAGGTATAATAAGATAATTTGAGTGTTTTTCCTAGAGCAGGGTTTCCCAGACAAAGCAGAGGTGCAGACAGATTCCACAGGTGTGAAGAATCTTTTAGTTTTTCGGTTACAATACATCCACCTTTCCCAAAGTTTCATTGTTCATTTGTGTTAATTTTGGTGTTTTGATTTGTAGAGGAGGTGACAGTGTATATTAAATTACATTAAAAAAAGCTGTGAGAGCACAATTTGAATTTTTTTTTCAAAGGCATTTGTGATTACTACCAAATGCTAGTCTGCAGTGTCTGGACTATTGGTTCCTGTACAGGTAGTCCTCTACTTATGACCACAATTGAGCCCAAAATTTCTTCTGTTAAGTGAGATATTTAAGTGACTTTTGCCCCATTTTACAACCTTTCTCGCTACATTTGTTAAGTGAATCACTGCAGGTGTTAAATTAGTAACAGTTTAATGAGTCTGGCTTCTCCATTGACTTTGCTTGTCAGAAGATTGCAAAAGGTGATCACATTACCAAGGACACTGTGACTGTCATAAATGTGAGTCAATTGCCAAGCATCCAAATTTTGAGTGCATGACCATGGGGATGCTGCAATGGTCGTAAGTGTGAAAAACTCTCATAAGTCACTTTTTTCGGTGCTGCTGTAACTTCATAGGGTCACTAAATGAATGTAAGTCAAGGACTACCTTGTATAGTTGATTCTACTGGGCAGATAGTTAATCCTTCACTAACTTTGTTGTCAATTTTAACGCTAGTTTTTATACTTGCTGTCATTAATTTGGTGGTCTTGATATTTAATCATAGCCCCTTTTTTCCATTTGCATTTTTAGCTATCAGAGTAAACTACAGTTATGTTATTTGTTATAGCAATACCGATAGCACTTATACCGCTTCACAGTGTTTTACAGCCCTCTCTAAGCAGGTTTACAGAGTCAGCATATTGCCCCCAAAATCTGGGTCCTCATTTTACCAACTTTGGAAGGATGGAAGGCTTGAGTCAACCTTGAGCCAGTGAGAATTGAACTGCAGGTAGCCGACAGCAGAAGTGGCTTGCAGTACTGCATTCTAACCAGTGAGCCACCATGGCTCATATGCTTCAATTGTCCAAGTAGATCAGGGGTGTCAAATTCAAGGCCCAGGGACCAGATTCAGTCCGCGGGGTGCTTAGATCTGGCCCGCAGGCCTGGCATGGAAACAGCAAAGGACCAGCCCGTGGTGCCTCTGTCAGTGAAAAGGGAGCTCCATTTTCGCTGGCAGAGGGCTGCAGGAGGCCATCAAGGCCGAAAACGGAGCCTTGATGAGTGACATCGAGCTGGCCACGCCCACCCTGGCCACACCCACTGCCCTCCTGAGGTCAGACACAACTCTGATGCGGCCCTCAATGAAATTGAGTTTAACACCCCTGAAGTTGATCATTCAAAAAATCCTAAAAATGTGTTCCTAAAAGCAGAGGTAGGTCCTTTGGCTACATTGTAATATGCATCAGTGTGATTCAGTTTCATATCTTATATCTAAATTGAGGAGAAGAAACTGTTCTTGCCTCCTGCTCGAGCAAAGATATGATGCATTGGAAGAAAAAAAGAAAGCAAAAATCTTAGCTACCTTATTTTCTTAATTCATTTTCCAAGAAAAACAATTCCAAAATATATTCATCCAGCATACTATAAAGAAACGATATTTTACCAGCAAGCAGTATGAGTAAGACATGAGTGAGATGGATATGGGAGATCAGATTTTTTTCAATTCTGCCATGCATATCTGATTTTTTTTCTTAAATTTATTTGCTACATGCAACATGACAATCTTCATGGGAATCATTCTTAGTACATAGTAACTCTAAACTTTAATGTGATCCAAACACAAGAGATTATGTTAGGGTGAGCCCTATCGTGAAGCAGACTGAGTCAACTACGGGACAATATCTAGTAGTGATGAAGTATTGGAGGGCAGACCTATGCTATTACCTACCAGTAGCTGCTCTATTTCCCCCCACAAATTAGCCTTCTATCCTTAGCTACAGTGGAGAATGCTCACCTAATTGTGCTGAAGTAATATTTAATAAGGGACGCGGTGGCTCAGTAGCTAAGACGCTGAGCTTGTCAATCAGAAAGGTTGGCGGTTCGAATCCCTAGTGCCCCGTAACGGAGTGAGCTCCTGTTACTTGTCCCAGCTTCTGCCAACCTAGCAGTTCAAAAGCATCTAAAAATGCAAGTAGAAAAATAGGGACCACCTTTGGTGGGAAGGTTACAGCGTTCCATGCGCCTTCGGTGTTTAGTCATGCCGGCCACATGACCACAGAGACATCTTCGGATAGTGCTGGCTCTTCAGCTTTGAAACAGAGATGATCACCGCCCCCTAGAGTCGGGAACGATTAGCACATATGTGCGAGTGGAACCTTTACCTTTACCTTAATATTTAATTGCCAATCCATTCAACTTCTGTAGATGGGATGGTATCTGTCTGAGGATGGGATTCTATATTCCAAGCAGTTTCTTTATAGGTTTTGAATTTTGTGTTTGTCCATAGTTTAAATCAGGCCAGTGTTTAAAAAGCAATTATGGTGCCATCTAGTGGAACAAAAAATATATCTGCTATTTATGTATGAATGCAGTTTACCTAGTAATTGTTCTAAATAATGACTGAGGTATTTAGGAATCTAAACAGAAAATTGTTAGCAATAAGCATGTGTCCTTTTCCCCTTTCTTCTGCCAATTTATATAATTTATATAAGCATCTTCTGTACCTTTGGTCACAAATTTCACAATTGGATAGGCGAGTTCCAGAGTAGTAATTTTGAAATGTATTTATTTTATATTGTATTTTCAGGAGCACTGTTGAGGATAGTTTTTGATTCTTGCAGCATACAAATGTGTTGAATAAATATTACTGATCAGTCAATTCTTAAACATGATTGCTTAATTTTTAAGGATAATTGCTTACATGTTCATATACAGCAAGAATGGGTAATTTTCATTTCCCCCCCCCCCAATTAGGGTAGAGACACACTATTTTATCCATCTAGTCATAAATTTAAGGGGAACATTGTTTATTCAGTCTATCTTCAGTTGTAACTCTCTCATTTTTCTCCATAATTGGATATCATGAACAACTAAGTTAATTGGAAGATCAGAACTATTTCATTTTGATAGAGCCTAATGAACCTTAGTGTGTCCTTGGAATAGAGATGTATGGTGGCAGGATTAAGTAAATGTACATGTTGCCCAATCTCAGAGTTTAAAAATAGAAATGTTCATTCTCCAGAATGTTGTGTCCACGACAGGTATGGTTTTGTAGGGTTCTTCAGTACAAATGACTGAATAGTATTCTATCCTCTGAAGCATGTTACTCAGTCATTTGTACAATTACCGTATTTTTCGGAGTATAAGACGCACCTTTTTACTTTCCAAAAGAGGGTGAAAACTTGGGTGCGTCTTATATACCGAATGTAGCCCCACCCAGCCACCCCCACTCTTTGATCTTTGCTTGCCAGCAATTTACCTTTTTGCAGCAAACAGCAGCAGAGCCTCATTAGCCACTGATTATCTGCCTCCCGACACTCAGCTGTTGCCGGCAAGCCCACATGCTAAAATAAAAGTGAAACTAAAACTGCACGGAGTCAAATTGCTGGAGGGAGTCCAATTCCTGTGCTAACCAGACTGTGCTGAAACTGGCTGTTTTTTGCTGCAAGAAGGTAAGTCAATAACTATAAATGCCTATAGAATGTTCAAATTATTAAACTTATTTTTAAAGATTGTTTTATTATTGTTCTAGACCAGGGGTCTCCAACCTTGGCAACTTTAAGACTTATGGACTTCAACTTCCAGAGTTCCTCAGCCAGCTTTGAAGTCCACAAGTCTTAAAGTTGCCAAGGTTGGAGACCCCTGGTGAATTCTGGGAGTTGAAGTCCACGCATTTTAAAGTTGCAAGGCAGTAATGGGTTCTAAAACTTGTTGCTACTGGTTCGCATGCGCGCCGCTTCTGCACATGCATAGAAGTATCCCGGGTGGGTGGGCGGAGCCTCCCGCCGCCAGTGCTACCGGTTCGGAGAATGGGTCCAAACCAGGAGCAACCCACTGCTTTTGCAAGGTTGAGAAACAATAGAGTTGAAGATATACTTGCAAATGTAGATGGCATTGTGTGCGTGTTTGGAAATAACTTATTCTTGATCTCAGGCAGTAGACTGTTATGACCCTGAGTTTTCCTCTGAAAAAACCAATTTCCTGGAGGCCACTTACAGAGAAGGGGAGGAGGGCAATATAAACTTACTTCCCTTTTTTTTCAAATTACTGTCGGAGCAAAACTACATTCTATAGGAGGACATTCAAGTGCCTCATTGCCTAACTTTTGCAACCCAGAATATTTTCACAATCATTACAACAAATCTATCTAGGATAGGGAATCGGGAAAGGCCTGGTCTTTTTTACAGCCCCAGATGGAGATGGAGATGCTAAATCTCAATTTGCTTTCCAGAATGGTACATTTAAATTCTCCAGTACTTGCCTGTTGTTCTCATCAGCACATTCAGCTGTGCTCTAAAATTAGAGCTTGGTCCTGAAATGAATACAGTTGCTCTTCAATCACCAGGCTGCAAATTGAACAATAAATTCTTGTCTCTTAGTATTTCATGCTGAATTAGCCAGGCTTGGGGGGTGGGGGGGAAAGAGACCGATCTACTTCCTGCCATCTAAGGTCAGAGACCGGAGAATTTTAGAAATATGTTTTCCATCTTCAGGAACTGGGTATGTCTAGTTTAATGAAAAGAAGGACTAGGGGAGACATGATAGCAGTGTTCCAATATCTCAGGGGTTGCCACAAAGAAGAGGGAGTCAAGCCAGCTATTCTCCAAAGCACTTGAGGGTAGAACAAGAAGCAATGGGTGGAAACTAAACAAGGAGAGAAGCAACTTAGAACTAAGGAGAAATTTCCTGACAGAACAATTAATCAATGGAACAATTTGCCTCCAGAAGTTGTAAACACTGCTCCAACACTGGAAGTTTTTAAGAAGATGTTGGATAACCATTTGTCCAGAATGGTATAGGGTTTCCTGCCTGGGCAGGGGGTTGGACTAGAAGACCTCCAAGGTCCCTTCCAACTCTAAAAAAAATTAAAATCTTCCTTGTACAATTTGTGTTCAGTTTCAGCTCACCAGTTACCACAAAATAAAATGTTCTTCCTAGGATTTAATAGCGAAGAGGATTAAATATATTTTAGGTTAAAACAAGCATGCGTAATTTGGATTATGGTATAAGGAAATAAGTTATTACTCTATGTTTTGACTCCAGAAGCAATCCCAGTTTCTTTCGAATTTTTAGCCAAAGCTATATATTTGGATACTGGTATATTATATATTTTCATAAGTTACTATTCTCCTGTAATAGATATGTCTTGATGAGAGAGGGGTGGGTGGGAGAGAGGGAGAGAGAGAAAGAGATTTAATATACAATATATACCCTCAGATCAGACTTAGGCCATTGTTTTGTATACATGCCTGTAAAGTTGCTTGTGACAAGCAAAGAAGGAAGATAGTCCTTGGATGGCATAATCTAGTCATGTTAATCACTCTGTGAACTAGCAGATATTGAAATCATTTGGAATCAAAAAGTGATATTCATGGTCAGGTATCAGGGCACCATCTTCCAGATACAGGCACGATTATATTATATAATGGTGTCTGTATCTAGATACACCATTATATGGTTCTTTATCCTGGGCCTTCATTTTCATATTCCACAATGTTTCCTCTTTCCAGCATCTTTCTGAGTTTTGTGGAAAATATAAATGGCATTAGTTGTACCAGTTGTATTAGAAGTACTGTACCAGAAAAGCTTGCTGGAGTCCAGTGATGAAGATTCTCCAAATGACATTTTGCCAACTCTCCTCAAATCTGATTTATTGGCAGGGCTTAACTTAGCAAGATGTCTCTCCCATCCCAATGTTCCTGATACACCAAGGCTCATAAGGAACAGATACAAAGTTCATTCAGTGTAGCCACCTCTTAGTTTTTCTTCAGCTGCTGTTTGCACTTCCCTATCACTCAGCACTGTAAATAAGGCAGACTGCAAGACCCTGAAAAGGATCTCCTGCAGACACTAAGCCATTAATCTTAGAACTAAGATAGATCAAAGTTAGCTTATGTAATAGTGTACCCATATTTTTTGGAGTATAAGAGACACCTTCCCCCCCCCCCCGAAAGAGGCTGCAAATTTGGGTGCATCTTATACTCTGAATGTAGCTTTTTTGAAGCTTTTTTCCCTGGCTCTTCCCGGCTTGTTTTATTGCTATTCCCTCCGGAAAAAGGATTTTTCATCCCTAACGAGGTGCTAACGATCTTATAGCAATAGCACTTAGACTTATATACCGCTCCATAGTGCTTTACAGCCCTCTCTAAGCGGTTTACAGAGTTCCGCATATTGTCCCCAACAATCTGGGTCCTCATTTTACCCACCTCAGAAGGATGGAAGGCTGAGTCAATCTTGAGCTGGTGAGATTTGAACAGCCGAACTGCAGCTAGCAGTCAGCTGAAGTAGCCTGCAGTGCTGCACTCTAACCACTGCGCCACCTCGGCTCTTGCCTCTTCCTGGCTTGCAGGATTTTTTCATTCCTACTCCCTCCGAAGAAGGTTTTTTCCAGCCCTAAGTCTTTGCAGGCTTGTTTTCATTGCTATTCCCTCCTAAAAAGGATTTTTCCAGCCCTAACCAGGGGATAAAATAATGTGCTGAAGCTGACCAGACTAAGGACGCTAGCCAGATGAATACCTGGTAGGTAAATTTTTTCCCTATTTTCCTCCCCAAAAGCTAAGGTGCGTCTTATACTCCGAAAAATACGGTAACTTTAATTTATTAATCCAAATCTTTGTGTCCACCTCATGACTTTTTCCATTGTCCACCTGAACTTTTTCTTTGTCTTTTATGGTCAGAAGTGTGTGACAGCTCCTGTTGTCCCTCTCCCATATTACATTCCCACATTTTTGCATCATGTTGTGCTAAATGCTGTTGAAATGTGGTGTCTGTCAGTGGAAGCATTCTTAGTAATCCCCAGGGAATCAAAATCAGGCTTCTCTTACAGCTGACCAAGGCAGGTGTACAGCAATGGTAGTTGTGCAAATCTCCTGAGGAAACCTGAGTAGGGATTCAAGCTCCAGGCTCTGAGGGTTAGGGAATCCTTTGCAGATTTATTTTTTTTGCAGCAAGACTAAAGTGCAGAAGTTCCTATTCTGGCAGTACAGCAGTATAAAAACGGTAACCTCTTTAATAGAGGGATAACAGACAGTTATTTAATTGAAAAATTGGAATTGCTAACATTCATATAGCACACTAAGCCATAACCCAGAGTTTATAAGCTCCAGAAGTTGGATCCTTACAAGATACAAAGTCAAAACCAAATATCATGTGTTTTGATTTAGTGTGTGAACCCAAGCATACCCAAGAACCCAGCATGGTATTGAATATATATATACATATACATGTACATGTACATGTACATGTACATATACATATACATACATACATACATACATACATACATACATACATACATACATACATACATACATACATACATATATATATATATATATATATATATATATATATATATATATATATATATATACTGTCGTGTTATCCTGGTGTACCCAAATATGGGAGAGAAAGCATCACAGCTTCCATTTTTGCCTTTCAGCCCCTCATTGGGACCGTCCAGGCAGTTTTTTACATAGCCGACACACTAATCTATATGTGTAGGATTTTTTGCTGATAAATGAAAATAAAGGGAGCAGGAAGCAGAAGACACCAGCCTGAAGATGATGAATGAGACTTCATTGAAACGTCGCCAAGACACTTCCAATTTCATGCGGGAGAAAACCCGAATACCCGAAGACCTATATATATATATATATATATATCCAATACCATATATGGATAAATGTGTGAAGAAGCACTTTCTTTTGTCTACCCTGAATTTTCTTCCAATCCATTTCAACATGTAACTTAGCATTGCGCTGAAACAAGAACATGTACCGTATTTTTCGGAGTATAAGACGCACCTTTTTACCCCCCAAAAGAGGGTGAAAACTTGGATGTGTCTTATACACCGAATGTAGCCTCACCCAGCCACCCCCACTCCTTGATCTTTGCCTGCCAGCAATTTACCTTTTTGCAGCAAACAGCAGCAGAGCCTCATTAGCCACTGATTATCTGCCTCCCGACACTCAGCTGCTTTATTGAAATTGCCGGCAAGCCCACGTGCTAAAATGAAAGTGAAACTAAACTAAAGCTGCACGGAGTCAAATTGCTGGAGGGAGAGCCAAAGATAGAATCTTATTTTCTTGTGCTGAAACTGGCTGTTTTTTGCTGCAAGAAGGTAAGTCAATAACTATAAATGCCTATAGAATGCTCAAATTATTAAACTTATTTTTAAAGATTGTTTTATTATTGTTCTAGACCAGGGGTCTCCAACCTTGGCAACTTTAAGACTTGTGGACTTCAACTCCCAGAACAAGTCTTAAAGTTGCCAAGGTTGGAGACCCCTGTTCTAGACAACTTAACAAAATGAAGAAGCTTTTTAAAATAAATGCTTGATCTGAAGAGGCCCAGTGCTATTGTATCTTCTTTTAAATAGCAGATAATACTTCCAGAAAGCCACATCAATTTTAAAATATAATCTGAAATGTCCTGTTTTAGAATTAAGTATTAGTATTAAGTATTAGTATTAAAATAAGGCAGCTGAATTAAACCCTGACTTAGTTATGTTTGGAGTAGATCTATTTAAATAATTGAGAGGAGTTAGTGTGATTACATTTAAGAAAACTTTCTGGGATTAATATATTGCCATAATGTACATTTCTCCAATTCTTTCCTATTTCTATGGGTCAGACACACATGCACAGAAATAAACAGCAAACAGTGTATATCATCTGTGCTGTTTGCTGTTTGGCAAATTGCTGGGAGGCAGCGGCCTTTTTTCCTTGTTTTCCTCCCCCAAAACTAAGGTGCATCTTATACTTCGGTGCATCTTATACTCCGAAAAATACGGTAAGTATTGCACTGTAGTGTTATTTACAGTTAGCTTTACTTAAAGTCTTGGTCTGTGCCTGTAGCCTAATCGCCTGTTTCTGAATTCCTTATCTCAGTTTACTTAGCCTCTCCAGCTGTGGCAATTCCACAAAATGTACAATGGGCCCAAATTTTTGACCTATTAGCATGTGTACACATATGTGTATATAACAGAACAGATGCTGATGCTAGAACAACATGTCTTACATTGCTGCTGTTGTGAATGCTAAGCAATACTGTCCTTTATAGGGTTAAAGTTGTTAAGCTCAAAATAATAACTGCCTTGTCCCTCAGATTATTATTAAAACATGTATGAAATTATATCGCTATAAAAACATGTAAGCCTATTCTTTTAAACTCTTTATTGTACATGCCATTTAGAATCAGTTATGACTGAAGCAGCTGATAGTAAGAAAAGGCAAAACAGATCATACTAGGGTCAGTCATCTGACTTCATACCAGGCGGATTTCCACAATTTGCAACAAGTCATTTGAAAATGCAATAGTTACCCTCTTAGTTAGTAAATGACTGTCTGCAACCATGGAAAGAAGAAATAGAACAGGGGAAGCGTGGCAATGGCATTTGTGTAATAGCCCTGAACCAGCGGTGGGTTGCTCCCAGTTCAGCTTTGTTTTAAGAACTGGTAGCGCCTGCGGCAGGAGGCTCCGCCCACCCGCCCAGGACACTTCTGTGCATGCGCAGTAGCGTTGGGCGCATGAGTATGTGCGCACACGAACTGGTAGTAAAGGGTTTTAGAACCCACTATTGCCCTGAACAACACATGCACGGTACTATGAGGTGAAGGAATAGAGCTAGCAAGATGGATTGTGTGAACAGTTCTTCACAGAGAAAAGCAAAACACCATGAGGTATTGCAAACAAATACACAGAGAACACAAAATTAAGAGAGGGAAAAGGAAGCATCAAGGCCAAACATTGCTGTTCTTGTTTTCTAATACAGTGGTACCTCAAGATACGAGTGCCCTAACATACGAGATATTTGAGATACGAGCTGTCGAGCGAGCGAAGTTTTGCTTTGAAATACGAGCAACATTTGAGATACGAGGAACGGCCGGCTGCACACGACCCACTCATTTCCGCAACATTCTGAAAGGGAGGAAACCTTCAGCCAGATTTGAATATCAAAGAATTCTTTCTTTGGAAGGCTGGCAAGGAGCTGGAGGAAGGCGAGGAGTTACCAGAAAGGGGGGGGCAACCGATCTGCCTTCCCCGCCCCCAGCCTAGCCGAGAGCGCGCTTGGACTTGCGTGGGTTTGCCAGCCTGGGGGCTGGAACGGATTAATGGCATTTCAATTAATTTCAATGGGGAAAATTGCTTTGAGATACGAGCAAATTGACATACGAGCAAGGTTACGGAACAAATTAAACTCGTATCTTGAGGTATCACTATCAGAAAACTCAACACGAGGGCCCCGTTGCATTACTGTTTCTATAAGGCTTCTGTATACATAGCTTCCTTGAAGATTGGTATAACTGCAATTGGCTTAAAGTAGAACACCTATATAAAAAAAGGAAAGGATGTTCTTCTGAGAGAATCACACCAGCTAAATTCCTGACTGAATCAAACATTCTGGTTTAAAGCTCTCCGATACTTAGGTGCTTGCATTTGCCCGATTTTTAAGATTTAAAGCCTTTTTTTCATCAGTAACCAGGAGTTTATTAAGCCAGGGATAGTTCATTGGAAGTTTTGAATCATCTCATTGCAAATCCCTCTCATCTGCTCATCCCAATTTCAGAGACAAACTCTAGTCATAAAAAGAGATAAGTAAAAAGGAAGTACCGTATGCTTTTGTTCTGGCAATGCAAATGTACCAGAGTTCTAGATCATGCAATTCTTATTCTGCAGATTCTTGCACCCCCATCTCTTTTGCTCAGGTCTGAAAATTAAGCTTTACTGTGTTATAGAATTCCTAAATACATGGTATATATTCAGTCAAGAGCTTAAAATTGTAAGCCACCCAGAGTTACCCTATGGTAAGATGGTAAAATAAATGCAATGAACGAATGAACAAACAAACAAATAATAAGACTTGTCCCTTTTGGAGCACATAAATGTTATGTGTTGTTTGATTAAAGTTGGTAATCATATAAATAAATAAATAAATTGCTTCATTTATTGAGCCTAAACAGATTAACATAAAAACATGGAAGAAAAAAAAGTACAGATTTGATTTTGCTTTCTGTAATTCCAAGTACAGAACCCTTCGACTTCTCAATCCTGCCAGGTGATTTTAGGCTTAAAATTCTGGCATTCTTTTCTGTTTTCTCAGATGTGTGACATTAATTAAAATTTCATTTATTTCTGTAGTGCTGTATACATTTCAACAGTTGAAAAAGTATAACTCACCTACCAGACAGACAGACATCTATAAAAAAATAGGAAAATGGAATTTTTTAATTGGTAGAACAGCCTATAAGGGAATTCTGGGATTTGAACTTCCTTCCTTCCTTCCTTCCTTCCTTCCTTCCTTCCTTCCTTCCTTCCTTCCTTCCTTCCTTCCTTCCTTCCTTCCTTCCTTCCTTCCTTGATGCTAATGGGAGAGTAATGAATGAATGAAGTACATTTCAAGTATATAGTGTAGTTATGTCATTCTGAAAGCTTGCAATATAAGATTATAGATTTTCTTCTGGGATGCTCAGAAGGAAAATAAATACCTTCTCCTAACCCTAACTGAAACCTTCTCCCCCTTTATTTATTTATTTGCTTATTTATTTGCTTATTTGCTTGCTTGCTTGCTTGCTTGCTTGCTTGCTTGCTTGCTTGCTTGCTTGCTTGCTTGCTTGTTTGTTTAATATGATTACCAACCTTAATCAAATAACTCTAGGCAGCTAACAAGGTATAAAACCAAAATTACAGGGTTTTTAAAAAAAACCCTTAATAAATGGAAATTTGGGGAGTTTACTCCAAGCACATGGGGAAGGCATCAAATTGGGTGAAGCTGCCATAAGCAATTATGGTTTCTCAGAGTTAATGTCATGGGAAGACCTTATGATTCCTACCCCTCCTGTGATTTCAGAAATATGAAAGGAAATAGCTATAATCCATTCTATCTGGTCTTGGTCATCTTAAACTGGCTTGGTTTCTTTTCCATTAACTGAATAAGGTCAAGTCTGTAAAAAAATGTTTTTTAAATTCGTAAGAATCTGTCATATGTAAAAGCATTATATATATATATAGATCTGTGCTTCTCATTATCATTACTAGAAATAACAACAAATATTCCCAAAAGATTCATCTACTATTGTGACTGCTAGGCAATACTGTCCTTTATACAATTAAAGCTGTTAGGCTTAAAAGAAGAACTAGCTTGTCCCCCAGATCACTATAAAAACATGGAAGAATGCCAGCCTTCTCTCACTGTATTTTTCTTGCACATTATACAATCATATTTGCAATGCATGCATTTCTCAAAATACGATCACGATTAAGCCCAAAATTTCTGTTGCAAAGCGAGACAGTTGTTAATTGAGCTTTGCCCCATTTTACAACCTTTCTTTTGCCACAGCAGTTAAGTGAATCACTGCAGTTGTTAAGTTAGTAACACAGTTTTAAATGAACCTGGCTTCCGCATTGACTAGAGGTGGAGCTTTTGCCTCACAATCAGGAGGTTGTGAGTTCGATCCTAGGTAGAGGCAGTATAGGGTATCCTGCTTGGGCAGGGGGTTGGACTAGATGACCTGCAAGGTCCCTTCCAACTCTGTTAATCTGTTAAGGTTGCCAAAGTTGATCACATGACCCCGGGACACTGTCACTGTCATAAATATGAACCAGTTGTCAAGCCTCTGAATTTTGATCACATGGCCATGGGAATACTGCAATGGTGGTATGTGTGATAAAGGGTCATCAGTTACTTTTTTCAGTGCTGTTGTAACTTCAAACGGTCACTAATGAACTGTTGTAAATTGAGGGCTACCTTTATTATGCTTCTGTAGTTTGGATGACATTGATCAGCATGGATTTTCTGTTTTGTTGCTCTTACATCAAGGGTGATATGAACAGTACTGTTATACCATTTCAACTTCCCCAGTGATGAAGCTTCCAGTGAGAAGGGGGTCAAGAAGTTTGTATCCTTCTGGTGAAGACTCTTTGAAGACACCTTGCCTTAATCTTTGCTGTATTTACAACTTACAGACAAGAGTCCAAGCGAATGGATCTGCTTAAAATGCAGAAGTTCCAATAAGATGCAAGTCCCAGCTGGCTTGTAAACAGGCAGGTGGGTAAGGGGCTACTGCCACGCAAGGGAGGGTGCATGGGTTGCTGGCATGGCAAACCTGCTGCCAGGCAAAGGAAAAATGCAGTTGGCCCACAAGTTATGGCAAGGTGCAGAGAGTCCAGAGGTGGCTGCTGTTGTGTCGGGGAAGGTGTGTGGGTGGCCTCTAAGGCATGGCGTGGGGTCAGAAGTGGCTTCTTTTGGGTGGGAGAGGGCACATGGGTGGCTGGTGTGGCATGAGCGTAGCGGGGCCCGGGCGACTGTTGCCAGGAGGGAGAAAGTGCGAGAATCTTACCAGAGCAACTTGCAATTTTCTCTGCCAGTGTTGCTTTGTTGAAATAGCAATAGCACTTAGATTTATATACCACTTCATAGTGCTTTACAGCCCTCTCTAAGCGGTTTACAGAGTTCAGCATATTGCCCCCAACAATCTGGGTCCTCATTTTACCGACCTTGGAAGGATGGAAGGCTGAGTCAACCTTGAGCCGGTGAGATTTGAACAGCTGAACTGCAGCTAGCAGTCAGCTGAAGTAGCCTGCAGTGCTGCACTCTAACCACTGTGCTACCTCGGCTCCTAGCTAGCAGGAAAGATTGCAAATGGCGATCACCTAGCCACAGGATACTGCAACCATCGTAAGTGCGAGTTGGTTTCCAAAGGATCATGTAACTGTGGGAGTTCTGGGACAACTGGAAGTTCTAACACTAGTTGTTAAGTACCACTCGTTCAGCAGCAACATAACTTTGAATGGGTGTTGAACTGTCATTAAATGAAAGCTAGCTGTATATCCTCCTTTTTCTGTTATTTGGAATACACAAGAGTTAAAAAAAGCCCATATGTGCTTTTCTATAATTAAACATTAAATTATTTTTGGGGGGAAATAACAATTTTACAACCTTTGGTTTAATCAATAGGAGTCTTTATGGGTAAGAACATTTATTGACTTGTGATTTGGGGGGTGGGAATCGTATGTACACTTAGCTGATGTTTTTGGTTATGTATGCAGAAGATAAAACATGCTGAACTTGGGGGGAAAAGTCTTGCACTTATTTAAAGAAATGCCTGATGTGTTCTGGATGCCTCTTTGCACATAAATCAATTTGTTATTTGCACCATTCCCAGAGCCAGTGCATTTGAAGGATAAAGTGAAATCTAGCACACAGAGCTGACTTACATTAGTGTACGCTGCCACAACTTGTGACCTGTCAAATAAAATAAAAATTTTAGCTAAGGAATTGTGGCTTATCAAATGTTTGGGAAACTCTTTTTTGTCTTCTCAATAATAATTTTTTTTAAAAAACCATCGTAATTGGCAGTAGGGAATGCACTTACAGGGGGCAGAGAAAAGAGCCTCTCTGTAAAGTTGCCAAACATTTACCTCTTCCCAAATGTTGCTATTACCTCCTGCGTGAAAAGGTGTTTTATCTGTGAGACTTCTTCATGCGTAAATTCATATCATTACAGCCTTTTTGAGAAAGTAAATAGAAAAGCAAGTCTCTTTGCTCTCTGCATAGAGCCCCAGTGGGTATCAGTTATTGCCATGGGCGGCACACCACAATGATTGAGGGCAAATGCATAAGCCATATGAAGACCCATGTGGGGGATTGATGTAGGGTTTTCGGAAAACATAAGTTACTGATTTTACACACATGTACCATATTGCTGAAAGGCAGATTCAATATAAAACAATTTCAGACTACATCAATTTATGGAAATATGAACCTACTCTTTTGATCAGTGTGCTACCTGCATTATGTAATCTTGTAAACACTGTAGTTTGCAGCTCACATTTGTGACACAAATTAGAGCATATCCATTTTGAATGAGAAATACATCAAGTTGGGCCACCTTTAATATCTCCTTTCTTAAGTCATACAGTGATAATCTGGGGCCCATTATTTAAATGACAAAAGTACTTTAGAAGGTGGCAAAATCTGAGAGGTATGGCCGCCTGAGCATACAGCAAGGAAGGGAGAGATAGAGGAACGGCAAAATATTCGCAGATCATTGCAAACACCAGACAAATTGGATTACAGTTTTGACTTTCGGAGAATATTCCTTAAGAGAAGAGAACGATCGGCACCCCCGAAAGACAATTGAGTCTCCAAAAAAAAAAAAAACCAGCGGCGCCTTAGCGGAAAGGAGCGAAGGCGAGACAAATAAAACTAAATCAATAGACTGCTTTAAAGGGATACGATCCAGAAAGAACTGCGGGATTACCGGAAAAACAGTTGAGGGTAAAAAAAAAAAAGGGACCTACGAGAAGATCATATTGGAAATACTCTGCAACTAAAGAGTGGGGGGAAAGGAGAGAGAACTGTGACAAAGCAATTCTCTAGAGCGCAGACATCTTGAATAGACTGTGAAACAGGAAAAGAAGATCGAAGACGCCACCCCCAAAGAAACATTTGTAAGATATAGCATATGATACCCAATTAACTTGAAAACTTTAACATATATATTGAGCAAATCAACATTTTGATAGTTAAACTCTAACACTTAGTTACTAAAGCTATTAAAGTTAAGATTAATGTGTGTGGATATCTAAATACTACGGTTATTAAATACTACGGTTATTAGTACATATTAGTTTTTCTTTTTATGGAAAATAAGAAATAAGAAATAAGACTTTAAGAGGTATTAACAATAATTTAAACTAAGAAATTGAATTAAGTGAATTTACATATATATATTTATAGACATTTTCTTTGACCTTTTTTTTTTCTTCTTTCTTCTTCTACTATTATTGAATATTAAACTACTTAAACTGTTTAGAGTGTGAATTAACAAAGATAGGAATTGTTAGTAAATATTTTTTGATTTATATAATGAAAAGATAAATAGCAATAATAATAATAATAATAAGCTCTTAATAGAAATCCACAAAATAGAAAATTGATATTTAAATGATTAAGAACTAATCCTTCTTTTCTATCTCCCTATCTCAAAACACGAACAATACTCTCCAATACTCTCCCTTATTGTACTTTAATGAATTTCTGACTTTTATTCGATTCCTTTAAACTTTAGACTTGCTACTCCATTTCATTCTTCCCTCTTCTTCTCCTTAGTAGCTAGTAATAAATTTATGAAAGTGTGGAATAACTTTTTCAGCAAAGTGATCATGTCAACAACAACTACTGTGACTAAACCAATTAAGAAACCAACTCCGGTAACACCTTCAGCAACAGGGCAAAAACTGATAACAGAGATGGCAACTACTGAAAAACAAGGACAAGCACCTTCACTACACACTATGCAGGCCACATTAGATAGAATACAAGAATTTATGATGACACAACAAGAAACAATGGTTAAAATGCAGCAAACAATATTTAATAATCAAGAACAGACCAATGAAAATTTTGAAGAAGTCAAGGGAAACATCAAAAAATTAGATAATAGAATGGAGGTAATCCAGGGAGTGGTAGCAAAACATGAACATCAAATTAAAAATTTAGAGGAAAAAACAGACATAACCGACAAAAAAATAGAGGAAACAGAAGAATTACTAAGAGCAAAAAACAAAGAATTAGAGGGAGCTATCGCCCTCCTCGAAATGGAGAAATCAGCATTCTACTTAAGGTTCCAAAACATACCAGAGGTGAAAGAGGAGGAATTGCGTGAACAGGTAGTAGAGATATTAGCAGTAGCTTTACAGGTAGAAAAAGAAGAAATAAATAGACACATAGATGAAATTTACAGAGTACAAACAAACTTTGCCAAAAGACATAAACTACCCAGGGAGGTACATGTACGATTCACAAAAAAAGCAATAAGAGATGAAATTTATAAAACCACGAGAATGGAACAAATACTACATAAGGAAAGAGAAATCAATGTATTAAAACAAATTCCCAAACGAATAAGAGAAAAGAGAAGAGACCTACAATACTGTACTGCAAAACTAATAAGGCAAGAAATTCCTTTTAGGTGGTTGATTCCAGAAGGAATCCTAGTGACGTGGAAAGGAAAAAAAATTAAGATAGAAACAATGGAAGAAGCAGATCAATTTATCGAAACACACTTAGAAAAGGAAGGAGAGAGCAGTGCAGAGGGAGAGGGACAAAGCCAGGAAGAAAAAGAAATGATAGAAGAAATGGAGAGAATGAAAAGACAAGAGAGAGAGGGAGATAGGAGGGTGAAAACAAAAGAAGTAAAGACCGCGAGATTAACAAGAGCAACAAGTAAAAAATAAGATGCAAAATCAAATTAAAATATTTTCAGTTAACATAAATGGAATCAATTCACCAATAAAAAGAAGACAAATACTCAACAGACTACAGAAACAAGGTTCAGACATTACATGTTTACAGGAAGTTCATATTAAAAAAGAAGAATATAAGTTATTACAATATCCCAAGATAGGTAATCTCTTTACATCCCTGGCCGACTCAAGGAAAAGAGGAATAGCATTATATATCAAAAATTGGTTAACCCCTAAACAAATATATAGAGATACAGAAGGAAGAATACTCATAGTGGAAATTACAATAGACAAAACTAAAATATTACTAATAGTTATCTACGCCCCTAACAATGGACAAAAAGAATTTTATAAAAAACTATACCAACAAATCATTAAATTAGACAGAGAAAACATTTGTATAATCGGAGATTTTAATGCAGTGGTAGATGTTAAAGAAGATTATAAAACGGGACCAAAAAAAAATATGGAAAGGAAAACTCTACCTAAAATTTTTTTTGAAATGGTGAATGAATTTAAAATAAAAGATATATGGAGAGAAAGACACCAGAAACAGAATCAATATACATATTTTTCAAACCCACATCAATCCTGGTCTAGACTCGACATGGTCTGGTCAAATATAGAACCAATTATTAAAATAGAGAGTGTAGAAATAGAACCTAATACGTGGGCGGACCATAACCCTATAATAATTACAATAAGAGGAACGAGTAAGCTAAGAAGGAGATGGATGATGAACCAGAAAACAATAAAAGAAAAAGAATTTAAACAATATATGGAGAAAGAATTAACTTTCTTTCTACAGGAGAATTGGAACGAGGACACATCTATACAAAATATTTGGGACACTATGAAAGCATATATAAGAGGATTAACTATTGCATACTCTATTAAAAGAAATAAAGATAAAAATAAGCAAATTAAGGACTTACAAAACAAGATAGGGGAATTGGAACATAAATTACAAGAGATGCCACAAAATAAAGAAATAAAAGAAGAAAAAGAATTAACTAAACACAAAATAAATCTAATACTACAAGAAGAAATCGCATTAAAAATTAAGACATCCAAACAGAATTATTTTGAACATGCTAACAAACCAGGCAGATGGTTGGCCTACAGATTAAGAAAAGAAAAGGAAAAAAAAACAATACAACAATTAGAAGATTCGCTAGGGAAAATGCAGTTTGAAATAGAGGGAAAAAAAGACATAGCACGAGAATATTATAGAGAGCTATACAGTAAGGATACTATACAACTCCAGAGCATACAAGAGTATTTAAAAAATTCTAATATAGTGCAACTACCAGACGATATTAAAGATAAGATGGATGAAGAAATAACATTGATTGAATTAGAAAAAGCTATTAGAAATCAGAAAAACAATAAAACCCCAGGACCGGATGGTATTCCAGCAGAGTACTACAAAGAATTACAAACGATTTTAAAAAATATACAACTAATTACATACAATGAAGTACTAACAAAAGGAGCAATCCCAGATTCATGGACAGAGGCACTAATAACAATCATTCCAAAAGACATCAATATGAAACATAAGATCCAGAGTTACAGGCCAATCTCGCTCTTAAATTCAGACTACAAAATCTTTGCGTCTATAATGGCGGAAAGACTAAAAAAAACACTTACCAAAATTATACATTCAGATCAAAATGGCTTCCTACCAAATAGACATATTAAAAACAATATAAGAACAATTACAAATATTTTAGAATACTATGAGACACACCCAGGGGAATCCATGGCACTCATATTTTTAGATGCCCAAAAGGCATTTGATAACCTAAACTGGGACTTTATAATAAATCAATTGAATAAAATGAATTTTGGAGAGAATTACATAAGGACAATCAAATCAATATATTCAAAACAAACTGCTAAAATTCTTATAAATGGAGAAACTTCAAAAAATTTCAATATAGAAAAGGGAGTTCGACAAGGCTGTCCCCTCTCCCCATTATTATTTATACTATCATTGGAATCATTATTACAAAAAGTAAGAGAAAATAAAGAAATAAAAGGACTTAAGATAAAAGAGCAGGAATATAAATTACAAGCATTCGCTGACGACTTGGTTTTCAACATAGAAGAACCATTAGAGACAGGACCAATTTTACTAAAAGAAATAAATGAATTCGGGAAAGTAGCAGGTCTGAAAATCAATAAACAAAAAACTAAAATAATAATCAAAAACCTGACAGACATACAAAATAAGGAACTAGAAAAGAAATTAGAACTACAAATTGTTAAGAAAATAAAATATCTAGGAATCAATCTGTCAGCAAAATGCACCACAATAAAAGAAGCAAATTATATGGAAATTTTAAAACAAATTGAAAAAAAATTAGATAAATGGAATAAATTACAAATCTCTCTAATTGGTAGAATCGCAGCGATTAAAATGTCAATATTACCTCAAATTTTGTACCTATTCCAAACCATTCCAATCAAATTAGAGAAAAAATATTTTGAACAACTAAATAAAATACTAACCAAATTTATATGGGCCGGAAAAAAACCAAGAATTAAATTAAAATATTTACAACAAAATAGGAATCAGGGAGGATTCGGACTACCGGACTTTGAATTATATTAACAAGCATCCGCCTTAACATGGATAAAGGATTGGATTCAAATTAAAAATAGACGTTTACTGGTACTAGAAGGTTATGACTTACATTTAGGGTGGCATGGATTCCTCTGGGATGATAAACATAAAACACACTCATACTTCAAAAGACATAAAATTAGAGACTCTCTCTTAGGAACTTGGCTTAAGATCAAAAAACAATACTACACTAAAATACCACCCTGGTTCTCTGGTATGGAAGCCATTACACACCCAAACACAACGAATCTGGAAAAAATGGTCACATATGAAGAAATACTGGAAGAAGGAGGTGCCATAAAATCTATAGCAAAACTGGAACAAGAAGGAATCAAGATTGATTGGTGGCCATATTTCCAAATTAGGAACAGATTAGAAAATGACAAGAGAAAATATGGAATACAAAAACTCAAATCAGAATTAGATAAAATTTTACTAGATCAAGAACCAAAAGCAATAACTAAAATATACAAATTTCTCCTAAAAAACAAAACACAAAAAGACATAATAAAAGGAAATATGATAAGCTGGACGAAAAATTTCGGACATGAGATGCAAATTAATGAATGGGAAAAAATTTGGAACCAAAACTACAAAATGACAAAATCAGTTTCATATAAAGAAAATTATTATAAAGTATTTTATAGATGGCACCTCCCTCCAGCGAGATTGGCAAAAATGTATAAAAACTTATCACCAAATTGTTGGAGATGCCAACACAAAATTGGATCTTACTATCATATGTGGTGGACCTGTCCAAAAATAAAAGCCTTCTGGAATACAATCAAAAACTGGTTAAAAGAAATCACACAACAAGATATAGATATCACACCGGAAATTTTCCTATTGGGAAACATAAATCAAAAAATGCAAAAGAAATACTATTATATTATTCTACATATACTAACAGCGGCGAGAATAACGATAGCACAAAATTGGAAATTAAACGATATTCCCGAGGAAAGCAGTGTAATTAGTAAAATCCTGGACTGTGCCGAAGCAGATAAACTAACCATGGAACTGAAAGGAAAGGAAGACTCCGACTACTATGAAATCTGGAATTTATTTTACAATTGGTACGAAAAACGAAAACAAATAACATCAATGTAATAAATAGAAATATAAGCCAAATAAGGCATATAGAAATTGAACTAGAGAATTTATAGAGAAAACAGTTATATTGTATTACTATATATGTATACTAAGATATTACTAAACCAACAATGCCTTATTTTTTTCTGTACTATTATTACTATTATTATCTATACTACTACAAATATTACTATTGTTATATCATTATAAATATTATGGTTAAACTTTACTACCACTACGTTTGATTTATAAAACACAATGCAAAATATGAGTCAAAATTCGAAAACCATGTTAAATTAAATGTTAAATATATATTTGCCGTAGAACAAACGATAGAAATAGACAGCTTTATAGCTGTATGCGCTTTTTATGTTTTGTATATGTTTATATTGTACTTGTCAATGTCGTAAATGTTTTTCTTTTGTATGTTTCTGTTTTTTAAATGTAAATAACCTAATAAAAACTATTTTTTTTAAAAAAAAGGTGGCAAATCTGAGCCCAGAAGTTCCTTTGCTTAGTCCAAGTCCCACAATTCTCCATCCTATAACAAGGATAATATGGTAATTGGTGATAAAGCTATGCTAAGTAATTTTAAACCCTGAATTGAATAGTGTTTATCCGTACCCTATTTTAGACAGACACATGCATTGTTTCAGATATGAAACACACTATTACTTTTCTGTTGTCCAACCTACCCCACAATGTGAATCCACAGTTAACAGTTGCATTTGAATAACACACACAAACACATGCTCATCAAAATAACTTAAAGAAGGTAGAGGATATATATACAGTGACTGCCAATGGCATCTCCCGAATATAGAAACAGAGTACCATTGAGGGCAATAGAAAATGAAATGGATAACCTGAAAGAAGACATATTTGTTGAAACTCAGAATGAGAATATTGTTCAACATTCTATTATTTGCAAATAATTATACATTATCTTAATGGAGGGCAGAATATAAGAGATATTGATTTCTAAGTGGACAGTATTCTTAACCTAACATTTATGTGGACTTGCAGTCAGACATCAAATAAAATAGGGAACATTTTCTTTTTTCATCTCTTGATGGAAATTGTGTAGCATGATGGATATTAAATTAATTCAACTGGAAGCAATGTTATACATTGTAGACCAGGCAGGACAAAGGACTTCACAACATATAGGAGACTCCAGATCTACCATCTACCATTTGCTTAAAGAAATTGTAGTCAATTAAATGCATTCCTCAGGAATTTGCTTAACCAAACTTTATTTCTATATTTAAGTGGAAAAACAGCACCGTTTGGCCATCAGGCTAGAAAGCGGGAGATTGTGAGTTCAAGTCCTGCCTTAGCCATGAAAGCCAATCATTCTCTCAGCTCCCAGAGTTGTTGTGAGGAAAAGAGGAGGTGGAAGGTGTGTTGGATACATTCACTGTCTTGAGTTGTTTGTAAAAATATAAAGGAGGGACACAAGCAAGCTAGCAAGCAAACAAATTGAAATGTAGAGCCTTAACAAATAGACAAATGATCTGAACACAAATCTTTCACGTTTACTAATCTTTGAGCATGTCCATCTAAAACAGCCTTTCTGACCTGAACCATCTTTTTCCAAGAGTCTCTACCTGTCCAACTTGATCTAAGACAGGGCTGTCAAACTCCCGCCCCTTCATGCGCTGGCCACGCCCACACCCAGTTTAGCAAAGGGGGGAAAAGTCCCGATATGTCACGTGATGCCACCGTGATGACGTGAGTTTGACACCCTTGATCTAAGAGATAGGACATGTTGCAGATCCTGTTTGCCTAAGAGTGTCAACTGGTGAGAACTAGAAGATGGGCCTTCCCTGGTGTAGCCCCTGCCTTATGGAATATTTTTCTCTCGGAGATTAGAATGGCCCTAGCCTTTAGCCTTTCAGAAGACTCCAAAAATGTGGTTATGTACACAGGCCTGGGGCTTGGAATGTGTTAAGGTTTCCTGTTTCTTCCCTTTGTTGTAAGTTGGTTAACTATCTTGGCTGCTGTATCTATTTACTTTTTGGATGTTTTAATTGTTTAAACTGTTTTATACTTTTAGGATTATAAATCACTCAGAGTCACTTGGTTGAAATGCTAAGTTTGAAATTGAATAAATTAAAAACAAAACAAAATGGGAACTGTAGCACCAATGCCCTTAGAGAACTTTGGGTTGGAAAAGTTGCTCTCAAACACAAACTGAGTTCCCAGAATTACTTTTATAGTAACTGAGACTTTTCTGGACAACAGCTCTATTAAAATGGTTATACAAAGTTTCGGAAATGGATGTTCAATCAGAATAATCTCAAGGGATTTTACGCTTTACACGCTGTAGCGGCACATGCTTCAAAATGAATGTGAAAAATGATGAAGGTAGCTGACATTCGTGGTTCGGAGTTCTTTTGCAGTGGACAGCGCCCGAAGCCCAAAACGGGGGCTGAAATTACACCCACGAGCCTCTTCCATCCGCCTAGTAGGTAATGCACGCATCAGACGCGGGCTTCATCCCAGCTTCAAGCCCCTTCGATGCAGAGCGTAGGAGGTGAATTGCTCCTCTGCAGCCAACGCCATTGCAGGCCGAGCAAGTCAGCATGTTGGAGCTCAGAAATGGAGATAAAAATCTCAAGAGGGAAGGATGGAAGGGCTGTTGTGACGACGAAGAGGATGGGGGGGGGGCTGCTGGCGATCTGACTGGCCGGTCCAGGCGAAAAATTGCGTGTGTTATCCGCGTGTGCGGCGTGACTAACATTCGTGACCTATGCTTGTTTCCTCCGATTAGAGCAAGCAGGAATAGGGGGAGCTCCAGGTGACAATGGGCGCCTTAGTCCATCTCGCCCAGCTGACAGTCCCAAGATGACCTCCTCTGACGGAGAAGAGCTGATCAACAAGATCGAGGGGCGCAATAAATACCAGATGCTTCGGGCTCAGTCACCCCAGCCTGCGAGAAGAGCAGAGAAAGAGACACAGAGAGAGAGAGACACACACACACACTCTTCACAAAGCTCACGCCAAACCCTCATTGCAACCCTTCTGAATTCCCCCCCCCCCATCAAAGCGCTGAGCAACCGCTTCACCTGTCCTAGACGCGCGGCGCCCGCGGGTGGCAAACCCCCGAGCAGCCCCAAAAACCACGGGTGTCGCTGCCTCCGCTGCTCCTCCCGCCTTGCTCCCGGTCCCTGCCGCGCGTCCGCCGTGAGCGCCGGGCCATGGAACCTCTCCAGCTGAACCTGCAGGCCTACCAAAACGGGGACTTGCATCCCAGCTGCCTCTTCGATCTGCCGAGCGGCGGACAGACGCGGAGAACGTCTCTGAAGTTCCAGCGTCCGGCGCTGGACGAGAAGGGCCAACGCGCTCGAGAAGCGGAAGAACTGGAGCGACTCCCGGTGCTGGAGGCAGCCTACGCCACCATCCTCCAGGGTTTGGGCGAAAACCCGGGGAGGCAAGGGCTGTTGCTGACGCCTCGGAGGGCGGCCAAAGCCATGCAGTTTCTCACCAAGGGCTACTATGAATCCGTCGAAGGTGAGTCGCCCCTTTCAGTCCAGTATAGGAAAGAGGATCTCCATTCCATCTCTATTCAAAATAGGGTCTGAGAGGGAATTTTGAAGTGCCTTTTTCAGGCAGGATGAAGGCAAAGTGCTCTTAGCAGGATGGCTTCTAGAAGCACCCTTTTAACAGATTAACAGAGTTGGAAGGGACCTTGCAGGTCATCTAGTCCAACCCCCTGCCCAAGCAGGAGACCCTACATCTGCCTCTACCTAGGATCGAACTCATATCCTCCTGATTGTGAGGCAAGAGCTCCACGAAATTGAGGCTAGCCGTTCTAGATCCTAGATCCCCAAATCTTTCGGCACACATGTGAATTATATGAAGTGCAAAATGAAAGGCCCACTATCTCATGATTTGAAATTGCATTTAAATAAACAACATCCCGGTTAAGATTGATGCTTTCCTAATCCCACCCATCAAAAATAAATGTATATAGTATAAATCAAATGGGTGCATTTCATTTAGGAGAGCGTACCTAAGGTTCCAGCCAATTTTTCTACTGAAACCCAAAAGTTATTTCACATGCCTTGAGGGATAGGTCTCTTCTTATTCAGAAGCCATACTATCATCAAAAGGTTTAAGTTCCTGGAAAAGTGGCTAAGTTTGTGCTTCCTTCTAAATCATAATTTGCTTAAGCATGGTTTGCCGAATGGATCATATTTGGCTGGATTCATTCATTCAAACAAGCTGCATTATAACTTTGTGCAATTTGTGAATCCAATCAACGTATTTAAGCGTGCAACCTCTGCCTTTCTTGGTAAATGACTGTCTCACCATAATGCTAGGAAAGTGATTGGAGATTTGAATAATTTTAGTTGTACCTGAAATTTATCTGAGCATTTATATGGGCTGATTTGCACTTCCTGTTTACCACTGCACAAAACCCGGCCTTTTGAGCCAGTCTTTTGAGAAGGCAGAATGGGCAACATCATCAGTCAACCCGTAGGTTGCTGGAGAAATGATCTCCCCTGAATTATCTTGCTTTCTGTCAAAAAATAGTGTTTTCCTCCTTTTGCTGTTGTTGGAAAGAAGAGAATCAAGGGTGCAGAGAGAGACATAGGAAAAAGAAAGACAGTAAAGATGATATTTAATTATCACAAAGCAGCAGTGAGTATGGCCCAGATGTTCTTTCATGAAGTAGCTATGAGACAAACTTTGTGCGGTCCTTGAGAAATAGTGTTACATCTTCTAATCAGTTCTAACTCTGCTGTTTGGTGCTGAAATCATAATTCCCTTTCTCATTAATTTTTGCTTTGAGGTCAGCAGCAAAGTATCCTCAGAGGGTGAGAATTTCAGCAATCACATTGATTTTTGATGACATATTGCATTCATGCATTCATTCTTTTGTGTAGAAATTGGGTACCGGTAGTTTGTCCAGTCAATAGCAGTGAGTTATTACTTACAGGTGATGGCATATATACCATGTTGAAGGATGGTCAGGTAAATGTGCCTCTGATGCCAGGGATAGAGTTAATAATGGTAGTAATATTATCAGAGTAGGTAGGAGGCAGAGTTGAGATCTGGATTCACCACAGTATTTGATTCCTGCATCTTTATCAGGGTGTAATCGTCTGTTGCTGCTGGTTAATAACTCTTTTAGATCAGGCCTGTAAGCAAATATATGGACCATAACAGGAATGGCTGAAGATTGTTTATGACAGGGGTCCCCAACCTTTTGGACCTCAGGGACCACTAAATTCATAATTTTAAATCCCGTGGACCACTAAAATGATCTGCCTAATGACTGTCTGGGTGGGCGTAGCTAGGTAGTCATGTGACTGGGTGGGCATGGCCAACTTGATGTCTCACCGGCCTCTACTTGCCCCTCTCCTCCCACCCACTCCTCCCCTGCCTGCCCGGGCTCCTTAGGACTCCAATAGGAAGCAGTTGTTGGAGCTAAGCAGCCACTACAAGAAAGAGTTGGCAAAACAGCTGGCTCAGTTCAAATTGGATCTGACCGAGAAGGAGGCTCAGCAGAAGCACCTCACTGAGGACTAGGAGCATAGGCTTTCCAAGCAGAGGGAAGATCTGCGGGAGTGCAAGGCCAGGTGCTGGCGCCTGGAGGCTCAGCAGACTGAGATGGTCAGCCAGTTCCAGCCATGATACAGTCCCACTTGAACAAGGCCTGTTCGCCACCAGCAGCACTTCCCTCCAGCCTTCGCCCAAAGTCCCTCACCAGGAGGCTGAAGCAGACCCCAAGTCGGAATTTCTGCCCCCCTCTGCCCCGCATAAAAAGACCCCGAAGGGGGAGACTCTGCAACAGCACAAGCATTCATTGCATGTATCCGGCCCAGGGGCCGTAGTTTGAGGACCCCTGATTTAGTACAATATAAAAAATGCAAATAATTTTTCTGTGGACTGTAGAGATACAGGTCATGTAGAGGTTGTGTGCAGCAAACTGCCTACCTCAAGCAGGCCTCACATACCTACATGAGCTCACCCAGTTCACATTGCCAGGATGATGTAGGACACTATCCCTGGCTGGTACGTGATCTCATCTAGGTTGTATCAACAGTATGTTCTTAAGGATTGGCAAGGAGAATTCACCAATAAAATGCTGTTGCTCTTTTCTACCTTTGGCTGCTTGGAAAACTGTATAAAAGTAATAAACACTGTGAAAGCAGTCAGACATCTTAGCATCCTACAATGACAACTGGCGCCCAACGTGGGGCCCTCTCACCCCCCTGTGGGGAGCAACAGCCAACATACTTACCATCGTCTGGAACAGACCCCTAGGTGCACCTTTGTCCTTCACCTTCAGGACCCCTCACTGGTAAGTATGGGTTGCAATCTATCTCAACACCAGCATAAGCATGTACAGGAACTCTGATTCCTGTTACATAAGTCAGGTGTGGCAGCGCCTGAGGCGGATGTAAGGAAGCTGGTTGAGGAGGTAGGGAAACACTGTCCCTGGTATCCGGAGCGTGGGATGCTCCTTTTATGGGATTGGATAAAGATAGGGCATACTTTACATCTTGAACCCTGGGCTCCAGTACAGATATTACATCCATGGCATCAATGCCATCAAGCAGTGGAAAAATTTGGCTCTGATGCTTCGACAGGACAACAATTAACTACCAGCCCCCCCACCTGATTATGATCAGATAAAAATTGTTACCCCGAAATCATCTTCAATTGGACCTTCAGCTCCTCCTGGAAAGGCTAATTCTTTTGCTTCTCCACGGCCATTGTACACCCCCATAAGGCAAATATTAGAGGAACAATTAGACAAAGGAGGGGGGAAATATAGAAGAAATTACTGATATGCTTTCTGTTTGTCCAGTGCATGCCACGGGACAAGTAGATCAGAATGGAATTCAAATAGTGGAATATCGCCCTTTGTCATATGCAATTTTAACAGAACTTAGAAAAGGAATTAGAGACATGGGGTTGGGAAGTACCTATGTGCAGGGGATGCTGGAAGCCACTATGAGAAATCTTAGTACCTGAAGATTGGAAAACTACTTTTTGCATGTTGCTTACTCCAGCGCAATATGTAGTTTGGGACAGTGAATTTAAACACCAATGTGCTGTGCGTGCCCTTCATTCGGGGGGGGGGGTGTCATTCCTGATCAATTGTACAGGTCTGGCCCCTTTGCTTCAGTTGATGCCCAGATTGTTTACCGGCTGCCACTTTACAGGTTTCTTCTGAATGCGCCTATCGGGCATTTGGAAAGATGCCTGTTTCTGGCAAGCCTCATCAAGCTTTCTTAAATATCAGGCAGAAGGCTACTGAGCCGTATCCTGATTGTATTAACAGATTACAGGATGCATTACAGTGGCAGATAGATAATCCTGAAGCTCAGCAGGAATTGTTGATGAGGCTGGCAAAACACAACGCTACTTCTGAATGTCAGAGGGCAATTATTGGTCTGGGGAGGAATCCTGATTTGGCAGATATGATTAAAGCGTGTCAAGATATAGGAACCGCTTCCTACCAAACCAATTTATTGGCAGCTGCTTTATCACAAGGCAGCAAGCCTCAGCAAAAGTGTTATAACTGTGGCAAACCCAGTCATTTTAAAAGGGAATGTAGAAATCCAGGGGGGGGGTATGTCTGCAGCATCTCGCTCCCCTTTCCATCAGGGGTCAAAACCAAAACCAAAATGCCCAAAGTGTCAGAAGGATTATCATTGGGCAAGTGATTGTAGGTCAGGAAACGGCTGACTGGGCCAGTCTCTGGCCCCAGTCCAAACAGAGACAACAAACCAACAATAGAAAATACTCCTGTGGCTACAAGAGGTAGTGCTGGAATTGATTTGATACTGCAGGAGGAAGTGAATTTTAAATTCCCTGGGGAGGTTCAAATAGTTTCATCCCAATTATCAGGCCCCCTACCACAAAGTTATGTAGGGCTTGTCCTTCCACAGTCAAGTATGGGTAAAAAAGGTATTTTTGTTATTCCCGGGGTGATAGATTCGGACTATACTGGAATTATTTATGTTCAATTGTGGACCAATTTGCCCCAAATTTTGCCCATTTATACTAATCCTGCTCAGCTCCTGCATTTGCCTTATTTTGTCCCAGCAGGGGGAGAGCCAAAAGAGAGAGGGGAAGGAGGCTTCGGTTCTACTAACCCGGCCACTTCCGTCATAGCTGCCATCACTACCCCAATCACATTTCAACGGCCCCATTAGATCATTGTGCTGCAGGGTAAGCCCTTTGAGGGAATTTTGGACACTGGAGCGGATGTTTCAGTGATCTCTGCCAAGCAATGGCCTGATGCCTGGCCAACCAAGCCCTGTCCAAGTGTGTGGAGTGTGGGGGTCGTCAAAGTGCACGTCAAAGTGCGCGATTTCTTTCAGCCTGTTTGCCTAACTCAGATTTGGTTATTCAGGTCCGTCCCTTTATATTGGATATTCATGTTAGCCTTTGGGGACATGACCTCCTTAGTAAATTGGGTGCCACCCTCACTTTGGAAGACTGAGACTACTGCCCTCCCATTGACTTGGCTGGTTAAGGAGCCAGTGTGGATTGATCAATGGCCCATGCCACACGAAAAATTGACGGCTCTCCACCAGCTGGTTAAAGATCAGCTGCTTGCTGGTCATGCTGTATCTTCTACTAGCCCATGGAATACCCCTGTATTTGTCATAAAAAAGAAAAGTAGCAAGTGGCGTTTCCTTCACAATCTTAGAGTCATTAATTCATGTATTCAACCTATGGGCCCTTTACAGTGCGGAACGCCCAATCCTAATTTGATTCCCCAAGATCATGAGGTAATGGTAATTGATTTAAAAGATTGTTTTTTCTCTATTCCTCTATCCCCCCCCCTGATCAGGAAAAATTTGCATTTACTGTGCCTGCAGTGAATCATTCAGAACCTAATAAACGTTATCACTGGACAGTTTTACTGCAGGGAATGTTGAATAGTCCCACATTATGTCAGCTTTATGTTGCTGCAGCATTAGCCCCTTTTCGCAAACGTTATCCATTGGCTTTGATATATCATTATATGGATGATATTTTAACTGGAGCCCCAAAGATACAACCTAATTGGCTTTTTGAAATACAAAATAATTTAAGTATTTATGGATTGCAGATTGCCCCGGAAAAAATACAGCTGCACTCTCCCTATCTTTATTTTGGGCATAAAATGTTGCAATCTTATTCTGCTCCGGTTCTTCCTTGTTTGAGTTTACCCAGGGTTATTTCTTTGGTTAATTTGCAGTAATTGTTACTCATGTTCCCTCTTTGGCTCCCTGGAAGTATAATTCTACGGGTCAAGCCATAGTGGAGCGTACTAATTGGTCCTTCAAGGACTGCCTCCACAAACAAATAAAAAAGGAGGGCTCTCGAGTACCTAATTTGTCATGGGTGATGCAACAGGTTAAAAAAGTATTATTTACCTTAAATCAATTGAATGTTTTTATTCAAAATTTGCTGTCATCCCACCCAAACATTCACTTGAACAACGAATGAAGCAAAACCTATGGATGCAGCTAGCTAACATCACACAAAATGATGTTTTCTGTTTATCTGAAGCGTATGATATGAAAAATTTGCTTTCTACATGTTTAGTCCCTGTTTGCACCCCTTCTGCAGTAATTCAAAACTTCACTGGCTTGGGTGGATTTGTATTAAATGGGAATTTTAATTATGGGACTATATCTAATTGGGAGTTTGCTGCTTATTATTTACCCCCTGATGCAATTGCTTTGTATACCCAAGTGGTAGCAATCCCTGCAAATATAACCTGTGCAAAAGTAGTTAATTGTACATCTTCAAGTAAAAAAACCTCACTGTCTTCGCATTAACTCACCTATTTTAAACTGCACCGTTTTTGAGGAGACTTCCTTTAATTTTGCCCATGTTTGGCTACCGCAAGGATGTTTTTTTTTCATATGTGGTCAAGAAACTTTTAATTATATTCCTGCTAATATTAGTGAAGCACAGTGTTGCCTCAGCCGGTTGATTCCTGTTTTGCTTTCCAAACAACAAATTCACTCGAGCCGTTCTCGGCATGGGGTCACGCTAGATAGCACTTGTGACTCCGAAGCAGCCTTACTTAATAAAGCAGAATACATAGTGCTGGCTGTGTCTATAGTGAATGTGCCAGCAC
Source organism: Diadophis punctatus similis (assembly GCA_023053685.1). NCBI lineage: Eukaryota > Metazoa > Chordata > Lepidosauria > Squamata > Dipsadidae > Diadophis > Diadophis punctatus. The sequence goes on from JALIGW010000001.1 coordinate 42,723,377, forward strand.
TTGCTGCTCGCGCTCACCTTAACATTAACGCTGTTGCGTGTAATTTAGCAAAAACAATTAATGCTACTTCTTCATCTATTTCAGCAATTAACCATGAATTGCAAGCTTTGAAAAAGACTATTTTACAAAATTGTGCTGCTATTGATTATTTGCTTCTGCGTCAGCATTTGGGTTGTGGTAGTTTTGATGGAATATGTTGCTTCAACCTTTCAGATGAGTCACGAACTATCCAGCACCAGCTCAATATTTTAAACAATTTGGCCTCTGATTTGAAAATTGATACTTTAGGATCTTGGTGGGAAAGCCTTTGGGCTTGGTTACCCACAGGCTTATTGGGAAATGTCCTACATTTTTAAGTCATTATTTGTGTTATTTTGATTGGTGGGTGCTGCTTTGTTCATTGTCTTCCTTCTTTTTGCAACATATGTATCATAGCTTTTCGCCCCAACCCCCTCCCACGTTGCCTCAGGGTCAGGTTTATGCCCTGTATAAGCAATTGCAAGGATATTTTTCTCCTGATTATGACCCTTTTACTAACCCCTCTTATAATGATGCATTGTCTAACAAAACAAAAAAGAGTGAGATATAGAGATAGAGGTCATGTAGAGGTTGTGTGCAGCAACCTGCCTACCTCAAGCAGGCCTCGCATGATCTCACCCAGTTCACATCACCAGGATGATGTAGGACACTATTCCTGGCTGGTACGTGATCTCATCTAGTTTGTATTAACAGGATGTTCTTAAGGATTGGCGAGGAGAATTCATCAATAAAATGTTCTTCCATTTCTTTCTTTTGCAGAGATACTCAATGATGCTGTTTTTGATGAAGACCATGATGAGATGGTTATTGTGAAGGGCATTGATATGTTTTCTCTTTGTGAACATCACTTGGTTCCTTTCTTTGGCAAGGTATCGTAATGACAGTGGAAACATTGACTCATGTTGAATTCTGTGTCCATAATTTTGAACCATATAATCAGTGGAACAAATTTGTTGCTATTTGTAACATGCCTTGCAGAATAACTGAGTAATAATCCATTTTACTAATTTTCTACAGCAGTATCAGCAACATTTTTTTTCCGGATGAAATTAATAGGCTTCTGCTAATTTATCCAGTTACATATTCAGGTTCTTCTTCACTGAAATGCTGAGAAATTGAATGTAGAGTGCAACAGTAAATGTGGATTGAAAACTGATTTCTAAGTTCAACTGAAAAAACACATAACATGAGAAACAGGCAGTCATGGATTGAATATTAATACTTTAATGCATATATTAATAATGCTTCATCTTTCTTTAATATCTGCAGGTACACATTGGATATTTACCAAGGAAAAAAGTAGTTGGATTAAGTAAACTTGCAAGGTATTTATTACTCCTCTTCTGAGTAATAAATCACTATTCAATAAGGCAACAGTAACAGTTTAGATTACGATATGAATATGTCTGATTTTCTTTATAAGGAATAGCTATTAGATATGACAGTTGTTTGAAATATCCATAAAGGTAAATGGCTGTAGACATTGGGGAGGAATACTGTACATGACACAATATTTCATCACACACAACTATTTCATAGTTGAACTATGAAATATCACAGACTATAGATGACAGCCATGCAATTGCAGGAAAAGATGTAGCTATTTTAAGGAATAAATTGTAGTTGATATTTGAGCACCCATGTTCACAGAAGTTCCATTTCTCCTTTGAATTTTAAGAACTTGAACAGCCCAACTGTGCACAGCCTTATTCTTTATCCATTTTCAAGCACTCATTCAGGCAAATGCTTGAAATGAGCTATAGTGTCATTATAGGGAATTTCAGGCATTGAAACTGCAGCTATCAGCTGGCAGGAGCCAGGAGAAATATTGATGAGTTTTAATTCTGCACCCAAAAAACATGGTTGGATATATATTTCACACTGAGATATTACCCAGGTAAAAATAATTGATGACTATCATCTGAGATCAAGTATAAACAAACTTAATCACTTTCTGATTTGCATTTTTCATCAATGCCACCTCCTTATCTCATTAGTGCATCTTTTTTTCTCCTTTTCCCAGAATTGTTGAAATGTTTAGCAGAAGGCTCCAAGGTTAGTACTTTTTCTGCACTGTGCTCTGCTTAATAAATTCTTCAATTCAGAAAGCAGGATGGGCTAAAGGAAGACCAGGACCCATTGATGGGTCTCTGGAAAAGATCATCAACTTTATCTGACCAGGAGAAAGGCTCCATTTTCCAATTAGCCTATTTGGAGGGAAATCCAGAAGTGAATCTGTGTGCAAAGAAACTGAAAACCCAAGTTTTCATTCCAAAAACAAATAACTTAGGCAGGACATAAACTTGTGTTAACCCATGGCAAAGGTTCCAGGGATTTTTAATTTTTGTATTGATTTTATTGCTTGCGTTTTATTATTGTTAGCCACCCAGATATATGTGCCACAATATAAGTTGTTTAAATAAATAATTATTTTTATTGAAAAACTCAAAATTTGTGATAGCAACTAAAATAGATGAGTTTTGTTTCCACCAACAAAATGTGCAAGGGAAGTCACTCCCTTCCTTCACAGTTTTCTCTTTTATTGGATTAAAAGTTCTTTTTGAAGATACTTTTGTCCCGACTCAGTCCAGTGTGAACTGTATGCCTTATCCTTAACAAACAATTTTGCATTTACTTTGTCAATTTATTCTGACTAACATAATTTTTCATAATGCACTAATTGATTTCTAGTCCAGGAGCGTCTTACAAAACAGATTGCTTTAGCAATTACTGAGGTTCTGAAACCTGTTGGAGTGGCTGTGGTGATAGAAGCCTCGTAAGTTCATCATTCCTTATTTGGTTTAGTTGAATTTGTAATTCTTTCCCTCTGCTGTCAATTATTTATTCTCCTTTCCATTTCCTTTTCAGTGCTATTGAAAAGTAATGCAATAGCACTTTAAAAGCATAGAAGTACAGGAATAGAAATATATTTACAGTGGAACACTGTGTTTATTCTGTGAGTCCAGTTTTGTGTCAAGGTGTGTAGCCTGGTATTACCATGCAATCCAGATGTTCATGAACTACAAATCTCAATATTTTCACAATTGATCTTGCTTCATCTGGTGCCCCTTCACTGAAGGAAAACACTTTGATCCAGAATAGGCTTCTATCATGGAAACGAAAGTTTTGGGAGCAATTATTCATTCTTTATTATTATATCTGATAATAAGAAAATATGTCATCTGAGAATGACTTCCACTGAACTCTGTCAAACTCAATTTTGTTTTTAAGTTGTCCTACATACCGTATGAACTGTAGTGTCACCAAGATACTGTAGATTTCCTAGGATACGTGGATTTTTTAAAACGAGGGATCGTTGATGCTCTCTTGAGCTTGCTTGTTTTCTTGCAGATGTTTCATTACCAAAAGTAGGTAACATCACCAGTGTTAGTCAGTGCTAGCTAGTTTGAGTAATGAAAGGTCTGCAAGAAAACAAGCATGCTCAGAGAGCATCAAGGACCCTTCATGTCAACCCTGAGCTACAAATATTCTCCTTTACTTTTTAAAAATGTTTTATATTAGGAAGATTATTAAAACAAATGCATGCTTCTACATTCTGGGAAAATGTAGTCCTAGAATTTATATTTAATTTTGCTATTGGTTTTTTTTTTTTTTTAAATCAGACTTGTATCAAGCGTTTGAGGCTTGAATCCTGTTGGATTCACAGTGTTTGCTAATGTTCTAAAAATGCTTATTTTAACGTTTTTTGACAGACACATGTGCATGATCATGAGGGGGGTTCAGAAAATGAACAGCACAACAGTCACCAGCACTATGCTCGGCATCCTCAGGGAAGATTCAAAAGTAAGAGAGGAATTTCTTTCCTTGATCAAGAATTAAACAGCAGCAGCAGCAGCTTGAGGATATATCAATGGTTTGGAGCATAAACAATTGATGGTTATAATTGCCTTATGTGAGCCATTGTTTTAGAAGCTGGGTAATTAAAAAAAAGAGAGAGAAAACAGAGTTCATACTTGTATCACAGCTTTGTTCCCATTTTTGCATAACACCCTTAATAGCCTTCTGCAATTGGCTCCCTTGGGAATGGCAGTCCTAGCACTTCTGAGGTGTGTAAGTTTGAGGAAAGACACTCAAGAATTGTGTTGAAATATTACCCAAGCAGTGCAGATACCAATACATTGGTTTTATTCGTATGGCAGCAGATACGATGTGATTGCACAGATCTCCTTGCATCTTTTGATATATGCAAATGAGAATAAAGTACGAGACCTATCCCGCTTCCCAAATGAAAATTATTTAAGAACTGTTTCCCCAACTCGAAGCCCATCGGAGATACTAGACTTTAAACCCCATATTGTTTTACGATTAAGAGAGTTAGTCCAAGCATCTGGAGGATACTAGGTTGGGGAAGGCTGGTTTTGGTACTCTCAGTTTGAAAGTTTGGATGGTGAGGTTAGGGGAGACCTGTGGCTCCAGTGATGTCATTCTGAAAACAAAGCCATGGGGAGAAAAATAAATGATGATTGCAAAATAGTAAACCTAAAAAACATAAATCTCATGCAAGGCATTTCTCTGTTGTTATAATTCCTTAAGTTTCACAGAGCTACCTCTAGCTTGCAGTTATTGCTACTCCCTTTTTTAGAGACGACCACAAGAATGTTGGTGTCCTAACAAGTTCCACTTTCTAGGGGATCAAGGGCAAGATGTTTCTTCTTGGCAATTATAATCTAGAAAGAGGTATGGTATATTAAAGCCAATTTATTTCGAAGCCATCTAGTTAAAAAAGAAAAGCTATTATTTAACATTTCGTGCAAAGAATGAAACTGATTAGGCCAGACCCAGTATTTCCCTGGCTAAACAGAACCATATGTTATTATGGTGACGAGAGGCGAAATTTATCTCACAAAGGAGAAATGGATCTTTTCCCGGACATCAGAACATTAGACATTAGAAAATAAACCGCAGTTTAAAAGTCTAAATAAAAATATTTATTTCGGTACAAAACAAATAAATCCTCATTAGTCTCATTAGTCTACATTTCTGATATACAAAATAGGTCTTGCTTCGACAGAAGCTAGGAACAGAAGGAATGAACGGAGAAAGGAATGTACACATGCGTACTAGGAACATATCAATCACGTGCTCAGGAATAAACCATTATATTAGATAGGGATGCTTCTTCCTGCATATACATATAACAGGCAATATAAAATCACTGCGTGACATATGGTGCCTTCCAAAATCAAACAAAACAAAAGCAGACAAATACCTACTAAAGTGGGAGGAAGAAGCCTAGAACCTAAAGCCTAGAATACTGATTTATTTCACGTGTGCTGCACAATACGTGGTTTGATTTTTTCCTGAATAAAGATTAATCAAGTCTCCCCAAAAAGGGGTGAGTATTTGGATTTCTGAAACATCTATGCCTGGTAAAACGTTATATATATTAGATGATCAGTCCATTTCCTCAATATGATAGGGCTGATTAAAAAAGGCCTTTGATTTAAGACCTTGATATAATGACTTCAAATATGAAAAAGAGAGTGGGACAAAAACATTTCTTTTGTAAGTAAATTATCCCAAGTGCAACATGTTCAGTGTAAACATCAGATATTAGGCTAGAAGCATTTTCTCTGTTCGAGACTGGAAAAGTGTTATAATACATAGTACTTGGCTAGATGGATAATAATCTGCCTTGAGTAAGGCAACTTCCTAGATACCAGCCTTCCTCATCTTGGTGACTTCCAGACATACTGATTACTTCTACTATCAGCCTCATTGGTCAATAATGATGGGTGTTAGGGTCCAAGTTGTTATATATGTTCTTCCAATACTAAGCTGTTTCTATACTGATGGACAAGGCAGATCTTTGGTCTAATTCAAGGCAGCTGTTTTACATTGTGATTTCTTTTATTCACAGTTCCACATATTTTGACATATATGGTTAGCAGTCCTGAGCACTTTTAATCTAGGCTCTAGGGGTTAAATCTGGGAAGCAGATTGTGCTAGTTAGTATATAATCTTATGCTGAGACGGAAGGAAATTTGTCATACGGTATATCTTAAGAGGATACAGAGGTCCTCTAAGACATATTGGAGAGTGCTGAATATCGATTTTTGGTTTGAAAAGTTTTCAACTGCAGTTACTTTTTGCATAATGGCATTTAAAAAAACAACAGTAGGAACAAAAAATAGTAAGGATTTTTGCTACCCCCATTTTGACCTTTGTGCTATAAAGTACTGTAAACATTACTGTATTATCCTCATAAAAAATGTCATACAACTTGAAATGTGCCTTATAGAACTCCAATAACTTGAAGATGCAAAAAAATGTTGACATTTCTTAAATGCAAAACTGTTTTGTCTGTGGGGAGGGCTCTCAATATATAATTATATTTTTACAATTTACTTACTAGAGGGAAAAAGGGCTACTGTTATATTATGATTTTTTAAAAGAGTGTCTGCCTGCATAGCCACACACCGGGAACTGCATATGTTAGCAGCAGAAACACTTGTCCTATTCATAAATGTGAGGCCCTCTCTTTTTTTCGGTTAGCTACCAAGTTCTTTAAAGTAGTTTTATTAATATGATTGCGTCAAAGTGGTGCTAAACTGCACATAACTAGTTTATTTAGATCATCATATTCTGCATGTATAAAATGTTTGTAATACAAAACCTATTTTACATTTCTGCTTGATTTGTCATCTTTAAAAATATAGTTTATTAAGCAGTGCCATTGTATTCAAATAATTAAAAAAAAATTCTCGTCACATATTGCTGTTTCCTTGACTCTTATTTTTAGCTGTATTGTATTATTATTACATTAAATCAGCATAAGATCAAATCAGTTAAGTGGAATTTTATTGCAGGATGTTTCTGTACAATTTGTACAGACTAAACAAATTATTCTGCAAAGAAGCCTCTGAATCACCAGACCATGGCATATGGCAGATAGAACCTTGGTACCATCTTGCACCTGTAATATTTCCTTTCTCAACAGCTTTTAAATATATATATATTATATCTTAATATTTTTTTTCCAAACTGAAAAGCAGGTCCAAGACTTTCTAAATCTTAAATGAATAATTTAATTATTTTATTAAGTGTTTTTAAATTTTATTTTATTGTATCCAGCTGAATAATGTGTATTATTTCCTTCTCCCTTTCAATCTCAGAACAACCTATGAGGTAGATTAGCTTGCAAAATGGCTCAAAGTTATATCTGAATGAGGACATAACTCTCCACTCTGACCATTAGATTGCACTATTGTTATTCCTCCTCTTCCCAATTCATATTAAAATTGATTCAAGCCAGCAATGCAAATATTAAAAACTTAACATGTCCTGTTATTAGAGTAAACATTATTTGCAGTGAATCTAAAATTGTATTAAACAGCAGGAATATAGTTTTGAAATGTACTGTATCCTAGACTAAGGTTGTTTTGACTGGGGAAATGGAATGAACGATTGCAAATTATGCATATAAAATATAGGAATTTGTGTTTCTTCATAGAATGTTTACTAACAATGAGGAAACAGAGATATTTTAAAAATGTAAATGCTGGAAGAAAAATAGTGAGCAGTATGTGACCTGTTGTGAGAAATGTTTGTCTAAAGCAGTGGTTCTCAACCTGTAGTCCGCAAACCCCTGGGGGTCTGCGATGTCACAGGGGCTGGTTGAAATGTTATGATTTAAACCTTGAGTTAAGTCTTGGGGGGCCATGTCCATAAAAGGCATTTAAAGAGGGGTCCGTGGTGAAGAAAAGGTTGAGAACCACTGGTCTAAAGAAATAAACACAATAGCATTCGGACGCGCTTTCATTCCTTTTTATATGGAAGCAAAACCTGGATGTGTCATGTCAACATCAAATAAGTTGAATAGAATGAGAAAGGAATAGATAAGAGGGATATGTTGCAAAACAAGAAGAGACAGAATGTGGACTGAATACAAAAGATGTATTGGTATGTTGAGATGCTTTCATCGTAGGAAGATTGAATAAGGATTAAATTACAAAACAAATTAATAAAACTGCATAGGTCAAGAGGAAAGGGAAAATAAGACAATTTTGGTTGGATTGAGTTGATAAGATCCTGTAAAGGAGGTGAGAAGTTCAAAGGCAATATATGAAATTGAAAAATTAATATTGTAGAAAAAAGAATGGTTTCCAAGAACAGAAGAGCCTGCAGTGGTATAAGGCAGGGCTTCAAACCTTTTCAAGCTGTAATTTAGTTTTAAAAATCCCAGGATTCCTGATTAAAGAGCAACACTTTTGTGATAGAAAATTGGCTGTATTCAACTGAAATTTATTTGACTCTTAACATCTCACAGAACCTCATCAAGGTCTTGCAGAATCCCAAAATTCTGCAGAACATATTTTCCAAAAACCTGATACCTGGAATTGATGTGAACTACATCTGACTCATGTTCCTTTAGTTTTTTAAATTATTACTTCTTACATCTTTTCTATGATTTGCATAATATTGCTTATGTCAGAGGAATAAAACAATGGTTATGTTATATGTGGCTAAAATAATAAGCCTGCATATCATACCTGGAAAAGCAACCTGTTTTTCCCAAAATGAAATTTTCCTTTTTGGTTGTTGAATTCTACATTAGAAGATGCTGCTGCTTAACACTCAAGGTAAGCTATTTGTTCACAATGAATGCACAATAGCGCCTCTGATTTTAAAATACAAGGAAAATGCATACATGACACACATTTTCAAAACTAAAGGATGACTACCAACCATACAGATTTAAGATAGCCATTTTAGCCATGCAGATTTAAATTAGCTAAGCTGAGCAGACCATGTCTTAAATATAACTGTGCTGAATGTTATGTTTCATTAAAGTTCAAGTTCATGAGGACCCAGATTGTTGGGGGCAATATGCTGACTCTGTAAACCGCTTAGAGGGGGCTGTAAAGCATTGTGAAGCGGTCTATAAGTCTAAGTGCTATGTTAACCCTAATAAATACATACGTATAGGTGTTGTGGCCAAAACCAGGCTCACTTAAAGTAACCAAATCACACTGAAGGTACAATATAAATTTATTAGCATAAAAACAGTAAAATAATATACATTGGACTCATGACCCAGTTGGGCAGTCTTGACCAAAAGCACAACCATAGCCTATATGCTTTTGGCTTCTTACATTTCAAAGACAAGGAAAAAGGCACAGGATAAATTGGGTAGGTGTCTTTGGGCCAGACATTTTCTCTCAGCCAACAAACCTCACAGGGTGGCTGCTGTGGGGAAAATAGGAGAAGGGAAGTGTGTTGGATGTGTTCTCCATCTTGAGTTATTTCTAAAATGAATAATAAAGGCAGAATACAAATAAATAAATAAAATGATACTGGAATGTTTTTGATGAACCCATCTTTGTAACATTTATCTCTTCCTACTAGGTTGGTACGCTGGTTATACTATTTTTGAGATATGGTCTGTAAAAATAAACAATTTGGTTTACTGTCTGATTCTTCCCCCTATTGCTATTCAGAGTCAATTTTGCTTGCTGTAAATATTTTCTTACAAGGTATTGGTTGGGGATGAGGGAATCCCATAGGTTTGCTATTGAATGCAGCTCATATGGGTGTGCGGGGGGGTATATTTTATCACCACATTATGATTAATCAACAATTATATCCCATGGTTCAGTTACTGGGATCAAAGTTAAATAGAGTATTCATATGGCTTATCCATTTTTAAGATACTCAACTCCAAGTAGCATTTTGTTGGCCTCAGAGCCATTGGTGTTTGTGAAAATTAAAAGCCAATGATATGGGCACTAGGATAGAGCCTCAAAACAATAAACTGAATACTATCACAATAAAATGTTCAACTTCATAAAAGCTATTAATTAAACATGATTGGAATTATGCTGATTGCCCCCTTTTAATCATTTCTTTAAAATTCTGACATTACACCTACAATTTGGCAGAAAAGAATCAAGCCGATATAACTCTATCCAGTTCAGTCATGTAGTCCACAGGCCAATGTAATTCCCCCTCCAATTAAAAACTGTTGTTTGTTTTTTGCAACACAGATAAAAATCAAATAACCAATATTAACCATCAAATATTGTAGAAATGTGTATAAGAAACTAACAAAATAAAATCCAAAATATGAGCACAACGAATTAGGAACTCTGCATTCTTTCTCTTTAACAAGTAATACCTCTATACTAATTGTACACAATCAAGCTAGATATTTTAAAAATATCAATGCTATCTTAAATTTAAGCCACTACAAGTTTAACATTAAAAATGACCATTTAAGTAAAAACAGTTATCAACCAAGGTACAGTATTTATGTGCAACCAATCCAGCAGAATGACATTCAATGCTCATGTACTGTTATTTGCCAGATGCTTTGAAAGCATTTGTTGAAAGCAATTCTAAGTAAGACAAATACATTGAAGAACTGCCTATTGCTGTAGTTGGATTGCCAAAATTACGTAGTATTAAATATTCAATTATCCTATAAATCATCACATGCCAATTTTATTGAGAGTTTGCTGGTATGTTCAGCAATCTTTATTCTTGATGTAAGAATAGCTTAATTGTTGAAAAAGTTAAATTATCTACTACACTTTTAAGTTTTTCTAAAATAATTATGAACAAATATTTCTTACTCCAAATAAATATAGCCATTAATGCAGATTAAAACTCACATCTAAGATAGCACAATTATCCCATGCAAGTTCTCTAGAAGTCTGTCATTGTATTATCAGTAATGATGATGTTCAGCAATTGCTTCAAAGTTCAAAGTGGGTCAATTTAAACAAATCATAATAATTAAACTGATGTTTGCTTGTAGTTTTTTGTATCCAAGACTTTCTTTCCACACATTGCACAGATACCTGTTAATAAAAAGCACAGGAATACTGAAATTACTTTTGATCATCCAGTATAATTTATTTCTCAGTAACCAAATACACTTTAAAGGGAAGAAACTGGGTTTACAGCAAATATCTTACCTTTTTTGTATGCACATCCCTGGCAGTAATGAGAGCCTGGCTGATGAACTGAACTTTTACAAATCCGGCATATTGCAAATTTGTTTCTGCCATAAGGATCAAATCTAAGAAGATAAAAACAAGTGAATTAGCTGTTTATCAAAATAATTTTTGTTTACTTTCATATATTTGCAGTAAATGGGGGCAGAGGGAGCTGGACACAAATCCCCCAAGAAAGCTAATAAATGACCCAAGAGAGTTTATGTGTTGCAGTTGCATAAAACGTTCAAAATGCAATTTGCCATTTTGAATTGTGACTATATATTTGCATAACATAATATATATACATTATTCATGTGTCCATGTTTTTTCTTATATCTTTTCTCTTCTACCTAGGCCATGAGACATATGCATGATAATTTCCCAGTCTTTCATATATTTGTTCAGTGCCTTACAAAATTACCATGATCTACCCCAGTGTTTTTAAATTTGGCAACTGTAAGATGGGCTTCAGGGAATTCTGAGAGTTGAAGTCCACACATCTAAAAGTTGCCAAGTTTGAAAAATACTGATCTAGCCATTGCTCTTCAGGATGCATTGATATTGGTAAAGAGTTACAGGTGCTAAAAGTACAGTGCAGTGGGAAAAAAACCTCTATGCCAACTCTAGGAAGGAGGAAGTAGGAGTGACTATATGTGGAAATATGAAAGAGACTAAAATTCAGAAGAATGAATAAGCAAGTTAGCAATTTTTCCAGCATTTGACTCATTTGGTAAGTGAATTAAGATTTTAATTACCTTGCCTTTTTTGATGTCAATGCCTTGTTTTCATTTAATTTTCTTCCACCACTTTCTATAAATAAAAAGATATAATTTTGAAATCACTTCAAATTAAAGTTGAAGCCATTAAAAAGAATGCCCAGAATATCCAGCAATAAGCATGAAAATGAGCAGTTTAACAAGACGTTCTGAAAATGCTGAATTTTTTTCCCAAGTACATCTTAATTATGTCCCTTTCATTTTTTTACTACCACCTAACTACTTGTGAGATCCATCTAACACTAGTTAAGTAGACTTCTACACATACAATGGGATTTTGTCTTTCTTCTGCATCCATATAAGTCCACAAATCTTCTCTCCTAAGTTTTAAGAATGTATATGAACTGAAGGAATTTGGTTTTGATTCCACTATGTGACATATCACTGGATACATTTTGCATTCATCTTCCTTCCACAATTTAATAATGTCTGTGATTGATTTTTCTCTGCTAATCTCAGTAGTAGATCCCGTTCTCTTTAGCAATTTGAACAGCCAAAACAGAAAGTGTACATTGCTAAAGATCAAAACAGAACTGCAGGGGGAGTCACATTCCTTTAAAAACTACTTCAAAGCAGGAAAATACTTAAATAAAACCAGGACATTGTGTATCTGTGGGATAGATGTTCAACAGGTTTCCCTAATCTAATATGATTAAGAATGTCTGGATCATAGGACATGTAATATTGCTATCAATACTTAAGTGTTTGTACAACCACTTAAGTCAATAGAAGTCTAATGCAGATCTAAATTATGTACGATTATATTGTGGTGGTTATAGGTACCCCCATTACACATATAAGCTGCATTCACTGCCAATTGTCTGAGACCCCCCCCCCCCAATATGTATGAACTGCTTAAAGTGCCCTTCAAAACATTTTCAATATTCATAGCTGAGTGGTGACAAGTGGCAAAATCAGACAGGAACATGTGACCTAATAAACTAAATTGTTTCTATTTACCTAGTAGGCAGGGATAATAATAAAGTCAAACTGCTGGAATATTGAAATATTCCAATATCATGCTGTAATTTTATCAGCTTTTTTCTTTCTTTCTTTGACTTGCAATTTCCTGGGCCAAAGATATATAAGCCTTGGTTCTGCTTTTTCTCAGGGCAGTTCAGCAAAGTATCAAAGCATTGTTAGAGGTCCAAGATATACTGTATTATGGCATGTATGCATGCAAATATAATTATGCTGTATCTTCAGAGTGATTTGGTTGCTTTAAAGAAGCCAGATTTTGACCACAACTAGAATACTAAATATCCAACAATGATCCAGTTAGAAATGCTGAGTCTTTTAAACTATATAAAGTTCAGTCATGTTGCATGTTCAGTTCAACCATATAAAGTTCAGTCATGTTGCAATTGTCAAGTTGTAAAGGTTTTTAGCATCATTACTTATTTTCAAGGAAGATTAATTTACAAAGGTGCCCGTAATGTTCACATGCCAGAAAGAAAACCAGCTTATATATTACACATGGCAGTTCCAGGTTTAGATCGCTTATTGCTTAATAATAATTGGACTATGAAGTTATTTCAGAATTTTATATTTATGAACAAAGGTAAAAGAAATGTACTGAGGTGCAGGATTATAGAGACATTAAGGAACATACGGCTTGACATGATTATCTGCAGTTTTTTTTCTATTGGCATTTCCTACACACTTTCTTGATCAAGAAATGAGAAATAATCAAAAACAGATAGCAGTTTTTGTGATATTTAACAATACCTGTTGTGTTTCTTGCACCATCTTTCCAGGTATCAGGTGTAATTACTGTACCAAGTTTTCTTTCACCTATGGAGTAGCATTGAAAAGACAGAATAAAAATTATGATAATATAATAGATTACAACAGCACAGTATGTTCAGGTCATATCATTTCACAGAACTGATAATAATACAAATATTAGTATAATAATACGAAGTACCACATTCCATGTAGCTTATTTTTTCTATAACTATGACTCTAGGAAAATTGGAAACCATTGAAGATGCATGGAATCTATAAAATTTATCCTCTGACTCTAGAAATTGCCCTTTGGGATTTAGTGAGTTTTGATGCCAATGCATGTTTTTAAAAGTTGTGATGTATTGATCCTTCTAAACACAGTAGGGATTACTTATCAGTAACTATAAACAGCTCTCTGACACATGTTATAACTACAAGAAAGTATGATTAAATGAAAACAGGACATAAATATAAAAATAACAAATGTAAATGCAAACAAAAAGTAGTTTGCAGATTTTGAGGCATACCGGTATATAGCAAATTGATTGTGGTAGCAGATAAACTCCACAAGTCTAGGAAAGATGAGGATTGCTCTCATAAATGAAACCTCTATCATAATACAGTAGTCCAGTCCTGGATCACTGTAATTTTGGCAATTTACCAGTTGATAATTTTGAAAAGTGAACATAAAAAAAAATAACCTTGTTTCTGGTTTCATATGCTCTAGGAATAAGAATATATAGCTATGTTGTCAGTGTAGCACATTTTACAGAGAAATTCATGTAAGGCTGCAATCTTATAATCACCGAAATCATTACTGCTTTATAAATTGACATTCATGTGATTATGCTAATTTTATTTCCAGTACTTTGCTTTATGGAAAGTGTGCAAGTGATATGTATACCACTAAATTATATCAAATTAACAGTAATTATCTATTTATTACTAAACTTTCATGTTTGCATTGTAGGATAGCAATTTTTGAAGCAAGATACCACAAACCAGCTACAGTAACTTACAGAATGGATCCAAAATCTGGAACCCATGACTCTCATGGAATTGAAATTTGGCAAATTTTATAAAACCTTTTTAATGTGGTCAACTTCTGATGTTTGGCTGTGCTTTATAATTCGATATAGGCTATTTTCAAGACAAATATATCTCTGAATATCTCCCTGAATTTGTAAGTATTTTTCCTGTGAAGGTAGTACATTAGAAGCTCTGCCATTGTTGGAAGGCATTGAAGATTCTAGCAAGACAATATTTCTGAAAAGATGACCCGACAGGTCATGGCTTATCTAGTGTATATGTAAACGATAGTTAGGGATCTATGTTTTTTAAATGCAGATCTTATTATATATTAATAACATTAATATTAAAAATGTTGAGAAAAAATCTTATAGTCACTACAGTATAATTATGTAGTTACCATAGCCTTTGTGTAGTCAAGTTGTAAGAATGGTAAAACTGTAAACCCTATACAGCACTACACAATCCTTTGGGTTAAGAAAAGTTGTATTGATAATCTTGAATCTTGGTTTTGAAATGAGCTCAGATGGTATCTTGCAGGTTCACTTCTCTTTTCCCCCATCTACATTATGAATTCTGTAATAATCCCAAAAGCTGACAAAAAACTATAGCACAACAAATCTCTCCTACTGATTCAATACATTCTAGGCATTTGCTTACCAGTGATTTTCAGAACAACAAACAGCCATCATTGCTAGGAGTTACTGAAAACTTTACAGTATTCACTATTTGGGGGATCAAAACATCCAATAAACAGCAATCTCAAGATATTTGCTCCTTTAAGTCACTTTTAAGTGCTCTGAACCCCCAGTCATAGTATATTCATAATAACAAGGGTACTGTACACCTGATTCAATACCTCCAAACACTATAATCCGAGGCATGTGTACTCACAGACCCTAATCCCATTAAGTGCACTCAGGACAGCATCATAAAGCAGCAGTCCCAAACATTTCTGTTTTAAGTATCGCACAAAGAAATAAACCCTTGGCTTTTAGAGCAGGCAGCCCTCCGATTTTGCTTGTGGCACTGATCTGAGTATCTGGAAAGAGAAGTCGACGCAATGAACCTGAATTTGGGCAAACCCCGGGAGACAGTGGAGGACTGCGTGTGTCGTGGCGTGCTATGGTCCATATAGGATCGCGAAGAGACGGATATAACTTAAGAGACTGAACAACAACTGATCTGGACACACTAGGTCCCGGCTCCTTCAGACATACAACTAGACTTCCTTACCGGGGGGTGGGGGGGGAAGTAACCTTTCGTTGGAGGACAATCCCGGGACCAAAAATAGAAGCGTCGGGCAAGCCGAATTTTACTCTCTCAGGAAGACACCCCCGCCCAAACTTCAGTTGTTAAACGAGCCTTCTCACTTTACACCGCGCGTTCTCCCACCGTCACCCGTCCCTTCAACTTACACTTCTCGCACACCATGGCGAAGGCCTAAAACACCCAACCGAAACCGGCGGAGAAAAACGAACAAACCCGTCAGCCAGCCGAGAGAGGCTCGAACTTCCCCACCACCACAACGTTCCGCAGCCGAACCTCCGCGAGCCTCCACATTTCCGCTTCCGGTTTCCCCGTGACGTCCAGGCGTGAGCGCCTTCTCGAACCGGCCGATGGATTGCCGTACGGAAGTAGTCGTGACGTAAGAGCCTGCGGGAGGGGGTGGGGTGGATGGAGTGCGGCAGGTCGCGCTATAGGAGCGCGGAGGTTGTTTCTAGGTGGGTTTGTGACGTATTTGCGAAGCTTCCCCTGATAGCATCTGGGAAACGGCAGGTAAGCTGGATTGGCGCCGTTGCCTCGGAAGTCTTGTCTGCTGCCTGACCTATAGGGGCCACCCTGCCACCACCTGCCTCGATATGTTTCCGGATAGCAGCCTCCTAAAAACCTGCACGCAGGTGAAGGAAGGGAAACTGGGAAAGACTTATGTCCTTAGTGGTCTTCTGTTGGTTACAAATCCCTTGCACATTTATTTATTTATTTATTTATTTATTTATTTATTTATTTATTTATTTATTTATTTATTTATTTATTTATTTATTTATTATTTGTTTTGTCAAGTACGTGTTTGTAATATACATAGATGTAACATTGTTTATATACATAAGATTGGTACTGAAAGAGGGAACATTAGGACAGGGACGGTAGGCACGCTGGTGCACTTATGCACGCCCCTTACTGACCTCTTAGGAATCGGGTGAGGTCAACAGTGGACAGTCTAAGGGTAAAGTTTTGGGGGTTTGGTGACGAAACCACAGAGTCAGGTAGTGAGTTCCAGGCATTAACCACTCTGTTGCTAAAGTCATATTTTCTACAGTCAAGTTTGGAGCGGTTCACTTTGAGTTTGTATCTGTTATGTGCTCGTGTATTGTTGTGGTTGAAGCTGAAGTAGTCGTTGACAGGAAGGATAATTTTAGCGGATAATTTTATGAGCTATGTTTAGGTCGTGCCGAAGGCGAAGTAGTTCTAAGCTTTCTAGGCCTAGGATTTCAAGTCTGGTTGCGTAAGGTATTCTGTTGCGAGTAGATGAGTGGAGGACTCTTCTTGTAAAGTATCTCTGGACACTTTCTAATGTATTTATGTCCGATATGCGGTGTGGGTTCCAGACAGATGAACTGTATTCGAGGATTGGTCTGGCGAATGTTTTGTATGCTCTGGTTAGTAGTGTGATATTACCGGAGAAGAAGCTACGTAAGATTAGGTTAACAACTCTTGAAGCCTTTTTGGCGATGTTGTTGCAGTGGGCTTTGGCACTTAGGTCATTTGATATGAGTATTCCAAGGTCTTTGACAGAGTGAGGGTCGTCTGTAAGGTCTTGTCTATTCAGCTTGTATTTAGTGTTCTGATTTTTTTTGCCAATGTGTAGGACAGAGCATTTGTTGGTTGAGATTTGGAGTTGCCAGATGTTTGACCATTCTGACACAAAGTCAAGGTCTTTTTGGAGGATAGCAGTGTTATCCTATCGATGGTAAGAAAAATAGCTTATTTAAACTTGCAAAGGCTGGCCTGAAGTACCTTTCGGTGCTCCGTTGTGAATAAAAACCTGTACGGGTAGTCCTCAACTTACGACCACAGTTGAGCTCAAAATTAAGACAAGTACGTCTTGTGCACCAATTGCGACCCTACTTGGAGAAGGAGGCACTTCTTACAGTTGCTCATGCCCTTATCACCTCACGGCTGGATTACTGCAATGCGCTCTACATGGGGCTACCCTTGAAGAGTGTCCGGCGACTGCAATTGGTGCAAAATGCAGCTGCGCGAGCTGTGGTGGGTGTACCTAGATGCACCCACGTAACACCTATCCTCCGCCAGCTGCATTGGCTGCCCATTAGTCTCCGGATCCAATTTAAGGTGTTGGTCGTTACCTTTAAAGCCCTACATGGCTCAGGGCCAGGTTATCTTCGGGACCGCATCCTGCCGCATACCTCCCTACGACCAGTTAGAACCCACAGAGTCGGCCTCCTCCAGGTCCCGTCGACCAAACAATGTCGGCTAGCGGGACCTAGGGGGAGGGCCTTCTCTGTGGGAGCCCCCTCCCTTTGGAACCAGCTCCCTCCAGAGATCAGGACCATCCCCACCCTACTGGCCTTCCGTAAAGCAATAAAAACTTGGCTCTTCCGGCAGGCAGGGTATGAATGAAAGTTTGTTTTTTAATGGATAGTATTTTAATATGGCTCCTTTTAAAAATTGTTTTTTATGTGTTTCTATATCTGCTGTGAGCCGCCCAGAGTCCCCCGGGAGTTGGGCGGCATAAAAATTTTAATAAATAAATAAATAAATAAATTTATGTTGCTAAATGAGAAATTTCTTAAGTAAGCTTTGCCCCGTTTTACAACTTCCTGTGCCACATTTGTTAAGTGAATCACTGCAGTTGTTAAATTAGTTATTAAGTGAATCTGGTGTCTCCATGGACTTTGCTTGTCTACAGGACACTGCAACCGTCATAAATGTGAGTCAACTGTCAAGCATCCAAATGTAAATCATGTGGCAACGGGGATGCTGCAACAGTCATAAGTGCGAAAAATGGTCATAAGTCACTTTTTTTTAGTGCCGTTATAACTTTGAACGGTCACTAAGCTAACTGTTGTAACTGTTGCTGAGGTCTACCAGTATCTATGGGTGTATCTGTTAGGCTCCATTCTTCACTAGTGCAGGTTGCTTGGAAGGAGATCAGATCTGAACAGTGATTCAGACAGAGAGATACATTCTTTTTCTGAGGGTAAAAGAGGATGTATCGCTACTTCCAGTTCTCTTCATTTGGAATTGAGGTGTTTGCAACTAAACCAACCCAGCACATAGGAGAAGTTGGAAAGACCTGGAGTCATTACTTTGGAGTGGCATCTTTTTAATGGAAGTATGTTGAAGGTCTTAAAAGCCATTTTTGTCAACTATTTTAAATATTTATTTATTTATTTATGTATTAGTGACATTTATATACTGCCTCACAGTGCAAGCACTCTCTAAGCGGTTTACACCAGTAAGCAATGTATATTTATATTGCCCCCAACAATCTGGGTCCTCATTTTATCTACCTTGGAAGGATGGAAGGATGAGTCAACCTTGAGCCGGTGAGATTTGAACCACTGACCTGCGGACCACAGTCAGCTGAAGTGGCCTGCAGTACCCACTCTAACCGCTGCGTCACCTCACTCTTTTATTAAAATAAAATATTTTTATTTTCTTTCATACAAAAAAATTATAACTTTGGAGCTTGCTTATTTTTTCATGTCCCTAAAAGTTACCGTAGGAACATTTTCTATGCTATAAACCAGGGGTGTCAAACTCGCGTCGTCATGGTGGTGTCATGTGTTGGGACTTTTTTCCCCCTTCGCTAAACTGGGCCGGGGCAGGGCCAGCATGTGACACATCTGGCCCGCGGGCCGCAAGTTTGACACCCCTGCTATAAACCCATTTCATTTCTGTAGGAATGCATTATCTCTTGTACAAAGGAGAATTGCCTTCACCAACAATATTAATACAAATGTCTTAATTTGCTTCTCTACAGGTGGAAATTAAAAACAAGACAACATGAAAGATACCGAAATAAAGAGACTGCTGACTGCTAATGTCATCTGTATCTTTTCTGTTATTGTAACAACTATTGTTCCTTCTTTGTTCTTGAACAATTTCTCAATCCTGGACACACACTTGACATGGCTATGCATCTGTTCAGCAAGCGTTGGTATTATAAATATAATTATACATATGCTTTTTAAGCCATATTTATCTACAAGAAGATATTCTCTTGCCCACAAGGTATGTTATGTTTGATAAAATGTAACTGTTGGTATGAGGCATGGATAACTTTTTTATTTGACTTTTTTTGATTCTCAATAATGTTCTGTTTGTTCCAATGCTACATGGAAGATCACATGAAAGAGTAAAATTGAATGAATGATTGCATGCATGCTTTCAGCTCTTTAGGAACTTTATGGTTGCAATCACAATAAAACTCAAAGCTCCACGTCTTCAGCATTATTCCATACCATTTCAACTAAAACTCTAAAATATTATGTAAGTAATTAAATACTCTCTTAATATTTATGCTATAAGGAAGCTGATTTCCCCCCCTCTGAATAATGAGGTATACCTTGCTATTATTTAAATATATTTTTCAGTATTTTGAGTATAGGACAATATTTGAGTTGTAGTGATATAATCTTATAAAACTTTAAATTTTATAAAAGTCCATGTTAGCTTGCATTTAAAGTTTTAAAAGAATCCTATCATATCAAGCAAAATTGCATATCAAATAAAACTGCATTCTAGTGTTAAAAGGACTCTATTCATATTTCCCAAAGAATGACAACAAACCTAAACAGTTTAGGTAGTTTTCCTGGCATTGTGTCTTTTTCTGGGAGCTATGATAGTGCACTCTTGTGGGAAATTTTCCAAGCCCGCTTGTGTAACCTTGTCAATTGTATAGCTTGTGCATAGATTTATCTTGCAACAGTGTAGTAATCAGAATACTGTTGTGGAGCTTACAAAAAAACCCCAAAATTAAACATAAGAGCTTTCTAGAAGTTATGATTTATTATTATGATACAGAAGAACTGTAATAAAACTGATTAGGACACGGACTGATTTTGTGAAATTTGCTTGCAAAAGTATCCTTAGCTTGTAAGTCTGTTTCAGACGTATTGAATCAGCTGTGAAACTGCAATACAATAGCTTCTTTAGGAGCATCTTCCTAACTTTGAGAGTATCACAATATTCAATATGGTATAAAACTAATTCAGATTATAGTATTTAAATTTTACCAGTTTCAACAAGAGATTGAAACACATTATTAAACCTCTGCCATGAAAATAAATGTGACTTAAAAGGATTTCAATCTGGGTATTTTGTTTCAGTTGAACAAGTTTAAACAAGCATTTTACTTTAATATTAAAAGAATTTCTAGCCCAACAATGAGCACTCACGCTATGCAACTCAGCCTTGTTTTAAAAGCCTTGCTAGGAATCAGATTGGACTTCTAGCAAGAGATATATTTTCCTGCCTAGGAGGCTGCAGGATGGAGATGGGAGAATCAGGGAGAAAGGGAGAAGAGGATACAATAGTCATTGTCACTTTTGTTTCTGCTATCAAGAGACTGTAAAAACCCAAATATTAGTTCAGTATTAATGATCTAGAAAATGTTTACAAGGGTTTTAATTTAAGTATAACTAATTATGTACATTATGGTACAAGAGCTTGTCTTCTATAAAAAATTATGCATATTGATGGCATTATATCCATTCTTTTTAAAAGGCAACAAGATTTGTAAAATGCTGTGTATACTTCTTCATATCTTGTATCCTCTTCCATGGAATTATCGTTCTTTACGGAGCACCATTACTAGAGTAAGTATGTCTCTTACAATTCCACCTGGTAAATCATAAAGTTAAATTATAGAAATTTGAACTATGAATCAGTCTGGATTTACAGTGTCCCACATAAGACCCTCTAGTGGTAAAAAGTAATGTGGATTTGCTTTTAGATATGTAGTTCTGGGATAATATTAAATATTAATAAAAATGATATGACCCATCTGCTTAGTGAACTTAGAGTTGATGATTTAAAAAAAGTCAGTGACAATTTTGTTTTCCTAGCCTTAAGAATACATAAAGATGATAGTTCACTGCTGAAGTAAAGAGGGCAGTAATTCTAAGAAAGAATGTGCAGTCAAAGTTAGACAAGATAATGAGAGAGAATAAATTATGGATCACATTACATTTGGTAAGATTACCATGGATCACAAATAGCAGCAGCCAATCAATTCTGGCCCAAATAAGTTAACCATACAGGCATGTGGGACAAGGAACTGATGGGCTAGAAAAAAGAAGTATATTTCGCTTGTTGTAGTTGAGAGAAATCAGAGAAGTAGAGAACAGATAACATGGATAGATGTGATAAAAAAAATGTGGCAATGGTGAAATGAAATAAATGACTATAATATAACAGCAGTAGTGGAGAAACACCTGCTTGTTGGTTTTATGTGTCCAGAGTCACAGGGCCATTGTCTCTCCGAGTAGGGAATTTTCCTGCATTGGCCTTTTAAGGACAGCTGAGGGGAAGACATGACATTGTGCCAGGGTAAATGCTCTCCGGTGGTTAGGTACTTTGAGTAACACATACATAATTATTATTCATTATATTTTATCTATCTATCTATCTATCTATCTATCTATCTATCTATCTATCTATCTATCTATCTATCTATCTATCTATCTATAAATAATATAATATATTCTGATATAATAATATATAATATAATATAATATAATATAATATAATATAATATAATAATATAATATAATATAATATAATAATATAATATAATATAATATAATATAATATAATATAATATAATATAATATAATATAATATATAATATAATATAATATAATATAATATAATATAATATAATATAATATAATAATATAATAATATAATATAATTAATATAATATAATTAATATAATATAATATAATATAATATAATATAATATAATATAATAATATATAATATAATATAATATAACAATATATAATATAATATAATAATATATAATGAATATTCATTATAACTGGTTGCTTGTATCCTTACAATTTATATCAATGTTGATTGTTTCCTGATTGCTTATTTATACCCTATGACAATCATTAAGTGTTGTACCTCATGATTCTTGACAAATGTATCTTTTCTTTTATGTACACTGAGAGCATATGCACCAAAGACAAATTCCTTGTGTCTCCAATCACACTTGACCAATAAAGAATTCTATTCTATTCTATTCTATTCTATTCTATTCTATTCTATTCTATTCTATTCTATTCTATTCTATTCTATTCTAATTTAATTACCGATACATCTCACATTGCCATAGGAACTCAAGATAATTTATACTGGAGTCTCCCCTAATTTTATCTCCAACAATAACCACCCTGTAGGTTGGGTTACATTATGAGTGAGTACTCGGCCCTGAGTCAGTTTGAATTTGACTTTGGCTCCGTTGATCAAAATGACGTATTAGTAGAAATATTGTTTTTTGTATGAACCTGGCTTATTTTAATATATTATTGCCAAGTTCTTAATGGTGTACTAAAATTGTAATTCAGTTGTAGGTAGGTCATTCCATCGCAGGTTCTACATTTTACTGCTGTAAATCCACCATAATCCATTGTAGCATAAAATTGGCAAAATATAAAAAGAACCCAGAGACTTCGGTGGCCTTAACAAATCAAACAAAAGTTTTAGATTTTTGTAATTCCATCCTCATTATTTTTATAAACACCTCAGAGTTGCGAACATATGCATATATACTTGAAAGATGAGCAAGTGAAAACGATTTAAGCTCATGATGCGACAGGATACATATTAAATTATAAAATATGTGAAGTGTACATATGAAGCTAAACATTTATGTGTCATTTTAAGCTCATTTTAGCGACTATTTTAATAGTTGATGCAAAAAGCAAACAAAAGTGTTATTGAGACCTGATCATAATGAAAACTAGGTAGGCTTAAGGTGAATTTAATCACACCAAATTCCACATCTGAAGGTTGCTCTGTCTCAAAATAAATAAAGACACACTAACATTGCAAGAAAGACTGATATGACAGGAGAAACACTAGACATGAATTTCCCCCTCCCTTCCCCAAAGCTTCAAGTTGTCTTTGTAGGATATGTTTTCATTTACTTGTTTATTTGCTTACTTATTTTGTATAGAGGAACATTAAAAAATTATATCTTTAGCATGCAGTCTGTAAAGCAGAACCAGCCAAAACTAGAAACTTGTTTCTGAGTAAATGTGGGGGTGTTTTTAGTTTTTTTAACCCCATCTTTATTATTTTTATAAATAACTCAAGGTTGCAAACATACCTAATATTCCTTCCTCCTATTTTCTCCAACAACAGCAACTCCGTGAGGTGAGGTGGGCTGAGAAAGAGTGATTGGTTCAATGTCACCCAACTATTTTTCATGTCTAAGGTGAAACTAAACTCAGTTTCCTGATTTCTAGCCTGGTCCTTAATCACTGAAAACTATGTACTGTAGTAAAAAAAACCCCAATATTGAACTATTTTAAATAAGAAAAAAATCAGGGTTGTGGGATGAATTTTTTCATATATGATCATTCAAATGTTAGTGTTACATCAAAGATCTTAATCTTTGATGTGTTCTGAGGCAAAATATTCCAAAGGTGTTCCTTCTTCAAATCACTACTGATGATCACAGTATTATAGCAAATAATAAAATCAGAAAATCACTTTTGAGATGTGTAACAATCACCATGTGGAAGTTTTGAGTTTCAGAATGGCAAAAACTCAGTATAAACTGCTTCACAATCAGACACTCTTTGTGTTTGAATGTCACATTAAACATTAATCACACATGCCCCAGATTATGAATTCAGAAGGAGATCAGAGGCATTTGCTCTTATTTTGAATTCATTATAGCCTGCTATGGTATTCAAATTTGGTAAACATGGATAAATCTCTACTGAGATTTGTTTAGATCTTCATTTTGGGTGACAGTGATACACAAGTTTTTCTAGGCCAAATGCCACAGTTGAATTAGGTGGAATGCTAGAGACTACTTTTTAAAAACTAAAAGATAAACTAGAATAAACCCCAAGTTTGATTTTAATTAACTTCTTTAATAATTAAACAATTTCCCTATAAAGCTGTTTATGTACATTAAAATGGTATTTCTAAAGCATGTCATTTATTAACAAGATCAAATTATGAGTCAACACCTCTTTTTTTCTGTTGTCAACAGAGAAAATATGTCAGTCTTTTCAAATCCATTTACAGTTCAGTAAATGTGAACTAAATTTTTTTTATGAATCCATTTTAAATTTACATCCACTAAAACAAAACAAATTTTACATTCTTAAAATATTATTATTATTACTAATATTATTTATTATAATATTATAAAATAATATTTATTACAATATTATTTTAATAATAATATAAAATATTATTAAAATATTATTAGATGCTCCAGTTCTTTAACCTGTGAACCACCAATGCCCTTAATGTGAACTTTAAAAATATCTCATTTTTAGTATAAAAATTGTATTTCAGATATCGAATCCATCAGATATATATATATTTTATACCTTTCGTTTCTCAGACATAGCCAAAACATCTGGTCTATATTGACATGTTAAAATATGCTTCAGTTGATAGTTATCACTCTTGTGTATTAGGGAAAAGTCAAGACAAATGTTTAATCATTACAATGTAATTGTATTCCAGAGTCTTCCCACAGCGTCCAATAGAACATTTTGCCTCTAACTGACATTTAATTTTAATTAGAATTTAATCTAGTTAATATACTAGCTAGTAATTTTTCATAATTTCCCATCCTCACTTCTCTCATTATGTTTTAAGTTATCATTAGCTACAAATTTTAGAAATGTCTGAAGCAATCCTGTGGCTCAGAGCTCTTAGGCTATAAAGCAGTTGTTCTCAACCTTCCTAATGCCGCGGCCTGCCCCCCGCCCCCCCACCGCCGTGCCCGCCGCTGCGACCCCCCGCCCTGCTATCGCCATTTGGGTTCTTTTATCCTCTGCGCATGCGCAAAGCGTTCTGCGCATGCGCAGAGGGTAAAAGAACCCAAATGGCAGCATCCGGGCGAAGTCTCCCGACCCCTGTAAAAGGGTCGTTCGACCCCCCCAAAGGGGTCGCAACCCCCAGGTTGAGAACCACTGCTATAAAGGCTTTCATTTATGCAACTGACTGATTTCAGAAAAGCAGAATGAATGTTAATTACTCTTTAATCGTAATAGTATGTTGTGATTAACTGAACTTCAAAGCAAAGTTGGAATCTTTTGATAACCTTTCCAGAGGAAGTAAATGAGAAGTGTGAAAACCCAGAGAAAGGCTAGGTTCAG
Organism: Diadophis punctatus similis; assembly: GCA_023053685.1. Classification (NCBI taxonomy): domain Eukaryota; kingdom Metazoa; phylum Chordata; class Lepidosauria; order Squamata; family Dipsadidae; genus Diadophis; species Diadophis punctatus. The sequence continues at coordinate 42,749,297 of JALIGW010000001.1, forward strand.
ATTCTCAGTCATCCAAGTCATTGTTGTCCCAAAGGTGCTTTTTCAGGAGGCAACTGGACATTCCTGTTTTTTCTTTTTTCTTTTGAAGACGTTTTGCTTCTCATCCAAGAAGTTTCTTCAGCTCTGACTGGATGGTGGGGAATGGAAGGATTTATACTCCTTGCAGACAACTGGTCATTTGCATTCTTTTAGAGAGTCATTGAGACCACTTGAAGGTTTATCTCTGTCCTCAGGTTCACCTGAGTAGTACAGATTGGTGTGGAGCCTTCTTGGCTGCAGGATGGTTTTTTTGTCCTGTGTCCCTTCAGTGTTGAAGACAGGCTCAGGCTGTTGGGGATGCATCTGTGTTGTCTGCATCTCAGACTGAAGTGCAAATGGTTCCTGTAGTCTGCAATTTTTCTGGAAATCCGTTCATACTCCCACACTATTTGAAGGGTGTTCATCCCAAAGTGCATAGCTAAAAGTCTATGGAGATTGTCAGTCATACAGGTCATTGTTGTCCCAACGGCTTCACACCCATCTGCACTACTCAGACATCCCTGAGGATACAGATAAACCTCCACGTAGCCTTAACAACTCTTTAAAACAATGCAAATGACCAGCTGTCTGTAAGGAATATAAATCCTTCCATTCCCCACCATCCAGTCAGAGCTGAAGAAGCTTCTTGGATGAGAAGTGAAATGTCATCAAAAGCAAAAGCAACAAAGTCCAGTTGCCTCCTGAAAAAACACCTTAGGGATGGCTAGGTTCATTCCTACTGTAACCACTGTTCACATGGTGTCTGAACACAAAAGCTTTACAGTTTATTTTTCTTACCTTTTCAATGTGTTTATCAAGATAGGCCTTTAAAATAGCTTCACTTTTTTTTTCCAGATCAGTCTGGGAGACCTTCTTATTTGCAGTTCTTTTATCTACCTTTACAACTTTGCCCTGCTTATGTTTGCTGGGACCAAACTTTCAAATATGGCTGAGAGTGTTCAGTAAAAATGGGTAAGTTGCCTGTGGTTGGAATTTGCAATGCCATTAGTGCAGTTGAGATTAGGCATTTAATAGTTTAATCATAGTGAAATAGTGGCCATATTCTTATGTGAGACAAGGCATAGAAGGCTGCTACATTCTGGGTTAGGGTTAGGGTTAGGGTAGTAATAGTAATCTAGTTACTACTAGTAGTACTTACTACCAAGTAGTAATCTAATGCAGAACTGCTCAGTGGCTCCTTCTTCTGCCACCAGAAGTAATTGTGATTTCTCTTCTCCATCATTTCTTTGAAGTAGAATCCGTACCCTTTTTTTTAGCTTAACAAGCCAGAGTTTATTGCTGGGTTCCAGTTCTGAGTTTTTAAAAAACAAACTAGCGGGGTTAGGTTCAAATGTCATACTATATAGATACGATACTTCTCTAATTTGTGTAAGTAGTTCTACCAATAGGAGGCACCTAACTGCAGAATTCAGCTTAGTGGGGTGTTTGAATTAGGCTTTAGCATTCAAACCCTAAATTGTGATGCAAGAACAAATATGCATCTTAATTTTGGATATGAAGCTGGCTGCTTATTTACTAATCACATGTAAGATTAACTGCGATTAATATGTCCAATCGCATGGTTATACTAGATAGCTGGAGTCCAAAAGCTGAGGGTTTCTGCATCATTTCTTCATAATGCTAAACATTCTTATTCAAGACACTGGCTCATAATAAAACAGTCCAAATAGGTTTATATTATGCTAGTTAATTCTAGTATGTACTCATTGTTTATTTAATATGTTTTGCTTTACTTGTAAAAAAAATCTACTGTTTGAAAAGATGTTCCTAAGAGTTTGGGTTTGTATCTTGCATCCTTTCAATAACAACTGTCTTTGGGGGATGAAATTATTTTAATAATTTTTTACATATTTTGTAAATCTTCTGTTAAATAGAAAGATGCAAAGATGTAGTATTTGTATTTGTTTATTTGTCAAGCATATATGATTATAAGCAAAGTATAAACAGTAAAACATGATTGAATATATATGTAATATTACAAGCATGAATAAGAGTAAAAGAGGTATGAATATATGGGTACATTAGGACAGGAACGGTAGGCACGATTGTGCGCTTATGCACGCCCCTTACCGACCTCTTAGGAATGGGGTGAGGTCGATGGTAGATAATCTGAGGTTGAAGTTTTTGGGGTTTGGGGAAGAAACTACTGAGTCAGATAAAGTGTTCCAGGCGTTGACAACTCTGTTGTTGAAGTCGAATTTTTTGCAATCAAGTATGGAGTGGTTTACATTAAGTTTGTATCTATTGTGAGCTCGTGTATTATATATATTATGTAGTATATGCCGAAGTATCTCAAAAGCTGCTCTGTTCTTAGCAACTTGACATTCTGTTGAAAAGGTCAGATCTTGATGTAGAAACAATTTGGTTAAATGAGCCTTGAAATTTAGCTTGTTGGATCTTCTCTGATAATGTCTTTCATGTGTTGAACCCATTTATCTTAAGGCAGCCCATTGCTCCTCCCAATTCACCTGTTTAAAATTGAAAGATTTCCTTATAACTTTATACTCTTCCTTGAGTAGATGCCTATGATGGCTATGCCTTCCACACTTACCCAGCAAGATTGGAGGTGCTATGCAGGTAGCTCTTGAGTTATGATGTCACGTGTCTGCATCACTTAGCGACAGCAGTCCTTTTGTGCGCCTGCCTTTTTCAGGACATGTTACTGCACGGGTGTCAAACTCGATTGCATCATGTGACATATCGTGACGTATTGTGACTTTTTTGCTTTTGTGGAGCTGGGATGGGCGTGGCTTGCCCGTGACGCATCTGGCCTGCGGGCTGCCAGTTTGACACCCCTGTGTATGCTGTAAAGTGGCACTGCAGTGATTTTTTTAAGTGACTTTTCATCCAGAAAGCATTCAGTCATGTCAACTGTACAAGACTAATTAGTCTCAGTTATTGTGTATGCTTCTCCAGCCAATGCAAAATGGTAACTTACCCTATAAAACGCTTCAGTGGGTTTTTCATTTCTGGTTTGAAAAGCTGTAAAAAAACAATTCTTGGCTACTGAAAAGCTCGCCACATCTACTTTTAAAATACTTGATTTCTTTGCCTTTAACTCTGAAAGTTTGGTCTGAAATAATACTACTATTTGACTGGCACTGTAATACTGTTAAGAAATGTTCTGTTGCATAACGATGAATTGTTAGCATCTTTACAGTTCAGGGAGCAATAGTTTTTATCATGTTTTTGTTTCTCATTTGCATTTCCCCCAGTTTCCGTGAAATAGATTGCTTCGTTCCATGAGTCAGAGTACTCTGTGATATGTCAGTTTCATTTTTTTCAGCATCTTTAGACATAGATGATGCAGATGTGGGTTGAGAAAGGAAATTGTATAATCTCTTTGCTTTAAGCCAAATCAATCCTTAAGTATAAGAAAAATATGGATACATTTCATAAAATAATATTAAATTCTAAAACAATATCAACTTGAAATAAAATGTAAATATCTAGATTTTTTTTAAAAAATATTGCAAATAGGACAACAAAGTGTACTTCTTGTATTTCTGAATAGGTACAGGAAGCTTTGGGATTTCAAAGTAACATTGATTGGATGATAATGATATTACAAAGATTATAGTACATATAACCAAAGACAGCTAGTAAAAGCACAATAGAAGTACTAAGATGAACTGAATTAATTTCTGAAAACACGTTTTTCTTTAAACCTGTAGCTTAGAAGAATCTAAAAATACAAGATTACACAAGCACACATTCCATTAGCCATTACATGATGGCATGACATGTATGTAGCCTCTTGAAAACTCCCCTGTACATTTTGTCACAGAATGATAGTGAAAAAGGCAAATAACATCTTAGTTTTATTAGGCAAATAGTTTTGGCTTCATAGATCTTCTGAAAGGTCTTGGGGAGTCCCAGGGGTTTGGAGACCACATTTTGAGAACCACTCCTGTAAAACATCAAACAGTTAAGTGTCAAAGCATCTCTTTTCTGTATCAACTGAGTACCATCCTGATAGTTTTGTTTATCTCATATACAAATTGAATTAAAACACCTGCAGAGTATTTAAGGACAAAAATATCGGTGCCTGACTCAGTCATCCCTCAAGGTGATTTTTCAAGAGGCAACTGGACTTTCTTGTTTTTCTTTGAAGACATTTTGCTTCTCATTCAAGAAGTTTCTTCTGCTCTGAAGTCCTTGTATTTTTTTTTATTTGGTCATCTAATTTCTGCAAGTGATAAACCACCAACCACCAAAGTCCAAAAGCAAAAACAATCTATATAATCATTTCAGTGAAAAGAGTTAAAAAATAATCATGCTTTGAAACTTCTTGGAACACTAGTAGACATGATCTCCAGATCTTCTTGGAGTTGGGAGTTCCACTGCTTTGGCATTGCAGCAAGACAGGGTCCTTCATATATTCCATCATGAGCACCTCGATAGAAGATGTGCACAAGAGTCTTTCTAGTTAATTCAGTGCTTCTCAATTATTTTCTGTTACGCCCCCCCCCCCCAGGAAGAAGTAAACATTTCGCGCCCCACCCAACTCTCCGATTTGGGCCCCAATGGAATTTTAATGTTAATATATTATTTTACTTACTATAAGCTGCAAGCAAACTATTGGCTGGGGAAGGCTGCTCTACCCACTTACCTGGGAGTAAATCACACTGAACTCAATGGAGCCTGTTTTCGGTTAGGCAGGCGTAGGCTATCGTGGTTAGGGCCCTCTTTGGACATGGGGCCAGGCCAGCTTAATCAAGCCGATGTTTTGGGGTCGCCGGCCTGGCCCATAAGCGCCGCCTCTGCCGGGCACTCACAGTGAATGGTGTGGAAGGAGGCTTTAGGGTGCCGTTCGAAGCTTTCGCCCAGCTGCAGAGGATGCTCCTCCTTGTCCAGCAACAGGTTCGCCACGCCGTTCATGGCTACCGCGGAGCCTGCCGAGAACAACAAGAACCCACGCAGCCGCCCCGCCCCGCCTGGCCGCCTTCTCTTCCAGGCTCGGAGCAGCGTGCAACTGGGAAAACACTCCCCGTCCGGGGGAATCAATCGAGAGGGACCATGCATGTACCCCGGGGTCACACGCCCCCCGGCATCGCTCCGAGCCCCCTCCAGGGGGCGCGCCCCACTATTTGAGAAGGACTGAGTTAATTGAAGAGAAAGAGGGCCTTATTCATCATAGGCAGATAGCATCATTTTATATTAATATAGGGAAGAGTGTACTCAAATACTTATACATGTGTATTTTGTAATGCCTGTGCTGGCTCCAGAAACTCAGCTTATATATATGATAGAGATTGCTTCTCTTCTTTTATGCCGGAGGCATAGAGTTACCAAAGTTTCTTCCTGCCCACCCAATATGTTTTCTTAGCCAGCTATTTTCTCTGGAGTGGGTGGAATGAACTCAACCGATTTTAATTAAAACCCAATGGCTGCTGTTAAATAAGCAGAAATCCCCCCAGACTTGAGTAGGGAGACATCTGGCTTCACTTGCAGAAAGCAACAGCTCTGTTGCTTTTTCACATAAGTGCTATTCACAGTTTCCATAACCATCTGACAAAAATATAGATTTCACCTGTGTAAAAAGTTAGTGATTTTAATTGAATTATGTCTCAGTTGTGAATTTAAATTCTCAGCTTATGAGCCTTTTGTTCCCAGCTGAACATAATTGCTAACATAATGAAGAAATTGCAGTATATTCCAAGTGCCTCACCACCAAATCTAAAATTAATTAGTGAATCTTGCTATGCATGTGGAATCCCTAAATTGCATCAATGCCTCTGAGGATGGGATTCTCGTCCAGTTGACAGATTCTGTTCTGTTAGTTTTGCTGAACAGAATATGTGTTCCAGTATTTATGATGAAGCATTTTTGCAACATGGTTTTCAACAAAGGCACATTTTTGAATATATTTTTTTCTCAGAATTATAAATAATGAATATAAAATTTGGGCTCATCTTGTGATCTATTTTGTGTGCTATTAAGTCAACATTGACTCTTAGTGACCACATCTATTTTCTCCATTTGTCAATCATTTTATATTTCCTATCCGTGCATCTTGATCAAGATTTTCTTGATTAAAATGCAGGAATAGCTTTTTATTGCCTTCTCCCATGCAGTATGAATTGATGTCTTTGTTCTGATGATCCTCCACCTCCAGCATCTTCCTATGTCAGTGATGGCGAACCTATGGCACACGTGCCACAGGTGGCACGTGGAGCCATATCTGAGGGCACGAGAGCCGTTGCCCTATGTCAGCTCCAGCGTGCATGACAGCTGATTTTCTACCTTCTTTTCAGCCGTTTTCACTCTCCCCAGGTTTCAGGAAAGCCTCCTGAAGCCTGGGGACGGCGAAAAACAGCCCAATGGGCCAACCGTAAGTTTACTTGTGTGCGTCACCCCTAGCCTCCTTTTCGCTATCAGAGCTCTTCAGGAACTTCTTCGGCTTTGGACAGTTGCAGCCAGGCCTCCCACACCTCAGCCCATTTCTTCTGCAGCCGGCAAGGCTTTCCTGAAGGCCTCTGCAGCCGATAACAGAGCTCCAGATCGATCCAGAGCTCTGTTATCGGCTAGAGAAGCCTTTAAGAAAGGCCTCTGCAGTTGATAACTGAGCTCCGGATCAATCCAGAGGCCTTATTAGAATTAAATTGATTCAGAGTTAGTAGGAAAAAAGGCATATTGCAGAAATTATCCTAATTGAGGGAGATACAAAGTTTTCATGCTGCAGGAGGAAAAAAACATTTTCATAATCAGCAGAAATAGAAGTGCTCCTTAAAAGCACTTCAGAATAGAAACTTTGCCAGTGTGGTAATTTATATTGTGGCAGATAGTTAATGAATTTTACAGTGTCACAGGTTCTTAAATATACTATATTCATTATAAAAGTATACTTTTATTAAAAAATAAAACTATTTTTTGAAATTATCAGCAGCAAAACAAATTACAGTTCAATCTGGAAGCACATGAAGACTTAATGATTTCCACGAAGTCCATATTTTGAACTTCATGGATAAATTGATATGACGAGAGAAAAAAATAAAGGGAGTTTATTATTATTTTTTGGCAGATTATCCTGACTGATGAATCCATCTAAAAAGCATCCCTTTAGAGACTGGTGGTGATAGAATATTAAAATCTAATTTTGAAGTACAGTAATAGTAATACAGTCTTGCATATGGTGAGTAAATCAATCAAGCAATAAATAACACACGGTTTTAAAGATTAACTTTCTTCCACTTTTATAGGGCTATGTCTATCTGGGATAACAATCTCCAGATTACCACAGTGTGCAGTGTGGTGGGAGCCTGGCTTGGAGCATTTCCTATTCCACTGGATTGGGACCGTCCATGGCAGGTTGGTTGCTCTATTTAATATAAATTACGTAAAACTGATCAGACCAGCTCCATCCAGTCCCATATTTAGTTTATAATTACTTGGCTCACTCCCTTACAAAAGCTTATAAGCAAAGTACTAAAGGTCCTTTCTATTTTGCCTTCCAGCATTTCCTGTTCATAGATTGGTGATCTTTAAGATTTAATTGTAATTCTATTGTAAAGACTGTTGAAAACATGGTAGAATATTTTCTCTAACCAAGCTGGAAGTGGATGAAGCTACTTCCTCAATGTGAGTTACATGGTTGTCAGAATACTTTCAGATGTACTCAGTGCAAACCAGGCCTTACTGCTTGCTAATGTACAGTTAATGACATTTCTCAAGTTCAAGCAGTAGCCAGTCAGCATCCAGCCCATTAATGTCATGGAGGCCCTACGCCTCTTATGCCAGTGATGGCGAACCTATGGCACACGTGCGAACCTATGGCACACGAGCCATATCTGAGGGCACGAGAGGCGTTGCCCTATGTCAGCTCCAGCGTGCATGCGCGTGCTGGCCAGCTGATTTTCAGCCTTCTTTTCGGCTGTTTTCACTCTCCCCAGGCTTCAGGAAAGCCTCCTGAAGTCTGGGGATGGCGAAAAACAGCCCAACGGGCCAATCAGAAGTTCACTTGTGTGCGTCACCCCTAGCCTCCTTTTCGCTGTCAGAGGTCTTCAGGAACTTCTTCGGCTTTGGACAGTTGCAGCCGGTAAAAAAAGGAAATGGAGCTGCCCTACAACTTACCTTCAGATAGTTGGAACCAGACCTTGCACGCCTCGGCCCATTTCTTCTGCAGCTGGCAAGGCTTTCCTGAAGGCCTCTGCAGCCGATAACAGAGCTCCAGATCGATCCGGAGCTCTCTTATCAGCTATAGAGGCCTTCAGGAAAGCCTTCCCGGCTGCAGAAGAAATGGGCCGAGGTGTGCAAGGCCTGGTTGCAACTATCTGAAGGTAAGTAGTAGGGCAGCTCCACTTTTGTTTCATTTCCGAACTTCCGGTTGGCCCATTGGGCCATTTTTCGCCATCCTCAGGCTTCAGGAGGCTTTCCTGAAGCCTGGGGAGAGCGTAAAACAGCCCAACGGGCCTACCGGAACTCTGGAGGCTTCAGTGAGGCCTGTGCGCATGCACGGGGGGAGGGGGGCAGCACGGAGGTTGTGCACATGCGTGGGGGGCATTGCATTATGGGTGTGGGCACGTGCATGCATCCTTTTGGCACCTGAGCCAAAAAAGGTTCGCCATCACTGTCTTATGCCATCTGAGAACGTGGCCTGTGGTGTGCTGCTACCTTCCATTAAAAGCACTTAACAAAATGCATATGAAATGGCTATTGGCTTCAGATTGATCTTTGAAACAGCCTTAGCTGAGCCACCCTGTGCCGAAAACATGTTTTGTAGTTTTCCAACAAGCCCTTAAGCATTTTGCTGCTTGTAGAAAAAATGAGAAACTGGCAGGATTGCAGGACAACTGTACATTCATCTGCCAACATTATTGTTGGGGAAGGGAGGAGACAATAAAGCGATCTGCTAATAATGTAAAGTGGATTAAAATGTTCTCAAAGCAGATATACCCACAAACAGAGGATAAGGGTATTTGGCATTAAGCATTCTGAATCTTGCTAGATTGAACAGAATGACTGATGTAAATGAATGTAGTCCAGTTTTAATTGCTATTCTTGTACCACTTTCACCTCATATTAAATGCAAATGAACTCGCTATATACCATATTTTTCAGAGTATAAGACGCACCTTTTTCCTCCCTAAAAGTGGCTGAAAATGTGGGTGCGTCTTATACTTCGAATGCAGCTTTTTTTCCAGTCCTAACTAGGTGCTAACAGATCTTCCCAGCTCTTACCTTGCAGGCTTTTTCATTGTTACTCTCTCCAAATAATGTTTTTCCAGCCCTAAGTCTTTGCAGAATTTTTTTTCATTGCTCTACTTGCTCCGAGTAAGTTTTTTTCTAGCCCTAACTAGGTGCTTACTATCTTCCCAGCTCTTACCGGCTTGCAGGCTCTTTCATTGTTACTCTCTCAGAAGAAGGTTTTTTTAACTCCTAACCAGGGGATAAAATAATGTGCTGAAGCTGACCAGACTAAGGACGCTAGCCAGATGAATACCTGGTAGGCAGATTGTTTTCCCCTATTTTCCTCCCCAAAAACTAAGATGCGTCTTATACTCCGGTGCGTCTTATACTCCGAAAAATACGGTAATTCAGAAATAATAATGGAAATTTGGGGCATTGGTTTCTCCCTCTTTTAAAAAAAGCATACATCTAATTATATTCACATATTTTTGCACTAGATAGATCTATCATAAATAACATGTATCAAAATATAAAACAAATTGAGGACAAACCCTCCCAAACCCAAGATATTAAAGGGGCACACTGGTGTCCAATTTCCAAACATTCCATGGCTACAGGAGGGAGGGGGAGAATAGCAAGAAACAGGATGAGGTAAATTCCCCTTAAAGGGCAAGGTTACCCCCCTCCTCCATTTTCAGAGGAAGACTTTAAAAGCTGCCTTCACCATCTTTGTATACCCAGAAGCTCAGAGCTAATCTCCCATCAGGAAGAGGACTCTGTTGAGCAAGGGGTCTTTGAACAGACTTACTGGGATGTATCACTTTTCATGTATTAGAGCTAAAGTTGTGGATGAAACAGGTTTTAGTTCATTAAACCTACATAATGATACCTTAAGATGCCTCTAGGTTCCTGGAGGTTTTAGAAAGCAGCCTGTCAGCAATATTTTGTTTTACCATAATTTCTCCTTTCAGAAGGTATTAGAAATGGCTAGGCACATAGCAACAAATGTAATTATAGCAGGGGTGGGTTCCTACCGGTGCGGACCAGTACTGTGCACCGGTAGCGGCCCACTGGTGACGTAATTTTTATCGGAATTTTCGGCATTTTTTTCGCGTTTGGATGGCTTCTCCTCGTCCTCTGCTTTGGGAAAAAGCCCTCCCGCCCGCTCTCGGGTTAATACCGACCTTTATTTCTTCATCCGAAGCACAGCTGAGCACCTCCTCAACTGTGTTTCGGCCTGAAACGTCCTTCTAAGCATGCGCGGAAGTAAAATCGCTCAATGGGACATGCGCGCGTGAGCGGAGTGCACGTGTGCACGTGAAACGTCATAATGCGCACCGGTAGCAAAGGTAACTGGAACCCTCCCCTGAATTAGAGGCGTGGTACAAATTGGCAGAGCTTTCAAATTCACTACCAGGCTTTATTTTATCACCCTCTTAATTAGGGACATTGAATAAGTGTGTGTGTGTATTCATGCATATATTAATGTACAATAGTGGTGAATATCTGTAACTCGGGTGTAGGATGAGGGTGAAGGTTTGTTCTCTGAGCTTGTGGGTTGGTTTCTGAACATTTCCTTACCTGGCTAGGTAACAACTTCAGCGGAGTTTAGGGGATAAACTAAACTCTGCTGAAGATGTTACCTAGCCTGGTAACCAAACGTTCGGAAACCAACCCACAAGCTCAGAGAACAAACCTTCACCCTCATATATTGATGTTGCAAAAGCAATTTATAAATGAGCCTTTACCTCAAAACTGTAAATTGTATCAAGACGAATCACCAGGATTGTGCTGGAGAAACAAGACTCAAGAAATAATCAGCTCGATCATTTATATTGTTTTTAACAATATTTGAAAAGAGAGAGAATTGACTTATAGAAAAAGGACTAATTTTACAAATGAAAGTCTAGCATTGCAATAGCAAATCCTGTGCAGAAACTTGCAAGACCTATACAGAGTTCACATAATTCATGCTTCCTCTTGGCATTGGTTATAAACGAAGGCAAAATGATCCCCTTGATATGCATTTTTGACAGCTTCTGAAACCTTGAAAGCTGCAGCTCCTGGATTATATAATAATACCGGTATGTTTATATCCAAGTAACCCTTTTCTAGTTCTTCGGATTTGCCTTAAGCTGGTGCAAAATTAAAGTCTGTTACATTTTTTTGTCTCCGCTTATATTTCGAGATCATACCAGTCCTCTAAAACCATTTCTGCAATATCCACGAGAGAAGGAATGGATTCTGTAGCTCTTACAATGTCTCTAATATGTTTAATAAAGAAAATGTGTGGGAGAATGGAAAAATGATGACTGCATAGTATGAGAAGCAGAGGAATGCTTACAAAGGGAGTGAGTTATTTCTGTATTCCTAGTTTGAAAAATGATTTTCGTAGCAGGGGGATTTGGCATGATAGTTTTTTTAAAAAAAATTAGAGTTGAAATAACTTTTGGAGTTAATCCAAAATTAATTCCCATGCAGTTTGTCTGTACTGATAGTGCTAACCTCGGTAAATCAGTACATGTTTAGGGCAGCCTTGTATCTAAGTAATGGAAAATGAGCCAAAGGATACTATGCACCCCTCTTCTTCCATGACCATATTCTCTTTTCTGACCTAATTGGGGGGAAAAATACCCTGAGCCAAAATTGGCTCGTTTCCAATTTAACTAGGCTTTTGTCCCCAAAGAATCCTGGTTATGCAAGGAACAAGAAACAGCCTTTAGCAGTATTAATCTCATTAAGTCTGATTGTGTGAACCTATTTGCCTTGGCTCCTTTCTGAGTTTTGTCGGAAAATCTGGTCTGTACCTTTATGATAGACTTCGGAGAAGGAAGATGTAATCAAGGTGATAGCTAGGAACAAAGCAAACCAATTACCTTTTTTAATAGTAGTTGATCAGATTCAAGTATGTTGGAGATAAGGGGAATGAATGATACAGGTTTTGCATACAAAGACTAATACACCATTGCCTAGATTATTTTTTTTTTTTATTGTTTAATGTCTGGTTAATTCCTGAAGAGATTGAATTTATTTTGAAAGAAAATATCCATTAGAAATTCAGCCTTCACCAGACCAAATAACGCAGTATGTCAGTACTGAAATATACACTATTTAACATTCTGCAGAAAATATGCAATGCCATGTTACTGAACATGAATAAGCAAATCTTTGGTTTGAAAAAGCAGGCATGACAAATTGAAATGGTGACCTTTCTCAGGCTGTAAATACAAGGCCGAAGCAAGATCAGTAAGAGTCCCTAAGGCACCTTATGAACATATTATTATTTTGACCGCTCTTCTGAAGACCTCCAAAATAATGCTATATATATATATACACTAAATGCACATTTAGTGATATGAAGATTAAGCACAAAAGATCAAATCAAAGCAGATTACAAACAACAAAGGAGCTGGTTTGATGCATTCCAGGTAGTCCTTGATTTACCACCATTGGTTTAGCAACTGTTCAAAGTTACGAGCGCTGAAAAAAGTGACTTACAATCAGTCCTCACACTTATGACTGTTGCAGTGTCCCAAAAGTCACATGATTGCGATTTGGGCATTTGGCAACCGGCATGTATTTACAATGGTTGCAGTGGTCTGGAGTCATGCGAGGATTATTTGTGACCGTCCCAATTAGCTTCCAACAAGCAAAGTCAATAGGGAAGTCGGCAGGGAAGGTTACAAATTGCGATACCTTGCTTAACAACGGTGGCACACACAAAAAAGCTGCAAAATTGGGTGCAGTCACTATTTACTTAACAACCACACCACTTAACAAGGAATTTCCTTGTCCCAATTCATGGTTGTAAATTGAGGACTACCTGCGAAAAATGATGAAAAATCTTAACAGCTAGGAGAACATATGGAATAAGTTGACTCTTTTTCCTGCGTTCTTTTCAAAACTGAAATAGCTTTCATCAACCTGGAACCTCCCCAGGTAGAATAGGACGGTATCTGAAACATCTGTCAATTGTGTTTCCAAAACAATAACAAGGAAAGATATTCTAGAATTTGTTGGTATGCGTGCATAATGCAAAAGCTGGAGACAGGAACTAAATGCCACCCACACACAGACTGTTTTGCATTATATTGCCTGGATGGATTACATTTCATTTGTAGTCCAGGAGATGAATAAAAAAACAAGATGAAGGACAAAGGATTGTGAATTGTGCCTTTTATAAGGGTTAAGGAAATAGACTGTGTACCTGTACCTTAGCATAGCAAAAGGCACTATAAAGAAGGCCTGGACCTACAGCATTCTACAAAAGAGGAGAGATAAATTGCAACATAGTTTTTTTTTCTTCATTTAAATTAAAAGATGACCTCTATTGTGCTATTTGGGCAAATAGGTTTTGGAACTGAAGTCAATTCATTAATCAAATAATTTAATCTTTAATTTTCCCTAAAAGTTTAAAAGTCTCTATCAAAATAAACCATCGGTATTAAGAAAGTTAAAGTTCATGGATCTGGATAGCAGTTCTCTGGTTTGTCTAACTGGGCATTGCCTTACACACACATATAAAATACATTTTAGTAAATAGTCATCCGTATGAACCCCCAGCAGGTAGATCAGTTTTCAAGCTTGGATGCACAATTCTTTGGATGTACTTCATTGCAAGAGCCAAATTCCTAATCATAAGGGTTGAGAACCATAAGAGTTGTTGTCCTGAGAGATGTAATCATAGGGTATAACATGAAAATAGCTGAAAGATGTCTACAGGTCAGCCCACTGATGTACTAAGGGGTCCCCAATGATTGTTGAAAATATCTGTGCATACTTTTAATACCATAGAAATGGTATGGATCACTGCATATCATCCATATTAAGAACACACAGTGATAACTTTTAGATTGGAGCAGATAACTATGATTGCTGCAATGTTATATCTGCAACTCTAAAAGTGAGAGCAAGACATTCCCAATTCTTCAGGCCAGATTATATACACTACGTGCAATGGTTGTGCATGCAGGAGCTGTGTCTTTGCACAAAGTTGGGTTTTGGCCACAAGTTCATCATTCTAAGAATCATTTTAGAGTAGCTAGCTTAGAGCAGAATGTGAATCATGCCAAGGAAGGCTATTGTGCCAGCAATTTGCATTAATAGGTTAAGAGACCCTTTGCTAAGAGACTCCGCAAACTCAGCAGAGTGGAAATAAATGTAGGCTTGGTTAAACAAGACGTAGTCCTGTTCAGTGGCTCTCATGTAGGGGTGTGTGTGTGTGTAAGGAAATGGGATGAACAAACCCTTCCTTCCCTATTCTCACTACCTTCTGTATGTGAAAGGCAGCTGTACAGTAAGATCCTCCCTGGGTTACAGAATCTTTGAACAATTGATTTCAATGTGGAGAAGCAAGAAGATCATTTAAAGAATGGTAGAACTAGCTAGCCCCCATTCCTCTTTTTTCTCACATGTAGAGCTCCGGCAAAAGTGCTATGAGCGAATGCCTCTTAATGTGCTTTCATGTTATCTACATTTATGTAACTATTCCCATCTGCAATTAATTTTATCTTTTATAACAAAATGGGGGTAAGTAGCTTGCTCGAGACTAATGTTCTTTAAAATATTCACTGAAATGTCTTTATTTCGTATTTATCGCTTGTAAATTTCAAATCTGAAAGCTCCTTAATAAATTCTAACCATTTTTAAAAAATTTAAATCATTTTCAATATGCTTTAAGAATGAATTTGCAGCTGCAGGACACATTCATAATTATAAAAATGTAGTCCTGTTGAACCTCAACTCATCCATTCCCTCTGTGCCAGCAACTCCTTCCTCCTGTCATTGTTGAGCAGCAAAAATGAAAGAGGAAAGCGCCTCCTTAAGAGTTATGTATAAAAATTCTCTTTTTATAATTAAGCAGCGAATATTTCCTGTCTTGCCCAAATAAATCCAGCTTGGACTGGATTTCACTTCCAAGAGAGAAAAATGATCAAAATGATGCCCTGTCTAATTAAGGAACTCAACTGATTGCATATCCATTGGAATTTACAGCAGCATTCATTTGCAATGCATTTTTATTACACTGTGACATTTAGTGAGTTAATCAGCAATACCAATAAAAACTGTTCTATTGCTAAAAAGGTACCCTGCATAATTGACCAACTTTTTAATCTTATCTTTTGTGTGTGTATATATATATAAATTTAAAAAAATTAGGAAGCAGGCACTATCTTGGAAGTAGTATTTATTTTTTTCACATTCTGAAGCTTTCTCCTCTAGGGTATGCTATGATGTTATTTTTTTTAAAAAAAATAACAAGTATGCTTTTTCTCTGTAAAGTTATTTTGTTCCATTCAGACTCCATTTCAGTTGATCAATTAGCTGGCTTCTTTAATTATGTCTTTGACTGATTGATAGCCTGAGTTCTTACATACAAGTAGAATATCTTTATTTTGTTCTGGGTGGATCTGGCTAGCTACTTTTGATTTCACCCAAACAAACAGATCTTGGAGTACAGTTTAAAGGCTTAAGTTCAGTTAGTGCTACATAAATGGGGGATTTTGCTGCCATGTTTATATCTCCAGCTGTGTAATACTGACTAGGGAATTCCACATAAATATCTGGCACTGCTCCCAGAATTTTCATCCTTACATGTTTCAAATCTTGACTAAACTCAGGGGAATATTGGGACATTAACTGCAGCTCCACATTATCTACCCAACTTGGAATTCCAAGTGCACGTATAACACACAAGCAGCAAAAATATTTCAGGAATTCATTAATGCCAATTAATTTCATTTGAGAACAGCACAGAGGTAGGAAGAATTAAAAAAGAGAGATCAACTGTTTTAATGATGGCTGGATCTCGTTCCAACCATGGGAGCATTCCCTTAACCAACTTCTGCTCAGTTTTCTCTTGCTGGTATAATGGGGGCATTTTGGTATAAAACCCAGTTTCATTCCCCTAATGTTGTGGACCATAAGCAGCTTCAGAAAACTGCAGGAAAACCGGTGAATTGGGAAAAGACCAGCAGTTCTTCCATTTTATTACAGTGATTCTTCTCTTGGATCAGAAGTCACCAATGATGGAGAACCTTCTATCCACAGAAGATAGATGCTCAGATCTAATTTCTAGCATGATAGCAGAACTTCGCCTTGCAAATATTCACTGCTATTGCAATGAAAAGCCATTGCATGAAGCAGTCATTCTGATGTGTGCCCCTGCCTTTCCCTTTGATTTATGGTCTCCTTTAATATGTTTCATTCTGTTGTGCTTCAATGTCAAATCTGTTACCCAGCTACCTAGGACTGAAGGAATGCAGTAGGGAAGGGAGAAAGAGCAGCTTAAAAACAAAATAGCAAATTAACTGGAAAATAAGAATACATCAACTGCTCTGACCACAGATACACCACATATTTCTTACCTGGTTCTGATCAAGCATCATATGCAATAGCCACCAGCTAGTTACACTTTAATAACTGTACAATTGTTCATATTCCTAACACATGCTTGATGGCTATTACCCCCGCCTTTTTTTTTTTTTTACCATTCTGGGTAAAAGCACGTCAAGCTTTGCAAAGGATTCTGTACCCCGTTTTGGTGTCTTTTCAGTCATACCAAAAACTTGTGCTCATTGAAGTTCATCCTTTTCTTCTTCTAATGCAGCATTTTCCTCTTTCAGGTGTGGCCCATTTCCTGTTCACTTGGAGCCACCTTTGGCTACGTGGCCGGTCTCCTTATTGCATCTTTGTGGATATATTGGAATAGGAAACAGCTTACATACAAAAGCAGATAACTGGCGCAAGGAGGAAAGGCATTTTGAGATCCCATGAAGATTGCACAGGGCTATGGTCAAAAGCAAAAGGCTTTCCAAATCTTTTCAGAGCATTGTTGGGCTTTACTCTTCTTTTTTTAACAGCATGGTCAACATGCACTGGCGATGTGATCATACATTTGTTGTATGTCCTAAACTACATTACCCCTGAGAGATTGTACATTCCTTCCCACATGAATAAAATCTTCACAGTAGATGATGCTTGCTTCTTCGCATATTTGTGATTTTCTCCCTCCCCTTCTGGGTTTCACCAAATGCCAGTTCCTAAAATCCGCTTCCCTGTCAATCAGTGGATGTCTTAATAAGGTTTTGCTGTCTTGAAGTGTATATTTGCACAGTGTCACTAGTTTCACAGTACGTGTGGCCATTGTCCCAGCAGCTCTCATGTGATCAGGCAGCAATTAATGCATCTTGAACCTATTCTCTTTTTCATTGTGTGTTTCTTTGGAGTTAGAATGGCTATAATGGCTTCATCAAAAACAGTCTTCAGTCCTTTCTGCGTTAAAGCCGAGCATTCCACATAGCAATAGGCTCCTATCTGTCAAGAAAACAAATGCATTTAATAGCTACGTAGACAGTCAGCGTCTTCCCCAAACGCTATTAGTGAACTCAGGGGGCTTTCATTTTTATTGAAACATCAATGTTTGTTTTTGGATTTGTCTGCCCTGAGAAAAACATTCCAGCTCTCTACCTTCCAGAAAAAGTAGTTTGTATTTTGGTGACAGATATAGAATTCTTTTCATTACATTCAGGGTTGGGGGGGGGGGGAAACATTAAATACACTGGTGATTTCAGTTTGTTTTACTTTCGGCAGTATATTTCTATCTGAGTCATTTTAGGAAGGTGTAAAGAACAAATGAAGTGTACCAATATTTAATGCACAAACAGGGATTACCATATTTCAGAAAATTTTCTATGGCTAAATAAATTATCATCACTCCTGATATAAATATATTATACTCGGAGACTTACAAGACAGACACAGACTTCAGAGGATAATCAGAACTGCAGAAAAAACAATTGCTACCAACCTGCCTTCCATTGAGGACCTGTATACTGCACGAGTCAAAAAGAGGGCTGTGAAAATATTTACAGACCCCTCACATCCTGGACATAAATTGTTTCAACTCCTACCCTCAAAACGTCGCTATAGAGCACTGCACACCAAGACAACTAGACACAAGAACAGTTTTTCCCCGAACGCCATCACTCTGCTAAACAAATAATTCCCTCACGACTGTCAAACTATTCACTAAGGCTGCATTACTATTACTATTAGTTTTTCTCATCGTTCCTATCACCCATCTCCTCCCACTTATGACTGTATAACTGTAACTTGTTACTTGTATCCTTACGATTTATATTAATATTGATTGTTTCCTGATTGCTTACTTGAACCCTATGACAACCATTCTTGACAAATGTATCTTTTCTTTTATGTACACTGAGAGCATATGCACCAAAGACAAATTCCTTGTGTGTCCAATCACACTTGGCCAATAAAAAATTCTATTCTATTCTTAAAAATTCAGATGATTATTTTAATTTTCTCAAACGTATTCTGTGTTCCATTGCCTTATATTGAAGTAGGTTATCTTTCAATTATTGATAAATACTATATGAACTCTTACTTAATAGTATTTATTACTATATATTATTCACAAACAAAACAGCTATATTAACAGATAAGATTATGTACTGCTTAATTCTTACACAGCTGCCTTTAAATGTAGTATAAAAATCTGCATCCTTGCTGCTCCTTCTCACTGAAAGAGAAGAAAATATGAAAACACTTGCTCATTGTTTTCAGTGGCACTGGTCCATTTGAAAAACACAGAAATGCTAGAAGTTTATTCCCTGAGATCGTGGGCACAGCTAGAATTTTGGGAGCACATGCTGCCCATGCCAAACAATACTGGCAGCTGGCAATGCAGGAAGTCTGGAAAGAAGTCACATATGGAGGAAAATGTGGAGCAATGCAGTATTAAATTTTAGGGATAATTTAATATAAGAAAAGTTAAGGCAGAACCAATGTGCAGAAAAATCTCTATGTTTGTAATTAGTCTAAATGCAAATCTTCCACATCAGCTTCCTTATGGCCCTTGTCCACAATTATCGATGTGACACATAGCATAACATATCATCAGGAGGGCATTAGGTTAGGGAAGTATTGTGGTTATACAGTTTATCTGGAAATAATTGAACTCAAGGGCAATTGTCCAGTAGTGGGTTTCACTTACCTTCGCTACCGGTTTGGAACTCTGAACATGCTCTCTCACGTGGCCCTTCTGTGCATGCGCATAACCTTTTGTGCATGCGCAAATCGTCCGTGATGATGTCCGGGCGAGTGGGCAGAGCCTCCTGCTGCCACTGCTACCGGTTCGTCAAATCGGGGCAAACTGGTAGCAACTCACCACTACAATTGTCCCTCCTTTTCTTTGACTCTATCTTTTTTTTAAAAAACTGAAAATGCTATACTAATCTCTGCTGATTTTATATTTTTACTTGTTAGAGATGTCCTCTATGAGGGTGAAGGTTTGTTCTCCGAGCTTGCGAGTTGGTTTTCGGATGTTTCATTATGTCCTCTATATCCTATATCTAAGGATTCAAAGGGATTTACATGGAGATACACTTTCTTGTTGCCATGAAATAGCAACTTTCAAAGTACAGGTAGTCCTTGAGTTATGACGGCATTCCTGGAAGCCATTGCAACCTCAGGATGTTTGGGTTGTTAAGCGGGGAGGGGGGTGGGACTGCGCAACATAATGGGCCAGGTGAGTGCTGGGTAGGGGGTGCACAATGTAGTGGATAGGAGCTATGACAGGTGGATGTGCTACGGAGAGTAAATAGGATATTGTACTCTTTAGTGGGCTCCTCAGGAGAAAAAACAGCAGGAGTAATTTACTGGGGTAACATGCAACCTTCCCTGGCAGCTTCCACATTGACTTTGCTTGTGGGAAGATGACAGGGAAGGTTGCAAATGGAAATCACGTGACATGGCACACTATGACACTAATTGTAGCTGGGCACCTGAGCATCTGGATTGCAGTCACATGACCACAGGAATGCTGCAACGGTTGGAACTTCGAGGACTGGTCATAAGCCCATTTCTTCAGCACCGCTGTAACTCTGAGCAGCTGCTGAATGAATAGATTTAAGTCAAAGATTACCTGTAGGTTGGGCTGATCCTTTTGTATGGATGCTGCAAGTCTTTTCATACAGAAAGATAAAATAAAGGTAGGGGAAATACAATACACATACGGTAATACCAAGAAGATTTGAACTCTTAAATCTCCAGCTTACCTCTTTTGCTAATTTAACGCCCTGCTCCATACATATTGGTTTTTCTTTCATGTCATTTAGCCGTGCTAATGTTTTAGGATCATCACGAAGATCAATCTGTTAGGAAAATTACAGAAGACATGTACACTTCCTCCTACCTGTTACGAATCAAACTTTACATCTCAGACTTTATCAAAAAAGAAAATAGAATTGGCTCCAATACAAGGTAGCAATGCTGATGTCTCACAGAACACCTTGGGGTTTAAATTAGGCATGATTAATATTGAACTTGGTGAGATTTAATCATACTAACTCGGGCTAATTCAATCTATAACCTTTGCTTTAACTGGAATCTCAATGTACCTTTTTCCGTGAGGTACGTTGTGGTTCAAATGAATGGTTTGCAAATTAAAAGGCCCTATGACATTTCTAGAGAATGCCCTCAAAAGGCATCCTCCTAAAATTTTAGCTCAGCATACAAGTGAAGCCAAGAGCACAGAAGAATCAATAATTTGAATACGAGAGGCAGGGATTCTTTTATTTTCCTACTTATTTTCTTTCTTCTGTTTATTCTGAGACCAGAAATCAATTAAGGAAAAAAATGTGGAGGAAATGTGCAGAAGAAAATTGGTAGCTAGAAGAGAGGCTAAATGTTCCCCAGGCCATTTGTAGTTACACATTTGTTCATTGATTTATTTCACTTAGGCACCACCAACTACAGAAAACAACAGATGTACAAATTAATTTTTTTTAAAAAAGTATACAAAATGGCAAAAGGCACAAAACATATATCATGCACCCAGCAAGGGGCTTCATCCATCTCAGCCAGAACCTGAGAAAAAAGCCAGGTTTTCAAGGCCTCCAGAACATCATCTGAGGGGGAACTTGAAAGTGTCTCTGCATGACTACTGGTAAACTGGTGCTTGTGAAACAGTTATTTCATAGACACAACTACTCTTTGCAGCTTCAGAATGAATTACGGACCTCTGTGGTTTCAGGGATACAGATGTTGAGAGCCAATTTATTTCTGGCTCAACTGTGGCATATTCGAAGCCATAGTAAAACTTGCCTTTTAGAATTGCTGTAGCTCTATGGAGCTAGCTTGTTTCTATATTTGTGAGCTCCCTACTGCTGATTCAAGCAGGTCTTTCAAGGTAAGAGTGAGCTGATGGCTTTGCGGCCAACTCATTCATAGAAATCAGATATATTGCATAGAGATAAACAGATAGGTGGGGGTGGGGAATACAAGCATTTTTAAAATTTCCTTGGTGCAGAAAAGGAATTTGGGAATTTCCAGCTTTCTAGCATCAGTGGCAGGGCAGTAAATACATGAAAATATTTGCTCATTGTTTTCAGTGCATGAAGTCTACCTGATTTTCAGGAATTAGGGAATAGGATTACCGTATTTTTCAGAGTATAAGACGCACCTTAGTTTTGGGGGAGGAAAATAGGGGAAAAAATCTACCTACCAGGTATTCATCTGGCTAGCGTCCTTAGTCTGTTCAGCTTCAGCACATTATTTTATCTCCTGGTTAGGGCTGAAAAAAATATTCTTTGAAGGGAGTAGGAATCCAGCCTGCAAAGACTTAGGGCTGGAAAACAACTTCTTCCGATAGAGTAGGAAGCCGGGAAGATCGTTAGCACCTTGTTAGGGCTGGAAAAAAAAGCTTCGAAAAAGCTACGTTCGGAGTATAAGACGCACCCAAATTTTCAACCTCTTTTAGGGAGGAAAAGGGTGCATCTTATACTCCGAAAAATACGGTACCAATCAGGGATGAAATGCTCCCGGTTCGGGTGGGCCAGTCGGTCATCATAGAGCCGATAGCGATCACAGTGCGAGCCTTCCCCCACCCACTTCCCCTGCCCGCCTGGACGCCGCCATTTGGGTTCTTTTACCCTCTGTGCATGCGCAGAATGCTTTGCGCTTGCGCAGAGGGTAAAAGAACCCAAATGGCATCCAGGCAGGCGGGGGAAGCGGATGGGGGACAGCTCGTACTGTGATCGCTATTGGCTCTACGATGACAGACCGGCCTGCCCGAACCGGGAGCATTTCACCCCTGGTACCAATGATATGCCCTCAGCGTGTAGCTCTATCTTGAAATTTGTAATTAATTTCATGGTTAACTTTTCAAGATGAAAAAAGAGGGAAATGGTAAGATGCATAAATTGTGAATAAAAACTGGGAGAAAAAAAAGCAGGATCTACTTTTGCAATAATATATACCTGAAACCATATATGGCAGTGGTGGCGAACCTTTTTCGGCTCGCGTGCCAAAAAAGGTGGGGGGGGCGCGCTCGCATGCCCACACCCATTCCCTCCCCCCACGCATGCGCACAACACCCCCCCATGCTGCCTCCTGCGCATGCGCACACACCCCCACCCCCGCACAAAGGCTTACCGGAGCCTGGAACGATGAAACCGGCAAACCGGAAGTGCGAAAAAACGCACTTCCAGTTTGCCGGTATGCTGTTTTTTGCACTCCGGAGGGTTCAGGGAAGCTCCCTGAAGCTCCGGAATGCAAAAAACTACAAAACGGACAAACCGAAAGTGCGGAAAAGTGCACTTCCGGTTTGTCCGTTTGTAGTTTTTTGCATTCCGGAGCTTCAGGGAGCTTCCCTGAACCCTCCGGAGTGCATAAAACAGCACACCGGCAAACCGGAAGTGCGTTTTTTCGCACTTCCGGTTTGCCGGTGGGAACCCTCGCGTGCCGGCTTCTATGGCTCCGCGTGCCACCTCTGGCACGCGTGCCATAGGTTCGCCACCACGGATATATGGGATGGTTGAAAAGGAGGATGGTACTTTCTTACCAACGATACAGACTGCCACAGACTGTCAGTGTCACATGCGTAAAAATGGGTGAACCAATTCTTCTCACCCAGAGGGTACACAGAGATGTGTATCTATGTATATATTTATCAGCAAAGGAGACCACAAGACTCTTCATTCCATCCAACTGCAGCATGTGATACCCACGCTTGTCTGAATCAGCTGTTTGGATCCCATAATTGCTGCTTTATTGTTTGTGAGCAAACACCCTTTTTGTTCATAGGCAGAGCACATCAAAACACAGAGCTTTGCTTTCAATTTAAATGCTAAAAGAAGTTTTAAAAATTCATAAAGAGGACAAAAGGGATGGAGGTGTTCTCAAAGGACTTGGTTCCCTAACAAAAGCAACAAAAGTAGATTAAGATGCAGTTTTGTTTTCTCTCTTCATTGGGAGAGTTTCTCCATTCCATAGTTAATCTTTCAAGGTCTGTTTACAACTAATGGTGTTAATCACAGAAGGACTACAGGGCTCCAGTTGTCCCTTCTGGCTCTAAAATTAGATTGCTTTGGATGCATTTCTTGTTATTTTAGTTGCAAACTAGAAATGTAAGCCCACATGCTTGGAGAGTGCAAGGGGTGAGGAAACTGTTGCTTGATCTGGAAAGAGGGAGAAGCTACATTTGTGTGACAATTATAGGTATTTAGACTTCTGAATTGTAAGTGATTAAGCCAAAGATTTCATGGGAAAGGATGGATTGGAAAAGAATGTTCAGGGAAAAATAAAAATGGCATTGTGACACAAGAAACAATTAGAATGGGCACAGCCCTTGAAGAACTTAGGAATCTTTTTTCCCCCCCCAAAGAATTTTTTTCTCCACTTTAAACATCAAGAAAAACATATAAAACAACATATATACCTTCACATAAGACATCCATACATATACCATAATATATTATCAAAAATTTAACCTAATTTCCCCCCCATATCCAATATTACTACTAAATTGCCTATCTATTCTACATATCGAATCCAGTCACTCCCTTCCCTCTAACCTTCTACCCTCTCTCTACCTTCTTCCTCCTTCTCTCCCCTTTCCTACTACCCCTTCTTCCTTCTTCCCTCCTCCCAACTACTTCCTCTTCCTCCTTCTTTTCCTTACTTGAGTGTATTTATTTTAATTTTATTTTAACAAATAGACAGTCAATAAATCTCTTCAACTAACATTTTAAATTATTTCAAATCTATCTTGGGTTAAAAATCTATCTCAAAATACTTAAAATCTAGGTATATTTTTATATTACTGTATTGCTACTTCCTTATTCATATACATTTTGTCATCTGGGTTATTTATCTATGTTCATTTGAAGAACTTAGGAATCTGTTTAACAGCTGATAGTAGTTGAGTTAGAGAGGTAAAGATCACAGGAAGGAACATGTCAGTAATCTCTAAAAGTTCTGAGAACATTTCAAAGGCAAAAATGCACAATGCATGTACTTTTGTAAAGAAAGAAGAAAATATCTTGCTACTTTGGACGGAGGGATGGATGGATGGACAGACAGAGGGATGGACGGACAGGTAGGTAGGTAGTTAGACAGGTATTTTGAACCACGTACCTGGGTTCCAACCAATAAATAAGGTACATTTGGTGCATATTCTTTAAGTTCTGGTACCCATTCCTCCTTCACATTCTGGAAAGACGCCGGATTTACCACAGAGAAACAGATGAGGAAAACATCAGTCATGGGGTATGACAGCGGTCTGAGGCGATCATAGTCTTCCTGAAGACAGACAGATATAGATATAGATATATTACTTTTCACTAAAAAATTGAATTTTGATCACAGTGATTTCTAATGGATACACATGCTGTTGTTTCTAAGCAATCACTATTCTCAGTATTCCATGCTAAATAAACTGAGAGTTAAAGCCTTTTTCAATGTATTGCAGATTATCCATTCCTCCTACTTTTGGTCCATTTGGGTGGTAGTACTACTATAAAAAATCAGACAGTTACCTTCCCTGTCGGCTTCTACAATATATGAAATAATGGATATATTTTAAAGAATTATTTCACATACAGCAAACAAAAATATATATCTTATTTTTCAAGACATTTAGCCAAGCTGTGGATGTTGCTTGATTTTAATATTTTTGAGGAGGGTCTAAAAGAACAACAACAACAACAAAAACCTTGAATTGAACTACTTGTTTATTTGGTGAGGTCCTCACCAAAATAAATTAAGAGCATTTTTTCTGGGTCAAATCAAACTTTTAGGAATACATTATCCACAATGGCCAATCAGATGCCAATAGAAAGTCCACCTACAGGGCTCAAGCACAATGGGTGCAGTCCTGATATTCTTAACAGTTGATACCCTGCCTTGATCCTGGAAATAGCCTAAAACAGCTGTCACAACCAATAGCTGTACTTTATCTAATTCCTCTTTGAAGTAATTCATGTTAGTAGCCACATCATCTTGTGATAATTGATTGAATTTCTGATATCATATATCTTTCATATCATATATCTGTCTTGAATGTTTCAATATGCAGCTTCCTTGCAAGGAATTGGATATTCTTTTTATATGGGATAAAAACTAATCCCTGTCCACTTTTTCAGCTCCATTCATAAACATTTCGATCACATGGTATCTCAAACACTGTAGCCTTGCCTCACTGGCTTCATTTCTTTCACATGTTGCTTCAATTACGGCCTCTCTGTCGCACTAGAGAAGTAATACAAATATATTGTAAGATGTATTACTATTTCCTTCCATAAGGATGGAATTTCCTTTTTACATAGCAGCTGTACGTTAACCTCACTACTGTGCTATCTGAGATGCAGATATTTCATTACCGAACTAGGTAACATCATCAGTGTCAGAGGTGGCATTCAGCCAGTTCGGACTGGTTTGCACGAACCGGTAGCGGAAATTTTAACTGGTTCACCAAACTGACAAATACCTCTGGCTGGCCCCACCCCTGCCTGCTCGCCCCGCCCGCGGCGCGAAGGACAGGGTGGCTCTCCCCCGCCTGCCCGCTCTCCCCACCCAAGGTGCGAAGAACAGGGTGGCGACGGGACTTCTTCAGACCTCTTTTTCAGCTTGTAGTTTTCGGCGCAAGAAGCCTGCAGCTGTGACCTCTTTTTTGGTGCGAGAAGCCTCCAACTGCCGCTGCCAGCTCAGTTCCGGCTGGCAAAGAGGCGATGGCTGGACTGGAGGCTTCTCGCACCAAAAAAGAGCGCCTGCTGCAGGCTTCTTGCGCTGAAAACTACAGGCCGAAAAAGAGGCCTGAAGTCCTGTCGCCACCATTGCCGCCCTGTTTGTGCCAGCTGCACACTGTGATTGCCTGCAGGTGCACGTGCACGGCCGCACCCCACTGCCAGATCCGGCCAGGAAAACAGCCTGCTGCGCTGGAGGGACGGTGGAGCAGCTCGGAAGGCAGCCGGACTGTGGTGTCCCTTTAAGGTAGTTTGATGCAGGGGGGAGGGGGGACGATAAAGGGACATGCCAGAGGAGCTGCCTTTTCTGCCGTTTCTGTGGGAATGGTTTGGTGGTCGTGGCTTGGGGGGTGACTTTGCTGTGAGTGACATCAAGTTGACAATGCCGACTCAGTCACATGACCCCCCACCAAGCCACGACCACAAAGCCACAACCACAGAACCGGCAGTAAAAAAAATTGAATCCCACCACTGATCAGTGTGATGTTACTTAGTTAGGTAACAAAATGAGCTTTAAGCAAACAACCAAACTCAAGACGCACTAAGAACACCATAGTTCAACCCTGAGCTATATATATTCTTTTCTATTGGAACCTCTCAATCATAACTCCAACTCCTGTTCGGTCACTTGCAGTTCTGACTTTAGTAGCATATACTGTATGTGAAGTTAAGGTTTTTTGTCTTAATATGTATCACTCACTCACACTGATATCTGACATTTTAAAGCCTAATTTATAGAGATCCTTTGAGAACTCTTCAGTATCCCTTGTTTGTTAATTACTCAAAATAATGTTATTATCCATTATTGTACAGCCTGAATGTTCATTCCTAATTCTAGATTATTCTTCATTGCATCAAAACTAGTGACCTCCTAACAGATTCTTGGGGAATCTCATTGTTTACAAACCTGTATTTAAGAATACCTACTTTTTTGAGTAGTTCCCAAATTAGTACTATGGAATGGAAAGCATACTGCCATAACTATGTATTTTACTTTAGTAATTAATAAGGAAGAGAGAAGGTTCCTGCTTCCAGTCTTTGAAATATGTACTTCTAGAACTAAAATTGCCAATGCTTCATATTGAATCTCAATTTTGGATGTCCTAGCTAGCCTAAAAGAAATAAAATTAGTAAGAATAATGAAGACCTGTGATTATGTATAGCAAGGCTGGAATATGTTTTAAAGAAAAACTTTATGTGGTTTTTTATGTTAGTTTTTGTTTTAAAAAAAGTCACTGAGAACAAAAAGATGTAAAACAGTGGTTCTCAACCTTCCTAATGCCGCGACCCTTTAATACAGTTCCTCATGTTGTGGTGACCCCCAACCATAAAATAATAAAATTATTAGGAAACTCAGGGGTGGGTTCTAACTTACCTCACTGCCGGTTCGCTTCCTCCTGCGCTGTGTGGCTGCGCCTCCTGGGTGCGCGTGCACGCATGCGCAGTGCTGATTTTTTTAAAGATGCCAAAAACAAGATGGCTACGCATGCGCAGTGCCGGAAATTCAGCTTCTGCGCATGCTCAGAGGTTCCCATGTGATGGGGTTGGCGCGATTATGTCATCACGCTGGGTACACATATGTGGGCATATCTGCATGTGGGTGGACCTGCCCGGAGACAGATAGAGAAGCGGTGTCTCGGTTCCTAAGACCATCGGAAATATGTGTTTTCTGATGGTCTTGTTCGACCCCCAAAGGGGTCGCAACCCACAGATTGAGAACCGCTGATGTAAAATATGTAGCTGATAAGAATATATTCTTCATTTCTCTCAAAATATAGTACTTTCAAGATTATCCAATGAAACAGTTAACTAAAACATATTCCAAACAAAGCAAAAATTCATACAACACAATCAACCTATAAAATTTACTGTTACTGGATGTGCTGAAAGTAGTAGCACTTTAAACATCCATTATATCATTTCATGCAGACTACTAGCCATGAACAACCAAAAAACACAACTTTCATGTATGAAAGAAAGTTAAACTCTGATGTGACAAACAAGCCATCTGGGACATTGTAATCTTTATGCTTTTAAGACTAGCTTTCTGTTTTGTCGTCATATCCAGGAAAGATTGATCTTTTCTGGAGGGAAACCACAGCAAAATCTGAAAGTAACTCCATAATTGCAAAAATTAAATCTGTTTTCAGAGAGTATTTCTTCAAACTGTTGTTAGATTGAACATAAAGTCATGTTTGAGGAACTGAGAGTCTTGTAAAAAGGACCTCATTTCTCAACATATACACTAAAGCTGCCTTCTCTCATGTACTGGAATTCAATTCCAATAATACACAGAGCACCATGGCTATGCTGGGATTGGTTCAACACACTGGGCAACAGAAGGTTGGGGAAGGCTGATATGTAGACCTTACAATATTTTATCATTATCAATTATTCAAAAATCTAATATCTATACAAGTCAAAGGGATACTTTGACGGGTAAATGTAAACATGACAAAGGGTGATCCCCTTTAAATATACATTAATTCTTTGAAAAATATGATTGAATAGATACTTTAAACTAAATCATAATGTGATTTGTTTAAGCTTTGCTTTGGCATGACATGTACATGGGTTTAGTGAATAAACCATTGTTTTAGGGCAGCAAGCCTCAGACTAAAGCCAGTTTATTACTGACTTGTTAAATGCACCATAATTTTAAGTGAGGTCTGAATAGGGATGCAGGGCTTTTTTTTTCTTTTTTCTTTGTAGTTTCTTAGCTTATTTCTAGTTGGCTTTTGTTACTGACAGCACTGCAACATTTTAAAAAATATGGATTTCAATGTTAAGGGCAAGTCAGTTTGCAGCACATGCTGGAAATTCGAATTGGCATCTGTTAAAACTGCAAGGTGTTTCAAATAGGTATCTCCTGTATCTCTAACTAAGAAAGAACAACTCTGGGCTCCTCTTTCAGATGTTCTACTTGAGATCTGGATAGCGTGGAATGCACACATTCTCCTTCCTATCAGCTCACAATCAAAAATATGCAAGAGACAGAACTGGTATAATTACAATCCAACTACTTTAGCAACATAAACTACCAAAACTATAGCTACATTACTGAATTCATTAAAAATAATAATTTATGGACTAAGAATACTATTTAACAAAAAGTGTCCAGACTTAGTTGTCATCCTATGCACCTATTGCAAACAATTTCTTATTGTCTAATTAAGATTAATCATTGTGGCCAGCCCCAAAAGACTTTATATAGCATTTGGGCCTTAAATTGAATTGTCAAATACTCCTACAATAGAAAAGAGGATGAAAGCTATTCATCTATTGTTCAAGACATGATTTTTACTGGAACCATCTGGAGATTAGTTCATTTACCAGTGAAAAAAGACAATGCCAGCAGCAGACATACTCCAGTTGAGAATAAGTTAAGCTATCTATGTAACTGGATATGTACTGGAGCCCCTCTACGTGTACATTTCATCATTTTGAAAATGGCTCCATTTGTACTAAATTGACTGGTTGTATTGCTTCAGGAAGCATGGAAGAATTGGTATACTTCCATGGAGATCATGCAAAATCTTTATGTCGTGCAAAAAATTAATACGCCAGGGAGAGAAAGTGGCTTCTTGTCTGACATGTTAATTTTCAACAATTGCAGAGTATTTTGTTATATATAGTCTATTCAAACAAAGCAATCTTCATCTACAGGTGAAGTATATTTCCATATTCATTCTAATTTTCTCTATTTTATAACATGCTTTGAAAAGTAGGCTGAGTCTTAAAAGATGTCTTAAAATGACACTGTCTTAAAAGATGTCATTTCAAAAGCAGATGAGGGGGAAAAAAAAAGAATTAAACCAAAAAGGTATCAAAGCCAACCATCAGTTTTTGGTTGGACAGCGGAATGCTTACAGCTATGGCAAGAACGTCTCATTTGTTTACTCATTTGATACTCACAGGTACATGGCTTCTGCTCAACAGAATTTTGATTTAGCTGTCAATAGCTACTAATATATCTATTCCCCTTATATTGACCATCTCCTTTTAAAAAAGCGATCTGTTAGTCATTCAAAATATGGCAAACTATATTAGGCAATGCAGTGTCTATACTTGATTTTTTAAAATATGTGTGTACCTCTCACCGAATAATAAATTTGTGCATTGTTTTCTATTAAGCAAAAACTTTAGAACCAAAGAAATAAGTTATCACTGACAAAAATGCTTGGGGGTTGGGAATTTTGTACTGGGCAATTAAACACAGAACACTTCCCATAACATGAAATAAGTATACCTTTTTATGGGAGATGTTAACTACATGGCAGAACATAAGTTCTGCAAACAGAGAATTCTATTTTCAGTACTCAAAATAGGTCTGGGGGAACGTCTGCAGAGCTGCAGAACTGCTATCAGTCAGTGGCTATATTTGTGTAGGACACTATGCTGGAATATTCATGACTGGAGGAGCCAATGGTAACAAGGTCAGCCAATGAATAAGCATAGCAACTGAATCAGCCAATGGGAGCTAACCACTTCTGAGTCTTTGCAGAGAATCAAAACTGGAACTTAAGCTTAAGGCTGGGTGTGGCTCCAGTCTCCTCTCTGTACTCTTCCACTCTGAACTCTGCTGAAATGAAACTAACTGTTTTCTGCTATCTGTAACTGATTGAAGAAGAACTCTGCTAATGGTATTGTAAATATATATATTATTATGTTTATAAAGAAGTTATTGAATCCAGCTAAATCAGTCATTTGTGTGCGCTTCTGGTTTTGATTTTGCAACAAACTTTAATACACTATGCCAATTTTTTTAAAAAACCAAGACACAGTGGCCTAATTACACACGAGACATAATGGATTGATCTGCACATGAGGTTAATCCAAGAGTTTGGGCAAAAAGCTATCATACAATATTCTGCAAATGGATGGTAGCCTCAAATCCCATGAAATCAGAGATTCTTATAAGTCTGTGCACACACTCTCCTGAGATCACAGACAAGCTTTTTACTGTCCACAATAATACAAATTAACGATCTCTATCAAATGTACTAAAGAAGATTATATTAATCTTTCTCCTTTTGCATTATTTATTCTTTCCTGCCCTCCCTCTCTTTCTTAAACCATTTCATATCACTTATTATGACTTTATTCATGAGAGGGCGGATAGTCAAATCTTTATTGAGACTACTATACTTAGAGAACTGTATGCAACTCCACTTATTGTATCTCTAAAAGGATTTGAGAACTGGAAAGGATGTTGAAAAAGGGAAACCAAAGTAATTCTGGTGATGGAGCCACTCTTCTGCAAGGAAAGGGGATACAAGTAGTCCTCAGCTGACAATAATTCATTTAGTGATTGTTCAAAGTTACAACAGAACTGAAAAAAGTGACTTATGACCACTTTTTACATTTACGACCTTTTGCAGCATCCCCATGGTCATGTGGTCAAAATTCAGATGCTTGGCAACTGACTCATATTTATGATAGCTGCAATGCCCTGGAGCCGTGTGATCACCTTTTGTGACCTGACAAGCAATGTTCCCTCTAACATTGAAAATCACTGCGCTGCAGTTGGAAACTGCTGCGCGGCGTTTCAGCCTTTGATCTCGCTCTCCTCTCCCTAGCAGCGGAGCCCGCCTGGGGAGGCAAGAGTTAAAGCCTCCGCCTCTCTTCGTTGAAGGCTCCTTTCCCCCACCCCCCACGATCAGCTGATGATCAATGTTTCCTCTGACATAAGAAAACACCGGGCGGCAGTTGGAAACTGCTGCACGGAGTTTTCTTATCGCGTGCGCGGCCGCGCAACTTAGAAGGAACGTTGCTGACAAGCAAAATCAATGGAGAAGACAGATTCCCTTTAGTGCAACTGTGTTACTAACTTAACAACTGTGGCGATTCATTTAACAACTGTGGCAAGAAAGGACATAAAATGGGAAAAACTCATTTAACAACTGTCTCACTGAGCAAAAGAAATCTTGGGCTTAATTGTGGTTGTAAGTCGAGGACTACCTGTATTAAAATAAGAGAAAAGGAAAATAAAAGCGCTGCATGAGAAGTTATTCAAGCTTCTAGTTCAAGAATATACTCAAGTCCAACTGTGAGAAAACCTAGATGTTGTCTCACCAATCCTGACCACTGATTAAATATACTGATAAAAGCAGAATATCCACAACATATGGGTTCCAGGAGTATGTATATATTGTCAAATTCCTCTGCTGATAAAATACACATGCAAGTTGTTGGGAAAGTTTGAACACTGGCTTTCACCTGGATAAACCAGCATCCATTTCTATCACTGCAGCTACACTGTCTTCCAATATGATCCCCTAGAAAATTATCCTCAACCAGAAACTCTACAATCAATAACTGAGAGCCAAAGAGAGCCTATAGAAAGGATGACAAACCGCTCACTGAATTTCGATCTATACCCCTGTTCTTTCTCAGGGAAAAAATTAAACTGTGCTCCGATATAGGGAAGTTGTTTTAAAAATCAAATGGATTAATCAGTTGTCTCATCAGTCACAATTCTGGAAATCAGTGTGTAGCCTGATTTGTACCAAATTTTCTCAATGCCATTAAATATCTAAAAGCATAATTCTATGGAACAATTTAGTAATTCTGTGGAGGAAGTATGGTAATCCTAAACTTTCAAAGAACTCTGATAAAGCACATGTTTGAAGTAGAAAGTTCCATTCCAATCCACAGCATTATCAACTTTTTTTTAAAAATCACACAATATGAAAAAAACCATCATTGCTTAACTCCCTCTAGTCCAATCACTACAACCCAAGTCCAACATCACATGGCAGTACTACGCTGGGCTGTTTGAAGATGAAGCATTTACAGTTCATTCATCCTGTATCAAACCCAAAATGATGGTGTTTCTCTGTTGGAACCCACCCTCCCATATTCCCCCATGCTTAATTCATATATTTTTCCAGAATAAATTCATAAGAGAAAGTTCATAAACTACTCAATTCCATTCTAAGTAGAAATAGAAGTATTCCATAGGGAAGCACCTGTGGAATATATTAGCTCCAACATATGTCATCTAATCCTCCTCCGTTCTTTCTGAAGAAAATTACCTAGAATATGTTGGACCATCCTTAAATGGTGCAGAAGAAAGTAAAGGCTGGAGAATTGGGGAAAGGGCTGAGGTACACTGCAGGCCACCCTGGAGATATGTGAGATAGGTATCTTTCACTTTCACTTCACGTGGTCCTGGGATAGTGAAATAAATTCCAGGATTTTTCTTATTATTATTTTGTTCAAGAAAACAAACTGTTTAGTAATAATATAAATTAAAAGCTACAAAAAAGACAAGTAAAACTGCTCCACTGATATATCATGCAATAATCTCTGTGGGTTGTCATCCGATGGAAACGGGCCTACCCAAACTCTATGTTCATCTTGGTAAAAAGAGGACTGAAGCGATTGTCCCTCACTTTCTTTTTATTGTACCTGTCAAGTCACAGGGAAAAAATGTCCACAGCAAAATCCACACAGAAAGGAATAGGAAACATAAAAGGTATTGGAGATAAGGAATTCGAACATAAAGTTTCTTTCATGTTTTAATTCTTATATATCAATATCTAGGGTTCGTATTTAAATGGAAACTGGATAGCTGTTTGGTAACATATAATGTATTGTCTCTAGTACCCAAGTTATTTCTGAATTTTCAGACAACAGGAAATCTGAAAAACTCAGTTATATGTCCTTCAAGCTGTATTTCGTCTGGCCACTTTATGGTCAGTTCTACACAAGCATTTTAACAATAATGCATAGAAGTAATTAGCTATTTCTGGTTTCCAGGATGTTTATTTTTACATATCTTTCTAGTCTGATCAACAGCTCTAGTATACTATAGCTAGAATTCCCTCATCCAAATACTCCCCTAGCAGAACCCTGCTTAGCTTCCTAGACATAGTCAGCCAGTTGTTGCCACTTGCTGAGAAGTAAGTAACAAAGAACCCAGGAAATGCTTAGGCTGGAACACATAATTGTAGTTTAATCTATATATGCTTTTACCTTTAAGTATTTGCTTCAACATGTTTACTTTTAAAGGCTGCCTTGCAACTTCAAATGTTAGCTTGGACAAAAGACACACAGCATAATAGGGATTAAAATAAACTTTCAGCCACTAAACACACTACAGAAAGACATTTTTTAAAAAAGACAGAACTCATTAATTTCTCTGTATATATCATAAAAGGGCAAACATTTCATGTTGAGATTTGGAAGACAGTTTGCCAGAATATCATGGCCATTTGGCAATTAAAAGAGATCTTTTAACCGATAAAGGAGAATATTTGTAGCTCAGGGCTGAAATGAAGGATCCTTGGTACTCTTTCAGTTTGGTTGTTTTCTTGCAGACATTTCATTATCCAAATTATTTTGCACTAGTTTCATCTGCAAGAAAACAACCAAGAGAGCAGCAAGGACCCCTCAGCTCCTTTAATCCCCATGCTCTAATACCATGATGGCGAACCTATGGCACGCGTGCCGGAAGTGGCACGCAGAGCCATTTCTCCGGCACGCGGAGCCGTCACCCCTGGCTCTTCCGGGTTCCGGTGCGCTGGCCAGCTGATTTTCATGTGCACGGGCATGCCAGAAACCGGAAGAACAGCATCCATTGCGCATGCGTACTCCAGGAAGATGATCTTCCTGTTTCCACAGTGCGCATGCGCACTGGCCAGCTGGTCTGGTTTCTGGCACTCATGCGTGCGCGAAGACCAGCAACAGGCACCTAATTTGGCACAAATCTGAAATGGTCTGAAGTGGTTCGTTGGGGTGGGGGAAGGAAGCGAGACTCCAGAAGATCAGCAGCAGCAGCAGTTTAAGGGGGAAGGGCAGAAGCGATCGGGTGCACGGGGCAGCAGGGCAGTATTTTCTGCCCGTTGCTCCCTCCCCTAGCCACGTTGGACTTCTACAAGTTCGAGCGGCAGCTAAATGAAAACAAACAGGGTAACCAAGCATAGTTGGGGCAAGGCTTCCAACCCCACCGCCAGCCACTCTTACCTTACGTGGTGGTGGCGGCGCCTCCTCCTCCTGGCCGCGACTTGCAGGCCAAAAGTGTAGCCTGGAACTCTGAGCGCGGATGAGGCTACTCATTGGTGCTCACGCGGTGGGCGGCAGATTGTTGGGTGCGCTGGGCGCCGCCGGTGCAAAAGTGCACAGCCCCCGCTTGGGTGCCGCCGGGCTGCGCTTTTGGCCTGCAAGTCGCGGCCAGGAGGAGGAGGCGCCGCCATCACTGTGTAAGGTAAGAGTGGCTGGCGGTGGGGTTGGGAGCCAGGCAGGGGTGAAATGCTCCTGGTTTGGGCGTGGCTGCCGGTGGTTGGAAAGCCAGTAGCAACAGTGGCACGAGGCTCCACCCGAACGCTGCCACTGAGGTTCTTTTACCCTCTGCGCATGCGCAGAAGATAAAAGAACCCAATGGCGGCTGCTGCACCGCAGCATAGCCTGCGCAGCCCGCCCCTCTCGGGGAACCGCAAGCTGGCTTGCCCTGCTCGGCCTGGCTCCGAACTAGGGGTGAAATGCTCCCAGTTCAGGCGTGGCTGCCGGTGGTCGGAAAGCCAGTAGCGACGGCAGCACTAGGCTTCACCCACCCGCCGCCATTTGGGTTCTTTTACCCTCTGCGCATGACAAAGAATTCTGCGCATGCGCAGAGGGTAAAAGAACCCAAATGGTGGCATCCAAGCCAAGCCAGGCCGAACTGGGCAAGCTAGCTTGCAGTCCCCGAGAGGGGCGGGCCACATGGGCTGGCTTGGACCCGCTCGTGCCCAGAGCGGAGCATTTGTCCAAGGGTGGCACGCCAGCAGCAGCAGGCTGGGCGGCTCGCTCCTCCGCGGTCCTGCTGGCTGGGTGGGTGGCTGTGCCCAGAGCGCGAGGCTGGCAAGAGGAGGAGCCACCACTGCCTCTGCAAAGGCAGACCATTCGCGCTGGCAAAGGTTGATCCAAAATGGGATGTGGGGGCACATGTGCAGTGGATGCACGCATGTGCGGGGAGCATGCGCGGGGTGCGTGCATGCGTGGGGGGTTGCACGTGGGTGTGCGCACGTGTATGCGCAGGGGTCGGACATTGCATTATGGGTGCTGGCACGCGGAATTGCTGGTGTGCACGTGTGCACGTACTTTTGGCACACAGAGACAAAAAGGTTCACCATCACTGCTCTAATAGCTTCATCATAAGACTGGTTTCTGCACCTAGTTTAAAGTCAACATTTTCAAACTGATAGCAACAAGTCAGAATAATCCAACATCTGATTATTCTGAAATTATTCATGGATTTTATAATTCTTAAATTTTATTTCAGGAGTTGAACTGATACATAATAATAATAATAATAATAATAATAATAATAATAATAATAATAATAATAATAATAATAATAATAATAACAACAACAACAACAACAACAACAACAACAACAGAGTTGGAAGGGATCTTGGAGGTCTTCTAGTCCAACCCCCTGCTTAGGCAGAAAACCCTACACTACTTCAGACAGATGGTTATCCAACATCTTCTTAAAAACGTCCAGTGTTGGAGCATTCACAAGTTCTGGAGGCAAGCTGTTCCACTGATTAATTGTTCTGTCAGGAAATTTCTCCTTAGTTCTAAGTTGCTTCTCTCCTTGTTTAGTTTCCACCCATTGCTTCTTGTTCTACCCCCAGGTGCCTTGGAGAATAGTTTGACTCCCTCTTCTTTGTGACAACCCCTGAGATATTGGAACATGCTATCATGTCACCCCTGGTCCTTCTTTTCATTAAACTAGACATACCCAGTTCCTGCAATATGCCATAGAAATGTCCCGGTGTCCTAAGTACTGCATGTGTGTGTAGAGTCCATTTGGTGTAGTGATTAAGGCACCAGGCCAGTTGGCTGACCTTGGGCCAGTAACTCCCTCTCTTAGCCCTATGAAGCAGGCAAACCATTTCTGAAAATCTTGCCAAGAAAACTGCAGCTACTTGTCCAGGCAATCACCATGAGTCAACACTATCTTGAAGACCCCCGACTCATCTAAAAAAATTCTTGCATATGTGTGTTTCCCAATTGCTTTCACTGCCTTTATATCTCTATTTCCATTCTCATTAGACATTTTTCAAAGGGAGACTCCACTGTGTAACATCTAAAGCTATTTGTTCATTTGGGTCACTATAGCAATTAACTTAGCTATGCTTAGATGACTGTGTTATCACTATTACAATGGTAAATAGTTCCTTTATTTTGCAGACATTCAAAACTCTAAATGTATTGTTTCCAATTGAATCTGACTGCTGATTAATGTGAATTCCATTTTTTTTCATTGGGGGTGTGTCCTTCATTCTTAATATGGAAGGATGAAGATAAAACATAGAAGAAATAATTCCTTAATATCTATAATAAATAGATAGATGTACATCCTTTTCTGAGGTCTTTTAAGAATTCTTATGTACACTAAAAATGAATTATGTTGTTTAATGTGGAAAAAAACAAGTAAACTAAAGGATTTTAAAGACACGCTTCATTGTTAGGCACAAATTCTAGAATTCCAATTTCTTTTTTCTTCCTGTTCTTAGGTTTCTGCTATTATTTTGTATCACAGTATTGTAATACAATTCTTAATAATTAGGGTGATTAGGAAAATGTCTGAATGACATTTCCTACACTACTTTTCCCCAATTTTGCAAATTCCAGATGCATTGGAATTATAATTTCCAGAGATTCTGCAGTATGAAATACAGTTCTAGAGTTCTAAAATATATCTTAGGACAGACAGAATATAAGGAACAGCAAACACAGAGATTAGGTTAGTTTCAAGTTCAGATAGAATGGTTTGATAAAATATCTTCCATAAACCTTCCACTTGCCTATTTAGAAGAGACAACAGACAACATCTGTAAAATGGAAGGCATGTATAGCTAGGATAATCTAGGGATTGACAGTGGCTTCCCTGGAGAGGTAGTGTCTTGGCAAACGTCTAATTATCCAAGACTTCCACAGCACAAAGAAGAAACAGCACAAAGGAAAAAAAAATCAATATTCCAGATTGTACCAATCAGCTGACAGAATGAGCATTCCGTGAGTCAGTACAGAATGGTTGGTCATATTTTCTGAAAAGGGTGGATGGTGATAAAATGAAGAACCTGCCTAAAAGAATGAATGAATGGCTACAACCTTGTTCCCATCCCTTCCCAATCCACACCAAATGATAAATATCTCTCCTTTCCCCTCCTGTTTCTTTCAAAGTACTAAATGTGTTATGTTAGACCAGTGTTTCTCAACCTTGGCAGTTTGAAGATGTGTGGACTTCAACTCCCAGAATTCCCCAGCCAGCGTTGCTGGCTGGGGAATTCTAGGAGTTGAAGTCCACACATCTTCAAACTGCCAAGGTTGAGAAACACTGTATTAGACTATGGTAATGTCTTCAAAAAAAATCAAAGGATTAACCCATTGGGTTGGGCAAATCTTATCAAATATTACACAAAGCTTCACGCTCTTGAGAAACTTCTCTAGATTTTGTAACTGCTGAACTGCCAACCATCTATTGCTTAGAATTGTAGGAAGCAAAGGTTCTCAATCGGAACCATCTGTTTTTAGAAATAGAACCAAAAATAGCAATTGGTCAAAGCTAGTGAAAAAAAGCCAGCCAGCCTGTGCTGAAGGGTAGCCATTAGTGCTGCTAAAAACAGTACATGGAAACACTCCTCTATACTCAAGGCTGCCGGCTTAAGAGAAGTACAATCCCAGTCCTGGATCCACATTGTAATCTCTTTCCACAGCACAACTCACTAATGAGGACCTGCAAAATCCAGATGATGATTCATTCAACTCCTCTCTTTTTATCATATTCTGAAGTTCAGTGCTTTAAAGTTGCTTTTTGATGGTGTTGCAGAAAAGCCAGAGCATGGCTTGCTTTATTATAAAGGGAATAAAGAGTATATCATCTTCTACAGATAAAACACAATGAATGCAAAAATTTTAAAGCTGCAACTCAAAGACGGAGTTGGAGACTATGGCAAGTCTAAAAAAGAAAATGGACCGTAATAATCTCAACATACACGCCTACAAAAATAACACGCACAACACATCACCATTAAACAATTTGGGACAAAGAAAGCTCTGGATTATGCAAGTTAACATAAATTCATACTAATTTTTAATTATTGGGGGTAATTTGTTTTTCTTTTGAGAGCCATGGAGTAAGTATGCCAGAACATGAAGCCTGCAAAGAGCTTGACCAGCCTGTTGCATTCTCTAAATTCATCACTGCCAAATGTTACTGTCAGGAAGGAATCACTAGTCCCGTGATGGCGAACCTATGGCACGCGTGCCAGAAGTGGCATGCAGAGCCAT
Source organism: Diadophis punctatus similis (assembly GCA_023053685.1). Lineage (NCBI taxonomy): Eukaryota > Metazoa > Chordata > Lepidosauria > Squamata > Dipsadidae > Diadophis > Diadophis punctatus. The sequence continues at coordinate 42,788,797 of JALIGW010000001.1, forward strand.
TTCTCCCGACACGTGAGCCATCGGCCAGCTATGCTCCACCGCACATGCGCGCGCGCCTTCCGCTGGCCAGATGATTATCGGCCCATTTCCGGACTTCAGGGAGGCCCGTTTTTGCCCTCCCCAGGCCCCAGAGGCTTTCCTCGAGCCTCCTAGAGGGCGAAAATGGCCCTCCCCAAGCTCCGGAGTCCGGAAACAGGCCCGTTTCCAGACTTCCATTACTTCTTGTAGGCTGGTTTTTCACCCTCTCCAGGCTCTTCCTTGAGCCTCCAGGAGGGCAAAAACGGCCTGCCCCGTGCTCCAGAGGCCCTCCAGAGGCTGGAAACAGGCCCATTTCCAGACTTCTGGTACTTCCAGTAGGCCCAGTTTTCGCCCTCCCCAGGCTCCGGAGGCTTTCCTTGAGCTTCTGGGAGGGCGAAAACAGCCTCCCCCAGGCTCCAGAGGCCTTCCGGATGGGGTGGGAGGAGTTCGGGGGGGTCGTGAGCGCATGCGCAGGGGACGCATGTGCATGCACGGGGGGCAGGGTGCACAGAGATGGTAGTGTCACGTGCACATTGCATTATGGGTGCTGGTGCGCACGCCACTTTCAGCACACGAAGAGAAAAAGGTTAGCCACCACTGCACTAGCCCAAAAAATCCGCAGCTGGGCACTTCCAATGCCTCACTGACACCACTACCTCCATCTCTGCTGCTACTCTGCTAGCCACCAAACAGCTATTCCTTTGCGAGCTGCAATTATTTTTAATTTATCAATGTCCTTTTCCCCTCTGTGTGTGTGCATGCCTGCTCTCTAATCTTCTAATAAAAAATTAATTCAGGTATCACACCAAAGTCTGATTTGTACTAGTGGTATTTGATAAATTTTGAGCCATAGTATGTGCTTCCAAACCACCCTCCTACGTAAGTTAGTCAGCTCAAGAACACTGTGGTAATGTAAGTAATTTATTTCCTAAGCATAGGGAATTCCCTAAACTCACTTCTGTGGTCTGTGTATTGAATACACTCGCTTGAGCTAGAGCCCTGTAGAAGTAGCTTACATTCAACCTCCTGTAAGTGGCTTTAAAGACTTAATTGTGCAGCCACTGTTATTGCATCTTCAAATGCACTAAATAATTCCTGATTAATCTTTTCCAGTTTACAAAATGTCCTTCTTGATCACTTGATTTTCCTTTACTGAACCCAACATTTCCTAGAGCAGATCACACAAGTTTATATCTTATTGGTATGTTGTCGCCTCTGTAATGAAAACACACAATTTATACTATAATCTACCTAGCTGATGTATGTCTTTAAAAAATCCACTTTTTTCCACTGACTTCATGTTGACAACTTCTTTAAGTGTTTCTGATTTTATAGCTTATCAAAAAATGCTTTTCAAATTAATACCAACTACTTATGAAAACAATAAGACTAGCAGAAGTGAGTTGACGGATTCCTGGTTCCGGGACACTTTTAAATGGGAGTACTCAAGATATTTTGCACAGTTATTTTCTTTTTTCCGCTAACAGATTTTTCTGCAAAAAAAAAAAACAAGAAGGAAAGAGTGGACAAGCATTTAAGATAAATGGAAGCTGACCATAACCCAAATTATAAAATTTGGGGAAAGTGACAGGGTAATTGCACAATAAAACCTTATCTGAAAGCATTTCCAAAAATGTGAATACAATCTCCTAGAAATGCATCTGTCAGGGCTCCAAGTAATAGATCCATTTGACGCTGCCTTGATTGGGCCATGTATCTGCATCAGTCTGTAATCTGAATTTTGAGATGCAATCTAAAGTATAGACCTCACAGCCACAACATCTGGCCCAATCCTTGCATATTTTTATTTTCCTCCCTGCATTTTCCTCCCTTCTCTCTACACTTGTTGAGTATTAAGTGGCAGTGTGGTTAGAAATGCAGTACTGCAGGCTATTTCTGCTGATTGCCGGCTGCTGGCAGTTCAAATCTCTCCGGCTCAAGGCTGACTCAGCCTTCCATCCTTCCAAGGTCGGTAAAAGGAGGACCCAGATTGTTGGGGGCAATAGGCTGACTCTGTAAACAGAGAGGGCTGTAAAGTGGTATATAAGTCCAAGCGCTATTGCTACCGTGTTTCCCCGAAAATAAGACATGTCCCGAAAATAAGGCTCCCCCCACAGGGCTTTTCGGGACATGCGTTGAAATAAGCCACCTCCGATAATAAGCCCCCCCCAACTACTTCCAGGGGAAAGGGGGGCATGCCGGGAGCCGCTCTTTTTGCGGTGGCACTCTTTTGGTCGGGAGAGAGAGAGAGCAAGCGAGAGGCAGGTGTGCACATACCCCGTGGGACTAGCTCGGCTCCTCTGGGCTCTGCCTACGGCAATTTAAAACACGTGAGGAAGAGGAGGCGAGCATCGATCCCTGCGTCGCTGCCGGCAGGAGCGAGTTTCAAAACGCTGCCGAAGGCAGCCCAGAGCAGCCGAGCCAGTCCCGCGGGGGGTGCGCATAGCCGCCTCTCGCTTGCTCTCTCTCTCTCTCCCAGCCAAAAGAGTGGCATTGGAATCCCCTGCAAACAGCCACCGGTTCCTCGCATGAGGCCAGCTAGAAGCCAAACTTCTACCCGGGCTCAGCAGCAGAAGCAGCCGGGCACACGCTTGTCTCTTCCAAACACGCCCCCTCTCTCTCGGCAGAAGTGCTGTCTCCTGTCTCCGAGGCCGGTCGGGTACAGTGAGCCCACAAGTGCAGGGCTTGAGCAGCAGACGGGTGCATCCAGCCCATCCCTGTCACTGCCCCTTCGGCTCTGCCTTCCGCCGTCGCCTCCCTTACTCAGCCACCGGCCCACGCCCGCCCGTTCAGATCTGCCTTCCGCCACTGCCTCGCTCGCCGGCCCGCGCCCAGCTCTGCTTCCACCGCCGCCTCTCTCGCTCACCCACCGGCCCGCGTCCGCCCGTTCGCTTCTGCCTTCCGCCGGTGCCTCGCTTGCTCGCTGGCACGGGCCACCCCACCCTCTGCCCAAAACCTCCAAACTCCGCCGCACCACGAGACATGCCACTTACTGGAGTTTGACAGCTCCGTGGTCTCTCGGCTAGTCTGTTTAGGAAAAAAAAACCTTGTATACTACAGAAACTCTTCTCGCGAGGCGAGCAATTAACAACTTCTCGCAGTGAGAAGAGTTTCTGCACTATGCAAGGTTTTTTTCCTAAACAGAATAGCCGAGAGATCACGGAGCTGCCAAACTCCGGGCGTGTGCCAAAAGGCTCGGCTAATCCAAGCGAGGGGACGGGAGCCGGAGCTGTCCTCCATTCCCCCCACCCCCGGTCCTCCTCCCAATTTTGTCCCTGTCTTGCCAGGGGAACACAACAGCTCGGAGCTGGAGCAGCTCCTCGGAGGCGGAGGCCAGGAAGGGTCAGCGGGAGTGGGAAAGCAGCCCAGAGGCCGCCGAAGCCACCTCCAGCAGGGACGAGCTATCCAAATCCTCTGGCCTGCATAAAGAGGCACCCCGCGGCCCTGCAAGAGCCCCCCGGAGGGTCTGCAGAGAAGCGACCCTCGCCGGCGGGGATCAGATGGCCCGCTTGGCTGGGATATTGGGGATCCGGTCTCTTGGTGGGATGATGCAGGGGAGGACCATCTCTGCCCGGCTAAGCCAGACTCAGCATCACCTGCCCTGGCTTTGCCTTCCACCCGCCACCTGCTTTCCCTAAGGTAAGCCGAGGTGCGTGCCAAGCCAAGGCAGGAAGCGGGGCGCCGGTTCTTCCAGGCGCCGTGATCAGACGGCTGGCTGCTGCTGGCAACGACCCGGCGAGAGGAGGAGGAAGATCAGAGTCCTCAGACCAGCAGAGCTCGCACCCTCGCCCAGCGCCGCCGCAATCAGTGCCTTGGCACTCTGACTGGCAAGAGCCTCTCCTCTTCCTCCCCACCTGTCCTGAAAAGTTGCGAGGGAGGGGAGGAGAGGAAGGACGAGGCCCACGCTTCGCTTTGCCCCCTCCTCCTCCCTCCCTTCAGGCTGGCGAGGGGGGCAGCCCGAATTCCTGCTGCCGTGCTTGTTTGCCTTGGCAAATGGGAATGGAGGTTGGGTCTGGGCGCCCAGAAATGAAGAAGCGGAGCGGAGAAGAAGGCAACAGCCTCGCTTTGGATTCAGAGCCAGTAGGTTTACATATCAGAAGCGCGGGGGGGGGAGGTTTAGCAAGAGGACCGTGCAGGAGGAAGGGGAGGGTGTCGGAGAGATTGGGATATCTGAGGAGGTAAGAGGTGCGTCTCGCGGCCTCCCCCGCCCCATCCCCCGCCCAAAACCCCCAAACCTCGCCCCACCACTTACCGGTACTGGAGTTTTGCAGCTCTATGACCTCTCGGCTAGTCTGTTTAGGAAAAAAACTTTGCATAGTACAGAAACTTTTCTCGCTGCCAGAACTTGTTAATTGCTTGCCTCGCGAGAAGAGTTTCTGCAAATATGCAAGGTTTTTTCCCTAAATAGACTAGCCGAGAGACCACGGAGCTCTCAAACTTCAGTAAGTGGTGCGTCTGGCGCCCCGCCCGAACCCCAAAAATAATAAGCCATCCCCCCAAAATAAGGCCAGGGGCATTTTGGGGGGGTCAAAAAAATATAAGCCGCTGTCTTATTTTCGGGGAAACATGGTATCAACTAGCCTGCTGAAGAATTTTAGAGAACCATTTTATTCATTAGTTTGTGGCATATTGCTTGGTTTCCAAAAAAGTATCACCCAACTATAGTTTTGAAGATTTTTTTTTCTGCAGATTTTTTTCCCCTACCATCTCCAAATATATTACCAAGTTTTCTTATACAATGAAGAAAGGCTAAAAAAAATCCTTAATTTTACTCTATTTGTTAATAGAGAGGAAAAACTGCCTCTGCTAGGAACTGATGGTAGAATGCTATGTCCGCTAAAGAGTGGCATTTTCCACCCACTTCCTAGAAATAGGAGCTAGTCAGCTGCAGAATGAAATAAGGATTCCTTGACCGGCAAATGTATGTGCAAGTGGCTATTTTTTGCTCCACAGAGCCTTGAATATTTCAATCCACAAGGCGGCTGAGCTAGCAACAAAACGAACTTTTGTGTGTACATGTGTATGCGCGCACATATTTATCCACCCACTCACATTTCATTCACAGCCCCAAACTGCTGCATCCAAAACTTTGGACAAAAAGCTGGTTGGTGGTATGGATTTATATTCTTACATCTTTTCATAACATCTTCTGAACTGATGTTACATTTACAAAGCAAACAAAGCATGAAATACGTGATTTCTCTTGCTTGTTTTAAAAATCTTCTGCAAATCGGTCATAAAACATTTTACAAAGTTCAAACTAAATAGAAGCAGCGAACACAATACTTTCCATTTATAATATGGTATATACTAGCCATTATTTGATTTCATTAAACATTAAAGAAAAAAGCCTCAGAAAAATGTTAAGACCTAAGAGAAACTTATTTGGGAGATTACGGGTGTTTTTCTTCCTAGCCACCCATCCTTGAATTCCCCCCACCACCACTTTCAATTCTATTCCAGTAGAAGATCCCTCTGCTTTCAAAGGTGCTTTTTCAAGAGGCAACTGGACTTTTTCTTTGAATATGTTTCATTTCTCATCTAAGAAGCTTCTTCAGAACTGAAGAAACTTCTTGGATGAGAAGTGAAACTTCTTCGAAGAAAAACAAGAAAGTCCAGTTGCCTCTTGAAAAAAGCACCTTTGGGACAACTATGATTAGGATGACTGGGAATCTCCATAGACATCATATCCTCAAGACAGTATCCCAAATAATTGTGTTAATAGAAGTTTATCCTTTAAAATGTTTTGTAATTATGCAAGAAAGAATTCTACAGAATTAGGAAATCACACTCCTTATTCAAAACGAATTCTTCTCTCTTCTAGAGAGATATTATTTCTTTTTATGATAGCTAGTTTTTTTTAAAACAACAACAAGCTAGGTTCTTATAGAGTCCGCTGTCATCTAGTTGTCCCTGCACATTTTTAAATGTTTTCTTCTAGATGTTGTTTCAATATTCAAATAAGCAAAGGTACGTTTTATTTGCTACAACCTTAATAATTTCTTCATATTCTTTATTCTCTAGTTTTCTTCAGTCTAAAAAATTAGAATATTTGGGGCATTTTAGAGTTAATAGTTTGCTGTTTTTGGATGTGCATCTGTATATGGGTGTGCTCACACACACAAACACTATTCTTTCAATGAACCTGCTAAATCACCCATAACCTATTTTGTGTGCTTAAAAAAGCAGTGGAAGAGTTTTATTCTAGAGCAGGGATCCCCAAACTTGGCAACTTTAAGACTTGTGAACTTCAACTCCCAGAATTCTCCAGCCAGCTATGCTGGCTGGAGAATTCTGTGAGTTGAAGTCCACAAGTCTTAAAGTTGCCAAGTTTGAAGACCTCTGCTGTAGAGTTTATCCCCAGATAGGAGCATCATCGGACAGTGGAACAGATCTCACCTCTCTTCTTCAGCACCTTCCCTAAATCCACTCTAAGGAATTATGGATTCCTCTAAAGAAATATATGGGATCCAACGTCTTGGTAAAAAAGGGGCAGCCCTATTGAATCAATATATAAAATCAGAAGCAAACATGACTCAAGACATGAATCTGTTGAATTACAATTTTTAAACAAACTGAAACAGTACCTTCCATTCATCCAACAAAGGTATCAACAGCTAGGGGAAACTGGAAAACTATCAAAAGACATAACAAAGAGAACTTCTACAAATGAGGTTGGAGGGACAGAACATTCCAAAGAGGATGAACACACTCAATTGCCACATTCTATTGTCAGACGGTAAAAAGAAAATAATGGAAAACTACAAAAATATTTCTCAGCATCAAAAAGAGAATAGAAAACATTGTTCTAGAGAAATTACCACACAAAAATCTGAAAGTCTACATCTATTCAAGAAGAGTTACTCTGAATAAATTTGGTTTGCTCTCAATAACCTGATGGGGTTCATTATATGACACACACCCGCCTCACTGGTTAAGCTTTCCATGTGAGCAGTCCAGGAAATAGTATCTTCAGTCTCAATTGGTCATGTTGACATCAGTGATCAGGAATCACTGATGTACAGCCATAAGCAATTAAAACATTACTTCACTGTGAAATTCATGATATTCTATTCTAAAACTAATGTACCGTATTTTTTGGACTATAAGATGCACCGGTGTATAAGACGCACCAAGATTTTGAAGAGGTAAATAAGAAAAATAAGTTTTTGCCCTCTCCCAGCCCACAGGAGCACTCTGTAGACCTCCCAAACCCTCTGCCCATCCAGTTTTTGCAAAAAATGGGTCGTTTCTTGCCCGTTTTTCGCAAAAACAGGGGCGTTTTTGCCCTTCCCCAGTCCCCAGGAGCACTCTGCAGACTTCCCAACCCTTCTGCCCACTCCATTTTTGCGCAGGCGGGGCTTCGGGAGGCCAAAAATGGCTGTATTCGGTGTATAAGACACACCAACATTTCCCCCCTCTTTTAGGGGGGTGAGTGCGTCTTATACTCCGAAAAATACGGTATATTCTTGGGGAAAACAATACATAAACAGCAGGACAGAAAACATCAACACTATGAATTGTTTATACACTAAAGATTTGAAGGGAGAGGGAGAATTTACTCTTTTGAAAGCACTATTTTAATTTGAAAATTAGGAAGAGCATATTTACTATTGATTCCTAATTTAAACATCAGATAATGAGTTTAGCTTACCCTAGATAAGGCCAGCTCCTCATTTCAGCTTAAAGCATTGATGAAAGCAATCTGTGGCCATCCAGAGATTGCTAAATTACAATTTCCAACATCCCATGTCCGTGTGGCCAATAGAGAGAGATACTGGGATTGTAGCTGTAAAACATTTGCAGTATCTTAAACTATACTAAGCCAAAATCAAATAAATTACATTATGGCACACTTTGATATATGCATCTTCCTCAGAAACTGTTCTGATTCCCGTTTATTATGCACACTCATGCAAAGAAATATTTATTACTGAAAGGCCATATGTCCTCAATATCTACCTTAAGCATTAACAGGTTTCCTGTCTTGGATGTCTTGCAGTAAGACAAACAATATATTCAACATGATGGAATCCTTCTGCTTACAGCCTTCCTCAATATGTAGTCCATGGCCTCCAATGGTCATCAGACTGAGAAGTCTGGCATCATATATGTCACAAAGTAGCTTTAGCAGAAGGTCTAATGAAGTTTGATATGATACCTAATTACTTTTCTGAGGTATGCAATTAAGTGCAGATATTTCTGTTTTCCCATTACATGAGTTGATACTGAAAAATCCCTAGTTTTGTCACGAAAACAAACAGAGTTAGTAAGAGATGTCCATCAGGCTATGAAAATGTCATCTGGCCTCAAGCCAAAAAAACCTTATGACAAATCAGTGGCTGGGCGCTTCTGAGCTGTAGTCTAGAACTGTACAGGAAGTCTTGGTCATCAAAAGACTGACTTGTGATTTTACAGATCATATTGTTTGACCTCAATGGTTTAAATTTACTTTCTTTTGCAAGACAGCCAACTTACAATATACTTTCCTTAGCAGCAGAATTGTTCCTGACAAATGCTCTGTCATATATATATATATATATATACACATATATACATATATACATATATACATATATACATATATACATATATACATATATACATATATACATATATACATATATATATATATATATATATATATATATATATATATATATATATATATATATGTAACACATTTTTACTGATAATGAAAATGAAGGGAGACTAGTATAGATCTATTTCAAGCTATTTAGCTCTCATCAGCTAGCCATACCCATACTGAGATTTGAACCTGGGCAGCCTGCCTATAAGGCAGTACCTTTATTACTATTATCATTATCAGTAAAAATGTGTTACATATAAAGAAAATAGTTTGTCGTCTATAGCAACTGCCCGGATGGCCCCTGGAGGGGCCGAAAGGCAAAAAGGAAGCAGTGTGCTCCCTCCCATATTTGGGTATACCAGGGTGATTCAACAGAAAACACACACACACACACCTCTTTCAACTACAAAAACATTCAACTTATTTCTTTTATATATTTTTATATTTCTCATGTGTTGATAAAGCATAAAATTTTGAAATCAGCCCTGGCTTAGTGGTGAAATGTTTCATAATTTTCTAGTTCTGGCCTGGGTTCATTGGGGAGTGCATTTTACAAGCAATATTTTCTCTGTTCCCATTTGTAATGTAGAATTAGTCTGTCTGGTTTATTTTACAGGTATGCTGTAACTGCTTCAGAATTCAAAGACTTGGACTGCAAAGATAGTACTATATACTATGCTACTACATGGCTATTGGCAATGCTGCCTGAGAATTCTCCCAATACATCTAGAGGGTATGATGTTGAAGAGGGCTGCCCTGTGGGATACCCACTTATATTATTTCACTCTCTCCAAATATTACATACTCAAACACTGACCCCAAAAAACCCTTTGCAATGTACTTATGAAACAACATTGAATAAGAGCATTATTAATAACTTGGCAATGCCCTGGCTAGCAGCACCTGTGATTTTTGATCTTTAAAACCCTTTGTAGCTTTGGGCTACCATGTGAGAAGGAATGCCTCTTAAGAGAAGTGCCTAATCAACTTCTAGAATCAGGGGTATCGTTCCTCAGGAATAGGCTTCTTCTGTTGCAGTCTCCCAACTCTGGAATGTCTCAACTGTAGAGAGAGCCACCGAATATCTACTTTGTAGGACTATTTCAGTTTAGATTTTAAAAGCAAAATTTAGAATAAACTATCACCCAGATGGGTTTATTTTTTCAGCCCTCTGGAGATATTTATCACATTTCATGTATAATTTCTGAAACATCAATTAACGTGTTAGTCATTGCAACAAAATGAAACTTGCAGCAACTTTAAGACTAAGAGATTTATTATAGCATTAAATTTCCTCATTACATGCTATAGTAACAAAAGAAAATAGAGATGCCTTCTAGTCAAGCTTAACTCCTTGTCTCTACGTGGATATATAGATGAAATTTCCTTGGCACAAATACAATTATTTTCTTCCAGGACCTTGGTTTTTTTGTTTTTATTTCCAGCATGCCTATAGGTTTAGGATTCTTTGGGATTCTCCCATTAAAGTATTAACCAGACCCAAACCTGTTTAGTTTCTGAACCCAAAGATGAGCCAGTTGCTCCCACTTGCTGAAATCTATCACAGCATCTTCGTTTTTAAGATGCTACAGGAATCTTTATATTGCTTTTTATGACTGCCACCAAGTATGCCAACTACTTGAACCCTCTATGAAATCCTAAATCAATAGCTATTGCGGCTACAAGCATTTCAGATAAATATTCCACTATTGCGTTGTATTGCTTTCTTGAGCCACTAGACCCCTAAGAGCACCAAAAAGAAACACAAATCCAGCACTGCAAATCTCTCATTGGCATTTGGGATGTTTTATGTGGATTACTAAGACTCTGCTGCCTTTTTGTAAAAAAAGGAAGGAATTGGCTTGATATAAGTTGAATTATAGAATTTATTATATTTAATTCTAGTTAAAGTCTAGGTCCTTGAAATTTTATCAAGGGCCCTGCTATTTTTTAGACATTTAATTAATGCTTTAACTGTTAAAACAAAGCCTTTGGAGTCAGAACGGCTCTAGAGAAAGGTTGACAGTATGATTGCAACATGTGCTAAAGAACTTTAAATAACTGATTGAATTGACATATTTATATAGAGTTACCAGCCAAATGTCCAGTTCTACATATGTCAAACCTTGATTCTCTGTGACTTTAAGAATAAAATCTTATTACCTAAACCATAAATTGTCACAATTCATGTATTAGATCTTCACATAATTTTTTGAAGCACAAAAGTTCAGATTACAGGCCTAATTCTATGTATTCAAACTTTCTTAAACTTTTTACCGGAAATACAATGAATCAATTTGCACACAGCATAGGAGACATGATTCTGCCAATGGGCCTTGGGGACTCCCGAGTGATATGGAACCCATCAAGTGGCTGGTCTGATTGTTATCACCAGGGTGTGGGGATTTATTGGTGTGTGTTTTTTTACTGGGATTGTATCTGCATGAGTTCACTGTAAATAAATTGGGTGGCCACCTAAATTTTCTAAATTAATAAATAAGCCTCCACTTCAAGAAGAGAGGAGGACCCTGAATTAAATGGCTTTAAAAAGGAGTAAGCTTCTCAATGTTCACTGGGCATTAAAACAGAAGCATTTTGCCTTTTAGTACCAATCTATGGGAAATATGGGTAGAAGGGGACTAAATGCTTAAATCCTGCTATTGACTGGCCACTGTGAGACAAAAAGTAAAGGTTAGTTTTAGCCCTTCCAGAGCCAGTGTTTTCGAAAGCACTGGAGCCTCAACATGCATACAGTTATGCTGCCTAGGGAACTATGGAAGTTGGGGATTTAATAGACCCACTCAGATTATAGAAGGCAGAATAAGACAGGCTTTGTACATGATGAGGCAGAATTCTTTTTAATGAATTGTATTTGATGCTTCTCAGATGTGCAGTCATTAAGGAAGTGAGTCATGGACTTGCATAGCCATTTCCCAAGTATACTTTGGCTAAATCTTTTTTGATCCTAGTAGCATCATGACTGTGAATGCCTTCATTTAAAGCATTCTGGCACAATAAATACTAGGTTAATTCTCTGAGCAATATCACTTAGGGGCCCATAGCATTACATACAAACTGCAAGGATCAGTGGCAATTCATAGTTCTGGATGCAAAAGAGATAGTTTAGGATTCCCTTCTTATTTTGCTTCCCTTGCCTTTCCCCTCCCAAGGAGGGGAAAGACACATTCTTCCTAGTCTCTTATGCTCTCAAATTATTCAGTCATTCCTTGCAAACGTTTCAGTTCAAAGGACTTCTTTCAAGGCAGAAAGCAATGGTCTGCAATAAACAGACAGGATGCCTTCCTACCAAATTAGATGATGCCATTATTCACCAATCAGAGGCAGCAGTTCTGGTTGCCCAATCACCAGTGAGAACTAACAGGCAACTCAAAAGTCAGCCCAGGCATCTTGGGCAGTGCAAACAAGCTATAGTTTTTTCCACTGTAAGGCTAGAGTTGGATGGTCACATTAACAGAGCTGTTTGTAATGTCTTTTAGCTGTGCAGAGAAAAACAAGAGGGGAAAAGCAGGTTCATTCTGAAAGCTCTGTAGCAAAACAGCAAATGAGGCGATTAGTAGAAGCTGCTGTAGTGAGACTTCTCAACAAACAGAACCTTTGAATAATTCAACATGTGCAAGTGAGCATAAAAACAACTAAAGCTTTAGACTCTAAACTGGATTTATTTTTAAGTCCACACTCTAAGCTGGACTTATTTTTCTTCTTCAACACAACCCTTGTCTGGTTCTACTAGATCAAAAGATACTTACCTGTCCAGCAGTGTCATAAAGGCCAAGAAGGTATTGCTTGCCCCCAACTGTCACACTGACTGCAAAAAGAAAGAGAGGATAAAGAGGGGAAGGGAGATGGGCATACTTGGTATCTTCTCTTTAAAAGAGGACAAGCAAAGGATCAATTTCAATCACTCACCACAATTTGGTGGAAAAAGGGGGGCGGAGAGGAGGGAAAGGGGGAATCAGGCACTGAAAATACAAAAATACACACACACTGCTAGTTCTTTGATAGCATGAAAGACTACATTAACACTTTTTCAACGTCACAGCATCATCAGTAAAGATGTCCAGAGTGCACTTTTCTCAGCCCCCATTAACAGGCATGTGCTCAAACAAGCTCGAACTACTGCAACTAATCAAAGTGCTTCTAAAGAAATATTTCTCCTAAAGGTTTTTGTCATTATATGCCGGGTCCCACTTAGTATGACTCAAGAACTTTTCTGCTAATAAAATAACATTTACCACTTTGCTTTCTCTTCCAGGGGCTTTGTCATTGGGGAGGGGGCAGGCGGGATACTTCTGGTTCATAACCAACCAGAGTACAGTCGAAACATCCCATCACTTTTCCCTTTCCCACCTGCCATAACTAACACCATAATGCAGAGAAAGGAAGCCCTCCAAGGGGGGGGGGGTGGAGGACGCTGTAAATAAGCCATTTTGAGGAGCTGCCACAAACTGTCCCAGGAGCAAAAGACAATTCAAGCCATTATAAATTCCAGCTTGATGTTCCCTAACTCGCTGCACCCCAGCTATTCTCAAAACACTTTTGGCAGTGGTAGACATCTGGAAGACTCCCCAGTCGGGGAAGTCTGACTCGGGTTTTCGTTGAAGGGCGGCAGATGGGAAGAAATGAGAAGAGAAAGGGGGAGAGAGGAAGACGCGGAGGGGGAGAGCAAAGTTTTTGCTGAAGTTCCTGCTTTGCTGCTTTTCCTGCTAAGGGGCGGGAGAGAGCGACCGAGACGGTGGGGGAGAGGCAATGGGCGGCCGTGGAGGGGGGGTCGGGAAAAGGTGGCAGGGAGACACTTACTCAGCACTTGCAAACAAGACACAATCCGTCCCCTTTTACCTGCGTAATGGTCAAAGACTGTGGGCACGTACTCCTCCGGGAAGGCGTCGTTGGCATAGCTCATGAGCAGGCAAGTTTTGCCCACCGCTCCGTCGCCGATCACCACGCACTTCAGCATGACTGTCGCCGCCGCCCCCGTCCCGTTGGCCATGATGAGGTTTCCGAGCCGATCGTCATTTTAGAGAGAGGGAGAGCCAAGCAGGGAAAAGGCGGCGGCAGGGGGCTGGGGAAGAGAAAAGAAGAGGACCGGAGGGGGGGGGGCGTTCACGCGCCGAGCCGGGAAAGGCGCCGCTCCTTCGGTGGCATTTCCAGCTCAGCCACTCCGGAGTTGGGCAGCCTTAGACTGCGCCTGGCAAGCAGGGCTTGGCTGGCTCGCCCGTTTCAGCAGGCGCCACAAATCACCGAAGGTGGCATTTCTTCTGTCCCTCGCCGTGGTCGAAGTCCTCCTCCTCCTCCACCAGTGCCAAATTTGGCTGACAGGGATTTTCCTCCCCTGCTCTTGCCTCAGTTAGGCGCGATGACACAGGCTTTCATAAGACCAGCAGCAGCAGCAGCAGGCTTGGAAGAGGAACTTAGAGCAGCAAAACCCGCACCGAGACGGGCACCACTTTCGTCCAGCTCCTCCTCCTCTTCCCCCTCCTCTTAGAATCCAAACTGCTTCGCATGTGCCGGGTAAGCCCTCCTCCTCCCGCCCGCCCTCCGTCGCTTTTCCGAAGGGAGGTGGAAAGAGAGGAAGGCCCAGACTCCCTTTTCAGAGCGAGGGTGGGAGTGGGATCCCGCTTTACTTTCCTTCTGCTCCCTTCCCCCTCCCCTCCCCTGGCTTCAGGCACCACTTTTCCAACGCGCGCAGAGGGCAAGGAAATAGCGAGGCAGCCCCCGCCGCCTCCGCCTCGCTCGGGAGGAGAAAGGAGGAGCGAAGCCAAATACTGTACTGTAGCTACAGGAGAGTTGAGGGCTCCTCTCCAAAGAGCCCGCAGCGCCGAGAAACGTCGACGGCTCTCGCAAAGTGCCTGCCTGTTTTGAGCGATGATGTCAATAATCAAGACATACTAACAATTGAATGTGATTCAGGGTTCCCTCCCCCCCCCCAATTCCCACCGCAGAGTATTATTTTTTTGCACTTTTCTATTGGTGAAATGTTTTAGAAATCGTTCTTGATTGCGAGGGACGAACTGCTCCTAAAATTCTTTCCTCCTATTGGTTAAGTGCGGGAGGGGAGGGGGTGTCATGTATATTTATATGAATTTGGAAACCCTTTTTAAAAATTGAACGCTGGGTTATAAACTGTACCATCGGGAAAATATCTGTCAATGTCAATTTAAAATCCGTTAGCTAGCAACATCAGCAAAATGGAATTGATGTTAGCAAAGTTGTTCTATTTTTGTATACTGTATTAACTTTTCATATTTTATGCCAACTCAAACATATTTATTTTCATAACAGCACTGTGTGATAAAATCAGTCTGTGAGGTAGGTCACTCAGAAATCTTTATGGCTAAGAAAAAAAATCTAACCCAGCTTTCTTCCAAAGTGGCACTTTATCTAAGGTAGCAGGCAAGGGTGATAATAGTAACTGAACACATGGATGTATAAGTATAGTATAGTAAACTACAGGTAGTCCTCTACTTACAACAGTTCATTTAGTGACTGTTTATAAAGTTACACAAAAAGTGACTTACAGCCATTTGTCATACTTACGACCTACAGTATTCCCATAGTGATCAAAATTCGGATGCTTGGCAATTGACTCATATTTATGACGTTTGCAGTGTCCCAAGATCATAGTGATCATCTTTGGTGACCTTCTTCCAAACAAAGTCAATGGGGAAGCCAGATTCACTTAAGAACTGTGTTACTAACTTAACAGTGATTCATTTAACAACTCTGACATAAAAGGTCGTAAAATGGACCAAAATTCACTTAACAAATATTTCACTTCACAACAAAATTTTGTAAGTCGAGGACTACCTGTATAGTATAACTAACACAATATATTAATTTTACATTACCCCATCAGACAACTCAAGGCTATTAATGGAAGAATCCTAGATAGCAAACTCCCAGAGAATAATTCAAAACAGTAATTGAAACAGACTAAAATAAATGCAGGAGGTCACCATTCATATGTACTAGAGATGAAAAGTTGCCAAAAGATTGCTTAAAAAGAAAAGATTTTTTAAAAGTTTTCTGAAAGCCAGAAGTAAGAAGGCTGTATCTGGAATCAGTGTAAGGGTCACTATTGAAAAACTGCCTTCCTCACATCTTGCCTCGTGTGGGATTGAGATCCTAAGCAGGTCAGTGGTGGGTTCCTACCAGTGCGGTCCACTCTATAGCACCGGTAGCGGCCCGCTGGTGACGTCACAGTACCGGTGCAGTCGGTTGCCAGTGCCTGGGTGCCGCCATTTTAAAAAAAAAATTTTTAAATTTAAAAAAAAAAATTCTTCTGCACATGCCCAGAAGCCAAGCTTCCGGCACTGCGCATGCGCTGCCTTCCTACCCCACAGTGAGTCCAAGCAGGGGAAGATGGCTGAGGGAGTGTGTGAGACGCTGAAAGAACGGGTGGCAGGAGCTATCTCCATTCCCATCCCTTCAGCAGTCCGAGAAGCCACGAATGTGCGGTGATGATCCTAGGCATTTTCGCACATTTGAGGCTTCTTGAGCTGCTGAGGGGAGGGGGAATGGGCGGCAGGAGCCTAGGATCATCGAATGGGGAGAAGCATTCAGGCCGGATGGAGCCTCCTAGAAGAACCGCTGCTGCGGTCTTGCTGCTCCCGCTGCGGGGGGCTGCATTGTGGGTGGGCAATGCCCTCCCACTTCTCCGGCTGCTGCCAAGCTCCTAAGGCCCATGCCCACCTGGTCACATGGCTGGCAAGCCACACCCACAAAATAAGCCACGCCCACAGAGTGGTAGTAAAAAAATTAGGAACCCGCCCCTGAAGCAGGTCCTCTCTAGATAGCCTGACAGAATGGCAGAACCCTTACAGTACACACAAGACAATGGTAACACAAAGTAACATATCTGGGAGCCCTTGGGTTGGGAAAGACTATTTTAATCAAAATCTCTAAGGTCCAGTTTCATCATTCAGCCCACCATTTTAATTTTTTTTAAAGATAGACCCAATCTTTATATCAAGGATCTCCCAACTCCAGACTATAAAGTGATTGACCCAGCATCAACTTGTCTTCTTCATCGCTAAGGAGATGGGTCTTTAGTCTTTTCCAATCATGATAACTTCCAAATAAGTTGACTTAACCTCCAAGAATTTCCCCAGACAGCATGGCTATTGCAAAAGGTTCTGGGATTTAAAAGTCCATGCATCTGGACCTTGCTAAGATTAGGAAAAACATTTCAAGACCATATTTAATCCCATTCACATCTACTTTAATTAACAACATTCACCTGTAGCACATTCCAAAACAAAAAGAAAATGATTGTAAACATGTTCTCCCAATGTAACTCATAGATTGGTTCACCAGGCCCAAATTTTTGGTTAGTATCATGGTAAAATTTTGGTTAGTATCATGGTAAATTAAGAATGCTGTCTCTAAGTGCACATATAGAAGTAGGAGAGGCCTCTGGCCATTTTTTCTGACTGTTGATGGCATGAGACAGTGCAGTGACTAAATTTAACATACTGCAATAATATTTCTAACATCCTCTTATGGCCCAGTCCACAAATCCCTCACCTCAACTGCTTGACTTGAAGAAAATTGAAAATAGTGGCATTCATTAAAACATGGGTTCAAGGATGGCATCAGGAATCATGACTGTGAGCATGTGCTCTTCACTGTTTTATCAAAAAGAAAGACATTTGGGCTAATTACCGTTGCAGCAAAGCTGCTCTTAGAAATGCTAAGAACTCATGGAAGCAAACACACTCCTAAAAAGAATAATAATAAACAACTTCCCTTGCTTTAGGTTCCTGAAAAAGAACTACAAAAAAAAATGGCTTCACTTTTAACTAACTTATCTCAATACTTTCTTTGCTACATTCAGGCTTTCTAAAATTATCTCTTTCCTGCCCCTTCACTAACCCAACAGTGTCATTCCCCATCCCAAAGGCATAGAAAAGAGTTTTTAAGCCATTAAGGAACATTAATATTCTTTGTTTAATCCCTGACCATCCATTAGTTGCCTAGCGATAGGCTGTTTCACAGTAATCAAGATGACCAAACTCATAACAGTGTTATGAGCAAGCTCATGGGGTAAAATGGATATAGTTTGCATGATGGAGAACTGAAGTTTGTTGACTAAACTATTATATAGTTTAAATGTTGCAATGTTTAAATTTACAGTAACATTTAAATAATAATGAAGCAGAAATAGAGAACAGAACAACATACCACTAAAAAATTAACAGGTGAAAAAGAATTAGTAGTTTTAAAAGCTAAGGAAAATAAGAGAAGTAACTGGCATTGAATTTGAGTTACTTGAGTTACAACTGGTCATTTAGTGACTGTTCGAAATTATAACAGACCCCCCTCTGAAAGCTATTTATGACTTGATTTTGAAGTTACAATGGCCATCCCTACCCTTGCGGTCATGTGATTGAATTTTGACAACCAATTCACATTTATGGCTGCCTGCAGTGTCCCACAATCACATGACTGCAATTTTTAATGGTTTTTTTAATGGTTTCTGGCATTTACTTAGAGTTTCATTGGGTAAAATGAATTAGCTTAACAACCACTGCAAAAAAATGTCATAAAATCAGCTCCAGTCACATAATGACTGGCTTAATAACTGCAATGACAACTGTAATTCCATACTCATTTCCAGTCATAAGTCAAGAACTACCTGTAAAACAGAACATTTTGCATGGATACCAAGCTGTAAATTGCTTGCTAAATGCAATAAAAGCACCATATGATGGAAGTGAAGCATGCATGAAAATAAATGGAATGCTTAACAAATAAGAGAAAGTTTTAGTTGGACAGAATCAACGAGAACCTCAAAAAGAAAGAGGGGAGAATTTTAATATCCAAAGGCAATGTACAAATCAATGTATGGATGCAGTGGAAGAAAGGATAGTTTACAAGGATAGAAAGGTATGGTGAGATATAGAGAATGCTGTTGGGGTAAACAGTGTTGATGATGTTTCCTTTTCTTTTATTGTGTCATGCCTTTAATTCCTTTGATTACTGTTTTTTTTCCTTTTTTGCATAATGTTCCTTACCTTGACAAGTAAACAGTATGATGATATGCATGTATGTATGTATAATTATATATATGGTGGGATTCAAATAATTTAACAACCGGTTCTCTGCCCTAATGGCTGGGTGGGTGTGGCCATGGTGGGCATGGCCATGGGTGTGTGACAGGCAGCACTCCTGCACCCCCTGGGAGCGAAAACGGGCTGTGGGGGGGACGTGCTGCTCCCCCCAGTGCCCCATTTTGGGCCTAGTAGGCCTCCCTGCAGCCTCCTGGAAGAGAAAACGCGCCACCAGGGGGGTGCCACACCCTCCCCACACCCCATTTTGGGCCTAGGAGGCCTCCCTGAAGCCTCCTGGGAGCGAAAATGAGCCGTGGGGGGCACACTGCTTCCCCTGTGTCCCGTTTTGGGCCTAAGAGGCCTCCCTGCACTTACCCGGGAGCCAAAATGGGGTATGTAGGGAAGGGGCGGGGCGGGGCCAGACAGCAATTTAACTACCGGTTCGCCTGAACCAACTGAATCTCACCACTGATGTGCACCAAGCAAGCCTCCTGGGTAGGTAATTCAACTTTGCAGATCAGAGATGCTTTTGAGCAGAAATATTACTAGTGTGTGACAGTTTTATCAGAATGAAGAAAACTAATGTTATTATGCAAACTCCATTTCTTCCATACACAAGTAAAACATTGCAACACACATACAAAAGGTTGGGGGCTTGTATCATGAAAGTCATTTTGCTATTTGCCTTTTATCCTTTGCATGGATAGTGATGCTATTGAGAGGGCTGAGATTTGTTAAACAAATATCTGAATCTCATGCTGTGAAGTTTTGGAAAGTAAGCTAACAACCATTTGAACTGAGCTGAATGAAAGTGAGATTTGATAACAGCAAAGCTTTTGGACAGCCTTCAAATTAAAATCTGGGCTTTCAAATAATAAAAACTCAGAACAGTTGCATACAAAATATAATCACTCTAGTCTAATTCAACACATGTTTTGATATGATTTGCACAAAAGGGTCACCTTACCATATGCTCTCTGCATGACCCACTTCCAAACCAAGGGAGATAAATCATGGTGCATTGATTCTCATCTCAAAGGATATATAAATCTGATGGAAGCTTAAAGTTGTCTATAAACCTGCACTGATTAATGAGTTAATTATCACACTCATGTCTGTTGTGCAAGAGAATAAGAAAATTAACAAAACATTTATCATGTGACAAAATATATTGTTTCAATGGAATAAATCATGTCATAAAAAATATGCGTGATTCTCAGGGATAGAAACAAGGCCTGAAGGCATATGATGCAGCCATCTTGCTGCAGCTAAGTAGTTCTGAGGTAATACTTAGAGATTCTATGTGGGAACCTACTATAACATCTTGTTTTTTCTTTGGCAAGACAAAGGAATATAAACACATCAAATAAGGCTGACATTTACCCATGGCAGATAGTGGTTGGTGATAGTATCAGGCGTCTGGCAAGTTCTAAAACATTGTAAGGACCATGACAGAAGATCTCCTTAGCAAGTAGGAAATCTCAGGGCAGTCTCCAGCATCTCTGCTTAAAAAGAACAGAGTCAAAAAGAAACCATTCTATGCTTGAAAACCTGGAAGCTGCTATTTACCAGAGCAGAGAGCTTGCCTAAAAGAATAAATAACCTGATTGGATCCAAAGCAATTTTCTAAAACACATCCAGACAAAGTGAGGATATTGTCGTTTCCCAGTCTTGTTTAATTACAATTTGCAGAAGCTCCTGCCAGCATGGCCAGTAGCAAATGTTGTATTTCAACATGGGGTCCTTGCTGTTCTCTGAGCTTTCATTACCCAAATTAGGTAACACCATCAGTGCTAGTGATGATAACTAGCACTAATGATGTTACCTAGTTTTGATAATGAAACATCTGCAAAAAAACAAGCAAACTCGGAAAGCACCAAGGACCCCTTATTCCAACCCTGAGCTACAAATATTCTATTTTAATGGTTGTATTTCAACATTTGGAAGGTCTTCTAAAGAACATGATTAGTATGATTATATATCATGTACTTCAGGAGTGGGATTTGGCATTATGTGAAACAGGTCAGAGCTTACACAGACAAATGTAAGATAGTCACAACTTTCTAACACTACCAAAAACAAGGGTGATCTACAGATAGTCCTTGACTAACAGTTCATTTAGTGACCATTCAACATTACAGCAGAACTGATAAACGTGACAGTCTTTACACTTAACAATTGTTGCAGCATCCCCATGGTCACATGATCAAAATTCACATGCTTGGCAACTGACTCATATTTATGATGGCTGCAATGCCCTAGGATCATGTGATCACCTTTCGCAATCTTCTAACAAGCGAAGTGTTAAGGTGAGAATAAATCTCATAGAGGCGAAGTGGATCTTTTCTTGGAATTCAGAGATTTAGAAATAAAGCCAAGATTAAAAGTCTAATAGAAAATATTTATTTCGGTACAAAAACAATAAATCATATAGTTACATCTTGCTAATAAATCGTGACCGCTCCGGTCAGAATCAAAGCAGAAGAGAATAATAATGGAGAATCAGGAATGCACACATGCGCAGAAGATCACATCACGTGTCCTGCTTGTATTGGAATGTACCATAATATTAGGATAGGGATGCATCACCCTGCATAGACATACAACTGGCAATATTC
This sequence comes from Diadophis punctatus similis, assembly GCA_023053685.1. NCBI lineage: Eukaryota > Metazoa > Chordata > Lepidosauria > Squamata > Dipsadidae > Diadophis > Diadophis punctatus. Next base: position 42,810,093 of record JALIGW010000001.1, read on the forward strand.
ACTACGTGACACAAAGTCAATGGGGAAGCCAGGTTCACTTAACAACCGTGTTATTTACTTAACACCTGCACTGATTCACTTAACAACTGTGGCAAGTAAGCTTGTAAAATGGGGCGAAACTCACTTAACAAATGTCTCACTTAGCAACAGAAATTTTGGTCATATGCTGAGGAATACCTGGATAGCGCTTACCAACCAATTCAACCCTTACACACACACATATCAGAGAAAAGTTTTGAAGGGGCCTTGGTGCAAGAAAATAAATTCAGAGGGCACCAAGGACCCCTGAGCTACAAATATTGTCCTTTATTGGAGAATAGTTTTACAATCTGGATTGCTAAAAGACTTCCAGTAATGGTGCACCCAATTAAAGCTCTGCATAAATGTCTTCCAGTGCAATTAGCAAAGTGGTGTGTGCTACTCCCTTGACTGATTATTTTGTTTTTCTGCCTTTTATAGTGAAAAGAACTTGCAGTGTAAGGAAGAAAAGTTCCAAAAGCTAGTCAAACTCACAATTAGCAGAGAGATTGATAAAGGTTTTCAACCTGCCAACTTTTAGTCCCTGTGCAGAAAATATCACAGTTTGGCATAAATTTGCTGTTTTACACACATCTCTCTCTCTCACACACACACACACACCAGGGGTGAAATCCAGCAGGTTCTGACAGGTTCTGGAGAACCGGTAGCGGACATTTCGAGTAGTTCGGAGAACCGGTAGCAGAAATTTTGAGTAGTTCGGAGAACCAGCAAATACCACCTCTGGCTGGCCCCAGAGTGGGGTGGGAATGGAGATTTTGCAATATCCTTCCCCTGGAGTGGGGTGGGAATGGGGATTTTGCAGTATCTTTCCCCTGCCATGCCCACCAAGCCACGCCAACCAAGCCATGCCACGCCCACCAAACCATGCCCACAGAACCGGTAGTAAAAAAAAATGGATTTCACCACTGACACACACCCCTATCGGATTTGATCTGTTCACACTGCACATTTTGCCTGAAGTATACTTAATTAGCAATTTATGTTTGAAACAGCAGGTTTTGTATTTGACTAATGCTAGTGGATTCATTCTTCTTTTTGAAATAATTTCTGATATTATTGTATTCAGGAATAGGGTTACCTATTTCAAACATTACCAAACATTACCAGTATTGTCTTTTTTCCTGAAAGTACCAAAGATGGATAAGCTAAATTACTTGCTAAGCCATTCATGCATTCCAAAGGACCTATTCTCAGGTAGGCATTAATTATGATCAGTTAGGCTGATAAATAACTTCCTTTTAAAGAAAAAATTAAGAATAATTCACAAAAGAACTGTTGTTTTGAAGCACATAGACTTAAACTCATATATAGAGATGGAGTAAGATGAGGCCACATCATTAAAAAGCAAGCGTAAGTCCAATGATCTTACCATTAGCATTCTTCATCAAATGCTTTTTTACTCTAAAGAAAAATACTGAAAGGAAAATTTAATCACAATATCAATGTGATATATTCAGATTCAGGTAACAGATTAAAGATACAACAGGTATTGCTCCATGATGGAAGGAACCTACCGTGTTTAATGTATTTGCAAATAGCTGAAAAGATAAAAAGCAATCTTAAAAAGGTCTATGATATAAAGTCACTTATTAGGTCATGTGTCTACACTGTTAGTGAAATATGATATGGAGACAAACCATGAAAAATGGATGCAAAATTTTAAATATCACAGTGGATCAATGTGAAACAGGGAAAATCAGTAAAATTTATTCTACATTTTAAAGGAATTAAAGGAAATTGGTATAAAAAGTTTTATAGATGATGTAACTGTCAATTATTGCTAAAACGAATCAATCATATAACACCAAGTTTTGTCATTATGCAATATCTTTCTTCTTGCATGTCACGTAGTGAATATTGTCAGTTGTATGTCTATGCAGGGTGATGCACCCCTATCCTAATATTATGGTACATTCCAATATAAGCAGAACACGTGATATGATGAGTCGCATGTGTGCATTCCTAAACCACCATTAATTCTCTTCTGACTTAGCTGTTGACCTGAACGGTCGTGTTACTCAGCAAAATGTAGTTTATTCAGGATTTATTGTTTTTGTACTGAAATAAATATTTTCTATTAGACTTTTAATCTCGGTTTTATTTCTAACTGTCTGAATTCCAAGAAAAGATCCTACATCGCCTCTATGAGATATCATTCTCATTTCAACATTGCAAATGTATTTTTGACAATCATATAAGCCAGGGGTGTCAAACTCAAGGCCGGTGGGCAGAATGCGGCCCGTGGGGGTGCTTAGATCTGGCCCGTGGGGCCACCCTGGAAGCAGCGAGGGACCGGCCCACAGTGCCTCTGCGGGTGAAAACTGAGCTCGGGAGGGCCGCACACCGCTGGAAACTGAACTCAGGAGCCCATTTTCACAGGCACAATGCTCGGGCCGCCACAGGCACCCCGACACGAGTGATGTCGAGCTGGCCATGCCCACCCTGGCTACACCCATCCCGGCCCCCTGTGGTCAAACACAATCCTGATGCAGCCCTCAATTAAATCGAGTTTGGTACCCCTGATATAAACTTTATTATAACTAAAGACTAGCAGATCTCTAATTTTGATCTTTTACTTTTATCCGATGCTTAGTATGTGATAATACAACTAATTAATTAAATAAATAAATAGTGAAGGCGGGGGAATATGGGGATCAGGTGAAAAGTGAATCTTCCAGTCCAAGCCATGCACCAGGAAAATAAACAGTGGAAACATGTGAAGTACGTATGTTCTTGCTGAACTGAAGAACTATTTTGGGAAGCTGCAGAGGGATCTGGAATCTGAACATGATTTCCTGCAGGTTCTTGTCCTAGAGACACATTTTGAATTATTATTATTATTATTATTATAACATTTATTTCATGTTTAAAAACAGAAAATGCTAATTTAATGAGAATTGGTAGAGGTAATGAACATCAGATATTCAATCTTGTATTTTGAGAGGTTGACAGCAACAATTACACTGACTAAGTGCAACTATATAAGTATGAGGGTGAAGGGCTGCTAGCGGTCACATCAGAGGCAATCCATTGAACATACTCTTCTCCAGTTGCTAACATCCTACCCCAAGAGAAATTAACTCTCATTTGAAGAGGAAGGATGGAATTAAACATTTGAAACAACAGAATACAGATAATTCATCTGATTAAAGTCTACTCACAGATCACTTTAATAGCCATGATTAGTAAGCATAAAATTGTACCAGTGAATTAATTACTGCATTTACTTATATTCATGAATGCCAAAATGTTCATTATTAGATAAACAGAAACAACAACAGAGAGCCCAGCATTTGCACTCTGGAAGGGTTGGCTCCTGCATGTTGTACTGGCTGAAAAAAGGCAGAAAGAATTATTTGTTGATATACCATATATTGATGGGCTGTAATGCAAATGAATCTGTTAATGTGTATTGAACACTATCAGACAATCTACACCGGGTAGTCCTAAGTTTCTTTAAGCATTATGTATAGCCTCATTGTCAGTGTTAACAACTTCCTGAGGAAGTTTGGCTTTGTGACATTATTTCCCCCACTTCTTTCTGCAGCAGTGGTGAGGATCTAATAAAATGATCTGCTATTAAAGAGAAATGGGATTTCTGAATCTTTAGGAGAGACTCTGACAGTTACAGCTGGCAATATCGTTGAGATCTTTATCTTACTAGAGAATTGTGAGACAAAGTGGATTGTTGGCCTGATCACTAAATGCCCTCTGTAGTCCAAAAGGCTCCATGCTTTTTTGCAGGTTTTCTAGCTATGGTACATATTGTGTGATAGATTGAGAAAAAAGTTGCTTTGGGCAGCTATGAAACATCTCATTTTAATTCCAGATGTGACAGACCGTTCCATGAGCGGTATGGTAGTTTTCCAGAAGTAAATCTATTAGAACAAGAATTGGTTACTGATACATAGTTCAGACATACGCCAACCCCAAAACACATTTTGCATTGAGTTGGGGGCATTTATGAAATGTGGGGATGACTAAATAAATGTTGGAGTATTCTAGGACATAGTCATGCTTAAGTTGTGACAGTGAAAAAAGCAAAATGTGCTAAGTCTTCAAAAAGTCATGGAACTGTTTTAATTTGAGATTTACTTTCATCTGTCCAGATAGTACTCTGGATTCCTTGTAATAATGGATTTCCTAGATGCTTTAAGGATAAAATTCCTCAACATCAAAGTCATCTGAATGCTGAAAACAGTAACGTGTGCAACACACTCTCTTATCCAACTTTGTAAAATTGGTTTCAGCTTGTTCTGCCTCTGGCTCAAGAAGATATTTTTTGTAGTAATGAAAAATGCAGATGGCTACATGCCTTCTTGATTCTTTCCTTTATTAGACCTAATCTATTGGCTGGATGGGTTTGACATTCAGTCTTGGAATGATATCAGCTGTTCTTAAGAGGCAGTTGTACAGCTAATTTAGAAAATATCTTTTCTGGACCAAATAACTTATTATTACTACAATTATAAATATTCTATTGAAGGGTGAAAGAAACCCCCAAAAGATCCAATTGGGCTCTTTAAAACATCTAAGAAATTGACATTATACTGAGTGGTCTGAATTCATTTTGTTTCCCCCAACCCAAGTTATCCATATAATCCCATTTATATTATGGCACAGCTGATAAAATTAGGTTCAATCAATCATTATCATTCCAATAAAAATGCTAAGGTAGATGAATATATCCATTGAACATTTACTGATTCAGACTAAACTAAACTATATATATATTTATAGACTAAACTATATATATTCTGAGGTTTTCGCGGGTGTTTGTATGTAGGTCTTTGGGTATTCGGGTTTTCTCCCGCGTGAAATTGGAAGTGTCTTGGCGACGTTTCGATGAAGTCTCATTCATAATCTTCAGGCTGGTGTCTTCTGCTTCCTGCTCCTAGATGATACAAACATGCCATTAAACACTAGCCAATTTGGTCTAGTGGTTAAGGCACCAGGTTAAAAAGCAGGAGAATGTGAGTTCAAGCCCTGCTTAGCATGAAAGCCAACTGGGTGACTTTGGGCCAGTTATTCTCTCTCAGCCCAATTCACCTTATAGGGTGGTGATTCTGGGGAAAATAGGAGGAGGAAAGTGTGTTGGTTATGTTTGCCATCTTGAGTTATTTATAAAAATAATAAAGGCAGGATACAAATAAATAATACCTATGACATCTTTTTTTTTCTGGGTCCTTATTGCATTACCTTCATCAACCCATGAGTGAGAAAGATGTAAACATCCTTAACTGTACCAGTGCTAAAGCCATGTTTCTTCCATTAAGCCAACAGCATCCAGTGGCAACTGCAAATTGTGTAAAATCTGGTCTATTTTACTGTCAGTGATGGGTAGCAGATGGGATTTATCAGGATTATATTGGCTGTTTCAGGTTGATGTCAGCATGCCCAATGCTCTATTGTTTTTTAATAATACCCCTGCCCTTTTAAATTATTTTAAAAAGTTTTATTTAAGCTATAGCCATATACATGTGATACTCTATTGAACACCTTTGATTCTCATTCTGCTTTAATTGATCCTTCCAAACCACTCTCAAGGGAAGCTCTAGTAAAACATGTTATGTACAGCAGTACAATTTTGTGGTAACGGATATAGGGATTACTGTGGTTAAATTATTGAACCAGAAACCACAACACACTAAACCAAAATCATTATAGCTTAGTAAAATGTGGGGACACATTGAGGATAGCTTTCCAAACATTCAAATGGAATCTGCATTCCCATTACCCAAGACCATTATTCCACAACGTCCTTCAAAGATGAGAGAAACATTGTGGCATTCTTACATGTGACACCACTATGTTAGAAGTGCTACTACATCTCCCTTGTCCTACTCCTTAGCCATATCTTTCCAAAGCTAAACCTAGAGCATTCTTGACTTTACTCACTGATGTTATTTTCCAGACCACTAAAATGTGATGCTCAGATCTGAAGCTATTATTTTCCATTAATGGAGCCAACCTAAAATTTATATTTTGAGGTCATGTGACAATGTTAATTCATATTCAGTTTCTGACTAGCTACAATTCTAATATCTCTTTCAAAAGTATTATTGGCTTGTATCAAAAAGAATCAGAACAGACTTAGCTGAATGCAAATGTTGCAATAAACAATGATATAATTTGTTGGTACTTAGGGTAGTTCTGGTATAGTACAGGAGGAGGAAACTTGTGGCACTCTGAATGACTTCCCATGGACTTGCTTTCCTGCTATTTTTTTACAGGATTATGTAATTTAAAATATGATTCCAACACTCAGCTTCATATAATAAAAATTGAATGGTGTATCAGCCATTAAAGCAAGTGGACTATCTAGCTACTAAGCTTCACTATATATCTCAAATATTTATTTCATTGGATAAAAGCCTGGTCATTTTTCCTTGCTTTTACAGCTTTTCTCCTCCTGCTGTAGTATGCCTGGATATGTGGGATGGCTGGGTTACTTATCCCACCAAATATGATTTGAATATAATTTTGATATCATTAGCAAAGGCCTAATTAGCTCCATTAGCTCATGCAATTTCCATCTTTGCCAGAAAGTTTGATTTCTCACCCCTTTTCTTCTAATCTTCTCAAGCCGTTTCATTCATTTTCCTACACATGAGAATATACAGGTAGTCCTTGACTTACGACCACAGTTACGCCCAAAAAATTTGTTGCTAAACAAGACAGTTGTTAAGTTTTGCCCCATTTTACAACCTTTCTTGCCACAGTTGTTAAATGAATCACTGCCGTTGTTAAGTTAGTAACATGGCTGTAAAGTGAATCTGGCTTCCCCATTGACTTTGCTTGTCAGGTGGTTACAAAAGGTGATCACATGACCTCGGGACACAGCAACTGTCAAAAATTTGAGCCAGTTGTCAAGAGTCCAAATTTTGATCACATGTCCATGGGGATGCTGCAACTGTCATACTGTCATAAGTGTGAAAAACAGTCACAAGTCACTTTTTTCAGTGTCATTGTAACTTCGGTTACTAACTGAATCATTGTACGTTGAGGACTACATGCCCCTTCTGAGTACCCAGTTATATCTGGCATCCATTTTTGGTATTCTTAGGTAGCAACTAGGTTCCATGGACCTTCCTGGAAATTTCTTAGGTTTTTTTTATAGCCCAACATTCCAAAGAGTGCCAGGCAACTGAACGGCCATTTTGTCCCTAGTGCTTCAGCCTAGCTGTACCCAACCAGGCTGTGCTGCTTGGAGATCTTCTACTGTGGGTAGGTAAACTGACCAGTATTGACTGAAACAGGATGCCCAGGAGAACAGATCATGGATGGAAACTAATCAAGGAAAGAAGCAACCTAGAACTAAGGAGAAGTGTCTTGATAGTTAGAACAATTAATCAGTGGAACGACTTGCCTCCAGAACTTGTGGATGCTCCAACCCCGGAGATTTTTAAGAAGAGATTGGACAACCATTTGTCTGAAATGGTATAGGGTTTCCTGCTTGTGCAGGGGGTTGGACTAGAAGACCTCCAAGGTCCCTTCCAACTCTGTCATTCTCTTAAACAAATGGGAAAGCAACCAGGTGCACCTAACAGATTTTGGGTTGGTTTGTCACATGGCTACTGCTTTGTAGATCTGAATCTTGATATGAATGAAAAAATAATACTGTGCTTGGATTCTTGCAGTTCACTAAGCCAAAACCTGACAAACCACTTTATGGACCCATTTATAAGATGCCTGATGTGCTGTGCATAAAAACATATGCTCCACAACTTCAAATGTGTTGTGCCAAGTTAGTGCCAATCTTATTGTGAAGTTTACTTATTTAAAAAACAATCTTGCAGCTGAAGTGCGCTTCTTTATTGCCTAGAAATAATTCTCAGAAATGTAAAAGCCATTCATCCAGATCTTGGTTGTAACAAAAATGTACAGAAGCCCAAATGCTAAAACCTCCTGGGACCAAGATGATTTTTATAGTAGTTTCAATATGTAAGCTTTGTAGAAGTTCTGCAGGAAAAGTTAATAATCAAGCTATGTGAACAGCAACAGATCAACATGGATCAAGCTTTGCATATTTTTAGGGGTGAAATCCAGCAGGTTCTGACAAGTTATGGAGAACCGGTAGTGGAAGTTTTGAGTAGTTCGGAGAACCAGTTGCGGAAATTTTGAGTTCGGAGAACCGGCAAATACCACCTCTGACTGGCCCCAGAGTGGGGAGGGAATGGGGATTTTGCAGTATCCTTCACCTGGAGTGGGGTGGTAATGGAGATTTTGCAGTATCCTTTCCCTGCCACACCCACCAAGCCACACCATGCCCACCAAGCCACATCCACAGACCCGGTAGTAAAAAAAATTCGGATTTCATCACTGCATATTTTACAATCAAGCTATTTATGTGGTCTGGTTCAGTGGTGGGTTCCTACCAGTGCGGTCCACTCTATAGCACCGGTAGCGGCCCGCTGGTGACATCACAGTACCGGTGCGGTTGGTTGCCAGTGCCTGGGCGCCACCATTTTTTTAAAAAAATTAATTTTTTAAAAAAATTTCTTCTGCGCATGCCCAGAAGCTGAGCTTCCGGCACTGCGCATGCGCTGCCTTCCTACCCCACAGTGAGTCCAAGCAGGGGAGGATGGCTGAGGGAGCGTGTGAGACGCTGAAAGAATGGGCAGCAGGAGCTATCTCCATTCCCCTCCCTTCAGCAGTCCGAGAAGCCACGAATGTGCGGTGATGATCCTAGGCATTTTTGCACGTTCGAGGCTTCTCGAGCTGCTGAGGGGAGAGGGAATGGGCGGCAGGACCTATCTCAGTTCCCCTCCCTCCCTTCAGCAGTCCGAGAAGCCATGCTTAACTGGTCACATGGCTGGCAAGTCACACCCACAAAATAAGCCACACCCACAGAGTGGTAGTAAAAAAATTAGGAACCCGCCCCTGGTCTGGTTGGTTTGGTTTGGTTTGGTTTAGTAGGTGCAAACCCAGGCAACTGTCAGTGTTCAGGTAGGGAAAAGAGGGGAGGGAATCCTTTTCAATATCTACCTTACCTGTCCAGTTAGGCTTGTTTTCCAGATGGGCAACCAAGAACAAGGAGACCTGATTTGCTGGCTAATTGCAAAGCAAGTTTGATAAATCCCAATGAAACTGGGTTTGCATACCACTCTAATCAACAGTGTGGTTCGGGTATATGAATGTAGTTATTAAGAATTGTAAATCTGCAAACTGGGCATATTGAAACTCTTTGTTTTGCCAAAAGCAGGTGTGGTAATGTAGTAATATAACTGGAGAGACAATAATGATATTTCCAGCCACTAGGGAGGGTGGGAGGGAGGGAGGGAGGGAGGGAGGAAGGAGCAGAATAAGGAGATTTACCGATAGAGAAAACACATTTTGATTTGAAAAGCTTAATACATATATTTTTGCCTTTTACTAAATACTATAACAATTATTTCAGAAAGTTATACTATTTCTGAAGAATTTAGGCAACATGATCTAGTGTTATTCTGAAGACTGTAGAAGAGAGGCCGGAGTAGGTTGTATGTTGCTTGCAAGATGCCCAAGCTCAGTGTTTCGCTGGCTGGGGAATTCTGGGAGTTGAAGTCCAGACATCTTCAAGTTGCCAAGGTTGGGAAACACTGCCCAAGCTGGTTTATGAAATACGTGTAGTGTACCCAATAAATTTGTTAAAGCATAGATGGCTGACACAGTATGTGAATCTGATCTAATGCTATATAATTTTTTGATCCTTTCTTCTGTAAAAATTTAGATTCCATAAGGATGACTATGTTAGTCTGCCCACCAAAACAGGAGTAGGGAGGGGGATGTTTTTGTGCATTTTAAAGATTTATTCTGACTTAATGTATACTCTTGTCAATGAAGCTTGAACAACATACTCTTTAATATGCCAAAGAGTACCAATATATACAATACCATTATTTTTATCTAGGACTTCTGATTCCAGATTCTAGGTTTGAATTTCATTAGATGGTCTTGGAATGTTCTGTATTGATCACTTTAATCTACTTATACAGTTAATGTGAAGTTAAAATTAGGAGGGAGAAAATTATGTGCACCGATCTGGACCTAGGGTGTTCTGTGAGGCTATCTTTAAGGGGTTGATCAACTGGATGAATGTGTGGCTTTGGATGTGATGGGTTGTTAGTTTTTGTTTGTTGTTTTAATCTGATGGTTAAAACTTGCAATGCAACCATATAGGGTTGCATTGCAAGTTGGGCAATCATTTGATTGATTGATTGAATGAATGAATGAATGAAGCTAAGCTGCCTGGAGGAACATTTCTGGACCAGAAGATAGAGGATAGAAATTGTCTAGGAATATCTAAGGGACTAGTACAGAATAAACTTCAATGCCTTAAATAATTCCTTTCATAGAAAGAGAAGTTGTATAAAATATATTTTATATATGTTTTTCCACATGGATTTCGCCAGTACTTCGTACTTCAATACCGTGATTATGAGATTCTTGTTTGTTATTATAGATTACAATATTTTAAAAAAAACTTTTAAGCTGTTTTTCATATGTTTTTGTTTGCCAAAATTTTTGATGTAATGAGAAAATAATAATTCCATTATTTGAAGATGAGATTAGAGAAGGCATTTCTTCTTCAATTGTTAGCTTCATGCACTGGAAAATTTGGAAGAAGGAAAATTAAAACACAAAAGTAGGTCCTCCAGAATTTTCTACGTTAAAACACCTTCATTTAATAAATTATATCCAGTGATATTGCAATAAAACCTGAAAGGTTTAAATTCAAAACTAGGACATCAAGACAGCGCTTGGTTTTACATACTGCACAATGCCAAAATGTTGTTTGATTTGATTTTGTGGATTGTGCAAATCCTGACATTGTGGTAGATATCCAGTGGCCTAGCATGACATCTGAGTGTAGTTCTATTTATCCAACAGAATAAAGTATGATGCCAAATTTATTGGGGTAAATGTGGCTAATTAATTGAGAGAAAGCTCCACTGAACATGTTGCTTGGGAATAAATCTCTCTTGAACTCAATAGTGCTTATTTCTAATAGAAGAAATTCAGCTTGTAAAATGCACTGAACTTTGTAAATAATCTTTTGCCAGTTGAATTGTAACCTTTTAACTTTTAATTATAAAACCAGTATTGTAAAATAATATCTCCATTTAAACGGCTATCTTGAAAAATAAATACCATGAAAGAAAGAGAAGGTGCCACATAGCCTTTACTGATAAAACAATCTGCAATCTCTGTCTTCTGGCAAAATTGACAGCACCATTTTTGTTTATATTTGTTTTTCAAAATTAAGAGTGAGAATGAGAGCATATGGCCTCTGAGAGTTCATGCTAATCTGTCATGTGCATTCACTTGCCAGAGCAAAGAGGTCAGTCAATCAATCATTTTATAGCTTTAGCATTTCAACACTGCTCTTCCTCTGAATTTTTTTCTGGAATTATGACCCCCTGCTCTATTGAGAAAGAGCATAATTTGCATCTCATTCAGTAACAGAGAAAAAAGAACACGGAAAGCTAGGATGAAGGAAGAACCAATTCACCACATAATCGCTCTTCTTCTGTGCTAAAATGAGATATATGTACACAGGGAGATACATCTTTATGACCACTGCAGAAGCAATAAATATGATTCCCTGAATCAAATCCACGGTTCTGAACTGGATAAATCAACAGTGCTTCCTCTAGGATTAAGTTTGTGCTTGTGCCACACACAATACCACAAGAAATGGGGTGTTGATTACTCTTTTCTTATGTCCCAAATGCAGACAATGCTATCCTCAGGTTTCCAATCATCAAACAGCAATGTTTGCACTCTCAGAATTTTCTATTCTGAATTAATTTGCACTTTCTTAGAAAGTGTGAGTGAAAATGTTACAATAGGAGATACTTTTGTATCAGTTCCTGCAATAAGTGTAACTTTGCAACTTGTAGCTGCATTTTTGCCTTTTTAGGAGCCCCATTAAAGAAACAGCCCAGAACGTTTGGCTTTCACATTCATGTCATAAAACTATTTCCAGATTTACTTAAAAGCCACAGAACATCTATCACAATTTAATATTACACAAGTTTATTCAGAAGTAAGTTTCATTCAGTGGAACTGTGTTTTCAAGCAAGTATACACAAGACTACAGGCTCAATATTCAAAGGCTATGAGGATTCACCAGGTGAATTCGTATAAAAGGAAACAATTTCTGAAAAACCCATAATTACTTCCTGGTCTAAGTCACGCTGCTTGAATGGAATCTTATCCAGGCATTGGATCAGATATCCTAGGCATTCTCTAGGACAGGGGTGTCAAACTCAAGGCCCAGGGGCCGGATCCGGCCCATGGGGGGCTTAGATCTGGCCAGCGGGGCCACCCTAGAAACCGCAAAGGACTGGCCTGTGGTGCCTCTGCCAGCAAAAATGGAGCTCAGGAGAGTCCAAGCTCTGTTTTCCGCTGCGATAATAAGCCATCGCAGCTGAAAACGGAGCTTTGGAGTAGCGGTGCACCAGCACCTCTGCCGCGGGGAACAGCAGCAGCAGCTCCAGGTCAGCACACGGCTTCCCCAGCAGGTGCCTGGAAAGCCTCGGCCGCTGCATGCGCAGCGACAGGGACAGGCTGGATGCGCCCGTCTGCTGCTCAAGCCCTGCGCTTGTGGGCTTGGTGTACCTGACTGGCCTTGCCGCCTCCTTGCAGGCAGGAGCGCATTTCCATACGCTGCCAGAGGCAGCCCAGAGGTACTGAGCCAGTCCCGTGGGGTGTTTGAGCACCCGCCTCTCACTTGCTCTCACTCTCCTGGCAGGGATCCGCTCTTTCTGCGGCGGGCACTCTTTTGGCCGGCAGAGAGAGAGCAAGCGAGAGGCAGCTATGCGCACACCCCGCGGGACTGGCTCGGCTCCTCTGGGCTGCCTCTGGCAGCATTTTGAAACGCGCTCCTGCCTGCAAGGAGGCGGCGAGGCAGGGATCAATGCTCACCTCCTCTTCCTTGCAGACAGGAGCATGTTTCAAATTGCCGTAGGCAGAGCCCAGAGGAGCCGAGCTAGTCCCGCGGGGTGTGCGCGCACCCACCTCTCGCTTGCTCTCGCTCTCATGGCCAAAAGAGTGCCTGCCGCAAAAGAGCGGCTCCTGGCATGTCCCCCCCTTTCCCCGGAAAGTACTTGGGGGGCATTTTTTGGGGGGGGCTTATTTCAGCACATGCACTGAAAAGCCTGATTGGCCTTATTATGGGGACATGTATTATTTTTGGGGAAACACGGTATGTATTTGTAGTACATTTATATAACTATCATGTTTTTAACCTACTATATTTTGTATAAATCATATTTCATTATATTTGTTCATACTCAATCCATTGAGTAAAAGCAGCCAAAGATTTATCTTTCCAGTGCTGCAGTATCAGTCTTTTGGCATAGATTAGAGCAGTGATGGCGAACCTTTTCGGCACCAAGTGCCCAAACCTGAATGCGCGTGCATGCACATGCATTCATGCGCGCCAGAGCACCAGAAACCCGAAGACCAGCTGGCCAGTGCACGCATGCCTGTTTTTGGCCATTTTTGGGCTGTTTTCAGGGAGTTTTTCACACAATTTTGTCACACAATTATGTTTAGATAATCTAGTATTTTCTTCCAAAATTTAATAAGTGTAGGACATTGCAAAAACATTTGAGAGCATATACACCAAAGACAAATCCCTTGTGTGTCCAATCACACTTGGCCAATAAAGAATTCTATTCTATTCTATTTGTTTTTTAAAAAGCATTATCCTTATTACATCTCCAGCAAAATGCTGTTTTCAATTTACTTTGTGGGGTTTTTGTGGAGGGAATGCATGTGTTTTCATCTTTGTGGGGCTTTTTTCCTTTTCTATTTGTCTCTCTTTGAAAAGCAATTAAAAACACATTAAAATCATTATCTTGAATGTCTGTGGGTGTTACTTTGATAAAAGTTGCATTTGTCTTGGTCTCAACTCCCAGTAAATTCATGGATATCATATGCCCATGCGTTTTTCTTGACAATGATATGCATGTGGTTTGCCCTTGCTTTCTTGTGGGATGTTTTTTTTCAACTTTTCAGTCTTCATCTGCAATCTTGATAGTCACGCATCTAAGTATTTTCAAGGCTCAATCTCACTTTGGTAGAAGTCTAACAGATCTGGGGAACACAGAGGGGGTAGAAAAAGAGAGGAAACAGTGCTGTTATGGAAGAAAGTCTGGGGTAGAGAAGGGAAAGGGTAAAAATGATATTCAGAATAATTGCTCAATTACAATAGATATTTTTATGTTATTTTATCAGGGCAGTCTATGGATCCATTAAAGGCAGAAACAACAATATATTAAGCACATGCATCCTACATCTAGAATATCAGTAAAACATCAGTTAAGCAAGATTCCCCATCCTTAAAACCAAACTTTTTGACCTGCCCTTGGGTTATATATTCCTTTAAACAAGGGGATTAAAAATAATGCCCTTGTTGTAAGGAATATCCTTCTGGGTTCAGTTCCAAGTGGGGAAAAAGACACTGGATTCATGGAAGTTGCTTGGAAAGAAGGTTTAATATGGTGGACAGGAGCACATGGCATGAGCCCCTGTACAGAAAAGGTACATTACATGCTTCCAGATGTGGGTGAAGAGAAAAAGGGAAGAAGAGATGCTGAGTTCCTTGTTTTATACTCTCTGTTGGGTCCCACCTCTTAGTTTCCTGTTCCTGTGTATATAATGCACTGATTGGTGGTCAGGCTCCCAGAAGGCCATGCAGTGGCAACTCTATAGGCTTTTGTCTGTCCCAGGCTTGGCTGAATGAAAGGGCCTTGGGCAAATCCTAATATGGGTATGACTGAAGGAGATAATTCTTTGTTATGTAGAAGACCTCCAGGCTAGGTGGGAGGAATGTGTGACCTGGGCCCAGTCCTTAATGGCCCATTGGCAAAGGGTGGGGGCAGGGAGCTGCAGGAAGCTGCTTTGTATTTAAAACCTGTTTCTCTTTTCCTCATTCAGGGAAACATATTCTTTCCTTTTTCAATATTTCCTAGGATATTTCATTTTTCTAGGAGGGGGTGGGTACTAATTTCCTACACCCTTATATCAAGCAACCCCTTTTTTCTTCTTTCTGATGTCCATGTGTCCATCCCCCCTGCCCTGATATCCCATTTCCCCCTCTTCACTATCCCAAATGTAGTATTTCTTCTTTGTCAAAAGTGAATTGAAAAGGGGTTTAGAAAATCAGGGCCCAGATCAAGCTTGCCCACCCCTTCTAATATTTGAATGATATTTGCAAGGCCCTTCCAATCATTGAATAAAACAGAGTATTGCAAACTGATGTCAAAGTCCCACTGAAGTTAAGAGTTTCTGCTAGCGATTAGTTATAACCTCTATAATTTTTCTATAATCTCTGAAATCTCTGCAATTCAATCCATTAGTACTAATCCTGCTGCCTACAGCAGCTGAGAACAAGCAGTTTCTATTGTGTGTTAACTCTTCTGGAAGAGCTTGGACATTTCTCTTTATAAACTTTTTTCTTCAGCCTAATTTGCTAGTCTTTCATAGACTTAGTTTACAGGTCTTCTGACCAATCTGGTCACTCTCTCTGGACATGCTTTGGTTATTTCATGTTCTTAAAACAAATGAAACTTCAATCCGTGCTTGCACTAAATATTCCTTTAAACATAGGTGCCTAAAACAAGTGAAACAAGTCAAATCATCTATTATCAGTGTTCTGCAAGAGGCTTGGGAATTAAAATTTCCAGATCACTCTAAGAACTGCTCACTGAGGACCTCTAGTGTCTTAACATGTAAAGGTTTTTATAAAGTTTATAGATGCTGTTAGGATGGCTGTTGGTGTAACAGAGGTATAGATATCTGAAAATGCTTTTTTCTTTAGAGGCACATCTTTAAAATAATCAGTAACTGAGACATTCATGCTCTGCCAGTTGAAACAAAAACACAGCTAACCCAAACTGTGAGAATTCTCAAGGGGAAAACAACTTAAGAAGCTTGGGAAATTTTGAAAAGTGAGATTATAAAAGCCTAGTCTAGCACAATACCAATGAAGAAGAAAAATAACAGCTCTCAAAAGAAACCAGCGTGGCTGCATAAAGAACTCTCTGACAAATTGAAAGACAAAAAGGACAATTTAATTTAATTTAATTTAATTTAATAGATTTGTATGCCGCCCAACTCCCGGGGGACTCTGGGCGGCTCACAGCATGTCAAATCCATTACAATAAAAAACATATAACAATTAAAAAGATATAAAAATTAAAAGAAGATCTCCAACATTCATAACTAAAGGGGGGAGACCCCGAGATAATCTACTCGGTCTCACTTTCACCCCGCCTGCCGGAAGAGCCAAGTTTTTATTGCTTTACGGAAGGCCAGCAGGGTGGGGATGGCCCTGATCTCCGGAGGGAGTTGGTTCCACAGGGAGGGAGTATAAAAAAGTATAAAAAGTGGAAAGAAGGGCAAATAACTAAGGCAGAATATCAGCAAATAGCCCAAGCCTGTAAAGATGAAGTGAGGAAAGCCAAGGCTCACAATGAACAAAGGCTTGTGACAAAAGTTTAAAAAAAACAACAAAAAAAAGTTTCTTCCAACGTGTTAAAAACAAGAAAAAAGTCAAGGAAACAATTAGTCCATTGCTGGGAGAAAGTGGCAAGAAGGTGACAAGCAACAGGGAGAAGGCAGAACTACTTAACTCATTTTTTGCATCTGTCTTTACACAAAGGGAAAAAACAGTCCAACCTATCAAAAACAGCACCACAAAAAACAGATTAGGAACACAAGTTAAAATAGGGAAGAAAATGGTAAGTGAACACCTGTCTACCCTAGATGAGTTCAAATCACCAGGACCGGATGGATTACACCCCAAGGTTCTGAAGGAACTGGCACACGAGATCTCAGAACCACTAAACTATATCTTTCAAAGATCCTGGAGCACCAGGGAACTGCCAGAGAACTGGAAAAGAGCTGATGTAGTTCCCTTCTTCAAAAAAGGAAAAAAATAGATCCAGGAAACTGCAGACCTATCAGCCTGACCTCAATACCAGGGAAGATTCTGGAAAAGATAATCAAGCAACAAATCAGCAAACACCTAGAAGCAAACAAAGTAATAACCAAAAGCCAACATGAGTTTGTCAAAAACAGATCATGCCAGACTAATCTTATTGCATTCTTTGACAAAGTGACAAAATTAGTGGACCAGATATAATTTACTTGGACTTCAGTAAGGCATTTGATAAAGTAGAACATAACCTACTACTAGATAAAGTAGAAAAATGTGGGTTATAACAGCATCACCACCAGATGGTTTTGTAACTGGCTGACCAACCATACTCAATGTGTAGTCCTCAATGGAACTGCATCTACATGGAAGGAAGTATGCAGTGGAGTATGTTTTAGGCCCAGTACTCTTCAACATCTTCACCAATGACTTTCACAAGGGGATAGATGGGAACTCATCAAATTTGCAGATGACACCAAATTGGCAGGAAAAGCCAACACTTCAGAAGACAGGCTTAAGATACAGAAGGATCTTGACAGACTTGAACATTGGGCACTATCAAACAAAATGAAATTCAATGGTGAAAAAACTAAGGTTCTACATTTAGGCAAGAAAAACAAAATACACAGGTACCTCGCTCAATAGTAGTAACTGTGAGAGGGATCTTGGAATTCTAGTGGACAACCATTTAAATATGAGCCAGCAGTGTGCAGCAGCTGCCAAAAAAGCCAACACAGTTCTAGGTTGCATTAACAGAGGGATAGAATCAAGATCACGTGAAGTGTTAATACCACTTTATAATGCCTTCGTAAGGCCACACTTGGAATACTGGATTCAGCTTTAGTCGCCACGATGTAAAAAAGATGTTGAGACTCTTGAAAGAGTGCAGAGAAGAGCAACAAAGATGATTAGGGGACTGGAGGCTAAAACATATGAAGAACGGTTGCAGGAACTGAGTATGTCTAGTTTAATGAAAGGAAGACTAGGGGAGACATGATAGCAGTGTTCCAATATCTCAGGGGCTGCCACAGAGAAGAGGGAGTCAAGCTATTCTCCAAAGCACCTGAGGGTAAGACAAGAAGCAATGGGTGGAAAATAAGGAGAGAAGCAACTTAGAAATAAGGAGAAATTTCCTGACAGTTACAACAATTAATCAGTGGAACAACTTGCCTCCAGAAATTGTGAATGCTCCAACACTAGAAATTTTTAAGAAGACGTTGGATAACCATTTGTCTGAAGCAGTGTAGGGCTTCCTGCCTAAGCAGGGGGTTGGACTAGAAGACCTCAAAGGTCCCTTCCAACTCTGTTATTCTATTTTATTCTATTCTAAAACTAATGTATGTTTAAGTCGATCCAAACTAACATGCCTACTGAAAGCCATATACTTTCATTCAGAAATAAATCCAAATGAGTTAGTTGGTCTTATACCAAGAAAAGTGGCTAAAATTTTGCAAATCTAAATTATTTAAATTTAGGCTTACATTGTGGCTGTTTTTCTTTCACTTTTCAGTCTTTTGTAAGAAAGAAAAAAACTCCAAATAGTAATAATGTCTGCCCTGCCCTTAAAATTCTGGTCTAGATGCAGGGCGTCCGTCTGTCCATCCATCCATCCATCCATCCATCCATCCATCCATCCATCCATCCATCCATCCATCCATCCATCTATCTGAAACATGTTTGACCTAAAGCTGGAATTAGTTATAGTTGTTACACAATAAGCAAAGTTGTTGTGGAAGTGCTGGATGCAGGAGAACCTCAGATAGCAAATCTAATCCTAATGAGAAAGTACAACTCCAGAGCAGCATTTCTTCCAAATCCATCTTCCATTCTGCAATTTTTGGCTTCTACCTCCTGCTTGAAAATACTACCCTTCTTGTTTTTCAGAAGACTATTAGAGTCCTCTTGGCTCTATCTATTTTGTTGAAATATATAGAAAGATAGCTATCTAATTAGCTAGCTAGTTAGACAGACAGACAGATAGACAGACAAACAGACGGATGAAAGTAACTGTCATGTCATGACTAAACAATACCATTGTTTTTCTTTAATTGAACACATACTTTGGTCCCTTCCAACTCTGTTATTGTGTTATTACACTGGGAAATCACATCAGCTTAATTTCTTCTATTAAACTGCAACTCTTGATGCTTGATTGTGCTATACTGTTAAACATAGGCTATTTCCAAGGCAGATACGTTTCTGAATATCTCTCTGAATTTTAAAGAAACTTTCAAGGAGTTAGAAGCTCTGCCAGACTCAAGAGAGCTGACCAACTAGACAGGCAGAATTCTAGGCAGACCTGCCTGCCTGCCTGTCAGTCATCTTCTAACAGCGCTGGAGAGTTTGTAATATAAACATATAAATATTTTAAACCAAAATTAGCAATCTAAAATGTCTACCAATTCTACAGAACCTAGAGCAGTGATGGCGAACCTTTTTTGGTTCGCGTGCCAAAAGGGGGGGGAATGTGGGGGATCACGTGTGTGCGTGCCCACACTCATAATTCCATGCACCCCTGCACATGCACGCATAACCCCCTGCTCCCAGCATGCAATGGCACGCCCATTTTTCGCTCTCCCCAGGCTCCAGAGCCTTTCTAGGAGCTGGGGAGGGCGAAAACGGCCTTCCCCACCCCATCTAGAGGCTGGAAACAGCCTGTTTCCCGACTCCCAGTGGGCACAGAAGGCCCGAAAATCAGCCGGCTGGTGCACACATGCACGCCGGACCTGAGCTCACGTGCCCACCGATATGGCTCCGCGTGCCACTTGTGGCACCCGTGCCATAGGTTCGCCATCACGGACCTAGAGTGTAAAAGACCGACTTTAAGTCTTCTTAAACATAAATAAGGGAGTTCACCTCAAATTCAGATTGGCAATTTGATCCAAGTAAATTTCCAATGTTATCTGAAGCCTTATTTCCAGAGCTGTCTTATATCTCAGAGCCAGTCCGTCTATAAACATATACAGATGTAAGGTTTACATCTTTAAATATCAGTCGTCATTTCTAGGTTTCCATCTGCGGCATCGATCGATATGAGCATTTTTTCCCTCCGAGTGCCTGTCCTCTACGATGGGTGATGTATTTTCGCAGCGCAAGGAAGCTCCCTCCCTCAACACCCTCCGTACCCTTTACGAGCGGTGAAAGAAGAAACACGGGTACTCCTCAATTTACAACTGTTCGTTTAGTTACAACGGCAATGAAAAAAGTGACTTATGACCGTTTTTCAGTTACGACCTTTGCAGCATCCCTGTGATCATGTGATCAAAATCCAGATGCTTGGCAACTGGTTCATATTTATGACGGCTGCAGAGTCCCGAGGTCATGCAAACCCCCTTTTGCAACCTTCTGACAAGCAACGTCAATAGGATAGAATAGAATAGAATTCTTTATTGGCCAAGTGTGATTGGTCACACAAGGAATTTGTCTTTGGTGCATATGCTTTTATGGTACATAAAAGAAAAGATACATTTGTCAAGAATCATGAGGTACAACACTTAAAGATTGTCATAGGATACAAATAAGCAATCAGGAAACAATCAATATTAATATAAATCGTAAGGATAGAAGCAACAAGTTACAGTCATACAGTCATAAGTGGGAGGAGATGGCTGATAGGAAAGATGAGAAAAACTAATAGTAATAGTAATGCTATTACTAATACTATTACTATTACTATTACTAATAGTAATAGTAATGGGGCAGACGGATTCACTTCGCAGCCGGGTTACTGACTTATCAACTGCAGGGATTCACTTAACAACTGGGGCAAGAACAGTCGTAAAATGGGGCAAACCTCACTTAACAAATGTCTCACTTAACAGCAGAAAAGTTGGGCTCAATTCCGGTCGTGAAGCGAGGACTCCTTGCAAAGAAGAAGAAAGAAGCGGCCATCCCGCCGTCCCGCGAGAATTGAGGGCCGTGTGGGCGCTTCCACCGCTTGCGGCCTGTTCGCGAATGTCAAGCCGCCCCTCCCTCGCGCCCTGGACAAAGACTTCCGCATTAAGGAGTCGCCAGAGCCCGGAGCTGAGCCCAGAGGGCGCGCGCAGCCGGCAACTCTTGAGCGCCCGGGAGCCAAGAAAACAATCCCTCCTTCACGGAGAGGATGCTCCGACTCACGTAGCGGCCGCGGAAGTGGGCAGCGCCTCAGGAAGCGGCCGGCCGAAACTGCACGTCCCCGAAAGGGAACCCGTTACACAAGCGCCGCACGTGTGGCGTCTCTCGAAGGGACCCCAGAAGACGTTTGCGCTGATCCGGGAAGCTCGACTTGGAGCGCGGGGAGGGGGGAACGAGTGGGTGGAAGGCCGAGGATGTAGCAGGTTATGTTGCTTTTAAAGCTTTGTTGATGGGCAATGAATCCAGCGGCGTCTTTTGCAACAGGGCAGAAGGTCTCTGCAGCTGGACGGGGTGTGTGTGTGTGTGTGTGTCAGTCAAGCAGCGTTTACCCAAACTAGACAGACTGCTTGGAATCTCGAGGTGGAAAATCCCACCACCCAACCACCACCCCCTTTTTTTTTGCTCCTACAGCACTAAGCACACAATTGTTCTGGTGGTTATAAATGAATCCTGACATCCCAAAACAGCATCTGCGATAATCGCCTCTATTTGCAAGTGATGTTGTGATGTTTACGGACACAGCTCTCCTTTATCCCAAAGGTGCTTTTTCAAGAGGCAACTGGACGTTCTGGCCCCGAAGAAGCTTCTTGGATGAGAAGCGAAACGTCTTCAAAGAAAAACTAGAAAGTCCAGTTGCCTCTTGAAAAAGCACCTTTGGGACAACCATGACCTGGATGACTTAGAATCTCCATAGACAGCTCTCCTTTATATTCCTTTCCGTCATAGTGAGATGCTACCGGTAAGTCTGTGCCTCTTGCACAGGTTAGAAAACGATGTGCGAAAAATATATGAAGTGCATTTTCATCTTTCATGAAAGAGTGTTGGTGTGAAATTATTGCAAAGATAGATTCAAGGAAACTTGCAAGGCAACCTTAACAAAATGTGTGAGTCTTGTCCTGGGTATTATAAAACTAATAAATCTGCCCCATTGCATCCTGATTGAAATTTCACTTTGAGACTAAGAAGCAGGTTGTACTTGCTCCGTGGTGGGACAAATTGTTCACAACAACCCAGTGGAAGGCTAAGATCAAGAAGGAGCTAAGGAGACTCATTCCTTGTCTCTTTATTTTCATTTTTGTGTATGGGAGGTACGGTAGCATTTTTTCCTTAAAGAGATTGTAAGGGCATGTGAACTTTATTAAAAATCATAAATAAATAAATGACCAGAATCAAATGTTGCATAGAGTCTATGCATAGAATTCCACAATGAATAGGGATTTGAATTTTTCTTCCAAATCTATATATATTCTTAGTAATCTTACTAGTTATAATAGTGTACCATCTATTCGTTTGGTGCAGTTTTCCCAATTTTTTCAAAAAAGTGTCTGCAAAGCTGCGGTAATTAAATCCATAACTGCTGCCTGTCTTCTAATAGCAGACAACAAATTCTCATGGTTAGACTGATTAGGGCCCTATCTTTGGACTGCGAAAATCCAGATAAGCACGAGTGGCCAGAAAGAGTTTTCTCAATCTTTTACTGCCCAGATTTTAGTACTGTACAGATTAGTCATTAAATGGCAGTTGTCTAGAAGAAGCCCAGCAATGTAGGCTACAATGGGAAGTTTAAAAAAAACCTTAAAAGATAATAGTAAACTACTAGCATATTGTGCAAGATTGGACATTTTAAAATTGTATTTTCATTAACTGAATTCATTGTGAAAGAATGCCTAGAACAAATAATCTGATTCCATGTTACAGCAGTCACCTTTTTGTGTCCCTTGACTGAAGGCCCACTAATGGGGTTTTCTCCCCAATAAGATGTGGTGTCCATCCTGCATATGTGCTAGAGATGCTTAAGATCACACTATATATTATTTCCTGGTTTTCAAAATGTTCATCTCAAAATAAGTTTGAGGATAGACTTAAAACATGATTCAGTTTCTGGTTCATTCCTTTTTGTTGTTTTATCGGATGTAGCTACAACCCAGTGCATTTGCTTGACTCTTATGTCCATCCAACCAGATTCAAAGGGGAAAACTGAAACAGAATGACTATATTTTTGCACTTATATGTGTTGGTGAAAACAATCTTGCCAGTTTGCCTTTTGGTAAATGGACATTTGGCCATACAGGTAGTCCTCGTTTAGCAACTGCCTCTTTTAATGACTATTTGCAGTTACGGCAGGGATGAAAAAGTAACTGCAATCAATTCTTGAATTGTAAATTCACAGATTTATAAAGCAGAGGAAAGCTGAAGATCATAAGCATAGTCATGATTTCACTTAGCAACTGCTTAACAGCCAAGTTGCCAGTCCCAATTGTGGTTGCTAAATGTGAATTACCTGTAATCTGTCCTCACCATGGATGTATTTTGTAAAGCCCTTTATGTTACCATTACCCAGAAAATGTCAAATATATGCCCCCCTGCCTCAGTTTTCTAACTGTGTACAGGAAAATGAGCTTCATGGCATTCAATGGGACTTGGCTGAATCAATGAATTAAGTTAATATACATTTTTACTCCTTCTTTGCTTCCTATAAAGACTTGGGACTTTTCCCCAGTGCGGATTTGAAGTGCTATCAGTTGAATTGGCAGATAATTATACTGGTATGAAATGTTTTGTCCAATTGTGGATCCTTATCTTGCGTCTATTGTCTGTTTCAAGGCAATGACTTGCATGCAAAATCTAATAAGAGTTTGGTCCCTTGACAGTGCTGCTGAATGATATTGGAATAAGGAAGAAAATATTTCATTAACACTTGATACAGTTACGGAAAACTCCAGCCTGTCTCACTCGTAGACTGGAGATGAGATGATAGTGAAGTCAGCAGGACACCGAAAAAGGATATTGCAATAACATGTTTGTGCTGAAATTATTTGGAACTGAGGAAGTGCCTTCAGACTGTATTCACACAGGATTCCATCCCTGGTTAATAAATTTACTAATTTTCTGAGTTTGAGAATACAATAAACCATAAACTAAGCAGCGCTGTAAATAAAAAAGCAACCAAGGTTTACATTTTATTATTTTTAGCATGTTGTGTGAATGCATCTCCCAGATTTCATACTGACCTGAATAAGTATCGTGTATGAATTAAGCCACAGTGAAATGTCATTAGACTATCTTGAGACAAAGCATGTTTAATATCTGTAGGGCCTCTTCAGACAACCACCTTTTAAAATAGCTTTAAGATTTTAAAAAAATATTTTTTAAGAATTCTACTTAAAACTGTCATATATAAGTGTACCTAAAAAAATTCAAATAATGCCTGTTAGGTGGCTTTGTCTTTTCTACTGTGCCTTGGAAAATTGTTATGAATATCCCTGCCTGCTTTCAAATGCTTTTTTTGCCCTTAGTCCAGAGGTGGGGAACTATGGCCCCTTTATGACTCACAAGCATGGCTGGCTCAGGAATTCTGGGAGTTGAAGTCCACAAATCATAAAAGGGCCACAGTTCCCCACCCCTGACTTAGTCCCTTGTGGAACCTCATCAAGTTCTCATAACCCCCCAGAGTTCTGCAGAGCTCAGTTTGACAGTCTTGCTCATGTGACAGTCCTCTCCTTCATTGCATACAAGTGTTTGATATCATTTCAGAATTTCCGCTCTTCCTGGAACTGGAAATCATATAAGAATTATTTAGAAGTTCTAGACATAAGAATCTCAACCTCTTGGTTATCTGGAGGAGGCCACTATCAAGAAGTCTATATTCCTATGGATATAATGTTTTAAAAATATTATGAGTCCCTGCAGATTTTACTCCACTAGTCGTTGCCGACTATAGGGGGTGATGCTCATTTCTGTTTCAAGGCCATTGAGCCAGCGCTGTCCAAAGACATTTCTGCAGTCATGTGGCCAGCATGACATCATGGAGTGCTGTTACCTTCCCACTGATATGGTACCTATTTATCTACTCACATTTGCATACTTTCAAACTGCTAGATTGGCAAGAGCTGAGGTGAGGATGGGAGCTCATCCCATCACGTGGCACTTGGGTCTTCAACCTGGATTACCGGCTTTCCAGCCAACAACGTCTTAACCATTCAGCCATCACGCTGCCCCAACATGAGAATGGAGGGGCAAAATAAAATCAGGGCAGCCTTAAAATTTTATGAACTTTGCTAGCCCTGTTTAACAGGGAGTAAATCCCAAAATGGGGCAATGAAGATGAGTATAGGGTGGCCTTTGGTCATACCTATGCCACATATAAACTTCTCTGTATATAGTAAGGACATACACATACACATACACATTTGGGCCACATCTATTGTGGGTCAAATGCTTTAAGCACAAAATTCAGTTTTACCCAAGCATGTTCCTTCTATTCTATGAAACCTGAAATCTCTGATCTAGAGACTTACCTTGAAATTCCAGTTTTTATCACCCATATCCCACCAAATAAGAGGTACATGCAATATACAAACACATGTGGGTTTGATTAGAGTTATTTATTATTATTATTAGATTTATTATGACTGCCCGCTTCAAAAGACTTTAAGGCACAAGTTATTTGTGTCTGCCATAGTTAAAGCTTCCCCTGGCCTTTTTCAACTTTTCTCTCTAAATTATTTATCCTTGTTTCACATTTTCCAGCCAGTCCTGCTTGGTTCTCCTCTCAGGGAGTTTGAGAAAAACATGCACTTTATAGGCATAGGAAATACGTCCTCGTGTCTGTCTATGAGTCAGCTCGCACAAAGTTGATGTACGTGCAAGTGAAATAATCACAAGTTGCTTCCCTATTTATTCTGGCTTCCACTTCCTTTCTTCTGTGGTTTTACATGTGCTGAGTTTTAGACTATAAAGTCCTCAGAGCAAGAAACTCTCCTTTTACTCATAATATAAATTCAATTCATACTGATGAAAGAAAGAAAGAAAACAGATTCTTGGATTTAGAACTATTTGTATTGCATTATAAATGCATTACAAATCAGAATGTTATTCCTTTGCAATAAATGAATGAATGAATGAATGTCAAAATGTTTCACCTACCAAACCCAGTAAATTTTATTAAATAATAGCCTTTCTTCTTCTCTCCAAAAATGGCTTTACCTTTTTTCCTGGCATTGTAACATTCTCTAGAACTGTGTTTCTTAATCCCAGCGACTTTTAAGCTCTGTGGACTCCAGCTCCCAGAATTCATTCATGCTGACTGGAGAATTATGGGAGTTAGAGTTCACACAACTTAAAGTGACTGAAGTTGAGAAACACTGCTCCAAAGACAGAACTTTATCTAAGTCTCACCTACCTTGAAGCCTTTCAGAATATTGACCTACAGCGTACTTCAGTCCCAGGCAGCCATAGGCAAACTTATTTGGAAAGTTCCAAATTGAGAAAAGCTGTTTAACCATTGCACTTTCTCCCTTCATCAGAAAAAGAAAATCCCACCCTTCAAAGTGCTTCTGAAAAACAGTCAGAATTGGATAGGGCAGAATTCCTGACTGGCGAATTCTGGGAGTTGAAGTTCATACATCTGAAAGCTGCCAAGGCTGAGAAACATTGGGATAGACAGGTCTACTACAATACAGTTAAACTTGTAGAGTGGGAAACTTAGGTTTTAGTCCAAATGAATGATCTGAGGAAGTCTTTGTCCATGCAACAGGTCCAGGGGCGGGTTCCTAATTTTTTTACTACTGCTCTGTGGGCGTGGCTTATTTTGTGGGTGTGGCTTGCCGGCCATGTGACCGGGTGGGCATGGCTTATCGGACTGCTGAAGGGAGGGGAACTGAGATAGGTCCTGCCGCCCATTCCCCCTCCCCTCAGCAGCTCGAGAAGCCTCGAACGTGCAAAAATGCCTAGGATCATCACCGCGTGTTCGTGGCTTCTCGGACTGCTGAAGGGAGGGGAATGGAGATAGCTCCTGCTGCCTGTTCTTTCAGCGTCTCACACGCTCCCTCAGCCATCCTCCCCTGCTTGGACTCACTGTGGGGTAGGAAGGCAGTGCATGCACAGTGCCGGAAGCTCAGCTTCTGGGCATGCGCAGAAGAAAATGTTTTTAAAATGTAATTTTTTTGAAAAAAAAGGCGGCGCCCAGGCACCGGCAACCGACCACACTGGTACTGTGACATCACCAGCAGGCCGCTACCGGTGCTATAGAGTGGACCGCACCTGTAGGAACCCATCACTGAACAGGTCTCACAGATTGGTGTGTAGATAAAAAATGAAGCCTCATATAGGCTACCATGATCTCCCTCCCCAAAAGTCAATAAAGATATTGAAAAAAAAACAAATGAGTAGCACTCCACGTCATGGTAAGCCTCCGAAATGGAGTTCTGGAAACCTGCTGTATTCAAGAGTCCCACATTCTCTCATCTGGCTCAAGATTTGAGTGATTTGTTCATCCAAACCACAGGTGATAATTTTCATACATATGGGACTGCTGATAGATAGAACAAAATCCTGTCCATTTTGGCCAGGCAATTACATGTTTTAAATATAATAAATAAATAAATAAAATAAGCAACTGGATGCATACTAGCAAATCTGCTACTTTGCTTTCCTCCCCATAAGCTCATTTAGGATTGCATTTTTCCATGTTAAATTTAAAGGGAGATAAATCCGCTCCTAGTTATTTTAAAGCTGACTCAATTAAATCCATGTGTGTTTTCTAATGATAAACAGACCAGCATTCATTTTGTAAAGTTAGATTGCAATCAAAATATACAGCAATTGAGATATTTTTTTAAAAAAATAGCATCCCTATTTAGAGAACTACTACAAAGAGTGAACTTGGTGAACTTCGGGGGAAAAGAAACAGAGATTTGAGGCCATCCCTATTTTCAGTTATTAAAATAATTTATTCAAACCCAATGGTATATCTGTCAATTTTTTTTAAAGTGGTGTGCTTTATTGTGTTGCACAAAGTAGATTTGAATATACATGTACTGTATAGAGCCGACGAAGCTCTTGCAGGAAAGGGCTTACAGTTTCTATACATCAAATATAGGAGATAAGGAGGTTTCATTCAATTAAGTCTATGAAGTGCTCGGATGCAGGGCATGGCTGTTGTCAGGGTCTTATGAAAAGAGAGCCTCACAGGTCAAAGGCTCTAATTCCACAATATCTTAATTGCAAATATTAGGACAGCACCAATGGCAAACATCTCGTGCTTCTTAACGAAAAAGAAGATAAGCTCTTTAGCTATATAGATGAGGTGTATGAAGATGAAACAGTATAAGAATAAGGTAAGCGGGTCATGTGGTAAGAGGAAATGATGGCCACCTCCTGAAACCTGTGGAAAGAAGAAAGACGACATTCCAGTTACATTTCTTATACTATCAGTCACTGACAATGCAAAGAACAAAGGTACATGTTTGGCCTTCTTTGCAAGCAGCTTTATTTCTTCCCACATTATTGCCTCTTCTTTTTACTGCTTCACATTAAGCTGAAGAACAGAATATGGGATTTATTCTGGATGACATTTACATAATTATGATTTATAATTTTAGTTTCTGTGTTTGTTCCATGGAACTGATATCATGGCTCTATCTTATTCAGAAAATACCCATATTTTTTAGAATATAAGACGCTCCGAACTATAAGACACACCTACCTTTTTTGGGGAGGAAAACAAGAAAAAAAATTCTGCCTTTGCCCCCCAGCATCCAACTGGTATTCATCTGGCACATTTGCTGCGGTCCATTTGCCGCCGCTGCGGCCCATTCGACGCAGCCCAATCGGTGCGGCCCATTTGCTGCCACCTGTTTGCCACGGCCCGCTCAGCATGGCACATTTGCCACCGCTGATCCCTGCCGCCTGGAACCGGCAGAAAATGCGATACGTGGAGGGCAAAAATGGGGTGTACGGAAGAAAAAAATCTGACGCATGGAGACCAAAAATGGCCAAAGGGTGGGGGCCAGTGGGTGGGCGGGGCTTCGGCAATATTCGGTGTATAAGATGCACTGCACTTTTGCAGGGGGGGGAGTGCATCTTATACTCTGAAAAGTACGGTAAATCTCATTAAATTCAGTGCAATTTATTTATTATGATTCGTCACACAGTCAGCCAGATGTTCAGACTGGATTTGGCATTTTTGTTTACCTATCGAGGACCCTTTTTCAAGGACCTGGGATAGGGAGATGTGGATGCTTGAAGGTGTTACAGATATAGTCACAGGATGGAAGCTGTTCCAAGTGGAGCTGCCTTTTACAATTGACTGATGATTTTGTCGATGCCAATGGTGTTTACCGGTAAATGGTGCTTCAGTTGTTTTGGGATTGTACCCAAGGTGCCTATTACTATTTGGCATACCTTTGCTTGCTTCTGCCACAATCGTTCTATTTCTATTTGCAGGTCTTTATATTTTGTGATCATCTCTAGTTCTTTATTCTATTGTGTTGTCTCCAGGTACTGCCACATCCACTATCCAGACTTTTTTGTCTTTCTTATTTACAATTGTTAAGTCTGGAATATTATGAAGCAGATGCCTGCCTGTTTGAATTCTAAAGTCCCAGAGCAATTTAGCTTCTTCATTTTGTATGACTTGCTCTATTTTATAGTCCCACCAGTTCTTGCCTGCAAGCAAATGATATTTTGTGATTTTCTTCAATCCTTTCTCTTCTCTTCTGTTGTCTCCAGGTACTGCAAAGTCCATTATCCAGATCTTTTTTTGTCTTTCTTATCAACAATTGTTATGTCTGGGGTGTTATGTGGCAGATGCCTGCCTGATTGAATTCTAAAGTCCCAGAGCATTTTAGTCACTTTGCCTTCTATTACTTTGTCTATTTTGTGGTCCCACCAGTTCCGGCTTTTAGGAAAGTGGTCTTTCTTGCATACTTTCAGCAAGGCCCCCTGAGATAAATAAATCGCTTCAGGGAAATGATGAGGATAGTAACTTTCCTTTCTTTAATGTTCTTAACAGTACAATCCTAACATCAACCCCACTCAGGATATCATTTCCAAAGATGGGGTACAAGTCAACTTCTCTTAGGAAGTAAGCCATGAATGTCATAATTGATTATGCCTTTTTAATATGCCTTTCAAATTCAATCCTCGGAATATTTTTAAAATCAGAGAAGTATTCTGTAATTGTTTAATTACATTAAGAAGCTGATGATGAAAACCTTTTAAATTGATGCATGAAGACTAAATTCTGCAGTTGTCTTTGGAGATGATTAGTTTTTGTATGTATTTGCTTGTTGGCAGTAAAGGGAAGAAGATGAATGTGTTCACACCATATACAGTATGTTAGTCACTCAGGTGACTCCATTATCCCAATAGTTCCTAATATATTTCTAAACTATGCTGCAGACCTACTCAGTCATTTAATTAAGAATCTTTAATTCTGTTTTTATGTACTTCAACATGTTTATACTAATACTGTTTCATTTGATAGGGCTGTATTTAGCATTAGGCAAAGTAAAGCAATTATACATCCAGCAGATGCCAGATGGTGGCTTTAAAATGTTGGAAGGGAAGGGTGTACTGAATAGTCTATCCAACCTCTAAGTTGGTAAGCTTCTTTCAAATGCTTCAAAGGCATTGCACCATGCTCAGCACTAAACATTTCACAGCCACATCAGCCAGTATTTTTACATGTAAGTGGACATTGAATTATCCAGCCTCTTGTCTCAAAAAGTCCAGATCTTTTGTGAATGAAGGCAAATATATGTACCCCAGGATAATGTTGCAGAATCCAATCTGAGTCAGTTACCAGGACCAGAGGTTCATTCTTCCAAGCTTTTGGACTCATGCTAGAGCCTAACCTCTGGGAATTTCTCACTCTCCAGGATGTGCTCCAGGATGTGAAAGCTTGGGAGAACAAACCTCTGGTCCCCAGTAACCATCTCAGATTGGATCCTGAAGTCCATATCTTTATTCAGTATTGATGGCTACTCTACTCTTTCAACCGAGTGTGAGCTTGGATTTTTATCTTAGAGGCTTCCCTGACATTGTTGTTGAGGTTGTAAAGAATTTAAATAAAGGTCAGGCAATTTTGTGCCATAGCTGCATTCATTGGGATTGATAGAGAAGGTCAAGGGGATCAATGATGAATCAAGCATGCCCTCTTCACCAAGATATCATGACATATGCATCTGTGCCAGACACTAGGATCAAATACATAAGTAATTAGCCTGTCATCTTTTTTGCTCACATCATGGTTTGCTATGGATGCCACTGTCTTGAATTTAGCTCAAAAGCAAATTGGGCAGCTTTGCATCACATATTTGTAATACATGACATCCACTACACACTTGAGAACAACTTTTGATGATAAATTTTGTTCCAGTTATATTTTCAGAAGGTTTCTCAGGAGCAGCTCCACCAAAAGCACATTGAAGAGACCAGAACGTTGATATTTATCAGGTGCAGCCAGATCAATCTTCCCTAAGAAAGAATACAACTGCCAAGCTGGGCAAAGACAAACCTGCGTTGAGTAGCCAGGGGTATCTCTAAATTGCAACCCTGGTTTTTCAAAGAGACTGTCTGTGAAACATGTCTGCGGATTAACGATGACTGTTTTCTTTCTTCTTGTTGTTTGAACTTAATCTCAATTTGTTAATCCACATTCAGATCTTCCTTACCCCAGGCAATGGATTCAGGATTTTTTTGAGCTAACATGTGTTATTTGGTCACAAAGGGCCACTTAATATTTCCCGATTATTGTTAGCCAATGTGGTACATTTCAATACTTGTTCCAGGGGTGGATTCTAACTTACCTCGCTGACGGTTCGTTTCCTCCCACGTCGCGTGGGCGTGCCTCATGGGCGCGCACACGCATGCGTAGTACCAAAAAAATCTGAAAAAAATAAATAATAAAAAGAAAGCCAAAAACAAGATGGCGACGGCATGCACAGTGCCAGAAACTCAGCTTCTGCACATGCTCAGAAGAAAAAATAAATTAAAATTAAATTTTTTAAAAATAAAATAAATAAAAAATTTTTAAAAAGAAAGCTGAAAACAAGATGGCAACTGCATGCACAGTGCCAAAAACTCGGCTTCTGCACATGCTCAGAAGAAAAAAGAAAAAAAAATTTCAAAAAAAAGATGGTGGCGCCCATGGACCGGCACTGGCCGATCCGATTTGGCGGATTGATCCGGTTTGGTAGCAGGTTGCTACCAGTTTGGGTGAATCGGTCCGAACCGGGAGGAATCCACCCCTGACTTTCTCATTATCCAGTGTGAGACAGGTATTTTCTTAGTAATTAGAGAATGATAATAAGCAAAAAGGTTAAATGTATTATGCAACAACAGGCAGCAAGAATGGTAGGTATTTGATACAAACAAAATGATACCCTGTGCAAATGACACCATTTATGGGGTTCGCTCGATGACATGAGAAGGTGGTATTGCTTGCCCCACTTCCCATAGTGCAGGAGCAAAGCAAAAGATATGCCAAACGTACATTGCCTGAGCTCTTTGACCTGAGTTTCTAATTGGAAAGAAAAAGTGAAATACTAGCAGTAGTAGGCAATTTGCCCCTAATGTTTTTCTTGATTAGTTCTACCTTCGTATTGCTATTCCTGCTTATTATGAGGAAACTTAACAAATCCAATCGTATTTTAATAACTTTAGCATTAATATGTTCTTAACAAATGTTAGGAGATCCAGTCTTTTGCAAAATATGGTTTGTCGATCAGTTCCACAATAGTTATGGCAATTAACCATGACAGTATCTCTCTAAAGATCCCTTGATCTATGGTTCCTAGATTACTAGAAGTGAAAGAAGGATTGTTGAAGAAATCCATAACAATAAATGGCAGTTTCTAAATCTAAAACAATGTGGCAATTTCCTTTTCTATTAACCTTCCTAGAATTTCTTTCTATCTGGCAACCTCACCTGTCCTGATGGTTCCTGCAACCGCATTTCCTCCATTTTCTCCTCATGTTGTCGCTGCTTCTCCTTATCTTCATAACGGTATCTGGTCATGGCGAGCTCCATGTCAAGGCGCATTTTCTCCAGCTGGGCTGCCAAGTTACTGACCTGCTTGCTATTTGATTGCTCCTCTTGAACTCCTGCATCCATTTCACCCTCTTTGTTGGCCAAGCCAGAGTGCAGATTGCTCAGCCCCAGCTGTGGCTTTGTCCTCATGTGTGCCTCTTCATCTCTAATGTCCAATGGATCAGTCACATCATTAGGTGTACAAGGTGGCTCAGTCAAATCATCGGGACCTGTTGTTTGCTCAGTTGCGTTGTCAGCTGCTGAAGATACATTTTCAGGGTTGTCCTCCTAGCGTAAGATGTGGATGTAGGAGATATTTAATGTACTAGATATATAAAGCAACATAAAAACAACACTCTGAATAATTCAAAAATAAAGCCAGGTCTTGGTACAATAAATATGATTTGGCAATTATTTTATAATAATTTGAATACCAATTACTACCGGTATTATATAAAAACAATTACTGCCAACCTGTTTTCCACTGAGGACCTGTATACTGCACGAGTCAAAAAGAGGGCTGTGAAAATATTTACAGACCCCTCACACCCTGGACATAAATTGTTTCAACTCCTACCCTCAAAATGATGCTATAGAGCACTGCACACCAGAACAACTAGACACAAGAACAGTTTTTCCCCGAACGCTATCACTCTGCTAAACAAATAATTCCCTCACCACTGTCAAACTCTTCAATAAGACTGCATTACTATTACTATTAGTCTTCTCATCGTTCCTATCACCCATCTCCTCCCACTTATGACTGTATGACTGTAACTTGTTGCTTGTATCCTTACAATTTATATTAATATTGATTATTTCCTGATTGCTTATTTGTACCCTATGACTATCATTATGTGTTGTACCTCATGATTCTTGACAAATGTATCTTTTCTTTTATGTACACTGAGAGCATATGCACCAAAGACAAATTCCTTGTGTGTCCAATCACACTTGGCCAATAAAGAATTCTATTCTATTCTATTCTGTTCTGTTCTGTTCTGTTCTGTTCTGTTCTGTTCTGTTCTGTTCTGTTCTGTTCTGTTCTGTTCTATTCTATTCTAAAGATAATTTAGTGTAAGCAACAAAAGGGAAATCATTTTCAAAACCATATACAGGTAGAGCTTGACTTATAAGAGTTTGTAAGAGACTGTTCAAAGTTACAACAGCACTGAAAAAGTGACTTATGACCGTTTTTACTGTTGCAGTATCCCTGTGGTCATGTGATCAAAATTCAAATGTTTGCCAACTGACTCATGATGGTGGCCGTGTCCTGGAGTCATGTGATCAACTTTTGCAATCTTCTGACAAGCAAAGTCAATGGGGAAGCCAGATTCATTTTATTTATTTATTTATTTATTTATTTATTTGTTTGTTTGTTTGTTTGTTTGTTTGTTTGTTTGTTTGTTTGTTTGTTTGTCAAACATGTATAGAATAGTAGTAGTTTGTATAAACATAAGTAAAAACTAACAATAAAAGAGGACAATAGGACACAGGGGTGAAATGCTGCCGGTTCGGGAGG
This sequence comes from Diadophis punctatus similis, assembly GCA_023053685.1. NCBI lineage: Eukaryota > Metazoa > Chordata > Lepidosauria > Squamata > Dipsadidae > Diadophis > Diadophis punctatus. The sequence goes on from JALIGW010000001.1 coordinate 42,844,515, forward strand.
GCCGGTCAGTCGTTGCAGAGCCGATGGAGCTGGCAGCAGTCGCGGCGCTTCTCTCGCCCACTTCCCCCGCCCGCCTGGATGCCGCCATTTGAGTCCTTCTACGCTCTGTGCATGCGCAGAACGCTTTGCGCATGTGCAGAGGGCAAAATGACCCAAATGGCGGTGTCCAGCCGGACGGGGGAAGCAGGCAGGAGAAGCCCCGTGCCGCGACCGCCGCCAGCTCCATCGGCTCTGCAACGACCGACTGGCCCACCTGAACCGGCAGCATTTCAACACTGATAGGACAGTAGGACAGGGATGGTAGGCACAGTGGTGCGCTTATGCACGCCCCTTATAGACCTCTTAGAAACGGGGAGAGGTCGACTGTAGAGAGTCTAAGGTTAACGTTTTTGGGGCTTGGGGAAGAAACCACAGAGTCAGGTAGTGCATTCCAGGCATTGATCACTCTGTTGCTGATGTCGTATTTTCTGCAATCAAGTTTGGAGCAGTTTACATTTAGTTTGAATCTATTATGTGCTCGTGTATTGCTGCAGCTGAAGCTGAAGTAGTCATTAACAGGAAGGACATTTTGGTATATGATTTTATGAACTACATTTAGATTAGATCGGCGGCAACGTCGTTGTAAATTGTCTAATCCCAGTATTTCAAGTCTGGTGGAATAAGATATTTTGTTGTGAGCGGAGGAGTTGAAGGACTCTTCTTGTGAAATATTTCTGGACTCTCTCGATTGTATTTATGTCTGATATGCAGTGCGGGTTCCAGACAGGTGAGCTGTATTCCAGAATTGGTCTAACAAATGTTTTGTATGCTCTGGTTAGCAATGCAATGTTGCCAGAGAAGAAGCTATGCAAGATTAGATTAACAACTCTTAGTGCCTTTTTGGCAATGTTGTTACAGTGGGCTCTAGCACTTAGGTCATTGGATATGAGTACTCCAAGGTCTTTGACAGAGTGAGGGTCATCTACAAGTTCGTTTCCTCCAAGTTTGTATTTTGTATTCTGATTTTTTTTGCCAATGTGTAAGACAGAGCATTTGTTGGTTGAGATTTGAAGTTTCCAGTTGTTTGACCATTCTGCTACATGATCAAGGACTTTTTGAAGGGTAGCAACATTGTCGGTGGTGTTAAATAGTTAAATAGTTAATAGTTAAATTCACTTACCAACCATGTCATTAACTTAACAATTGTACTGATTCATTAACAACTGGGGCAAAAAAGGTCATAAAATATACAAAAATCCACTTAACAAATGTCTCAGCAACATAAAGTTTAGATTCAATTGTGGTCGTAAGTTGAGGACTACCTCAACTAGGTAGTTAATCATTAAAAGAAGAAAAACAATATGAAAATTGGTATTCCATAAATTTATATAACAATCTCAGTTTCTGAATTGTGCAGTTCTTTCTAAAACAAGTTGATATTGTTTATAGAGCTATATATCAGTTAATTTTGAACCATTCAGAGAGTTTGGGAATTCTGTGCTGTTTTTCAGTGAATAATTATTTAAGCACATAACATTTTACTATTAGTTATAAATGGAATATTAATAAGTTATTTAATTTTCTTTTTTTTAGGCAAGCAAAAACGATTCAAGAAAACAATGTCATTATATAAATTGATAGTTTATACATAATATTGGCCTCATTTTTTTTTAATTTCGGCATAGTCAAAGCATGATGTATTAAAAAAATTTGCATTTTTTTTAAGGAACCGGTCATTCTTCATCAGATATATGTTTACTGGGTACACAAGAAATGATATTCTCAGTGGTGTAGCTCAGATGACGAAATGTTGATCTGATCTCTTTATTCCCCCAGGGAACATCCATTTATTTAAAGAGACCTACTGAGTTGACTGATCTTTCTTCACTGCTGGTTTGTTTTTAATTGTCTTGTTAAAACTCTGATTTGGGAAGAGTTCCATCAATGTAATTAGCTGTAATGTCAATGAAACTAGCTGCAATATGAATCCGAGTCCTTGCATGAAGAACAAGAGTGCAACACTTTGTTCCTCCTGGAATCCCAATCTGGATTTAGGATTTTAGGCCCACTGTTTGCATTAGAAAGAAAAGCTCTCTCTCTATTATTCAAGAACAAGTGTAAACCTTACCATGCTGAATTTAGGCTCAAGGCAGCAGGAAGTAAGAATATAAAGGCTGGAAGATGCAACGAGCTGCCTTCAATTCCACTGGTTTTCAATTTTCTATCATGTACTTCTATAACTGTTGTCTCTGACAATATAGTCACAGGAAAGCCAGGTTTACAGATCCAACTGTCAAGCTGATGTCACAGATTCTACACTGTGATGTTTAACCTGCCTATTGTTACAACTGGCCCAGAGTTCAATGGAAGAATACTTTGTATAGTAGATGATAGGTTTACCCTCTTACATTGGTGTGATGTTAAGGTGACCGGATATTATTATTTTTAAAATCAGGGTAATATTAACTATAATCAAAGGTAAAAAAATAACTTTTGGGGGGAAAAAGTCATTATGCTGTCACTTTTGAATAAGATCAAAGTAATCACATTATATTCTTTCCTGGGTTTCTGTAGGTAGGGAGAAGCCTATCAGGAAAACAATTTCATATTCCATAGCTACTTGCTATGGGCTTTTTCAAACTTTCATCTAATAATAGAAAAACCCGTCCCGACAACATTCATTTTCCTGCTCCATCCCCATGACACTGCCTTCATCTTGTCTGTATCCTGTGAGAGCGACAGACCAATTCTTACCTACATTAGTATAAAAATTTCCCCTCACGTTCTAATATTATTCAAGAAGGGCAGCCTTATGTGTATCATAACATTTGCCAGATGTTTTTCATCTGTTACCTTGGGAAAAAATCAGAGGATACAATTGCTCCAGATAGAGGCCACAGAGATTAAAAAAACAGGAATTGGCAATTACAAGTTTCTTGGCAGTCCTCTGCTGACTCAAAATGGGAGAATTCACCTTCAACTCAGCAGTGGAGTAAGAATAGAATAGAATAGAATAGAATAGAATAGAATAGAATAGAATAGAATAGAATAGAATAGAATAGAATAGAATAGAATAGAATTATTTATTGGCCAAGTGTGATTGGACACACAAGGAATTTGTCTTGGTGCATATGCTCTCAGTGTACGTAAAAGAAAAGATACGTTCGTCAAGAATCATAAGGTACAACACTTAATGATAGTCCGGGTACAAATAAGCAATCAAATCATATTAGGAACCAGTCAATATAAATTGTAAGGAAAGAAGCAACAAAGTTACAGTCATATAGTCATTAGTGGGAGGAGATGGGTGATGGGAACAACGAGAAGATTAATAGTAGTGCAGACTTAGTAAATAGTTTGACAGTGTTGAGGGAATTATTTGTTTAGCAGAGTGATGGCGTTCGGGGAAAAACTGTTCTTGTGTCTAGTTGTTCTGGTGTGCAGTGCTCTATAGCATCGTTTTGAGGGTAGGAGTTGAAACAGTTTGTGTCCAGGATGTGAGGTGTCTGTAAATATTTTCACAGCCCTCTTTTTGACTCGTGCAGTATGCAGGTCCTCAATGGAAGGCAGGTTGGTAGCAATTGTTTTTTCTGCAGTTCTGATTATCCTCTGAAATCTGTGTCTGTCTTGTTGGGTTGCAGAACCAAACCAGACAGTTATAGAGGTGCAGATGACAGACTCAATAATTCCTCTGTAGAACTGTATCAGCAGCTCCTTGAGCAGTTTGAGCTTTCTGAGTTGGCGCAGAAAGAACATTCTTTGTTGGGCTTTTTTGATGACATTTTTGATGTTAGGTGTTCATTTTAGATCTTGCAATATGGTAAGACCTAGAAATTTGAAGGTCTCTACTATTGATACTGTGTTGTCTAGTATTGTAAGAGGTGGAGGTATGGGCGGGTTTCTCCTAAAGTCTACCACCATTTCTACAGTTTTGAGTGTATTCAGTTCCAGATTGTTCCGGTCACACCACGAGGCTAGTTGTTCAACCTCCCGTCTGTATGCGGATTCATCATTGTCTCGAATGAGGTCGATCACTGTTGTGTCATCTGCAAACTTCAGTAGTTTTACAGATGGATCGTTAGAGATGCAGACATTGGTATATAGAGAGAAGAGAAGTGGAGAGAGCACACAGCCTTGGGGGGGCCCTGTGCTAATTGTACAGGTATCTGATGTGATTCTGCTTAGCTTCACCTGCTGCTTCCTGTTTGTTAGGAAGCTTATGATCCACTTACAAGTGTGTTCAGTACCGCTAGCTGGTTCAACTTAGTTAGAAGAGTGTCTGGAATGATGGTACTGAATGCTGAACTAAAGTCTACAAAGAGGACCCTTGCGTAGGTCTTTGGAGATTCAAGATGTAGTGCAGAGCCATATTAACAGCATCATCTGTTGATCTGTTTGCTCAGTATGCAAATTGCAAGGGGTCTAACAGTGGATCCATGATGGTTTTCAAGTGGGACATCACTAGCCTTTCAAAGGTTTTCATAACTATAGATGTTAGAGCAACTGGTCTGTAGTCATTCAGTTCCTTGATGGTGGGCTTCTTGGGCACTGGGATGATAGTAGAGCGTTTGAAGCAAGAAGGAACATAGCACATCTCTAGTGATTTATTGAAGATTCGGGTGAAGATGGGGGCCAATTGGTCAGCACAGACTTTTAAGCAAGAAGGAGTTATCTTGTCTGGGCCTGGAGCTTTTCCTGGCTTTTGTCTGTGAAATAGATCTTGCATTTCCTTTTCTGTGATCACTAGGGGTTGTGAACCCAATGGTATGGGGTCAGTTGTAGGAGGCTTGGCTATTGTTGGTGTGTCTGAGATGGGGGTTGTGGTGATAGGTGGCTGTAGTTTCTTTTCAAACCTGCAGTAAAACACGTTCAGGTCACCTGCCAGTTGTTCATTTCCTTCAGCCTGGGAAGGATGTTTGCCGTAACCAGTGATATTTTTAAGAGTTCTCCACATGTTTGCTGGTTCATTTGTTGAGAACTGATTCTTTAGCTTTTCAGAGTAACTTCTTTTTGCTGCTCTGATCTCCCTTGTTAATACATTTCTGGCCTGATTTTACAGTATTTTATCACCTTTTCTATAGGCTTCCTCTTTGGAACGACGTAGCTGCTTAAGTTTAGCTGTAAACCAAGGTTTGTTGTTCCTGTATATTCCCAAGTTCCTGGTCGGTACACATAGGTCTTCACAGAAGCTGACATATGATGTTACAGTATCTGTGAGTTCATCCAGGTCTGCAGAGGTATCTTCAAAAATATTCCAATCAGTGCAGTCAAAGCAAGCCTGTAGCTTTAACTTTGCCTCCTCAGTCCAAGTCTTCACTGATTTAATTGTTGGTTTTGTGGTTTTAAGTCTTTGCCTGTAAGCAGGTACAAGGTGAATCATGCAATGATCAGAGTGTCCCACAGCTGCTCGTGGTAAAGACTGATAAGCATCTTTTAGTGTTGTGTAGCAATGGTCTAAAGTATTCTTGCCTCTAGTGGGACAATTGACATGCTGAAAGTATTTTGATAGCTCTTTCCTTAAGTTTGCCTTGTTTAAATCTCCCAAAATAATGGCCAGTGAATTGGGGTATTTGACTTCAGCCTCCATAATTTGGTCAGCTAGAGTTCTTAATGCCTTGTTTACACAGGCTTGTGGTGGGATATACAGAGCAATTAGTAGAAATGATGAAAACTCACATGGAGAGTAAAATGGTTTACAGTTGATAAGTAAGTAAGATACCGTATCACAAAACTGCAAGCCCTTCAGATAGAAATATTGTGAAGGAATTCACAAAACATACTAAAATACAATTTACTGGTCTGTTAACAAGTTGTGTACATCTAACCAGTGTGATTTCTAAGCCATAGTTTATGATTTAGCATGTTCTGTGAACCCAGCCAACTGTGGTTTATTCAAATTATGTAGTAGGTCAGGGGTAGGCAAAGTTGGCTCTTCTATGACTCATGGACTTCAACTCCCAGAATTCCTGAGCTAGCATGATTGACTCAGAAAGTCTGGGAGTTGAAGTCCATGAGTCATAGAAGAGCCAACTTTGCCTACCCCTGTAGTAGGTGAATTGGGCCAGCCATTCATCAGGGATGGGTATTCACCTGAGAGGCATTAAATGAAGAACAGTATCTTTTCCCAATTTAACACAATCTAGAGGTGTTAGACTACTTCAGTCTTCTCAAACTTGGTCTCCAAGGTCATGAATTGTGGAAATTGCAATCTCCAGCACATCTGGAGGGCTCTGAATGAGTAAATTATTTCATTGCCACCTAGCATTGCAATCCCTGCAAGGGTTATGAGAGTTGCAGTAACATACTGTACATCTGAAAGCACCAGCTCGGAGAAGGTTGAATTAAACTATGTTTGGTAGCAGAAATCAGGACATGAACTATTTTCTACCACTGCATTAAAAAAAGGACATGTTGCAACCGAGCTAGGTACACTGTGGGCCTGATTCAATTTAATGGAAATTCTGGGTTCTGCATGGCTAAACATAGCTATTCATCGTAATCTCCTTCTGCCACTCTCCTTCCTCTTCCATGCAACCCTTACAGTTATGCCATCTCATTGACTTCTTCATCTTCATATGCAGATGAGCATATGAGGAAAAATAAGTTCTTTCTGATTCATAACCAGGGGTGGGTTCCGGTTTTCTTCACTGCCGGTTCGCTCAGGGACATGCTGCATGGGCAGGCACATGCGCAGTGCTAAAACAAAGCTTCTGCGCATGCGCAGAAGCAAAAAACAAGATGGCGGCGCCTATGGCACCGCCGAGAGAACCGGCTCAGGGGACTGGCAGGCCTGGGTTGCTGCCAGTTCCAGCGACCCAGGCCGCCAAGTTACTACCGGTTCTATAGACTGAAAAGTAGTTCAGTGCAGGGCAAAAGCCCTTGGACAAGCATGGTGCCTCTTTGCTTTTCATTTATGCGAACTGGATGTTTTTAGGCATCTTTGTGAACTTGTAAAAAAATTGTGCTTTAGGGAATCCTCTCCTTGAACTAAGGAAACTTTGTAATTCCCCCTCCCCCTTTCTTTTCAGGCTTGCCTTGATAGTATGCTAAATAGCAGAGAGGGGCTGTTTGTGGCTAAAATCCATACTACATTTTCTGAATCATTTTTAAAGTGAGCAGAGATCTCCTGTGCAAGGGGTAAAGCCTGGCCAACAGTGATGGCATCTTGTTTTAATGGGATGAGGGAAGTTGGGGGGGGGTTGCCTTTGAGCTGCTGAGTGTTGTGAACCGCCAGCAGCCCGTGCAGCTGGTAGCGGATATATAGGTTTGAACAAACTGCGTGTGTGCTACGTTTTCTCTGGTCCGTAGCTGCACATTACATTACATTACATTAAAGTACATTAAAGTACATTACAGAGCAGGACACTTTCACCTAGCCACAGTTGCTGATGAAAATTAGGTTATCAGTTAATTAGACCAGAGGTTGTTAGCCTAGCAATGCATCACTGTTGATGGGTTGGCCATCTTTCTGTCTTGTCTTGTCCTCTTTTTCATATCTTTGTGTCAGTTTAAACACCTGGTGACTGCTGAGACAGGTCATTTCAGAAATGGTTTGCCCTGGCCTTCTTTTTAAGGCAGAGAGTGACTGGCCCAACTCACTTACCTGGCTATTTCCTGGTTTCTAACCTGGAGCTTTAAATTACTATACCACACTGGCCCTCCAATATTCATTTATGTGCTATAAATCACAGAATATAACATTGTACCAATTTGCTGTGTTTTCCCAAAAATAAGACCAGGTCTTATTTTCCTTTGGGCCCCAAAATAAGCACTAGGGCTTATTTTAGGGGGTGTCTTATTTCTTTTCCATGTACAGGAGACCCGCTTCTTCTGCTTGCTCACAGCGGGGCAAGAGGCCACGCGGTGCCCTAGTGCCAGTGCTGCGAAGCAGGGGAGAATGGAGCTACCCCCCATGTCCTGCACCAGCTTACCTCAGGGCCCCTGCAGCCAGGCCACCCATGCCACGACACCTGCACGCCACTCAACCCCTGCTCTGTTGTGGCTGCAAGCAAGCAGAAGTGAGCTGATGGCCATGTGGGCTCCTGCTGCACATGGTTGTTGGTCCTGCTGCTGCTAGGCAGGTGTCATGACGTGGATGGCCTGGCTGCGGGGCCCCTGAGGTAAGCCAGTGTGGGGCGCGTGGGGCAGCTCCACCACTGCACCTCACGGCTGTGGCACCACAAACAACCAGGCGGCTTGTGGTGCTGCAGCTGTGAGGCGGGGTGGTGTGGAGCTGCTAATATATACTGTATAATTTTTCAAAATTTCAGAGAAAAGAATAGGCATTTGTCGATTCCTATGTGCAGAACTTTTCCAATTCACTGATTGTACATCAATATAGTTGGGATGCAACTGTTCTTTTTCTTTTCTCTAGAAAATGTTGTATGTACATGACTGGTAGTCAGCATTATCTCTGACCGTCCATCTCATGACGAAATGTATTTTTATGAGCAGGGCTTTAACTTTTTATCCAATGACAGTTTTTTTAAAAAAGCAGATTTTTACAAAACCAATTGCTCTCTTGAAAGAAGCTTGTAGTCCTGTATGAAATGGCTTTTACTGAAAAACAAGTGTGGGTGAGGTGATTTAACACAATTTCCCATGAATTTAAAATATTGCATCCACAAAAATGACGAGCACCACATCAACAGGAGGCAGTGTTGTTCCCATGTACTGTACTTGATTCCATTTTTGTTTCATTGTGGCACATGCTTAGCATGTTAGAAGTACAAGGTCGCCTGCTGCTGCACTATTAGTAATGCCCTAGGCTTTGCTTTCAAAACTTTGCCTTTCAGTTCTCTGTACAATGACTGCAGATCTTGAATGCTGCAAGAAGACTATTAAACTGAAAGTTGGCGCTGGATATCACAGTTCATTTCTCATTAAGATAGCTGGTTAATAAACTAGAAGAAACTGATTTCACTTCAAAGATGAGGAGATAAATGATAGAACAAAAGAAGACAATCTCTTGATAAATAAAGTAACCTTACATATTAGGTTAGAAAGGAGGAGAGCAGGACGAGATAATTTTATGCAGGCAGCTTGTCTACTTCCGCACAGCGATAGTTGAATCTCACTAAGGGAGATTAGGGAGGAAAAAGCCCCAGTCTTTTCAGCAGATGCTGGACTAATCTTTGTCCCTACAGTTGATTAATCCATGTAGTCACATTTCTGCTAGCAATAACAACACTAGAATGGTCAAAGATGAGGTGTTAATCTATGCACATGTCAAGTCATACTACAGCCTCCCGACAAAAAGTCTGGAAAACGTATGCTTTAAACCTTCCTTCCTTCCTTCCTTCCTTCCTTCCTTCCTTCCTTCCTTCCTTCCTTCCTTCCTTTCTTTCTTTCTTTCTTTCTTTCTTATTTTCTTTCTTTCTTTCTTTCTTTCTTTCTTTCTTTCTTTCTTTCTTTCTTTCTTTCTTTCTTTCTTTCTTTCTTTCTTTCTTTCTTTCTTTCTTTCTTTCTTTCTTTCTTTCTCTTTCCTATCTATCTATCTATCTATCTATCTATCTATCTATCTATCTATCTATCTATCTATCTATCTATCTATCTATCTATCTATCTATCTATCTATCTATCTATCTATCTTTTGTAACCCAGGAGAATCAAACAACTGATTATGAGTCACCTATAGCCGTGATGGCGAACCTATGGCACGGGTGCCACAAGTGGCACGCGGAGCCATATCAGTGGGCACGCGAGCTCAGGTCCGGCGTGCATGTGTGCACCGGCCGGCTGATTTTCGGGCCTTCTGGGCCCACTGGGAGTCAGGAAACAGGCTGTTTCCAGCCTCCAGAGGGGGTGGGGAAGGCCGTTTTCGCCCTCCCCAGGCTCCTAGAAGCCTGGAGAGAGCAAAAAATGGGCGTGCCATTGCATGCTGAGAGTGGGGGGGGTCATAAGCGCATGCGCAGGGGTGCATGGAATTATGGGTGTGGGCACGCACACACGTGATCCCACGCATCCCCCCCCCTTTTTGGCACGCGAACCAAAAAAGGTTCGCCATCACTGACCTATAGCAATGTTTCTCACAGAGCACATGAATATCTGTGGTTGGTTATGATCTTTTTAAGATCAGTTCAGTCTTTAAAATCTACTGTCCCAAAGGTGCTTTTTCAACAGGCAACTGGACTTTCTGGGTTTTTTTTTTTGAAGACGTTTCGCTTCTCATCCAAGAAGCTTCTTCAACTCTGACTGGATGGTGGAGAATGGAAACCATCCAGACAAAGCTGAAGAAGCTTCTTGGATGAGAAATGAAATGTCTTCAAAGAAAAACCAGGAAGTCCAGTTGACTCTTGAAAAAGCACCTTTGGGATAACCATGACCTGGATGACTGAGAATCTCCATAGACATTTAAAATCTACTGATTATGACTATTAGAAAGAACAGGATGATACCACAGATGGAATAGGTTAAAAAGAAGATGTTATAGCAGCTAGATACTGTACGATGCAAATAATACATTTCAGGAAACCTATTCTTTCATTATGGCATTTCTGGACTCATAACATTGTTCCAGAGAACCTGAATTACAGTTTGATGTATGCAGTTCCATAGAATTAGTTGATTCCCCATACAACTTCTAAAAACAGGTTTGACCAGGGAAACTTCTTGAACCCAAGGCTTTTATCTTCCAAAACATTCTGTAATACTTATTTAATGAAGAAAAACACAATGCACAGATAGCAGAGTATTTCAATAAATTATAATATGCTCCTCGGCAATTGAAGGTGAAGGATTATAGTTATACAGAACAGTGACCTCAGCCATTGATAACACAGCCTCTTAATGGAAGGTGTACAGCAATAATTACATGGATTCCTCATTCACACTGTAGGGATGAAAAAGAATGAATGTGTTAGATTATACAGATAGGTACCCGTAAATTCAACCCCTTTCATATTGTAATTCAAGAGAAAAGCCCCCATTGACTCAAACCCAACAAGCAGCTGTGAAGTGTGTGTGTGGCTAAATTCCCATTTTGTGAACTAGAGTTTACATTGCTACTAATGTTATTGAATTCCTGCTGATTGTTGATTTAGACTTCTAATGCTTCAGCTAAGTTAATAGAAAGTAAGGTAGTCCTTGACTTATGACCACAATTTAGCCCATAATTTCTGTTGCTAAGAGATATATTTGTTAAGTGAGATTTGCCCCATTTTACAACCTTTCTTGCCACAGTTGTTAAGTGAATCACTGCAGTTGTTAAGTTAGTAACAAAGTTGTTAAGTGAATCTGGCTTCCCCATTGACTTTGCTTGTCAGAAGATCGCGAAAGGGGATCACATGACCTTGGGACATTGCAACCTTCATAAATATGAATCAGTTGTTAAGCTGATCTGAATTTTGCTCATGTGACCATGGGGATGCTACAATGGTCATAACTCTGAAAAATGGTCATAAGTCACTGTTTTCAGTGCCATTGTAACTTCAAATGATCACTAAATGAACTGTTGTAAGTCAAGGACTACCTTATATACTTGCATTCATTCCCAAGCTTTGAATCAGCTTAGATCTATGCTTGTCCCAAAGACAGTTTCTTAACATGCAATAGTTTAGTTAACTATTAGTTAGGAGAGAGCATTGTGTAGTTAACAAATGCCTAGTGGGGTTTCCTTTCAAACCAAATGGCACTTGGACTACTAATCCTAGCATCCCCATTGGAAAATTGCACTATTTATCATTCGCCATCCTCCCCTTGGTCAGAGTACATGGATCCCCAAGTAAAGAGGGCAAAATATGGACATCACAGGCTGTCTTTTTCTTACCCACACCCTGTATATCTTATGCTATATCCTTGGGTGATAGTTGCTGACGCAACTGCTCCATTTTCTGCTCATGCTGGCGCTGACGTTCATTCTCTTCATGCTCATATCTCAGCCTCGTCAGTTCAAACTCCATCCGCCTCTTTTCCAGCTCTGTCTCGATGGCTAAGTCCAGCCTGCTGCTTGACCATTGTGACTCTGCCCCATTGACCACAATGCGTGGCACCTGCAGGCCCAGGTGTTCAGTCACCCCATCATCCCGTTGCTCTGGGGATGGATCAGCTTTTTTTACCTCTGAGGTGGTCTCCAATTCCAATTTTGGGCTCTCTTGATGCCCATTTTGCTCGCTGGAGAGCTTCTTTTCTTTCATCTCTGGCCTGTATGCCTCCAAAGCCAGCTGGAGCTCTATCCTCATTTTACCTATTTCGGCAAAGGCCACAGAAGCTGTTTCAACTGTGGCTTCCGCTGGGCCACATCCAGATACTTTCTGGCTCACTATCTGGAGGTTTCCTTGCCTCTGGCGCATTTGCTCCATCTTCTCTTCATGCTGCCTCTGTTTCTCCTTCTCTTCATATAGTTTTTGCTCATGTTGTCGCTGCCTCTCATTCTCCTCAGAGATGTGCTTCAGTTTGGCCAGTTCGAACTCCATGCGCAACTTCTCCAGTTCAATTTCTGTAATGGGGTCCAGCTTACCCCCAAACTGCTCCTCTTCCACATGAGCAGCACTCCTGGAGGGAGATTCCTGGCGTATGTGTTCCATCTTTTCCTCATGCAGCCGTTGCTTGTCATTCTCCTCATGCTGCCGCCTCAGTACGGTCAGCTCAAATTCCAACCGCATCCTCTCTAGCTCACTGTCAGTTTCATGGGTTTGCGTGTGCCTGGCTTTTCGTTGTTCTTGCTGCTCAGCGTAGTCATACTTCTCATCTTTGTGGACATTTTTCTCCTTTTTGACAAGTGCCTCTAATGGCAAAGGACTGTTTATGATTTCTATCTGCTGCAAGGTCTCTAAGAGCATCTGTTGATCTCCATTAGCCAGATTATCAGTCATAACAGAGAGGTTGGCAGGACATACTGGCATAACTTCACTGACCTCCTAAAACATAAGAAAGGGAGGGAGGCATCATGCATACATTTCTGAGATGGCCTAATTAACACTATATCTTGGTCTATCTCTCTATATCTGAGGTGGAGAAGCTGTGATCCTCCAGATGTTTCTAACAACTCCAGACAGCACTAGCAGTGGTAACAGACATTGGAAATTATAGTTGTAATATATGGAAGGAAAAGTTTCTCTTCCCTTGCAATACACATTCAAATGTGTATTTAGGTCCCAGAACAAACTGATTCTGTTCTGAACAAATGAAAATATCCAGTTCTCATCAATGCCACTGTAGAAACACATTATGGAAAGTGTGGAGAAATACAGTGAAAAAGCAGATGTATACAAATAAACTATGTAGATCACTCAATGTTTACTGTACATTTTCAATGCAAATGGAGAAAAGATATAAAAGAAGATGGTAGAGATGAGGAATGGCATCAATAAAGGTCAACTGAGTGAAAGGACAAGAGAAGATCCATAGACTGGAAAAAATAATAATTGTAGTTTCACTGTGTCCATGAAATTTTTTTTATGTAGTTCTCTTCCACAGCACTGTTTTCAGTTTCCAAACTCTCAGATATCCTTTCAGACTGGTTCACAAATGTCCTCACTACAACCAGCCTCTAATTGCGAAGAACCTCACATCTGGAAGTGAGCCTTCCAGATGGTCAATGGGAATACATGAAAACTGTCCCACAATACCACAGTTCTCACTCTGGAATCATTATTTTTAAATGATTGGCTATAAACTGCTCAAAATCATTTAGGTAAGATGAGTGGTGTATATGTTAATTAATTAATTGAATGAATGAATGAATGAAGTTTGCTAAAACATGCCGCAGCCATTGAAATGAGGGACAGCAAGCATGATGTCATCACTCTGTTCACAATTGGAAACAATGGTGAATGATCACATTTTGCATCAGGAAACCATGGTTATATGAGGGGAGGGAGATGAGAGGTGAGAGCTTCTGCCATGGGAGAATATCCCACTCCAAAGCTCCATGGAGCTCCAGAATTTCAGCTGAAAAATAGATTTGCATTATTTTGATTTGCAAAGTTGACCTGGAAAGAAATTAGCTGAGCTGCCAAATAGGGCCACTGTTGTGGAATCACAAAGGTGGTCAATTACTCCTAGATTGCAAACACTGCATATGAAAGTTAAGTGAAATGAAAAAAACAATTCTTCAACACAAAATGTTAGGGGCAGTTCATATGAACTCAGAATTTCCTATGCTGCTGTAGAAAGATTTTTATAAAGAAGATGATTTGGCAACTGACGTGATTTCTTCCAAGATCAGAGCTCCTTCCTCCTTTGCTATTAGGGAAATATAGCCAGGGAATCCCAAACTTTTGGTGTCTGTGACCATAGTTGACATTTTTGGAGTATGTTACACAGCAGAGGTCTCCAAACTTGGCAACTTTAAGACCTGTGGGCGTCAACCTGGGAGTTGAAGTCCACAAGTCTTAAAATTGCCAAGGTTGGAGACCCCTGTTATACAGGACTACTATATCTGGACTACAGAAATCTGGACCGTCACTAGATGGTGGCAGAGAAGTGAGAATGCTAAAAATATTCAAAGGGATTTTTTTGGGGGTAGGCCAGTTATGCTAGAGCTAATCTTATGAACATTTTTACTAAATGTTTGAAAAGGTGGGCATGGCCAACCATCAAACACCTATATAATAGAAAGGAATAATTCATTTAGAATATGATTATTAGGGCAAATTCATAACTTGATTAACGGTGTGTGAAGATGAGTCTAATGTACTTGGCTAACATATATGGTTGTACTACTTCTGTGGGGCAAAAAGTCAGACAAAATCTCTGGTCAGAGATTTCTGTATTTTTCTACTGCCTGAGGATTTCTGCACCTGAAATGTGGGGAAATTACATATAAATGATTAAGAAAAGCCTGGATATTTTTTGGAGATTGTTGGGGTGGTGGGGGTATAAAATCCAACCCTCTTTGTCCATAAAATAAATTTAAAAACTTACCGTATTTCTTAGTGAGATGCCATTGACCTCTATTCCTAGTGAGTCCATGGACAAATTCTCATCATTTGGACATGGCTCTAGTAATAATCTGTAGCTCTTCCAGCTACACCTTGTAATCTCTTTGAAATTTCCCAGCCCCTTTATTTGCTGTCTCTCCTTTGACTTCCTTCAACCTTGTCAAGCACCATCATCTTTTTAGTGTTTATCTGTTCATATAACATACTCAGAATATGAGTTTCTACCTGCTGATCTTTACTTCAAGGAAGCAATTAGCCTTTATTTAGTCAGGATTGATTGATTATGTCCTCTTGCAGTCCGTTGTACTTTGTGTAGCCACCCTCAGATCTATAGTTCAATCTTCTTTATCTCACACAGTATTTTTACAATGTCCACTTTTCATAGCTGTGTATTATGATTACAAATAGCATTGCTTTAACTACTCTGATTTTTGTTGTGTTACAAATATCCTTATCCTCCCCCCCAGCATTAATATTATCTTCACTCTTGCAGCACACTGTTCACCTTTATTTATTATTAAGCTCAAGAAAACAAAAGTATCTACATTTTTACTTCTGTAGTAATCCACGCATTTGCATAAGTAAGGCTGAGCCTATTACTGAGCAAATTATAGCTGAGCACCAGATGATATCCTTTTTGAGTATTGCCACTCCATTTTCTTTATATATTATCATGACCTGAATGATATATTATGTAATCAAAATTCCACTCCAGCTAAGTTAAATCACCCCTAATTCATTCAATTTAGTATGGTCCTTGTGACAATGTCAAATTCAGCTCATGTTTGTATATTCCATGTTCCAATTCAACGTGTCTTTGTATGACAAAAAAGAACAAAAAAGTATTTTTTTAATACTGCCACCACAGTGACAGGACTCTCTTGCAGCTTTGATCTGGCCTTGTCATCACCTCCAGATCCATTTATGAAAATTGGAAATTCTTGTCCTGTAATTACAGGAGTACATTCTGACCTGGGAATCTGGCACCCAAACTTGTCTAAATATTCCAACCATATCCATACTGTTTACTTGACAACGATGCAAAAGGAGCTTGCCATTGTCATCGTCCTACTTTGATTTTGAAGTTCCTTCTTTAGATCTGCAAAGTCCCACCTGCCCTCATTCCTATTATGGATTACCTTTAGCTTTAACCTTCCCTTTTAACCTTATAGGCAAAGATGTCCATTACAAAAGATTATGTACCACTGGAATTAATCCCAGAATCACTGTGACATTTGAGCCCTCCCATCACATGAAGATGATAGTTCTCTGAGAGGCAGATAAACTAACTTAAAAAATAAATAAAAGAAGACAAAGAGTTACTTATACTGCCCAAGAAGGCAGGACAAGATTCAATAGATTTAAATTGCAAGACAGGAGATATGGGAGAATTTTTAAAATAGTCTACAGTCTATCAAACAGTTAAAGAGGAATGAAGGAAAAGGATGCTGGAAGATTAATCTTTTGGTACAAGCTTTCTCTGGCAACATCCACTTTGCTTGAAACTGAAGATGTGGAAACAGAGAAAGTAAGATCAAATAAAACACGAAATGTCTAAACTTGGTTTTCAAAGGAACAGAAATAATAAAACCAGCTAGAATCTTTGTGGAATGTGAGGAAACTGTAATCTCTATTATATCCTCAATGAATCTCAGAGAAACTTTTGGGAAGCCCATCCCAGTTTATCTTCCCAATCTACCATGCAAGACTCTTGTGAGGATAAAGTGCCTTGAACATTTTTGGAAAGGGTTTAGATCTTACCATGGAGAACTTGGATACCAGAGTTAGAGATATAAGTAGCTTGATAACACTATATTTACAGATTAAATTAAATCTGTCCTTTTGCCTTCCGTCAGGTCCCAACTGTCCTGGTTTCCAAAACCAGATTATTCAAATCTACATTCCAGGCTAACTGTCTTAATGATGTCACAAGTTCCAGACTCAGCTTCCTTCAGGCTCTCACAGCCCTGCTGGCAACTTGCAGGGGCTTAAGTTTAACTGTATCTATTAAGGGGAGGGAGACTCTTTTTAACAGACAGATGTTATTTGAAAATAAGCATTGTTGTAAGGAAAGTCAAATGTTTTTGAATTACAACCTTGTTTTTTTGAAGAAAGGCAAAGGGAATCTGAGACTTGAGTATATCCAGATGATTAGTTCCTGCTTGCCTTTATACAATTTGGGGAAAAAAAGAGAAATAAGAAGCTAGCACCAAGTATTCCTCTTTCCGTCTGGAACATGATGTCATGGCACAGCAGAAAAAGTAGTTTAGAAAGGCTCTGATCCAAGGGGTGATATTTGTTCACTCCCCAGTAAGAATGCAGCAGGCCTAATGTCAGATCTAGCTTTGGAAAACTGAAATGTGTACAGAATTATCTGTGTGCCCTTTCCCTGCTTGTGTAGTCTGACACCAGCAATAAAAAAATATGTCATTGATAGTTTTTAAGTCTCCTTTCTCCCTTCGTGATGTCTGTGGTTCAGGCACAGTAAATGTGATTTGTCCAAGGCACTCTGTCTTTTAGAATGTACGGTAATTTT
The DNA here is from genome assembly GCA_023053685.1 of Diadophis punctatus similis. Lineage (NCBI taxonomy): Eukaryota > Metazoa > Chordata > Lepidosauria > Squamata > Dipsadidae > Diadophis > Diadophis punctatus. The sequence goes on from JALIGW010000001.1 coordinate 42,861,912, forward strand.
TCTGGTTACAGCATACCCCATGTTTCAAAGTTAAAGTTTCCCCTCCCCTTTCCAACACCACACAAGCTATCACATAGACATTTGAAAGCAGGCACATCATTTGAGGCAAATATAAGGGACGCGGTGGCTCAATGGCTAAGACGCTGAGCTTGTCGATCAGAAAGGTCGGCAGTTTGGTGGTTCGAATCCCTAGTGCCACGTAACGGAGTGAGCTCCTGTTACTTGTCCCAGCTTCTGCAAACCTAGCAGTTCAAAAGCATGTAAAAATGCAAGTAGAAAAATAGGGACCACCTTTGGTGGGAGGGCAACAGCGTTCCGTGCGCCTTTGGCGTTTAGTCATGCCGGCCACATGACCACGGAGATGTCTTCGGACAGCGCTGGCTCTTCGGCTTTGAAATGGAGATGAGACCAGCCCCTAGAGTTGGGAATGACTAGCACATATGTGCGAGGGGAACCTTTACCTTTACCTTTATAAGGGTGGAAGTGAGTCAGCAATAAAGGAGGTTGTTGTTGGTAGCTGGACATTATTGATGTTCATGTGCTGTATGGATTGGATATGCTAAATCCATGTGCAGCTGGAGCAGTTCCCTGCAGCTGAGGACCCAACAGGAGTATACAAGATTATTTATCTTGTAAATAATTGTAAAGAGAATTGATTGATGGAACAATTGGAAAGGATAGTTTAGAAATAAGCAAGGAAAGCTGGACAGGAGTGCTGGGATTCCAAGCTTAGGAAAAAGTTATTTTCTATCTGTCCCCCCCCCCCCCCCCCCGCTGAGCTCACAAAGAAGCCCAAGAAATGAAAATACTGAAACTTTTCTAAGTGACTGGAGATATCAAATCTAGGATAAGAATACTTGCGGGAAGAGGAAATGAGACAGTTAAGAAACTATCCATAAAATCCTATATAGAAAAGCCTGTATGATAGTGTTTATATAGTTCGTTGTGCATAGGCCACTATTCAATATATCAGAAAAAAGCACACTGTGTTAATCTAAAAACTCTAAAACATCATCGTACTTTAGAGAACAGTGTGTATATATATATATCTTGAAAATTCCCTTTTCCTACACCTCAACTGGATTGTGGAAGAAAGTGACTGACTAACATTTCAGTGAATTAAAATACATCATTGACTAGGCCAAATCACAGGCTGCTGATAAATTTGTAGTCCTTCTCAGCATAATATAAAAAAACTCATTTGGTGAGATGTGAGCAGCTTGACTGGAATCCACACTTATTCCTTAGCAACACTTTATCTTAACTGTTATGACAACCAGAAAATTCTGTCATCACAGTGTAGAACTTTTTTGACATCACTGCTGTGGCAGTTTAGGAGGGAATCAGGAGCCTGAGTTTGAGTGTGTGTGCCTCACGTGTGTGTATTAAACCAGGGCAGCTGCTTTTTGGACTTCTAGATGGGGCAAATAGGAGAATAGAGGGTGTTGCCTTAAAATCAGAGACCGACGTACATTTCTTGATGAGAATAGATCTACGATGGTAAGAAATTCTAATACATTACTGAGTTAAAGCCTATGGAAAGAGAATACTTCAAAATGTTAAATAAAACATAAGAAACACTGTATTATACAAAAAACACCCATTTGCAAAATTAACATAAACTCAAGGCAGGCAGGGTTGAAAACTTGTATGCCCCATTCAGATTGGTGGGAAGATTAAACCAATAGCTTAGTGAAATCATGGGTTCTACAATGTGAATTGGCTGGAGAGTTTTGACATAGAGAACTCCACATATCAGAGGGCCCTGCTGAAAACAGGCCAAAATAAGGGATGCTTTTTCCTTTTAGAACTTCCCTTTTCTTTAGTTATGGGGTGGGCAATGGGAAGAAGTTAAGTAAAAGGTGGCTCAGTGGCTAAGATACTGAGCTCGTCGATCAGAAAGGTCAGCAGTTCGGTGGTTCAAATCCCTAGCATAGGTCTCCTGCGTGAGCAGGGGGTTGCACTAGATGACCTCCAAGGTCCCTTCCAACTCTGTTATTGTTAAAGTAAAGGAGTCCCTGCAGATTTTACTCTACTAGTCATTGCCGACTCTAGGGGGCAGTGCTCATCTCCGTTTCAAGGCCATTGAGCCAGTGCTGTCCAAAGATGTTTCTGTGGTCATGTGGCCAGCATGACATCACAGAGCACTGCTACCTTCCCACCGAAGTGGTACCTATTTATCTACTTGCATTTGTATGCTTTTGAACTGCTAGGTTGGCAGGAGCTGTGGTGAAGATGGGAGCTCACCCCATCACATGGTGCTCGGGTCTCGAACCTGGGCTGCTGGCTTTCCAGCCAACAAGCCCCCCCCCCCTTTTTAAAAATAGTCAAATCTTTTAAAACAATTAATTAAGCCAGGAATTAAAGCAGCATTTCCAAATGCTCAATAGCTGTAGTTGAGAATAACTCCTATTAAGAGTGTCTTGGCCATGCTGGTTGGGATCAAGTCTTAACTCATCAGGGCCTGGGGGATAGACAGTTGGGGAAAGCTTTCTTAATGACGTTTGTTGCACCCCCTTTGGCAATTACAACACATTCAGGGATAATTCCTATAAAAGAAGAGTACAGAATGTGTGGTTTTCCAGAATTCAATCTTTCAGAAACTTCAGCCGGCAGGACAATGAAGAAGCAGATAGGAATACGCCAAGTTTTCCATTCCTGCAGAAGATTTACATCTGGTATTCTACTGAGTTATATACAAGTCCTCCCTCACCGTATCTGATCTGTTTCAGGAAATAGCCAGAGAAAGCCATTCATCTTCTGATTTCTCCAACTTTGAGACAGAGTCCGTTCACCACACAGACAAGGAGATTCAAGCAGATCTGGATCATACTAGCAATCTGGAAGGGTCTGAATACTTTTATCAAGGAGGCAATGTAGAATTCAAGGACATGCAGGCAGGAATTGAGTTTGCTGTGCAGATAACCCCAATTAAAGATTCCAAAAAGCTTAAGGAAAACATGGTAAGTGAGAAGGAATGTGGCAGATGGATGAGGGAAGTCTTCGTTTTGCCCTTTTTTCTGCCCTACCATTAGGCAATGGGCCATCTCTTCTGGTAAAAACAATCATAGAAGAGTAACGTATTTGTAACTATGATCAGCTCCATGGATGAATGGATGGCAGAGAGTTTCAGACTTTCTGTTCCTGAAATCCTTTGGGTCTGCATACCCTTCTCCTATCTCCTCTTGAAGTAGTGGTTTGGTAGCTTTTGCTTCTACCAATTACCCCCCTAACCTGGCATCCATCTCCTAACTTTGGCATGAGAAAGAAAGGTGATCAAAAGGTCAAAATGCAAAAATGACAAGAAAGAAATCCTGAGCTACTCTTACTTGGGCACCCTTTGCATGGATGATGGAATTCCAAAGATAATAAGTTTAATTCAAATACCGTATTTTTTGTAGTATAAGACGCACCAGAATATAAGACGCACCTTAGTTTTGGGGGAGGAAAATAAGGGTAAAAATCTACCTACCAGGTATTTATCTGGTTAGCGTCCTTAGTCTGTTCAGCTTCAGCACATTATTTTATCCCCTGGTTAGGGCTGAAAAAACCTTTTTCAGAGGGAGTAGGAATGAAAACAAGCCTGCAAAGACTTAGGGCTGGTAAAAAACTACTTCAAGGGAGTAGGAATAAAAAAAGATCCTTAGCACCTTGTTAGGGCTTGTAGCACCTTGTAGGAATGAAAACAAGACTGCAAAGACGGAGTAGGAAGCCGGGAAGATCAGCACCTCCTTAGGGCTGGGAAAAAAGCTTTGGAAAAGCTACATTCGGAGTATAAGACGCACCCAAATTTTCAGTCTCTTTTTGGGAGGAAAAAGGTGCGTCTTATACTCCGAAAAATACGGCAAGTGCCAAACCAGAAATCAGCCAGGCTAGCTCAAGAAGAGAGGCTGTTGTACAGAAGAATAGATAGTGTACAAGTAATATCTTTACAGTGTTCTGGTCCCCCAAACATAGCAACAAGGACTCTATTTTTCCTATTTTGGAAAAATATCCGATTCAGTTAATTCATTAATTTTGAATGACATAAGATATATAACAAAAATAAAAGAGAGGCATGGTGGCCTGGAGGTGGAGCTCTCACCTCACAACCAGAAGGCTGTGAGTTTGATCCTAGGTAGCGGCAGATATTTCTCTCCTGGTCGCAAAGAAAAATATCTGCTATGAACTCTGCGTAGGCATCAGGAGGGGCATCTGGTCAGTAAATGCTCAGCTCCATTCAGTTGCCCCGACTCCACTCTGATGCAAGGGATTACAGGGTTGTTAAAAAGAAAAAATATATAACAAAAATAAAAACATGAATAGTATAATTATGTGTAGACAATAAGTAAACTCGAAACAATTAAACACAATTCCAGTTATTCTCTAAATGCTCTCTGGAAAGTCTGCTTCAAACAGTGTCAGAAATGCTAACAAGCTAGATAAGCAGCTCAAATTCCAGTGAGGGCATATTCAACAAAATGCCTGGAAACATGGCTCTTGGGCCCCATCTGTCTTCAATAGGGTGCCCAGATGTCCTGATTTTATCAGGATTGTCCTGATTTTTTAGAAGCTTGTCCTGCTTCTGAAAATGTCCTGATTTTGTCCTGAAATTCGAGTCCCCGTCCTGATTTGTCCTGAACTTTTGTAAAATTTTAGGATAATCAAGATGAGCGTTAAATGAAAGTACGTTTGCACTACTTGTGTTTTAGTTCCATCGCTTCATTTTCAGGGAGATTCTCTTATATATTGTTACGGAAGATTTCGTGTGCATTTTTCGTGTGTAATATTTTAATGCTTTCTTTCAGGGTTGTGATAAATTATTTAAAATTCTGTAAATGTTTTCTTAGTTTAAAGTGAACGGTCGTGTAATAAAATTGTGGTTTTATTTTATTTCCTTTCGTCCCCAAGGCACCTGAGGAGCCTGCAAAGCCAGCTTGGGGGAGGGGGGGAAAGAAAGGGAGCGAAGGGTCCGCCGATCCCGCGCCCGCCAAAGCGAATCTGGGCCAAAAGCGCGTTTCCGCCCAAGTGAGAAGTGCTGTTTTTTAAAAACTGTCCTGATTTTGGATCAAAGGTATCTGGGCACCCTAATCTTCACTTTAATCTAGTATGGATTCAGTAGCAGCTTCTCCTGGATGGAACCTTTGGTCGATGAGAAGTAATTCCTGTAGACTACAGCCACACTGCCTTCCTACTCTCCAGCTTGACTTCTGCATCACTGAGAGAAGTCAGCTGCCTTCTCCTTTCTCAGCCAGGCCTCTGCAACCATTGGGTTTGTCACGTAGTGAATATTGCCAGTTGTATGTCTATACAGGGTGATGCATCCCTATCCTAATATTATGGTACATTCCAATACAAGCAGGACACGTGATGTGATCTTATGCGCATGTGTGCATTCCTGATTCTCCATTATTATTATTCTGCCTTTGATTCTGACCGGGAGCGGTCACGATTTATTAGCAAGAATTTATTAGCAACTATTCAGGATTTATTGTTTTTATACCGAAATAAATATTTTCTATTAGACTTTTAATCTCGGCTTTATTTCTGAATGTCTGAATTCCAAGAAAAGATCCACATTGCCTCTATGAGATTTATTCTCACCTTAACAGGGTTACCCTTTCATAATGATCCTCCTCCTGCCCCAGGTTAGCATTTCTTTTATCCCAGAGAACAAAATAATGACATCTCTAAGGCTTCATTTAGGAAGCACTGTAGGGATTTGGTCTCCTTTCCTTATATATCTAGAGAGGGGAACAGTGGGTTGCTCCCGGTTTGGCCCGGTTCTGTGAACCGGTAGCGGCGGCAGCAGGAGGCTCCGCCCACCCACCCAGGACGCTTCTGTGCATGAGTGTGCATGCAAACTGGTAGCAACAGGTTTTAGAACCTACTACTGGAACAAGGCATACCTGCTGGCAGTTCTTCCTTTGCACGTTCCTATATTCTTTTTCCTACACTCTTCACTAGCTTACGTTCAACATGCGTGAGATGAGTTCTTATGCTTCATGCTATTCCTTAACATAAAATAGGACCTGAAACAACCAAGATGCTCCATACATATTTCTAAATAAGTATAATGTCAGGTCTACTGATGACAGGAAGTAGGGTTAATCTTTGTGGCCATGAAGTACGTACCTTTCTTTATAGAAGCCCTCACTGAACAGACTGAGTCATGCTATCAAACGAAGATGCATGATGGTGTTATAAATTCATAAAAAAAATAAACATCCGCCAAAGAGATAACCTTTTACTATTTTCCTATATTATTTTTCCATTTATAAAGGAATTCTTCTCAGATTCCAGGAGGTGGGATTTACTCCCACAGTAATTAATAAGAGATGCATCTTTAAAAGTAGATTAGCCAATGCATCAACTATTTCCTATTGCTAGCTGGGTTTTTTTTTAAGAGCAGCAAAAGACAGCAAAAAAAAAATCCAAATATTCATTCAATACAAGATGACCTCACCTGCTTCTCGCAGCAATGGAATAAAAAAGATGATTTTGAAGTAAACTTCCTTTTTGCTTCCAGTTGCCTGAAAACGACTCACTATTCCTGGAAAGCTACATTATCCCAGCCATTGGGAGTTTCCGATCAGGCCAATGAGCTCTGCTTGCACGTTTGACAGAGACGTTTGGCCAGCTATGAGAAAAAGAAAACATGGATGAAACTGACCTTGATGTAATTCTGCAGCTCCTTTCTTGTGGCTGAATGCTATGGGCAAAACATAAAGACTAAAGTCATACTTTTTAAATTTCAGGATGCTGCAAGGGAGACTCCGGGTTCTTCCTACTTTCCTGATGATATGACAGAAATCTTAGACAACAAGAGCCAAGCAGAGCAGATGGTAATCACCACACAAAGAGGAGGCAATGCTATGCCACCAGAAATATACCCCAGGATAGGTGAGGCCAACAGTTTGGAAAGAATTGGTCATCTGAACAGAAGGAAGATCACAAACACTGATCTTGACTTGGAGAAGATGAGGTTGGATGGTGCCATGGTTAGGCTAAAATACAGGCATGAAGATAATGAAAAGCAACGTCTGCATGAAGAAAAAATGGAACAGCTACGCCAAAAGGCTTCCTCTCAATCAGTAAGTGGGAAGGCATAGCAGGCAAATAAGAAACCTTTTAATAAAAACAAAAAGCAGATGGTGTACTGGCTCATCTAATAGACCTTTAGCCATTGTTACATTGCTGGTATTGAGCTATAAAAATCTTCAACAGCTTAGTTCCATACTAAGATCTACGTTTTCAAATATGTGTTTTATTTCTTATTTATTTATTTATTTATTTATTTTGTCAAGTACGTATTTGATAATATACATAAGTATAACATTATTTTAATACATAAAATGGGTACAAATAAAAGGGAACATTTGGCCAGGGATGGTAGGCAAGCTGGTGCGCTTATGCACGCCACTTACAGACCTCTTAGGAATGGGGTGAGGTCAATAGTAGACAGTTTAAGATTAAAATTTTGGGGTTTGGGGATGTAACCACAGAGTCAGGTAGTGAGTTCCCGGCATTAACCACTCTGTTGCTGAAGTCGTATTTTCTGCAACCGAGTTTGGAGCGGTTCACTTTGAGTTTGTATCTGTTGTGTGCTCGTGTATTGTTGTGGTTGAAGCTGAAGTAGTCGTTGACAGGTAGGACATTGTAGCAGATAATTTTATGAGCTACGCTTAGGTCATGCCAAAGGCGACACAGTTCTAAGTTTTCTAAGCCCAGAATTTCAAGCCTGGTGGCGTAAGTTTAAGTTTGTTAAGTTTGTGTTGTCACAGTTTATTATCTTAATAATGATAGAGCTTTCTTTAATGCACCTACCTCTTTCAAAACTCTTTCAAAACCATCACAACTGGAAGCCACCAACTTGGGGAAGGCTGCTGTTATGAGTTCTGCAATTTCTCAGGAAAGGGGATTAATAATCAAAGCAGTTCCAGTTTCTATGTTACAGGCAGCCTCAAGAAATTTCCAGCATGAACTTTCAGAAACAAGTGGCCTTGAAAACTAAGGAAAGGGGAACTAGGCTGGTGTTTCTGATTTGTGATGGGGTCCATCTCCATGTTCCCATGGAGATTTCTCTTTGGTAGATGCTATCTTGCTATTGCTTTATTCCACTTTGGAAATAACAGAAGAATTTTGCTGAGGAGGGCTGTCACTAATTCTTCTGTGCTTCCTTTTGGACATGACCTTGGACTGAACTGCAAAGACAATGTAGGGGAATGGCTGAGATGCCAAAATCCCAAGTCTAGCTAATACAATTTTTATGGTTATTAAAGTTACTGCTTGCCATTTGAGAAGGCAAACAGAGGCAGATGTGCATCCTTCTAAAGGGCCAGGATTCAAAGATAGTTTTAAAAAGGAGGAAGTAAGTAAAGGAGCAAATATTGCAGATGAAAGTGAGGAAATAGTATCACAATCAGTGTCTGATCGCATGAGATGCTGTTATGATGCAGTACATTATTTTAACTTACTTTAGTCAAAGTATTTCTATGTGGCTTCTTTCTGCAAAGCTTATCAGGCAAATGATACATAGGGGAAATCTTGAGAAGATTACCTTTGGGTCTATTATTTTGGCATCTTTGAGGTCTTAAATATTTCAGCCAGTGGAAGAGACAATTTGGAGAAAAAACCTAGCAGTGGCCAGACTAAACATGCTCATTTATACACCTGACAAGTATCAGGTGTAGTTTAACCCCCAGGTACAGTGTGCTACACATTAAGGAAATATAAATATTGTAGAAATTGTGTTGCTCACTTTTTTGAATTTTGCCTCAAACACATGGGCCTATTAACAACTTCATCATCTTCCCTTGTTTCTTTTTTGTTCCTTTCACTTACAGGTTGGACAACCGCTCCATGAATTATTCCAGCCCCAGAACCAGTATGCCCTATTTTTTTTCTGCTTCATGTTTATCCATGGTATTTACACAGCAAGGGAGCTGGTTTTCTATTTTATTACAAAGCATCACATATTCTGCTATGCCATTTTGCTGTATCTTGGTTTCTTGAAGATTCTCATGGATTACAAACAGAGAAGAAAACAAGCTTGGAACAGCAGCAGACTCTAAGCAACAGAAGCAAGAGGAATATGGCTCACTGAAGTTTATGTATCTCATCTCTTTGCCCTTATTCTTTAAAGTTTCCTAGTGTGCACAATGAATGCAGGTTTTGGTTTGGCTGTTGAAGGATTTGATGGTATCCTCTTTCTTGAATGTTATATCCCCCTCCCCTCCCTCCCCCCTTTTAAGGCTTTTTAAGAGCTGCCCTGCATCTGAGCATTCAGTCTTCAATATTAATAAATTGACATGGAATTTGGAAAAAAAATTGTGTATGCACATTGATGCTTTGAGAAAGAAGTATTGGAAATGGAACTATTTTTAAAGTGAACCACACAAGGTGATCTGATATTAAACATTAAATTTCAAATGAAATTCAACCAGTGGTGGGTTCCTACCAGTGCGGTCCACTCTGTAGCACCGGTAACGGCCCGCTGGTGACGTCACAGTACCGGTGCGGTTGGTTGCCTGGGCGCCGCCATTAAAAAATTTTTTTTTAATTTTTAAAAAAATTTTCTTCTGCGCATGCCCAGAAACCTGACAATTAAGTCTTTCCCCGTCCCTTCGCTTGAAAATAATAAGAAGCTCGCATTTGACACTTTTCCTTTGCTTTTGCCTAAAGCTTCCCAAAGTGGGCATTTTCTGAAAGCTTAACCTTTTATGCTGTTAATTTTATACAGTTTTATACTGTTATTCTTTAGACAAAAACATTGAGGACTGTTAAAAGATACTGTTCTTTTAACAGTCCTCAATATTTTCGTCTAAGGAATCCATGACTGAAACCAAAAATGCTGTATGAGACTTGCTTGTCTTTTAACTATAGCATTTTCTGCATATAAAGGTTGCTGTGTTGCCATGATGTAACACGCACTTTGTATGCAAAGCTTTTCATGTAAGGTATAAAATAGCAAAAATAGTAGTAACATCTCTCTGAAATAACTAATATATGACTGGCAAGCCACGCCCACCCAGTCACATGGCCGGCAAGCCCACCCGGTCACATGGCTGGCAAGCCACACCCACAAAATAAGCCACGCCCACAGAGTAGTAGTAAAAAAATTAGGAACCCGCCCCTGAATTCAACCATACAAAATGCACTTGCATTAGTAGAATGGAATTGAAGAAAAACTAAATTAGAAAAGGCATCTAATGTCCTCCAAATGTTTGGAATTCTGCTCCCACCAATCCAAGGCACCGCAGTCCGAAATATTTGAATTGAATGAAATGGCTTAGGGATGTACTCTTTAGTATAAATATCCCAAAACATTTTGCTAACTTTTGCACTGTAGCAATTGGTGCCCCTGCACCGTACCACAGGTGCATAATACCATAAGCCAATCAATAAAAATATACATGTGACATGGTAAATAATAACTTGTAAGTATATCGTGACTCCTCAAATTTGTGGCCGAGATAGTTTCTTCTTTGGCTAATGGAAAGCCAAAACCTTGAGTTGCTCTTCCTCACTTTCACCCTCATCATCCTTTTCCTCTTCACATATTAGCTTTCACATTGCTTCTGACTCAGAACAAAACTCTGCCCTCCTGAAGAGACTCAACATGTAAACACACTCACATTCAATTGATTATGGAGAAATCTTGGGGGAATGATGAGAGAGCTCAACCCTGAGCCCAACCCATCTTGTAGGGCAGGGGTGTCAAACTCAATTTCATTGAGGGTTGCATCAGGGTTGTGTTTGACCTCGAGGGGGCGGGGTGGGCATGGCCAGGGTGGGCATGGCCAGCTCAATGTCACTCGTGTCCAGTGGTGGGTTCCTACCAGTGCGGTCCACTCTATAGCACCGGTAGCGGCCCGCTGGTGACATCACAGTACCGGTGCAGTCGGTTGCCGGTGCCTGGGCGCCTCCATTTAAAAAAAAAATTTTTTTTTTTAAATTTTCTTCTGCACTTGCCCAGAAGCCGAGTTTCCGGCACTGCTCATGCGCTGCCTTCCTACCCCACAGTGAGTCCAAGCAGGGGAGGATGGCTGAGGGAGCGCGTAAGATGCTGAAAGAACGGGAACTATCTCCATTCCCCTCCCTTCAGCAGTCCGAGAAGCCACGAATGAACGGTGATGATCGTAGGCATTTTTGCACGTTCGAGGCTTCTCGAGCTGCTGAGGGAAGGGGGAATGGGCAGCAGGACCTATCTTAGTTCCCCTCCCTTCAGCAGTCCGAGAAGCCACGCCCACCTGGTCACATGGCTGGCAAGCCACACCCACAAAATAAGCCACACCCACGGAGTGGTAGTAAAAATATTAGGAACCCGCCCCTGCTCGTGTCTGGGGCACCTGTGTTGGTTGGAATGCTCTGCCAGTGAAAATGGGCTCCCGAGCTTTGTTTTTGCCTGCAACGGCCTCCTGCAAACCTCTGCCAGTGAAAACAGAGTTCAGGAGGGCTGCCTGCGGCCTTCCCAAGCTCCGTTTTCACTGCCAGAGGCACTTCTGGCCGGTCCGCTGTTTCCAGGGAAGCCCCAAGGGCCAGATCTAAGCACCCTGTGTGCCAGATCCGGCCCCCGGGGCTTGAGTTTGACACCCCTGTTGTAGGGGGTTCAGGATTCTAAGGGAAAATACCGCTTTTGTGTCAATGGAGGTCACATCATGAAGATATGTCCCCTACAAATAGTGAAGCATCTTCATGTTTCACCCAAGAATATATCCTGATAGAGCACAAGTGTCAAACTTGCGGCGACACGTTGCTGTCAAGTATCGTATTGCGACATTTTTCCCCTTTGCGGAGCTGGGGTGGGCATGGCCAGTGCGCAATGCATCTGGCCCTCAGGCAGCCAGTTTGACAGCCTTGTTACAGGCTTAAAGATCAGCCACATTTCCCCACCACTTTTACTCACCTTTCCTATCATTTTACCATCTTGCCTTTGTTTTCATGACATCCCCCCTCTGAGATTATGTTAAAAATTATGTTGATTCTTCCAATTTTTCCTTTATATAAGGTAGATCCGTGTTTCTCAAATTGGCAACTTTAATATGTACAAACTTGAACTCCTAGAATTCCCCAGGCAGCCATGCTAATATATGAATCTTAAAAATGCTTCTTGCACCAGGGACCACCTGCAGACCTCTTGCAGACCACCAATTGGTTTATGCAATGAAGCCAACTGTATGCATTTATACAACATACAAAATTAAACTGCAAACACCGAGAGTGCATAATACATGAGACTAAAATGTGGTTAACCAGATTGTCTTGATTGTTTTTTGCAAATTAGCAGAAGCCAACTTGGAAGCCTTAAAGGTTGCATGTATTTTACATAACTGCAATTGATCTTTTAAAGATATTGTCCTAACAGGTATCCCATATTTATATCTAATATGTAACAGAAAATATCTTTTTATCTATGCAAAAGGTTTTCCAGATTCTGAATAGTCATCACTCTTGCAAAAGGGATTTATAACACTGGGGCCTCCCCCACAAAAAACAACAATTGATGAAATACACATTAAGGGAAAATGTTCTATAATCAGACTTAGGTATTGTAATGGCACTTTTCTTTTCCCATTAGGCTTCTATGGCCATGATAATATACCTGGTTGTTCTTCAGTGTTTTCTTGGAATAATGTTCTTTCTGACTTAGGCCAATAAGAGTTCATTTTTTTATTTTTATTTTTTTATTTATTTTGTCAAGTACGTATTTGATAATATACATAAGTATAATATTATTTGAATACATAAGATGGGTACAAATAAAAGGGAACATTTGGACAGGGACAGTAGGCATACTGGTGCACTTATGCATGCCCCTTAATGACCTCTTAGGAATGGGGTGAGGTCAACAGTAGACAGTCTAAGGGTAAAGTTTTGGGGATTAGGGGATGAAACCACAGAGTCAGGTAGTGAGTTCCAGGCATTTACCACTCTGTTACTGAAGTCGTATTTTCTGCAATCGAGTTTGGAGGGGTTCACTTTGAGTTTGTATCTGTGTGTGCTCATGTATTGTTGTGGTTGAAGCTGAAGTAGTCGTTGACAGGTAGGACATTTTGGTATATGATTTTATGAACTATGCTTAGGTCATGCCAAAGGCGACGTAGTTCTAAGTTTTCTAAGCCTAGAATTTCAAGTCTGGTGGCGTAAGGTATTCTGTTGCGAGCAGAGGAGTGGAGGACTCTTCTCGTAAAATATCTCTGGACACGCTCTGTTGTATTAATGTCCGATATGCAGTTTGGGTTCCAGACAGATGAGCTGTATTCAATGATTGGTCTGGCAAATGTTTTGTATGCTCTGGTTAATAGTGTAATTGTTAGGATAAGAAAATAAATCATAGAGGTGATGAATCTTTCCTTTGGAAACCAATTCTTTGATAAAATAAAGCGCGTGTAAAAGTCTAAATAACAAGATATTTACTTCCGTACAAAAGAAATATAAAAACACTAAATCTTAATAATTACATCTTGACATCTAAAGGACCTCCTTCCAGGGAGGCTAGCAGCAAGAATAATAATGAAGGATGGGAGAAGGAATGTAACATCTGCGCAGTCCACACTTCACATAACTGCTCTACTTTGCTAAGAACCTCTGGGTCATAAAGACTGACATATGAATACATACGAATATAGCTGACAATCAAAAATCACCTCGTGTCAGTAATATTACCGGAGAAGAAGTTACATAAGATTAGGTCTACAACTCTTAATGCCTTTTTGGCGATGTTGTTACAGTGGGCTTTGGCACTTAGATAATTAGATATGAATACTCCAAGGTCCTTGACAGAGTGAGTGTCGTCTGCAAGGTCGTGTCCATTCAGCTTGTATTTAGTGTTCTGATTCTTTTTGCCAATGTGTAGGACAGGGCATTTGTTGGTTGAGATTTGGAGTTGCCAGTTGTTCGACCATTCTGACATAAAGTCGAGGCCTTTTTGAAGGGTAGCAGTGTTGTCGGTGGTGTTAAAAAGTTTTACATCATCGGTGAAGAGAACGCAGTTGCTTATAATGTGATCGCAAAGGTCATTTATATAAAGTATAAAGAGTGTTGGTTCTAGTACGCTGCATTGGGGAACACCGCTGTTAACGGGCACTCCCTGTTCTGACCACTTGTCTGTTTGACAGGAACGCAGCTATCCAGTTATGTAGGGGTTTTAGTTTCAGAAGTAGTTTGTCGTGTACTACTGAGTCAAAGGCTTTACAGAAGTCTATGTAAATTGCGTCTATTGTTTTGTCCTGGTCTAGTTTTGAAGTCCATATGTTTTTGCAGTGTAGTAGTTGTAGATTACAGGATAATTTTTTCCTGAAACCAAATTGCTTGTTAGAGAGTAGGTTGTTTGTTTCTAAGTGGAGGGTAATGGATTGGTTTATGATTGATTCCATGACTTTGCAGGTGACAGAGCATAAAGAGATTGGTCTGTAATTTTCAACTAGGCTGGGATTTCCCTTTTTGAAGATGGGGATGATCATGGCTAGTGACCATAGGTTTGGTAGAGAGCTGGTCGTGAAGGATTTTTCAAAGATTATGCTTAGCTGTTCAGCCATAGCAGTGGAGAGCTTTTTTAGGAAGTATGCACATAGTCCATCAGGTCCAATTGATAGAGATGGTTTTAGGCTGCGTAGTGCCTTTTCAATGTTATCTTCTATGAAATCTATTTGTATTAAATCGTTGTTAATTATTTGTGGTACGACTAGGGAATGTTGGGCATGAGCCGTTGCTGTTTACAAAGACTGAGCCAAAGAATGTGTTGAAGAGGTTGGCTTTAACTGTTTCATCATTGCATTCTTTATCATTAGGTCCTTTTAGGGGTGGGAAGGATCTGGAGTCCTTAAGTTTGTTGTTTACAACATTGTAGAAGGCGCAGTTCATGCACATAAGGTTTTCCTTTTGTTTGCTGTGGTAGTTGAAACATTCAATCTTTATTTGGTGGCATATATTTTTGTAGCGGTTTTTAAAGTTTGCTACGTAGCCAGTTTTGTTTTTCCGCCAGATAGATTTTGGGGGGGGGGGGGATTGGAGCTTCCTTATTGATATGGGCAGTTTGTTTTTCTTGGTTATGGTAGTTATTAGTGGTACAATTTTCTCTAGAGAAACATAATGTAGGGCTTGCGGGATCAAAAATAATAGGCAAAGGTTTTTGGATGATCAGTTCTTTTGGCAATTTAATCTAATTCTATAGAACAAACTTCAGCTGATTTTACATAACATGCTAGACTAAAATGTAATTAGTTCATTCGTGGCTCAATGGATTGAGTGAAACCAGCCAGTGTGGTTGGATGATACAGTGCATTATATCAACAAAGGCAATTAGTCTAATAAAGGAACAGTAAAATTAGCCTCTTTGCAAATGCCCCACTGACCTTGATAACTCTGGTAAAACAAGATCAGGTATACTTGTATACATAAATGTCTTCGATATATGCACATGCACACACAGAAGCAGATTTAAAGATGATCATTACAGGAAGTCTGCCTGCCAAAGTATCATTGGATAGAAGCTTCACATATTTTTAAAGGAACCCCACCCCTTTCAAGTCAAAGGCTGCAGAGCAGCAGCAAGTTGAAAGAATAAGAAGAGGAAAAAGAAAGGCTGTTGGCTGAGTTGCATTGCCCAATAACATGAATAGAAGTTGTTATCCAAAGAAATAAAAGCTATTGCTGGAAGCTTATTGCAGTCTCCAGAGAGATCTTCAGGATGAAAAATGCAAAGGTAAGAGGGTAGCATTCTTGGAAAAACTACTTTGGTCATCCCTCTTTTAAAAGATAGAATGAGGGCACTTTGCTAAGAGATGAGCTGAATTCAAATCTTGCTTTTCTCATGAATTATTCAGCTGCCTTGGATGAGACACTATTTTCTCAGCATAGTCCTATGTAATATGGCACTTAACAGTGGCTTACCTTATAGGACAGTGGTGATTAGAAAAATTATAATATCAAAGACAGCTGTAATCATTGTTCTAATAAATATAATGGTTATGATACATATAGCAATAGCACTTTACTTATATACCGCTTCATAGTGCTTTACAGCCCTCTCTAAGCGGTTTACAGAGTTCAGCATATTGCCCCCAACAATCTGGGTCTTCATTTTACCGACCTCGGAAGGATGGAAAGCTGAGTCAACCTTGAGCCTAGTGAGATTTGAACAGCTGAACTGCTGAACTAGCAGTCAGCCTGCAGTCGCAGCATTTAACACCGCATTTAACCACTGCACCACCTCAGCTCTTGTTTGAAAGTGGTTGTTAAAGAAGTCTTTTTTCATGAACTATTTTTTTGTCACTATTATTACTAAAGATATATAATCTAGATTTCTCACTCTGTTATTTGATTAATGGAAGCAGTGTTTCTCCTTGTTTCGTAGTCAGAACAATAGGTCATCATAGCAGAACAGGAGACAAATTGTGAGCAAATGAAGGATTTTTCTTAAAAGGGAGATAGAATAATAGGGAAAACTTCACCTGTTGGTCTTCCATATAGAAAAAATAGGGCACGTTTGTCTCAAAAATCTGATTATCTGACAAATAGTGCTTTTTGCTCCAGAATTGTCTTTGTGTGACCTCTTCTGGTACTGAAGGTTTATTACAATAGCAGCACGTAGACATCAGGGAAGTCTTTCAATATGCAAATGAACATGTGAATAAAGTGTAAAAAGCTACTACAAGTGATGTTATTCTATTCTATTCTATTGTATTCTATTCTATTCTATTCTATTCTATTCTATTCTATTCTATTCTATTCTATTCTATTCTATTCTATTCTATTCTATTCTATTCTATTCTATTCTATTCTATTTCATTCCATTCCATTCCATTCCATTCCATTCCATTCTATTCTATTCTATTCTATTCTATTCTGTTCTATTCTGTTCTATTTAGAATCAGGGCTGGGTTCTAATTTACCTCGCTGCCAGTTCGCTTCCTCCCGCACTGCATGGCAGTGGCAACCCCCCCAAAAGCTGAAAACAAGATGATGTCGCATGCACAATGCTGGAATCTCGTCTTCTGAGCATGCGCAGAAAAAAAAACCTGGAAAAAAATCCCCCCCCAAAAAAAGCCAAAAAAAGAGATGGCGGCGCCCATGGACCGGCACCGACTGAACCGGTTCCGTGACATCATCGTGACATCACCAGAGGTTTGCTACCCGTTTGGGTGAACCAGTCCAAACCGGGAGGAACCCACCTCTATTTAGAATAGAATAGAATAACAGAGTTGGAAGGGACCTTGGAGGTCTTCTAGTCCAACCTCCTGCTTAGGCAGGAAACCCTACACCACTTCAGACAAATGATTATCCAACATCTTAAAAACTTCCAGTGTTGGAGCATTCACAACTTCCGGCCTGGTTTGGATTGTACTTTCATAAACCCATAAACAAATGACATGGAGTTGAGCCAGAAAAGTGTGAAAGCTCCTATCTTTTTTTGCCTCTTCCTTTAATAACCATGTGTGTTAGAAAATATTGGCCTAGGTTGCAGTAAATCATTTTTTTAAATAGAAAAAAAAACTTAACTTGATTATTTTTCTTGAAATTGGAATATTTGGACGTACATAAACAGCATAACTTTGTTGTGATCGATATTGCTGTTAGTTCAATAACTGAAAAACACATCTTGCTAACTGTATAATGATTTTACTTGGTTGTTTATATACTGCCAAGGTTAGCTTTTAATCAAGCTTCGTTAACAAATGGCTAATGTATTATTAATTAAGCCAATCAGACAGTATTCTAAACAGAGGTATTAGGGAGAAAGTAGCGCTGGATACAATGGACAGTCTTGAGTGAATATGTGGCAATTGTACCATGCCTTAAATAGCATGGAAATCTAAGCAGGTTAAGAGGAGCTGCGTTACTCGGAATCAGAGCGTTAGTAAATTTAGTTCAGAATTGTCAACAGCGTCAGGAAGAAGGTTCACCAGCTCCACCCAGGGATCCAAGACTGAACTTGGGATCCTGAGCCCACCAATCATGTTCTTCATCACTGAGTATGACCATCCTTTCTTTCTGTAATGGTTCCCTACTCTCCTTAAAAAAAATACTGGAAACGTAGTGCCCTTTAGGTACATTAAATCTAAAAGTCCTTAAATTCCCAGCCAACATATCCAACAACCACGTAAAATGGGAATTTTGGGAACTAAGGTCCCAGAAGACTGACGGGGGGGGGGGGGGAGAGAAATACTATGCATTTGAGGAAATGATAAGACAAGAGATCTGGCAATTGATTAGCTGATCAATTGATCAGTCAGTGATAGGTCAGCTGTTTCAAGATATTATTAGATATTAGTGAAATATGTTAAATGAAATGCTGGATATATGTCAAGGGTACAATTTCCTAGGCTTTCAAATAGTATCACTGCTTTAATTATTTATCTGAGTACGTTGTCAACTAAATGTAAAGATGATCGGAATTGCTCCTTTGATTGTTAAGGAAAAGTTTGATGGGCAGAAATTGATTTATGAAAAATTTCAAGGTCAGAAACTACATACTGTACGTATAATTAGCTACTAATTGGTGTGGGTCATATTGTTATTAAAAGAATGCCAAGGTACATCCACAAATTTCAAAAGTTATCACCTGTACTTTAGCACTACAATTCATCTTGTTTAAGATTTAACATTCCTTATTTTCTCTATCACTTGTTCTTGGACTCATCTCTTAATGTCTAGCATTTAAAAATATGCTTTAATATGAACTTTCTCTGAGTATTCAGGAATTAAAACTAGGAAGAAAATTAAGAAATGCTAAGATATTAATTTCTATTCTGATGTAAGTTGACAAAATCAAATATTTTATGTTATGTCTTTGAATCACATTAAATTGTTCTTAAAAACAGCTTTCTTTACTGTCTGTGATATATATATATATATATATATATATATATATATATATATATATATATATATATATATATATATATATATATATATATATATATATATATATATATATATATATATATATATATATATATACAGGTTTGTTCACTGATATGTTGATAGGGATGATGGAACCTGTAGTCTAAAACATCTGGAGAAGTTGAAGAGAGTTGCTATAATATTTGATCTATGAAAACAATTATATGTTTGCATATAATAAAAATTCACATTTTAAACATCAACAAGAATAAGCATCTTCCAATAAAGATGTTTCTCTTATGAAGACATAATCTTCACATGGGATCCAGAAGCCTCTTGTCTTTTCATGCAAAGTGGTTTTGAGCAAATGCAGCATTTTACTTGGAAGTAGTTTTGTACTTTTCCATGCACCACCTCATTCCATTGCTTCCAACTTTGTGTAAAAGGAACATGATGCAATGAGCAAATTAATTGAGTCAATACAATGTGACTATGTCTTCCTTAATCAGGCAAGATGCTTCCATCCCAGTGCTGATTATCCAAAGATGAGTGAAAATAAGAATTCAGAGCTCTTTACTGACATTTCCTGATAATGTGAAAGCCAGCAGGAACTGTGTGTGATAACAGCTTTCAGAATTTTTTTTTAGTGGTGGGTGAGAATACTTTTATGAAAAAGCTGTTTTCCAAAAGGGAATCTATCTTGGTATCCATCACATCAACATTTTACCATCACTGCTCAGTTATCAAATAATTAATACAAAGAATAAGGAGTTGATGTTCATGCTTCAATGAGCCCCCAAATCAAATCCAAGACCAACTGAACCACAAGGCTGAGTACAAATTTGAAAAATGTAACGTTTTTCTTAGGGTCTGTCCAGGCTTAGGGTCTGTCTAAGAAGTTGTCGTGCATGCAAGCAGTCAAGTGGCATGTGTGAACCAACCAACCAAAGAGACCGCTTCCAAACTGACTCTATATGGGACTTCTATTCAAGTTACGGAAGTCAACAGTTTCCAATAAGCTTCTTCAGAATGCAGGACTTTTGAGGAAAACTAGTAAACAACCAGTTCACCACAAGGGGACGGTCTTTTCCACAAATCAAATACATTCGTAATAGCTTTAGTTGTAATAGCTTTAATTACTCTCTCACTAGGTTTCCTAAGGCATGCTCATCCATAAAACATATATAGGAAGCACACACACATCCATTCCAATTAGTCCCTTACACACACACACACACACACACACACACACACACACACACACACACACACACACACCACTGCTTCACCACACACAAGAAAGCACAGATGCTTCCTATATACAGTATGTGAAAAAGTTGGAAAGAATCCTAGAAGCTATGCTGTGCATGCTTTCCCTAGCTTATTAAAAGTAAATGCAAGGTCTTTGATCCAAAATGGATCAGAGAACTTTGGGCCAGATTTTTGATGGTATTGATGACCATGACTACTACTATTATTATTGATATTACCATTATCATTATTGACCTCTCATGGACTATGAATATTAACATGCTCGTGAAGAAGGCTCAGAAGAGGCTGTACTTCCTGAGAATGCTCAGGAAGATAAATCTATCTCAGCATCTACTGTTGTCCTACTATCGCAGCACCATTGAGGGTGTCCTGACATATGGTATTCTAGCATGGTATGGGAGCAGCTCTGCAGCAGACAAAAAAATCTCTACAGAGAATCATTACAACTGTCCAGAATATCACTGGGTTCCAGCTACCAGCCCTGGACGATAGCTTCACATCTCGCTGTTCTAGGAAGTTGCACAATATTCTCAGAGACTCTTCTCATCCTGCTTACAATCTTTTTGGACTGTTGCCTTCTGGCAGAAGATACAAAACAATTAAAACTCGGACCACAAGCTTTCTGAACAGTTTTTATCCCAGAACTATAGTTGCACTTAATAATGAATTAAAGGGTCACCATCAGCGAGCTGTTGGATAGTATTACTTGGTCTGTTGTATGGATGTTTGAGTGGTTCAGGGTGGGGAATTTGTGGCGGGTGGGGCATGTTTTTTAGGGATTGCTATGTGTGTTGGGATGGTCTGGAAGCGTTATGTGAATTTTGTTGTATGGGTGTACTGTGTATATACGTACAATGACAATAAATTATTATTATCATTATTGACATCTTTTGAGACAAGATGGGTGTAAATTCAATCCGACCATCCAGTTTAATCACTATAAAGAACCTGCTTAATGGTAGAACCATGATTTACATGCAAGATCCTAGATTTAATTCTCAGCATTTCCAGTGACATCTGGGAAAGGTTCCTATCTGAAATCCCTGGGTCCGTGGTCACTGACACTATATGTATAATACTGAACTAGATGAACCAAGAATTTATTCTGGCATAAAACAGCCAGAATTGGTAATCTGAAGTTTAACTTAGTTATTTGGCTGCTGTTGTTGGATATTCCTATCACAATATCACATAGAAGAAGACAGATCATAAAAATTAGTCTTCACTCAGGAAAAGAAATTATTAAAATGAATTTAAAATAGAGACACACCTTTGTATTTAATTTAATTTAATTTAATTTAATTTAATTAAAAGTTCTTATATGCCGCCCAATCCTGTAGGACTCAGGGCGGCGTACAGCAGGAATAAGAACAATACAAATAATACATAATAAATGTAAAACATTACATAAATTTAAAAACCATTCATTCCTTGGGGAATCCGATCTTGTTCACCCCGCCTGCCAGAAGAGCCATGTTTTTACGGCTTTGTGGAAGGCCAGAAGAATGGGGATAGTCCAGATCTCTGGTGGGAGTTGATTCCAGAGAGATGGGGCTCCCACAGAGAAGGCCCTCCCCGCCAACTGACATTGTTTGGCTGATGGGACCTGGAGGAGGCCCACTCTGTGGGACCTAACTGGTCATAGGGAGGTATGTGGTAGGATGCGGTCCCAGAGGTAACCTGGACCTGAGCCATGTAGGGCTTTAAAGATCAAAACCAACACCTTAAATTGCGACCGGAGACTAATAGGCAACCAATGCAGCTGGCGGAGAATAGGTGTTACATGGGTGTATCTCGAAACACCCACCACAGCTCGTGCAGCTGCGTTCTGTACCAATTGCAGTCTCAGGATGCTCTTTGAGGGTAGCCCCATGTAGAGCACATTACAGTAGTCCAGCCATGAGGTGACAAGGGCATGAGTGACTGTGAGTAAAGCCTCCCTTTCCAAGTAGGGTGGCAATTGGTGCACAAGACGAACCTGTGCAAAGGTCCCCTTAGCCACAGCTGAAAGATGTTGCTCCAATTTTAGCTATGGGTCTAGGAGAACACCCAAATTGTGAACCCGTTCTGAGGGAGTCAATTTTTCTCCCGTGAGAACCAAGGAGAGGAAGTCGACATAATCCCTGGGGGGAACTATCCACAGCCATTCAGTCCTGTCAGGATTGAGTTTGAGCCTATTCATTCCCATACAGACCCTAACATCATCCAGGCAGCGGCACATTACACCGACTGCTTCCCTGAACTGACACGGGGTGGAGATGTACAACTGGGTATCATCAGCATACTGCTGATACCTCACCCCGTGTCGTCGGATGATCTCACCCAGCGGTTTCATGTAAATGTTAAACAGGATGGGCGAGAGGACCGAGCCCTAAGGCACCCCACAAATCAGGGGCCTAGGGGCCGACCTCTGCCCTCCTGTCAACACCGACTGCGTCCTATCGGAGAGGTAGGAGGAGAACCACCGTAAAACGGTGCCTCCCACTCCCATCTCGCCAAGTCGGCGCAGAAGGATACCATGGTCAATGGTATCGAAAGCTGCTGAGAGGTCAAGTAACACCAGGATGGAGGAATGACCTCCATCCCGGGCCCGCCAGAGATCATCCATCAGGGTGACCAAAGCAGTTTCCGTATGGCTGGAAACTACACCTTAATATTTCTATTTTAATTATAACATTGAATGTCAGAACATATTTCAAAACATTTTACACTGAGCCAAAAAAAAAAGAACATTTAACTAGCCCCTGAAGTATTCCAGAACCATTCTATCTCCAGGTTATATACTGTATTTCAATTTTTAAAACAGTGCTTTTCAAACTTGGCAACTTTAAGCTATGTGGACTTAAACTCCCAGAATTCCCCAGCCAGCAATACTACAATTCTTGGACTTGTAGACAATTTAAAATTGCCAAGTTTGAAAAACATTGGTCTAGATCAGGGTAGGGAACCACGACCCTTTAATGACTTGTGGACTTCAACTCCCAGAATTCCTGCTAGCTCAGGAATTCCTGCTGACTCAGGAATTCTGGGAGTTGAAATGTGCAAGTCATAAAAAGGCCATAGTTCCCCACTCCAGGCCTAGATGAACTAAATTAAATTTTGCATTAAAGTTAAATATTTATCTTTTCACACCATGGGTGATATGAAAGACAATTTCACTTGCTTACAGAATGACAACATACTTTAGGCAGGGGTGGGTTTCTCTTATCTTCCCTACCAGTTCAGAAATGCGTGCGCCGCGTCAGAAGTGTGCACGTGTGTTACATCTGGGTACTGACCCTCTGCGCATGCACAGAAGCCTTTGCGCATGTGCAGAGGATTCATGGCCAGCCGCTTTCAAGCAGTGGTGACCAGGGAACCGGTTTGGGGTGTGGCAAGCTGGCCATCACTACCGGTTTGGCGAACGGGGCCAAATTTCCGCCACAGGCTTGTGCAAACCTGTCTGAACCGGTAGCAACCCACCACTGACTTTAGGCCATACTTTTTCTGAGTTTGAATTCCAATGCTTAGATTCCCAATCAAAATCAAGGGTTGCCTAACTAACACAATGTCAGACCAGGAATCTATTTGGAGATATTGAATTCTACCTGCTCCATTTCAGCATTAGAAAAAACAGGCCTCCCTATAGTTTTGGGAAGATCCTGCTGATGGGCTTCTAAAAGTCTTCTGGTTACTTGTCTGACCTCCAGTTCAATCCATCCATCCATCCATCCATCCATCCATCCATCCATCCATCCATCCATCCATCCATCCATCCATCCATCCATTTTGCTGCCCATCTCATGGTTCAGGGCAGAGGTGGGTTCCTGCCCGTACGCTCTTACCTGTTGGTCGCCGCAGAGCCGAAGAAGCTGGTGACGTTCAAGGCACGGGGCTTCCCCCACCCACCTGGATGCCGCCATTTGCGTTCTTTTGCCCTCTGTGAAAGCAGAAAGCTTTGCGCATGCGCAGAGGGCAAAAGAACGCAAATGGCGGCGTCCAGGCAGGCGGGGGAAGTGGGTGGGGGAAGCCCCGCACCGCGAACGCCACCAGCTTCTTCGGCTCTGCGGCGACCGACAGGTAAGAGCATACCGGCAGGAACCCACCTCTGGTTCAGGGACTCTCAGACTCTAGCTCTGTTGCCTGGACTTAGCAGGCTTGTTTAGAACAAAATCACGTAGTAAAACCATGGGGACCTTTCCACTTCCTTTTCAATTTTCTTTCAACTATCTCAAAATTAGCTTTAACTACAACCTGTTTTCTTTCAGCTCCTTCCAAAATTGCAGACTCAAAGTTTCATAGGAAAGAAAAAAGTAGTTTGATCTGAGAGAAAGATAATACTGTGCCTGTGGCACGCTTTTATCTCCCATAATTTTATCTTGTATAACAAGCACCAGATGTTTTTGTAATTATGGGCTTGATCTGTACTGTAGATAGTGGCAACCTATAAATCTCTGAATATCTCAATCAATCAATCAATCAAAATTTATTTACGTCTAAGACTAGACCAAGACCAATAAAAGATTAGCATGCAAATATGATAACTAAAAAGAAAACTTAAAACTGTGAGAAAATCCTAAAAAAAAAGCAATTGTGTTAATAGTATGAGGGAGGAAAAAGATGATTTGCAATAGTTACAGATAAGAATTCTGCCACCTTCTTAGAGATTTCTGATCACCCAGGAAAAGGTTACCAGTCATAATGGCAAATAGAGTTATTAACAATGAGAAGTATTAGACCTGATCACCATTGGATGTTCAATGCACATTTTAATAGCACATAGGAGACAGATTCTGGATCTGAACAGAAACAAGTTCAGAACAACAGAATAACAGAACTGGAAGGGACCCTGGCAGCAAATTCTATATCATTTCAGAAAAATGGTTATCCAATATCTTCTTAAAAACCTCCAGTGTTGAAGCACCCACAACTTTCAGAGGCAAGTCGTTCCACTGATTAATTGTTTAACTATCAGGAAATTTCTCCTTAGTTCTGGGTTGGATCTTTCCTTGATTAGTTTCCATCCATTGCTTCTTGTTCTGCCTTCAGGTGCTTTGGAGAATAACTTGACTCCCTCTTCTTTGGGGCAGCTTCTCAAATATTGGAACACTGCTATCATATCACCCCCTACTCCTCCTTTTCATTAAACTAGAAATATCCAATTCCTGCAGCTGTTCTTCATACATTTTGACTTCCAGTCCCCTAATAATCTTTGTCGCTCTTCTCTGTACTCTTTCTAGAGTAGCATTCCACAACCTTTCCAGCTTGGCGGTCCGGCCAGGGATGGGGGCATATGAGTGGCAGGTGTTCGTACATGCGCACAGCTCCATTTTAGTGAGCAGCATGTGCGCATGCCCTCCGCTTGCATGAATGGAGCTTCATGTGTGAGCAGAAGTGTCAGAGCGTTTGCAGCATGACTACTATTAGGAGACAACCCAGGAGCAAAACACAGCACTCAGAGCCTTAGACATTTAACAGTGGTTTATATACAAGACATATAAAGAAATATATGTGGTAGGCAAATACCTGACAAGCAATCAATCTTCTTCTTAACTCTACACTGAGGACACAGCAATGGATAATGGACACAAGGAGAGAGAATATGCCCTCTCCCGGCTGCTTTATATAAACACCTCTTAAAGTGGTAAAAACCTTTGTGGACCCCTTCGTAGTCTAAAACCGGCAATACCAATGCTGATTCATCTTCATTGCATCAGCCTTACAGTTGCATCAGCTTTATAGCTTGTCAGCTCTTAAATCTCAATACCTTAACAAGAAGTTGCTTGCGCTTGCATGCAATGCTCCACTCGTGTGAACAGAGGGTGCTTGCATGCGAATGGAGCTTCTTGCATGAGCACAAGTGCCCTCCGCTTGCATGAATGGATCTTGCACACTTGCCCATTTCTCCCACAGCCCTGTTTCAAACAGACCATGGCTCAGTAATGGTCCGTGACCCAGAGTTTGGGAACCTGTGTTCTAGAGTTTCAATAACTTTTTTATGTTGTGATGATCAAAACGATGTAGTATTCCAAGTTGGTTCTTACCAAGGCATTACAGAATGGTATCAACACTTCATGTTACCTTAGTTCTATCGTACTGTTAATGCAGCCAAGAACTGTATTGGCTTTTTTTAGCAACAGGTTCGCCTGGTGCACCAATTGCGACCATACTTGGAGAAGGAGGCTCTACTCACGGTCACTCATGCCCTTGTCACGTCTAGATTGGACTACTGTAATGCGCTCTACATGGGGCTACCCTTGAAGAGTATTCAGAGACTTCAACTGGTGCAAAATGCGGCTGCGCGTGCTGTGGTGGGTGTCTCAAGATACACCCACGTAACACCCATACTCCGCCAGCTGCATTGGTTGCCCATTGGTCTCCGGGTGCAATTCAAGGTGTTGATCATTGTCACAATGTGATTTTTGATTGTCAGCTGTACTCATATGTCAGACTTTATGACCCAGAGATTCGTAGCAAAGTAAAGCAGTCATGTGAAGAGTGAACTGCGCATATGCACATTCCACTCTATCCTCCATTCTCTTCTGCTGCTAGCCCTCTCAGAGAGAGGGCGTATATTTTAGATTGTCAAGATGTAGTTATTAAGATGTATTGTTTTTGTATTCTTTTATACTGAAATAAATATCTTGTTATTTTTAGACTTAAACTCGAGTTTCTTTTATTAGGGATTAGCTCCAAAGAGAAAAGATTTCATCACCTCTAAAGCTTATTTTCTAATTCCGTCAATCATCATCTTTAAAGCCCTACATGGCTCAGGTCCAGGTTACCTCCGGGACTGCATCCTACCTCATACTTCCCTTCGACCGGTTAGGTCCCACAGAGTGGGTCTCCTCCGGGTCCCATCAGCCAAACAATGCTGGCTGGTGGGGCCTAGGGGGAGGGACTTCTCTGTAGGGGCCCCTGTTCTCTGGAACCAACTACCCCCAGAGATCCAAATTATCCCCACCTTGCTGGCCTTCCGAAAAGCCATTAAAACATGGCTCTTCCTGCAGGCGGGGTGATTTTGAGACAACTTTCCCCCATGTATGCATGGTTTTTTAAATTGTTTTTAATAATGTTATTGTTTAGTTGTTCCTTAAAATGTTGTACGCCACCCTGAGTCCTCAGGGAGTAGGGCGGCATAGAAGAACACTAAATAAATAAATAAAATAAACAAATAAAGTAGTGTCCCAATTCAATCCAAAGTAAATAGTCCATTATGTGGAGCATATAAAATGTTAAATAAATATCTAGGGACAAACCAGGGAGGTGGATCGATTGTGCTATAAAAGGGATGGAAGACTTTGCATGTATCATTTTGTATATCAAATTCCTGTGCTCTGTTTCAGCCAGGGTTTAATCAAGTCCGAAAGCAGGTAGTGCTGATAGTAAGATTGAATAATCATTCATTTGTCTTCTTACAGTAGGTTGAAAGAGAAGCTATCCAGAAAGGTCAGATGAACTAATGAAGTGCCCTAGTAGATTTGCTTTAGGCAGAAACTAAGACGACAAAGTCTTAATCAGACCCAAGGGAAATGCTGCCTAATTCTAGTTGTGTTGGTATTGGAAGTGAAATGAGGAACTCCTAGTACGATTTTCAAGAAATTTGGTTGAATTGCTTCTAAACTAGGAGCCTTCTTCTAAATATACTATGTAGCATTAAACCCAGAACTTTGTCTTTAATAGTTTAATAGCTGCTCAGATATAATTGTTGGTAAATTGACGTGCAAATTTAGTAACTGCAATAGATGCTTGTTTCGATCCCTCCCCCAGAAACTCTCTTGTATGATTATACCAGCAGGGTCTTATACTGAGATCTTAAAGCATTTTCCAGAGAATATCAATACTTGGATATTTAATGTGATCTGCTATAGTATTTGTCACTCCATTGATCACCAGGCACAATCTACTGTCATTTTTGAAATTTCAGTGAGAGGTATGAAAGTCAAGGTTAGCAATAGCACTTAGACTTATATACTGCTCCACAGTGCTTTACAGCCCTCTCTAAGAGGTTTACAGAGTCAGCATGTTGCCCCCAACAATCTGGGACCTCATTTTACCGACCTCGGAAGGATGGAAGGCTGAGTCAACCTTGAGCCTGGTGAGATTCAAATTGTCAAATTGTAGGCAGCCGGCAGCCAGCAGAAGTAGCCTGCAGTGCTGCATTCTAACCACTGCTCCACCACAGCTCTTAGGCTAGTAAGGATAGTAATTAATGGACGCTACTTAATGCACACCTCAAAAGAGTTAGCCCATCCTTCCTCATTTGGATGGTCCTATTTTTTGGACTATAGTTCCTCCTATCCCCATTCACATTAGCTGGATATAATAGAACTAGAGTGGAAAGTAGCCAAGGAAAGCCAAGCTAGACTAGCATATTTCTGATAAAACATTTTCCCCTCCCCTCTTCTCTGGCTTTCACTGTTTGTTTTCTTCTGGCATTACACAGTAGAACATTTTCTTAGCATCATCAAAAATAAAAAGCAAAGGCATTGTTGGTTTCTTTTTTCCCATGAGAACCTCTCACTTTGCGGTTGTTTGAGGAAGTTGACTAAATAATTAAGATGAAGTAGTGGTTTTGCTTTTGGGGGGAATCTTAGAACATCTTGTGATGCCCAATGGGAAACCCTTGCAAACTATTTTATTCAGATTACAGATAAGTGATAGAGACAGTAGTATCTACTGTGTTTTAGATATCTTATACATTTTATATAAAAAGGTGGTGGAGGAGGGTTAGAAAAATCTTTGAAGGTAACTCCTTCCACTTTCAGAGGCCACCTTAATTATGTCAATATTGCTTTTTATTGGTTGTATTCACATGGTAGCCATACTTCTGCTTAATTGAACTATAGTTTCCTAACCCAATTTTGGGGATTCATATGACATAATGAACCATGAATCATACTGTTATACTGTTCCAAAGTTTTCAAATAAGCACTCATATGTAAATTGGACTACATTTGTAAGCTGCTAGTTAAGAACTCACTTCTATCTATTGTTTTTCTAAGTTTCTATAGTGATCTATGAAGGGACTTTCCCATGCAGCCTTGTTAACTGCCAGATGTCTCAATCTGAGCTTGCCTTTTCCTTTCTGTCATTTTCTTTTCTCTTCTAACATATCTTTCCAGATATTAAATGCAAAAGCAGGGATCGTCTTACTACTCATAATGGAACATGTAATTTATATGTTGCCTTTCAGAGTTCCATCATATCTCTAATGCTTTTCAATATCGACATGAAGATACTGAGCAGACCGTTACATTTGGAACTGTGTCCTCTCAGTATACTAGTGATGCCTGTTACGTACGGAGGTACGTAGTAAATTTGCATAGCCGCCGCTGATTGGCTGGAATAGCGCCGGCAGATTTGAACGCCTGTCACTGGCTGGGTGAACTGCTGGGAAGTCCTTAAAAGCGGCTTCCCTGCAGTTCACGGCCAGTTCGTGTTTCTGCCCTCTAACTTGAAATAAAGTGCTGAACTGTTCTCCGGCTCGTCTCTCCTTTCCCCCGCGCTAATCTAACAATGCCCAAACCTATATCTTGGCATAATTGTCAAATAATAATAATATAATTCCCCTGAATGCTTGCAATTGGTTGGATGAACCCAATTAATACCAATAATCATTGTGAGAAATCATACATCCAGGGAGATGGTTAGATGTATCAATTGAGAGAGTCCAGAAATATTTCACAAGAAGAGTCCTCCACTCCTCTGCTTGCAACAGAATACCTTATTCCACCAGACTTGAAATTTTGGGCTTAGATAGCTTAGAGCTACGTCGCCTTCGATCTGATCTAAATGTAGTTCATAAAATCATCTGCAACAATGTCCCACCTGTCAATGAATACTTCAGCTTCAACCACAACAATACATGCGCACACAATAGATACAAACTCAATGTAAACCACTCAAAACTCGACTGCAGAAAATACGACTTCAGCAACAGAGTGATCAATGCCTGGAATGCACTACCTGACTCTGTGGTTTCTTCCCCAAACCCCCAAAACTTTAACCTTAGACTGTCTACAGTCGACCTCACCCCATTCCTAAGAGATCTGTAAGGGGTGTGCATAAGTGCACCATTGTGCCTACTGTCCTTGTCTTACTGTCCTAGTGTCCAGGGGTGGTTTCCTTTCGAAGTTGCTACCGGTGCGCTGTGCGTGCATCTCCACATTTCATGTGCGTGCACACACTATGCGCTTGCGCCCCTCACACAATTTTGCTTCTGTGCATGCGCATGCGTGGAAGCAAAAAATCGCCGAAATCTCTCTCACGCGCGCGTCCCCTCACAAGATTTTGCTTCCGCGCATGCGCAGGAAGCAAAAGAAGCCAAAAAATTCTGAAAAAAAGATGGCAACGCGCGACGGACCGGTGAAGACGACGGGCCAGTGTCGCACACAAATTACATCATCGACCAGCTGCTACCGGTGCGGTAGAGTGGATCGTACCGGTAGGAACCCACCATTGCTAGTGTCCAAATTTACCTATACCTAGTTTGCTTTTGTTTATGTTTATACCATACCTGCTATCTTGTACATGTTTTGACAAATAAAATAAATAAATAAAAATAAAATAAATAAATCTGTTTAAGCAGAGTCACTGAATCAATATATACACAACCTGGGAAACAATGATCATCAAGTTTGACAAACATCAATGATGATATTTTGGGGTTAATATACCAGGTGTGTCTCTTGCTTAAGATCTCAGCGGCCAGGTTTAACTCTAGAAGAGTTGAAGAAGACCACAATATCCTTGTGCTAAAAGCATGGAAAGACTGTCAGTTTACTTCTGACTGAGATACAACATGGAAGTGTTTATCTTTAAACTCCTTTAAACTCCTGTGTGGGTCAATCCCAAGTTATTTGAATGAATGATTCTTTCTGCAAGATTCCCTCGCCAACCTCAGTAACACCATCCAAAAAATTTTCATTCACAATTCTTCTGCTGGGTTTGGTTTGACTTGGGGGGAATTCCAGGTTGAGTGGTTTCTACAGTTGCCCCAACTTTTTAGAATGCTCTCCCCATAGAGATAAAAAGTTCTAAAATATTTTTTAAAACAGTGGACTAACTACTGATTTTAAGTGTTTTAATATAAAACAGATTTTAATTCTGATTTCATAGTTAGTTGTAAACTGCAGGCGATCTTGGTAGTCAGTGGTAGAGTAAGCTAAATAAAATTTTAAAAAGGAAGTAATAGTTAGAAGCCCTATAACACGATATTTCCATCTGCAGGGAAATTTTGATGAAGTCCCACTTTTAAATAAACAATCTGCACCTCTGCATTGTGGATTGAAAAAAATTGGATTTATATTGATTTTTAGGATGTTCATGAGGACAGATGATAAGATTTTGTTCTTTAAATTTAAAGCATTAATTTTATCTGCCCTCTGGTAAGCATTTACTTATCATTAAGCAAAGAGAACAAAGACATATCTAGATCTGAATAAAAATCTATATTTGCCAACCTATCTGTATGTGTATAGATTTAAATTTAGAAATAATGTCTTTAAATTAAACAGAAAGAATTGTTCTAACTAAATTGAGGGAAACTCTCAAGACCTGTGTATTCATTACATTTGCTGTCTCAGATAATGCTTAGTTGCAAGTTGCTGTCCATTGCTTTTCTTTCTTTTCACTCTTGTCTTTAAACCAGACATGGAACTGGCTCGAAACATTAAATATTCTTTAAATAAAGAATGCTTTCCAGTAAAAAGGAAAATAGGGTAATCACTACTTCATACTTTCGCTCTCGATATAAAGGGCAAAGCTGCTTTACTAGTTATTGTTATTTTCCTGGATCTGGGGACAAAGTGGCAACATTATCAAAGAGAAACAATCCATTTACAAGATTGTTGGTCCTTGAGAAAATGAAGGGGAATAATTTGAGCAACAAGTTTCTCTTGAGCTTGAAGAGATTCAAGAGGGCTTACCTGTTGTAAAAAAAAAAGATGTTGAAACCAAAATAAACTCAATTAGGCTGGACATCTTTGTGTTAAAAGAACAGAAAATATAATTCATTTAAACCCTAGTTGCAACTCAACTCAAGGCCCAGTAAATAGCTTTAGTAACCCATCAATCCTGGACTTATTTATTTATTTATTTATTTATTTATTTATTTATTTATTTATTTATTTATTTATTTATTTATTTATTTATTTATTTATTTATTTATTTGTCAAACATGTATAGGATAGTAGTAATTTGTATAAACACAAGTAAAAAGTAACGATAAAAGAGGACAATAGGACAGTAGAACAGGGACGGTAGGCACAGTGGTGCGCTTATGCACGCCCCTTACAGACCTCTTAGAAACGAGGAGAGGTCGACTGTAGACAGTCTAAGGTTAAAGTTTTTGGGGTTTGGGGAAGAAACCACAGAGTCAGGTAGTGCATTCCAGGCATTGATCACTCTGTTGCTGAAGTCGTATTTTCTGCAGTCGAGTTTGGAGCGCTTTACATTTAGTTTGAATCTATTACGTGCTCGTGTATTGTTACGGTTGAAGCTGAAGTAGTCATTAACAGGAAGGACATTTTGGTATATGATTTTGTTGTAAGGAATTATCATGAAAAAAATCTATAGATTTTAGAAGCTGCAAAATATGGTATTTTGCTTGTCAATGTAAGATGCCGAGGGGTGGTGAAGATGTTTCAAATCGACGGTTAGTCTTCATTCTGGTTCCATGGCAACCTAGGCAGATGTGACCATGTAGTAGAGTCGTTCTCTCTTGTTCGTTGTTCAAGTCTGTCTTAAAACAGCCAGCTAGTGTCAAAAAGGAGGCTATCAAAGAAGAGCAAAAAAGGGATGGGTTTTTATAAAATATGCATGTGTTTATTTGGGCAAAACTGAAAGTTATTGCAGCTCTGTCAATTCACAGGCAGGGAAAATGCTTGCAAGCAAATGAGCGACAACACCTGTTACAATTTCGATGGCTTTGCATGATTTTTCATGGGCTGAGGTCTGCATGTGGCCTTTGAGTGGCAGCCCAAAGGTTGCACTTCAAAAACAAATCAAGACAAAACATTATGCAATCCTAAATTACATTGAATGTAATTTAATAATTTAAATCAAATAAGTTAATATTCAGTAATGTATTTAAAAACTTCCCCTTTCTGCTGTATTAAAAAGGATAACTTGGTAACAACTTTTGGATGCTATGTGTAACTTCAGATGATGCCTTTTTTTCCTCTTCTAAGAATGTGTTGGAGTGAAAAAGTGACCTGTGTGTTTCCTTAGTCTGAGGACAGACGCTAATTGTTGTTAGCTAACTTCATGGTACCCTGGAATTTTCTTGTTTAAGTTTCTTTGTTTTTAATAATAATAATAATAACAGAGTTGGAAGGGACCTTGGAGGTCTTCTAGTCCAACCCCCTGCTTAGGCAGGAAACCCTACACTACTTCAGACAAATGGTTATCCAACATCTTCTTAAAAACGTCCAGTGTTGGAGCATTCACAACTTCTGGAAGCAAGCTGTTCCACTGATTAATTGTTCTAACTGTCAGGAAATTTCTCCTTAGTTCTAAGTTGCTTCTCTCCTTGTTTAGTTTCCACCCATTGCTTCTTGTTCTACCCTCTAGTGCTTTGAAGAATAGTTTGACTCCCTCTTCTTTGTGGCAACCCCTGAGATATTGGAACACTACTATCATGTCTCCCCTGGTCCTTCTTTTCATTAAACTAGACATACCCAGTTGCTGCAACCGTTCTTCATATGTTTTAGTCTCCAGTCCCCTAATTTTAAACCAAATAGATCATCCCTCCAAATACAAGACGCCTTTGAACAGGCCTGCCTACTTTAACATAGATTATGTATAATTCCAGTCTGAACACAGTTATCCAGTTGGAGAGCCTGAATGGTCAGATGGTCTGAAAGGCCAAACAGAAATATAAAAAGTCACCATATCTAACTTAGGTCTTTATTTTTGCACAAAGTCACAAACATTTAAATTTAGAAGAAGAGAAGAAACAGGAAGCTCTGTGTGTGGGGGGGGTATGTGTGTGCGCGCACATGCATTCTTCTAGATCTTTGCAACTTGCTTTTTTGAATATTTTAGCTTTGGAGTCATATTCTGCCCCTGACCTTTATGACCTTTCTACTTTGCTAAGTACATGCTAGGACCGATCTCAGAGTCTGGCTGATATCTGATCATGAGATTAGTCCCCATGATGAGCAATAGCAGAGAAACTTTGCTGAAAGGCAGCTCGTCCATTCTAACTGATCTTTCCTGGCAGTGTGCAGATGCAGGTTGCATTCTGTTTTAGACGAAGGATGATCCCTCTTTGGGCTTGAGCCCCCTTATATAGAGGGCACAGGGAACACCCTTGAAGGGCAGAAGGAAGAGCTGCTAACAAGGCAATAGTCAGATAAAAGGGGCCAGCGTGAGGAAAATAATTTCAGGAGATGTCTTGGGTAAGTGCCTCCCTAATTCACATGAAAATACAGGGAGCGAGGGACAAACACATTCAGACTTCAAAGATTGAGGCCAGCTTTGCAAAGTAGACCAGAAAAGTAAACCATGTAGTTCAGTGCAGCTTCGATTGTAACAGTGATAGTAACAGAATCTTGTAACTGAACTAGAAAACTTCCTGCCCATTGTCTATTGTCCTGCCCATTGTGACCTGTGTTAGGAGTCTCCCCTGCAGTCACTGGCTTGGTGAGAGAACCAAACAGCTTGGCCAGATCAGCTGAAACTGACAGGTCTGGGGAGAAATGTAGTTTGAAAGGATTCTCTCATTATCCAAAACAGAACAGACCTATAGCACAGAAAATTTGTAGCTCAGGGTTGAGCTCTCTGAACTCAGTGCTCTCTGAACTTGATTGGTTTCTTTCAGATGTTTCATTACCCAGTACACTGATGATGTTACCTAGTTGAGTTATGAAAATGTCTGCAAGAAAAGAACCAGATTCAGAGAGCATCAAGGACAGACCACAGAATAGTCCTGGAGGAGACCTTCCAGGGAACAGACTGGAATGCCTACACCAATCTTAACCAATCAATAAAAACCGGGCCAACCCCATTTGTAGGAGTAATGTGATGCTGCGTCTGAAAAAGTGGATGGTAAAGCCAATCCTATTATACCCATGACAAACAATGTGTTGGTTTAAGAAAGCACTGCTTTAATACTGGGACTATAATTGAAGACTATCTCAGGATGGGATAAGGGTCAAACAAAGGCAATGCCATGTGAGAAAAAGGGTCTGTCAGGGCATGTTTGTGTCATGGTTAGATGTGCTCTTCTGTTGCCAGCTGGTGAAAGCTGGTAAACATGGTTTGAGGAAGAGCAACAAGGAGGCACTTGAAACATAGCCAGGAGTTCATGTAAAGGGAACCTCTAGGGCTGGTAATAAAGGGTGGGGCTTTGATTGGATAGTGGATTGCATGATTGTGGCTGCCATCTTGACTGTTCTCTACCCCTTCATGTGGACTTGGGCAGGAAGAGAAAACTAGCTTCAAAAGGAGACAGAAGAATTTGCCTAATCCATTTGGTTCCCACACTTCATGATACCATGATCCCCTAAAACAATAAATGATTTTGTATTCAATTATTTATTTATTTATTTATTTATTTATAAATGCTGTTATAGGCCGCCCAATCCCATAGGACTCAGGGCGGCGTACAACATGGATAAGAAACGTACAGTAAAAAACAGTGATAACAATTTAAAAATTAAAAGCATTATTAAAACATTATTAAAAACACCATTCATGGGGGAATCTGATCTTCTTATTCACCCTGCCTGCCGGAAGAGCCATGTTTTTATGGCTTTATGGAAGGCCAGCAGGGTGGGGATAGTCCGGATCTCTGGTGGGAGTTGGTTCCAGAGGGACAGGGCTCCCACAGAGAAGGCCCTCCCCCGCGGCCCCGCCAACCGACATTGTTTGGCCGATGGCACCCGGAGGAGGTCCCCTCTGTGGGACCTAACTGGTCGTAGGGCGGTATGTGGTAGGATACGGTCCCGAAGGTAACCTGGCCCTGAGCCATGTAGGGCTTTAAAGGTCAAAACCAACACCTTAAATTGCGACCGGAGACTAATAGGCAACCAATGCAGCTGGCGGAGAATAGGTGTTACATGGGTGTATCTCGGTACACCCACCACAGCTCGCGCAGCTGCATTCTGTACCAGTTGCAGTCTCCGGATGCTCTTTAAGGGTAGCCCCATGTAGAGCACGTTACAGTAGTCTAGTCGTGAGGTGACAAGGGCATGAGTGACTGTGAGCAAAGCCTCCCTCTCCAAGTAGTGTCGCAATTGGTGCACAAGACGGATCTGTGCAAAGGTAACATTTGTATAACATTTGTATTCTCCCTATGAATAAAAATAGCCATTCTTGTTTTGAGACTTGGCAAGAAATAAGCATGCCACTTGGAATAGTTGAATTTTAAGTTGCATACCAAAGACGTTTTCCAACACTGTGGTAGAGTAAAGGTGTGCTGGGGCTTCGCCAAAGCAAAATGAGGAATAAAGCACAGGATGCCTCCATGGAGATTCTCAGTCATGCAGGTCATGGTTGTCCCAAAGTATCTTTGGGAAAAGTCTAGGACAGTGATGGCGAACCTATGGCACGGGTGCCAGAGGTGGCACGCGGAGCCATATCTGCCGGCACGCGAGCCGTTGCCCGAGCTTAGCTCCAACGCGCATGTGCATGCCGACCAGCTGATTTTCAGCTCACACGGAGGCTCTGGGAGGGTGTTTTCGTCTTCCAGAGGGCCTCCCTGGGGGCGGGAGAGGGCATTTTCTCCCTCCCTAGGCTCCAGGGAAGCCTACTGGGCCCACTGGAAGTCGGGAAATGGGCCATTTCCAGCCTCCAGAGGGCCTCTGGGGGGGGGAGGCTGTTTTCGTCCTCCCCAGGCATTGAATTATGGGTGTGGGCACTCGCACGTGTGCGACAGCGCACTAGCACGCGTTTTTGGCACCCAAGGAAAAAAAGGTTCGCCATCACTGGTCTAGGATGAGTTTTGACTCCTGGATCCTACTTTGCCTGTGCCATTCTGATAAATTTTTTTTAAAAAAATATATAGCCCCCTTCCCCTTTCAACACAAGTTGTTTGCAGCCATTTGGTAGATGCCAAGATTTTGTTCCCTTTCTGAATAATTGAAACTATGAAGCAAGCAATCACCAGCAGCTTAAAGGGCTTTTCATAAAAGAAAAGCAAATACTCCAGGATTCAAACCAACGTGTTCTCTATAGTCCGTCAGTTGGAAAAATCAGTAAGAGAATGTGTTACAATTTGGAGTGTTAAGATTTATAGGAGAGAAAGGAGCTAAAGGAGAAGAAGAGTTGCAGGCCTAGTGTTATCTTGTTAATAAAACAATTAGGTCCGAAAGATTCCCAAGAATGTTAGAATTACCTGAGTGTAAGAACACTGATCTTTTCTTTACAAACAACTCAGAGTGTGTTGGGTGGTATAAGAAATGACTGATTAACAGAATTGTGCATGATGAGTATGGGGGAAAAAAATCTTTGAGTCTCCTGATTTAAAGAAGATCAAGTACAATTTGACTTGCGTCTGAGCAATAAGTCTGGTCCATTTTGCTTCACTGATAAATAAACTGTCAACAGAAATTATCATATACCTACGGTAAGTATTTATTGTATAGCAAGGTTCTTTAAGAACAGTCTCTGCCACCCTTTTGATCCTCCTCCAAGCTAGTTGCTCCAGAATTGTTCATGATCCCTTCCCTTCCCTCATCTTGTGGTCTGCCACGTGTCAAAGCTTCTTGAAACAGAAATCTATCCAAGACTCTGGAAACCACCAGAGAAATGGAGCTGTGTAAATAAATACCCTAGTTTTATCAGGCTTATGGATAGAATTCAAAGCTGTGGTTTTCTTAAAACAAATTGACCATCCTCCTCCATATGGTGGAATTTGTTGAACACTGTCAGAAATTCTGTTGATCTATGTTTTAAATTGTACATTAACTATCATATTTAATATCCCACCGTAGTTCTTGAAAGCTTCTGGAATGAATCTTTAGAATAATGATTTGGCAAAGACCAGAATTGGTGTTTTCTCAACATGGGTTCTGGATTATGCAGAAAGAGACGGTAGGATCTCTCAGATGTTTCAGTGGAATTTAGGACAAAGATTAAAATGACCTGCCAATACATATATTTTCAGTGAGGGTCTTCCTGTAGAGGTATGCTCAAATATTTCTGAGAAATCTTATCTGAACCAAGATCAGGGGCAGCCTGCTCTGCTGGTTTTTGAGCAGAATATCTGGAGTGCTGGTTGAAACTAGAGATTGGGAGAGACATGAAGCAATATGACCCCCTTCCTACTTATGCCCAGAGGGAAATGCCTGTCTTTTCTGTCACACAACCATTCTCCAGAGTAGTTTTTTTCTACCTTCTGAAAATTATAAATATGTAAAAATGAAAATGTAAATACAAATATACATATACCAATTTATGTACATATGTGCATCTAGATCTATATCACACATTCATCTGTACACACATGCAACCCACTTATAGATTCACTAAACAGGACTGATCAAAAATAAATAAATACTGCAATAAAACAAGAAAAGGAAATGCATATTTCTCAAGATCACAATCAGAAACAAATATCCAATTTAATCAAAATCAGATACCTAGGACGATGTCAGCTAGAGTCATCATAAAGATATGTAAAGAAAAAGAAAGTTAGCTTTTAAAAAAATGGAGTAGAAACAATCATTCTAACAATTTAACAAATCTATCTGCCCATTTTTTAAAAACAACAACAACAAATTTTTAAAGAAGATTTATGCCCCCTTTAGAAAGTAACGGCCATATAAGTTACTGGCAATGGAAAGGGAGATATACAGTAGATGAAGAACATAGTTGAACAAAGGTGATAGATTGATAATTGGAAGTGTATGGATTCATAGATCTGATAGTGATCCTATAATCCTCTACTACAGTAATCCTAATTGAGGGTATCACTCAGGGCAAACATTAAGCATTAGGACTAGGAGGGTAGAGCTTTCCAAGCCCCCCCCCTCTCTCACTCACACACACACACACACTGGCTTTTACATGTAAGATGCATTTTACATGTAAGACATAAAATCTCACTTCTCACAGAACTTCATTGGGAGTTCTATTTGTCCTCTCCACCTTTCGGGCAATTGGAAATCAGCCATGCTCTGCTTGACTGGGAGGTTGGGGAAGAAAGGGGCTTCCCACTTAGCTCAGAAGAGTCCATTCTCCAGGCAGGGACCAACCTTCTCAGGAGAAAAAATCAGGAGGCTACCCCTGTTCTGTTTCAACCCTTTTTTGCTTTATTTACTTGAAGCTTATCTCTATACATTTTATTGCTCTATCTGGGATTTGTCTTGGAAGAGAGATCGATTTTTGCAATTTGTAGGAAGCCTTTAATGCCTGTTGATTTTAATCTTTCCTTTTATTAATGTCCACCCCTTTACTATATGTAAACTGGCCTGAGATAGTTTTCGCCTTAATAAAAGCAGGCCAAAAAAAAAAAAGATGTGAAATTAACAAGGAATAAAGAAGCAATATAGGATTTCTGGCTTCTGTCAGAGAGACTATGTCAAGTCATCTCGTGCAGTATAGAACTGAGATGGGCAAAATGTAGCTTTCCAGATATTACTGAACTCCAGCTTTGTAACCAGGGCTAAAAGATGATGAAAGGTGTAGTCCAGCAGCATCCACATTCTGAAGAGATACCTCTGGACTAGACTGGCAGAAAAAGAGAAGCAAAAGTGTAAATACCTACAGACTCTGACTATTAGTCCAATTCCCCCCCCCTTTTTGGTCCTTGTCAGGGGTGAAATTCAGCAGGTTCTGACAGGTTCTGGAGAACCGGTAGCGGAAATTTTGAGTAGTTCAGAGAACCGGAAAATACCACCTCTGGCTGGCCCCAGAGTGGGGTTGGAATGGAGATTTTGCAGTATCCTTCCCCTGCCACGCCCACCAAGCCACGCCCACAGAACCGGTAGTAAAAAAAATTGGATTTCACCACTGGTCCTTGTACTCAATTGGCTGGAAGCAAGGCTTGATGGGTAAGTCACAATTGGCTGCTTTGGAACTGAGGCCAAAATTTTAAATCTCAATGGCAGTGAGCGGTGAAATTTTAAACCCCATATTGGCAGTGAGCGCCGGAGGGAGAAGAGGGTCTGCCAATAAAAGTTTAAATACATTCTCCTCCAAATTTGTAACAAACACTAATTATTTAACCACTAAAACCCTGACCTATTGGGGAAAGCTGCGGTACATGCACAAAGAGCTGGGTTTTTAAATAGCCATCACATCATTAGCAACTGTGAAAGAGAGGGTTCCCACCATGTTAAAAAAATATTGCAACAAATCAAGATGTTTTAAATCCCCACTCAATTTTAGTTGGGTCTAACTTAAAGTAGGCCAGATAAATCTTTCAAATGTAATTCCTAGTTCTCGTATTATTCAACAGCACATGCTTGATGCTCTTCTGTGGAAATTGGGGAAGGTTTGAAACGCTGGCTGGCACATATCCAAATCCCATTTCATTGACTGGAAATCTCTTTGTTTAAAATAGGCTGCCTTATAATAATTCAGTTTACTTGTTTGCCTTTTTTCATTTGTGTTTGGTGCTTCCATTTGTTGTCAAATACTGCTTTTTGGAATGTTAATCACAACAGTGGATTGTTGCATCAACTTGTTGCTCTGGTACATACAGCTTATTTGCAAATGCGGTCCAGTATGGAAAGAAAATATAGAACAGGGTGTTTTGTTTTTGTTTTTGGACATCTATAATTCTCTAATGGCTTGAATGAATATGGTTAGAAATCAAGAATGTGGGACTATTTTATCAGAAAACAAAGGGATTGTTTCACTTCAGATCTCATTAGTCTAGGAAATTGTTAGTAAAGTGAAGCATGAAAGATGCAATGTGACGTTGAAGTGGCTGAGCTATCACCCAACTCCAAGCTTTCCTATCCAATAACAGCATTCTTATTAGTCCTCCAGGAATCAACTGCAAAGTATAATCTCTGCTACATTTTGAAAGCTGAAAATAGTCAAAGCAACATATTGAGACTAATTTCTAGACAATTGAATGTATTAATAAGAGGTACAATTTCCTATTATTAGTTCACATGCCTAAACTGGTGCTCTCCTGTCTATATTAGAATATGGCTCTTCTAATGCAACAGATCTGGGATATCAAACGGAGAGAAGTCAGTATAGTTGTCCTTTCCTATTGCCCCACTATATGACTGGTGAGGAATTTGATTTGGTTTGATGGATTGCCATACAATTCATCCCTAATATGATACACAGACAATTTGATAGAGTTCTATGCAAGTGGAAGGCTTCTATTTGTTCATTTGAATGAGAAAGATCTTAATTTTTCTCAAAAAAAAGTTACTTGTAAAGACATTTCTGTTGGTCCATAACCGGACATCTGCCATTTGGAAAGATGTCACATTGTGTCTTACAGTGAAGGTTTTCAGGCAGTAAACCATAGAGATCAAGTGGAGAAAGAACAAGGGTTTAGGATTATGGTGAATAAAAAATTCCCCCTGGCAACAAATGATGGAACAACACTTGAATACAAACACAAAAGGAAGGCAGACAGCAGATGCTGGGAAGGGGTGGTGAAGGCAATGGATAGAAGAAAGAAGTGAATACCATCAGTTTTATTTTTTTTGTCAGAAAGAACAAAGATGGTTGTTTTCCTGTGCTAGAAATAGTTTGTTTTTCTGTGGAAGGAGATCTATAATGCAACACACAGAAAAGGGACCAGGTGTGCAGTTGAAAGAATGAAATGAATGGCTTCAATCAACAAATAGAAAAACACAGAGTTAGTTGGGGAGGGGTGGGTGGTCAGCTAGCTAGATCCTCTCTTAAGTTCTCAGGCCCAGATATGTGTTCCCCCCGTTCAACGGTCTTCTTTCCTGAAGCTACAGAAATCAGCCAAGAAAATTCTGTGACTCCTATGATGCAGCCCTCTGGGACACATGGGATATGGGAGTGCAATCCTGGTCTGTGTAGTTGCCTAACAATTTCATAAAATCCCCATAAAATAGCTTTTCCCAGCACAAGTTATATTGCAGTTTAACTCTCAGAATTTCCAGTCAGAATGGTCCCTTGGGGAGTTGAAGTAATTGAAGTAATTCCTTTAATGCAACCTCCTGGCCTTGCCGTATAGAGATATGTGAGCAGAGGATTCATCCCCTAATATCATAAGAGAGACAACATGAAACTTTTTGTTTTAAAGATAGAAGTGTAGAACTACTTTTATGAGTAATTGTAATGGTATGTGAGAATGACCTTGGGAGATAGGGGGAAGAGCCACAGCTAGGGAACAGTCAGATAAGAGGCAGCTCAGCCCAAAAAAGGAATATGGGCATGGGGAAACATTTCGGAAGGGACCCTCCCTAATTTCTTCAGGGAGATATTTACTTTCGGAATTGCAAGACTCTGTTAATGTTGCCCTACAATGAAATAATTAGTTCATCTGGGTGTGCGTCCTGTCTGGACTACCTCGCCAAGCTGACAGTAATTTTAAAGATGAAAATATAAATTTTCAGTGCTGTAGAAAAATATAGACCTCTCCAGATCATTCTAAAAGAGTTTTTTTTCTTTCTCAAATGAATTCCAAAAGATAATATAAAGCTCTGGGTTGACCAGAAGATGGTACTAGTCAGCTGGAAATTTTTTAAAAAAGAGATTGGAATAGAATTTATAAAGGATTTGGAATAGGATTCAAATTATACAAGAAAACTATAGGAGAATTGATATTGTTATGCTCAACCTGAAAAAACGTAAGGGCTGAAATCACCCATGATTCAGTAGCTGTACAAAGAAATAGAAATATGAGCCAATGAGAATTGACTTTGTACCACGCAGAAAACAAATTAAATCTAGCCCAGATTCCTAGCTAAACATTTTACCTATTTGGATTTATTTGCATGGTATCTTGGGTGTAATACAATTTAAAAAAAAAACAAGAATCAAACAATATGTTGTCTTTCTCTTCTGGTTTCCCACTGGGAAAAATGTCCTCCCCTCCTTCCTTTTTGCTTCTAAAGATGCTCATAGGATAAAGCATAAGGTCTCAAGGTTTATAGCAGATAATCCTCCATTAAAAGACTTAGTGAGTCACAATCCTCAGTTTTAAGAGCCATCAGAAGATACTCCTCAGCTGAAGAGAAGCGTCAAGTTCACTTTGGTGTAAAGACATGTGGTATAAAGATATCTCAGGCTTTATGACATGCTGCTGATGTGCACCTTTTAGACCATGAATGATCCAAAAGGTGCCCATCAGCAACATGTGATAAGGCCTGAGATGAAGCCTTCTGTGCTATGCTGAGATGTGCGGTAAATTTAATTATTCTTGGATTAGCTAATTTTGGCTGTAGTTGACCCATGTTTTGCTTGGATTACCCTCCTATTTAATAGACCCTCCATTTAATAGACTTAAATAGAGGTTTTACTGCAAATAACACCAAAATCATGTTTTACTGTTTATACTTTGCTTATAACAGTGGTTCCCAACCTTTTTGTGATCGAGTATCACTTGGAGGTCCCGTACAGTCGCCGCGTACCACCTGGTTCCTTTTTTGGCCCCGCGCATCCAGCAACTGGATTCTCGGGCCGCTGGGACCAGGTGGGTGGCGTGTGGCAACAGTTGCAAATCGTTGCCAGATTATCTTGTGTTAGGCAGTAAACATTTTTGTGAAGTAAAAAATAACTAACTAAAAATCGTTCATGGCCCCGAAAGTGTTCGCGTACCACATGGAAGGCCCTCGCGTACCACTAGTGGTACACGTACCACAGGTTGGGAACCACTGGCTTATAATCATATGTGCTTGACAAATAAAACAAATACAAACATACAAAATCAATTATGTAATTATTCAAACTATGTAAAGTGGGGCAAATCATGTAGAGTTCTCCCAAATGAACTATTAATTGAGGTTTTCCTGTAATTTTTTTAAATTATAATCAATAGGCCCTAAGTTACATCTAAATA
Organism: Diadophis punctatus similis; assembly: GCA_023053685.1. Lineage (NCBI taxonomy): Eukaryota > Metazoa > Chordata > Lepidosauria > Squamata > Dipsadidae > Diadophis > Diadophis punctatus. Next base: position 42,905,944 of record JALIGW010000001.1, read on the forward strand.
TAATAATCATTACATCTCCTTTTTCTTTTTTCTTTTTACAACCCACAATCCCTTAATTCAAGGTAGAGTCAGGGCAACTGAATGGAGTTGAATGTTTACTGGCCAGATGCCCATCCTGATGCCTGCATGGAGTTCACAGCAGAGCCTCTTCACCACAAGACCACCATGTGGCTCTACATCTTTTTTTTTTCAATTATTGAAACTATTTAGCTTTTGAAGATGATGATATCTAAGGGGCCACCATAGAAAATATGCATAAGCTTTAGAGAAGCAGTACATTCTATCTATCATTTAAGAAATATTTTAATAGGATTCCATTCTTTACATTCATAGCTTTTATTCAGAAAAGTGGAGACAGATTTATTGTTTATATCTTTTGCCCTGTTACAGCCTCTTATGTTACTTTAAAATCTATTCAATTTGGAGGGAACCTGCATTTGTATCAGGAGGGGGGTAACTTGGAGAAGAGTCAATAGAAATGCACAATTCCCCCCCAATACATTTTTTAGTTTATGTTCATAGAATCAAGAGTTAATATGGTTTTCAAAGTGGTCCAGCATTGTGTATCTGGAGTGGAGAATGTGTGCCTTTTCCAACTCCCATTAGCATTCATGACTAGCCATGGTGGCTGATCTATGCTGTTATGGAGTACCTATTAGAAAAAGTCAAACCCTCTCTCTCTTTCTATAATTAAAAACAAAAATGAAAAACAGTAGATATGAAATATGATTCAGAACATCAGCAGCTGTCAAAGAAAGGTGCTAAATCTTCCATTATGGTTGATGCTATACAAGTCCAAAGGTGAAATCAGGTAACTTACGTCAGTATTATGAAAAACTTTTCAGCTGTACAAGACACTTGTCTTTACATGCCTGTGTATGCAGCACCTTGGGCTTTTTTGAGGCACAGCAGGATAGAAACATAGTAGAGAAATAACTAACTGCACTTAACACTGAATCTGGTACAAATGGCATGACCAGTTGAAAATGTCCAATAATAAAAGTAGACAATATATGTGGTTGTTGGTGCCATAGCCAATTCTTAAGAAAATTGAAATGAATTTGATATTAAATTAATTTGTAATACTGTGGAATTTTAATAATTTCATAGAGTTATCCATAAAATATGTACTTGAAAATATGAATGTTATACTACCGGTACATTGATTAACAAATTATGGTCCTTATCAGTGAAGGGGGAGGGAGGAGGAAGAGATTAGGAGGAACAGCAGGAGGAATTTCCTGGGGAATATATTTTTAACTTGGAAGAGCAGATCAAGGAATGTAAACAGTTTATGTTGTTTGTATGGGTGTTGTTTAATGGAAAATTTCAAGCCACTTAAAAAAGCATAATTCTATCCTAACATAAAACTTATAAATTTTATAGAGAATAAATAAATACGACATGAAACAAGATTCATTTTAGACTTCTCTGAGTGTACTTTTTTTGATTAGCTGTCAAGATGGCATTTTTTTGTCAATGCGTTTAAAGATAATTGCAAACCTTAATTCTTATACACAATTTAATAAATACTTGCACTTCACAAATATACTTTCCACTGATGTTTTGTTTTGTTGGAATCAAGAGTCACAAGACCTGGAAGGATCAGTAATCTTTAATAAAGTATCAGTGTCAAAATACATTTCTTTATTGAATTAAAAGTTGCCATACAGTTACAAGATTATCAGTAAGAAATTCAACAATAGAGAGAACATGAAATAATTATGACAATAGTTATGGTTAATATTATAAGCATGGTCTCCCTCTCCCTCAGTGTATTTTTAGTAAAAGGCTAGGGTAAACACTTGAATGCTGAAACTACAAATAAAAATAAAATAGCAATATATGAGTGCCATTCAGGCACACAGCTCTTTATCACAAACAGATCTGTTTTGCTTCAACCACTTTAGCTCCAGATATGTCATTGTAAATCAATGGATCATTTAAAGCGAACTATTTGAGATTAGCAGCTTAATGTGGATATTTTTAATGTTTCCTCCAAAATTAAAACTTTATTATGATAATTGAAAATCTGATCCAATCAAAACTCATATATGAGAGTCACATTAAGCAAATCAAATTTGCCGCTAAATATATTTTAGCTGAAGCTGTAATACATTGCATTTCTTTGAACATATGCATTATGACAAACTATATATATATATATATATATATATATATATATATATATATATATATATATATATATATATATATATATATATATATATATATATATATATATAAACAATACTTTAATGCTTCATAAGTCCTAATTTTTAAATACAATATTCTGATAAAACACTCTTCCTGCAGATCTGAAATTATGCCATATACTTAATTAGTTGTGAAAGTATTATCACAGTCTTCCTCCACATGATATCCTCCTGATATAAAGTATTGTGGGTTCTGTATTTCTTAAAATTGCAATCAACATTGGAGAGCACCAAGTTGAAAAAGGGTATATTATGATGGCTACCCTTTGAGAAATTCTTCCTGAAATTTGCATGGCTTTAGGCAAACACTTGGAAATGCAAATTTATACATGTTTTTCCAAAATTATGTCCTTTCTCTTTCAGCAGGGCTTACTATTGTATAGGTATAGAATTATATTTGATGGCTGGGTTTGTACTTCATGTGAACCTAGAATATAAGAGCCGAGGTGGCGCAGTGGTTAGAGTGCAGCACTGCAGGCTACTTCAGCTGACTGCTAGCTGCAGTTCAGCTGTTCAAATCTCACCGGCTCAAGGTTGACTCAGCCTTCCATCCTTCTGAGGTGGGTAAAATGAGGACCCAGATTGTTGGGGGCAATATGCTGAACCCTGTAAACCGCTTAGAGAGGGCTGTAAAGCACTGTGAAGCGGTATATAAGTCTAAGTGCTATTGCTAATATGCATTTTTCAGAGACATGTGCCACATTTTGTCTCTGGACCACTTGCTTAATAATTTCTAATTTAGGCCGCTACTTTTAGATGAGACAGGGGATATTTCTGTCATCAATTCTGAAGAAGATTCAATTCTCAATCTGAACAATTTCTGGAATTGGGGGAGTTCTATACCTCTTTATGCTGTAAAGTTTCCTTTGACTGGCCCCGATTTTCCCTCTGCCTTATATAATCTCACCTGTAGATGCTAATCATTAAGTGGCAGAGTGTTAAGGCTAACATCTTGAGTAGAAGACGTGCTCCAGAATTTTCCTTCACAAGTGCTTGCCCTTGGTACAATGTAGTGAGCTGTTGAGAAATGATGAAAATCCTAATTTGGGGAACAGAATAACCTCCCGAGTATGAGTATTTCAACATGGAGAGGAACAAAAAAAAAACCCAGGGCATCTTTACAGCATTTCTGAGTCTTTCCCCCATTCATTATGGAATCAATAAACAAAAGTGTAATGGCTTAAAAAAAAAAAGATCCCTGAGCAGACCTCATTCCTGAACACTTTTCACTCTAAAATCTTTCTGCAAACAACTTCTTTCATGAGTTTACCTAGCTTGAAGACCTCTTTTCCAAAAATGCAAGCAAAATCTATTTACATCACATTTAATATGTTTTTCCCTTTTCTATTAACTTAGCTTTGGCTAGGTGGAGCACTGATGTTTGTCAAAACTTCAACTTCTGTGTAAGGCAAACAGGCATCTGCTTAGGGTTTACGAGGACTCCATTAATACCATCAATGAAGAACATGCAAAGTTCTAGCAGGGTTTTATATTTCTCATGTAGAGAAGAATGGGAGCCATATTTGTAGCAAATATGGACTAAGCAGTTTAAGGCACTTCAGCAGTAAACCACAAATAAATATAGGCCTGAAACTCTCCTTTTCCCCTTCAAAAGGTAGTAATGATAGTCAAGATAATAAATAGGACTTTGACGAAACCTTGGCTACATCTTGAAGCCTACTGTCTTCAATGAGCCTTAAATACTAACACATTTGTTTTTAGGAGGGCAATGAGCACAAGGAGAAATAGAGTAAAACTGTTTTAATTTCTAAGAGTGGAATTTAATGCCATGTAAGTACGCTTCCACTTATACAACAGGGTTTTTTTTTTCTCTGATTTTCCCAGGGGCACAGAGTCCTCACTCCTTCCCACAACTTGCTCTGGAGTGTTTCCCCATAACCTAAGGTGACCAGACGTCCCACTTTTGGCGGGACAGTCCCGCTTTTTAATAATTTGTCCCACGTCCCGTGGCATTTCAAAAAAGTCCTGCTTTTTAAATTTTAATTTGCCCTGCACACCCCTCTGCCTCCTGCCTCGCCTGCCTCCTCCTCCCAGGCGGGGAGGGAAGGCAGTGAGAGGGGCAGCGGCGGTCTTGCCTGTTTGTCACCGCAGAGCCAAAGAAGCTGGTGGCGTTTGCGGCGCGGGGCTTCCCACGGCCGCCGGGATGCCGCCATTGGCATTCTTTTGCCTCTGCGCAAGCAGAACGCTTTGCGCATGCGCAGAGGGCAAAAGAACACAAATGGCGGCGTCCCAGCGGCAGGGGAAAGCGGCCGGGAGAAGCCGCACGCTGCGAACGCCACCAGCTTCTTTGGCTCTGTGAGGACGAACAGGCAAGACCGCACCGGTAGGAACCCACCCCTGACTGCGATGAAGAGGGGGTGTTTGGGTGGTGGTGCACAAAGCTGCAGGATAAGAGAGATGGACCCCTCCCGTCTTGCTCCCCTAGAACCCCCCCGTCAATGGTGTCCCGCTTTACAAATATTAAAATCTGGTCACCTTACCATAACCCCATTCTCCAATGAAAGCAGTTTTACTCTAAGAGAAGTCTCTGTTTTTTAAATTTTCAATTGGTGCTAATTTGCACCAGATAATCATCTAAGCAGGTGAGACTTCAGCATCAGGTAACATTATCACATTTCCTGATTCCCTGACTCTGCCTTGGCCTTCTAAAACTTGTTCTAAAATTCAAAGCGTGTGCAATTGCTTCTGTGTCAAGCATCACACTTGGGCAAGCATCACACTTGGGCAACTGAGGCGGCAGTTCTCTAATATGATGTCATTTCATTTACATCTAAACTGAATTCAAATTAAAATAATAAACACAACTGATCTCTACTTGCACATTTAATAACTTTACTTTGTTTGTCTTATTAAATATTGCTGTTTGGTAACAGCTTTGGGAGGTCTCAAAGGGTTGGGGGCCAGATAAGACCTTAGGGCCTCAGGTTGTACACATCTGTTCTATGGTTTTAATAAATAAATTTAAGTCTGCTAAGTTCCTCGAGCTTATATTATTACTGAATTGAATATACAGCTATTCCTGTTTACTCAGCAAAGGCAAACAGGACTACATGGAATGAAATGGACTCCTTCTATTTAAATAAATTCCTGAGCACCAACATGTTTTCTTATAGTGTTTCTGAAAGTTCAGAATGGTCTTTTGAAAACCTCCTAAAAGATTATTTGCATGGAAAGATTATCAACATTAAGGTATACTAAAAAAAAAGTGACAAAAATCTCAATTGCACCAGAGTCTAGAATACTTTCTATAGCATAATAAGCAAGCAAGCAAATGTATTTATTTCTGAACACAAATTGGTAGTGTGAAGGATGTGGCTGGCTAGCTGAGAGGGAAAAACAAAAACCTAAACTACAATTAGCAGTGTTAATGATAACCTTCAGACAATTCCTGTCATGGCATCACAAAACGATGGAACTGGAGAAAAGAAACCCAAAAAAGCATTCATAATTCAGCCTCTATCTTAAAAGATATTATAAAGTACCAGTATGTGATAAATATTTAACCCAGACAAAACTATCAAATCAGCGTGGTGGTTGGGTCAAAACATTAGGGAATTAAAACATATACAATAATATAGGTGATTAGCATTTTTATGACTATCCCCAATTCTCTTTTAAATTCTTGACTTAATTAGACAGATTCCTCATAATTAATTCTGATCTAAATGAGATAGAATGCAATAGTTCCATTGTTTTGGATTCTTTTCCAAAAGACATGGTTAAAACCTAAAAAGTCAGCAACTTTTCCACCTATTTCAATGTAGGAAAACATTGAATTGTGGGAGTTCTCTTAAGATCAGGCGAGGAAGGCACTTTCATATTGTTTAAATCCATGGCAGGGATTGGCCAGATAGCTTTGGTTCTTCAATACACAACACCAAAAAGCATCCCTCTTTAAAACTAAATCAGGATAAGCTCTGAAGCAGAGTTTCTATGCTGCATGACCTGTGAGTGCACTTTAAGATAATTTGCAATGTTACAGAGGAAGCAGGAACTAAATGATCCATTCTCACATTTGCTTCATTTTCTGTTCTTGATATGCATAGCCTTTGAATACTATTGCAAACCATTGTTTACATTACAGGAACATTCAGTTTTAAACGTTAAATTAGACTACAATTTGTTATTTTCACATGGATTAGGCAACACAGCAGTTTACTTGTAAAATTAACACAGATTTTTCTCTTATTTTTGGATTTGTGAAAAGATTGAAGCTTGCATTCTTTTGCACACTAGAAAATTTAAGAAACAGTTTGAGAATGGCCATATAGGTCCTCTGTTTGAAAAAGGCAGTGCTGACTACCATCAGGGAAAATATTTATTTCACTTAATCTTTGGCAAAAAAAAATGACACAGTTACAATAAATTGAGCCAAAGTATTACATACAGGCATTAGCACACGCAAAGCCTTTTTTTAAAATTAGCATGAATATTGAGGAAATTTCAGAACATATAAATTACACACAGCAAAGGGGAATAATATAATATAAATTTTCTAAGGAACACTTTATTGGAATAAAAGGAAAAAAATACAGTAGATGCATACTTCTTTTAAAGCAAATAAGAAAGTGAGTTAACTTTTCAGAAAGGCCACTATTTGGTAAAGTGGACAAGTTCAACAAGTAAGTAAAATCTTGTAAAAATGTAAATTGGTATTAGAAATTGTCTACTTGCAAAAATATATTTTAAAACTGCAGCTGCTTGGAACAGTATCAGCCCGGGGGGCACCCAGATTTGCTCAAGTGGCTTGGTCAAGAGCTTGAAGCAAGTCACCTCCCTGCAGAAGCGTCGAACTGCCCATCACCGGGACGTTAACCTCACAGTCATATCGGGTTAATTCTGGCAACAAATAAGGTTCAAAAGAAGGCCCGAGCAGACGACTTGCAACTCCTGAGGGGGAAACAACAACAACAACAAAAATAATAATAATAATACAGAAGCTGAGCAATATATTTCATACCCAAGGGGTCTTAGCAGCAGGGTTGAACTTAAAAAAATGTCACATTAGTACAATAGAAGTTAAAAAAAAAAGCTATGAAAACTATAAAAAAAGCCAAAAACACGTTTCTACCTCTAAATGTGAAGTGATATCCTTATAGTTAATTAAATAGGGATTAAAGGACATAATAAGTGAGCAAAGAAGTCAGAGTGAAAGTGAAAACTATTGTAAAAGTTACAACTATTAAAGGTTTGGAAATTGTTTTTAGACTCAAATGCTAGGTGAATGGTTTACTACCTATTCTAACATTTCTCCAGTTAATATTAGGCTCACTGTCTATGGAGATTCTCAGTCATCCACGTCATGTTTTCCCAAAGTTGCTTTTTTCAAAAGGCAGCTGAACTTTGTTTTTCCTTGAAGATGTTTCGCTTCTCATCCAAGAAACTTGTTCAGTTCTGATCGAATGATGGGAATGGAAGGATTTATATTCCTTGCATAGATAATTTATATACCTGAATTCCCACCATTCAGTCAAATCCTTCCATTCCCACCATTCAGTCAGAACTGAAGAAGCTTCTTGGATGAGAAGTGAAACATCTTCAAGGAAAAAAAAACCCCAAAGTAAGTCCAGTTGTCTTTTGAAAAAGCACCTTTGGGATATTAGGCCCACGTATCCCTGTTTCTATTTCTGAAATATTTATTTATTCTTGTCCAGTTTTCTAGCACCTCTGGTTATTTACAAAACAAAGCTGCTTTTGACCTATATCAACCATCATATAGGTTTTTCTATAGCCAGTTTATTAACTAAGAGAGATTAATAACATTAAAAGAGACAGTCTGGTCTAGTGGTTAAGGCACCAGGCCAGAAAGCCAAAGGCTGTGAGCTCAAGTCTCACCTTAGCCTTGAAAGCCAGCTGGGTGATCTTGAGCCAATCATTCTCTCTCAGCCCAACTCACCTCACAGGATTGTTGTGAGGAATAATAGGAGGAGAGAGGAGGATTAGATGAGCTTGTCGTCTTGAGTTATTTGTAAAAACAATACAGGTGGGATATGAATAGGAATAGGAAGAGAGAAGAGAGGAGAGGAGAGGAGAGGAGAGGAGAGGAGAGGAGAGGAGAGGAGAGGAGAGGAGAGGAGAGAAGAGAAGAGAAGAGAAGAGAAGAGAAGAGAAGAGAAGAGAAGAGAAGAGAAGAGAAGAGAAGAGAAGAGAAGAATAGCTATCTCAATTAATGGGAACTGGGAAGAAAAAAAAATATTCCAGAAGGTAGTAATGTCAAACCACTTCCATATTTCATCCAAAACCAGTACAAGATCCAAGAGGACACTAGCAAATGAGCTTTATTTATATGAGACTTTATGGAAAAAAACTTCAACTTATTTGTTGAGCAGATTGATCATGGTACCTCCTCAGTTAGAGGTTAGATTACTTTCAACATCTCAGAGTAAGAGCCCACCCCACCTATTAAAGGAAATGATTTAAAACACTCGTATCTTTCTTAAAAGCGAAATTTTCATTACTGTATGTAATCTTTCTAAATTTGACATGACACTTACCTGACATCCTATACGCTTGCGATACACTGGAGTCCTGATAAGGGGTTTTGTAAAAAGGTGGAGAGTACACAGCTTTGAAATTATTTGCAGAGTTGCCAGAGGATAGGGATAGATCTTGCTGTTGTTGCTGCATCACATGCACTGGCTGGCCTGGACATCTTTGTAGGTTATAAAGAAACTTCTCTACAATTACAAAATTAAAAATTGGCTTTAAAAATACTATTAGAAACAGAATGCTTCTCATAGCCAAATTTATATTTTGCCTGGGAAAGTATTTTGTGTGGTGATGGTGGTGGGGCAGATGTCCCATGTTTTCGTAAGACAATTTCAGGAATGATGAATTATTCTCTACGGATGCTTTCCAGATTGCAAACATCTGCAGAAGGAAATTAAGCAGCCACTAGAGTCAATTTAATGGTGAGCATCAGTTCATAATATCTTAAGTTACAAAGATATTTCAAGGTCAGAACTAGTTTATATACACATATAATAGGCAGTAATGGAAGATGGAGCCATGTATAAGCATGAATAGGTTAGATCAGTGTTTCCCAACCTTGACAACTTGAAGATGTCTGGACTTCAACTCCCAGAATTCCCCAGCCAGCATTCGCTGACTGGGGAATTCTGGGAGTTGAAGTCCAGACATCTTCAAGTTGCCAAGGTTGGGAAACACTGGGTTAGATATTAACAATGAATTCATGCATCCAGTTTTCATTCATATGTAATATGGAGATATTCTTACTCTTGCCAAAAGTCATTGAAAGATGGCTGAAAAACCTAAAGGTATTTTGACAGTTGGTTATTGACTTTGTGAATATATGATACTGAAAAGTAGGTAGGACATAAGCAATTTGGATGATGATGATGATGATGATTGTTGTTGTTGTTGTTGTTGTTATATACTTTTATTCATTAAACATGAAACTCAGTCAACTAAACATTTAGAAATGTATCATAAATATTACTGACTGGCACTGATGGTTGATACTTATTGCTGCCAGCAATTATTATTATTTTTTTGTTGTTGTTGTTTATTATGACATATCTCTTCTAATCCTAGAGGAGGTAAATAGCCAACGTATGGCTAGTGGCCATTATGCATTTGTCTAAGCTTCTTCTTAAGACATTTAAATTATGAATCAACATCATATCTCACAGTAATTGACAATGCGTTTTAATCATGTGTTTTGTGAAAAATATTTTTCCCCTATCCATCCAGAATTTCATACCATTTAGATTTGCTGGATGACTCCTGGTTCTGAATTACAGAAACCACTATCGGATATTGTCATTTGACCTGCCTGTAGAGTTCTCAGAAGTATCTGAATTTTCACTGTGTGAAATAACACTAGATAAGATGGTCCACTGCTCTAATTCAGCAGAACTTTTACTTTTAAGAATGATGAAGCAGAGCGTAGATAAGGTAGCATAGAATTTGGTAAATATGAAAGACAAAGCATGTACATACCTCTGTTACATAATTTTTGGTATTCTGCTCACAGCCACCAAACAGAGACCTATCCCATTATGTGTGTTTTCTTTTGGTCATATATGAACCCTGGTGGCACAGTGGTTAGAATGCAGTATTGCAGGCTGACTCTGCGTTTTACTGCCAGGAGTTCGATCCTGACCAGCCCACAGTTGACTCAGCTTCCATCCTTCTGAGGTCAGTAAAATGAGGACCCAGATTGTTGGGGGCAATATGCCGACATTTGTAAACTGATCAGAGAGTGCTGGAAAGTACTACGGGACAGTATATAAGTCTAAATGCTATTGCTATATTACTGATTTATAAAAATTCTTACCATTAAGGACGCTTGTGCTGAGTGACTTCTTTTCTGAAAGCAATGCACAGTTTTCACTTCTGAGAATTTTCATTCTTTTCAACATTAAGTGGGTTGGATTAAGGCCAGATAGGTCCTCTTGTGTCTATGGTAGGTAAGGTAAAACACGAAGACATAAGCTACTCAAAGAATGAAACTTGTACAGCCTTGCATTTAAAACCATGAAAGGCAAAATACAATGATCAGCCATAATAAATTTACCCCATTCAGATGTTGAAACGTTTGGTCCTCATAACCTAACGGCCGCTTCAACTTCAGACTGTTGGCAAGAGCTATTCGGGCTGGATTTATATCTATGCCACGCTGCCCAAAACTTTCCAGTGATCTATCAAAACAAACCATTTTTTAAAATTAAGTTGAAACAAGCTTTATTTTAATTTAGAGAAACGTGACATGTTGGTCTGAGAAATCCTTTCTTTTTCAGATACGTTCCTATATCAATGGTTAAAACAGAAGCTTGCAAAAGTATGTTTACTAAGACAAAAGTGGCTAGTAGTTGAGAACAGTAGTATGAGATTCATAACTAACACAATGATAAACATTAACAAATGATAAACATTAATAAGGTGTGTCAATGTTAATAAAAATTAAAACATTATTTCTGTAAAATGTCCTATCAGAAAGCTGAAATGGAAAGAACAGAGTGAGCTGTGCAAATTGATAATAGCACTTTATTTAACCATTGCTCAACAACTGTTTTCTGCAGTTAGTTTCTATTGCCTAAGTACTGTTGACTCTCTGGTGTGGGCAAATCACTAGCTTGCGCCACAGACATTCACTCATTGATACCTGAAGTCAACATTAGCAGTTTGTTTATCTCTAAAGTTAATAAATTGTGCAAAGATATATGGTGGTCTGGGAGTTGCTTCGAAACCACCCCCTCATGGATAAAGCCAATCATATGGATCCCTTCCCTATTGGCTGTACCAACCATTTATTATTTTAATTATGATTTTATTTGTCAGATTTATATATTGTTCTTGGTCAGAAACTCAAGGCAACACACATAAAATTTCTTTCCATTATTTTTCTACAACAATATTGTGGAGGCTGGTTAAACTAAGAAAACTATGACCAACCCAAAGTAACCCAGTAATATTGGTAATCTAAGTCTCCTCAGTCTTTCTCCAACTCCTTAACCACTACTGAGGATACTCAGTTTCCTTGTGTCTTGAGTGCCTCATTCCAAAAGATGACAAGACACAGGTGGATTTGGAATTCTTGCCACTTAATTTTCTCAGGTGCAACTGGAGCAGGTTCCCTATAGAGTTTATAGTCTGCAAGGTTCCTGGCAGGCACAGAGGGATGCTGGGAACAAGAATTATATTTTTTGTACTCCTCCCCTTCATTGTGGTATGCTGAGGGGAAAGGACTTAACATTTCAGATGGTTTGAAGATAGGAACGTATGCTAAACTCCTCTCAAACCAAGAGAGGACTTCAGATGGATGGGTGGATAAACACTTTGGGATACAGCCAGAGGTGGGATCCTACCTCTGATTGCCGGTGCGGTTAATCGCTGAGTGCACCGCAGAGCCGAAGACGCTGCTCGAGCCTGCTCCCGTTCGCGGAGCGGGAGCTTTCCCCGGGCGCTTTCCCCGCCCGCATGGATGCCGCCAATTGCGTTCTTTTGCCCTCTGCGCATGGGGGCATAAGGCGCACTCAGCGATTAACCGCACCGGCAATCAGAGGTAGGATCCCACCTCTGGATACAGCCTCATTTTCCCCCTCCCTACAATGCCCTTGATACTCACACTAGATTATCACCTGGCATAATTTCCAGGGAACGTACAGTCCTCTTCCTCCTTTGAAAGTATGTGGGTTTGTTAAAAGATAGTTAAATGCTTGGTGCAGCTCATGACTTTCAGGGAAATTTTAACATAGAAATAAAATTGATTAAAACTGTGGATCACTCAGATCTCCACCCAGAGAGTCAAACAACACTCATTGTTTCCTCAAGTTTCCCCCTTTTCTATTTTGGATGAAAGGATGACTCTAATGAAAGAAGTGGAATCCTTGCTCAGCTGCAGTGATTAGAAAAAGAGTTGTTGTACACATACACTGTGCAAATACTTTCACAGTATGTGAGCACTTTTTAAAGTTTTTTTTAAAATGAAGAGATACGATTATGTGCCATGAAGTCATTTTCAACTCCTAGCACACAATCTCTTTAATTGTAGCTCTGATAACTTCTTTAAAAATAGGCATACAAAACCATGACCTTTCTCTGACCCTTTGACAAATGGTTTTGCTGGGAACTTTCTATTTTTATATGATAACAAGCTGATGTTTCTGTTTTGCCACTAACACATATTGTATTTTTCATTTCTTCTTTTTGATTCAACCACTTGCCTCCACAAGCATGAATGTATGTGGAAAATGAAAAGTCTAGCTATTATTTTGCTGAATTTAAACTGTTTTTGTTTATTATCACAGACAATCCTTTTCTGTGTTGAATTACCTTTTCCTATCTGTGCTTATGCTGGGCAAATGCAGTGATGGAGGGTCTGATGCAGAGCTTGTTAAAGACTTATGGCTGATTCCTCTCCATTTTGTTGGCACATACTGTAAGGGTGGGTCAGGAGGCCACTGTGTATTTGGTCTCCCACCCATTGAAGACAGTGGAGTGTTGGCTTGTGCATAATAGGGCAGCAAGAATGAGGATGATTGACTCCCATGGTTGAAGAATGCCAGTGGCAGAGTCCCTTGGCCTGCTGGCATGCTTTTGTCAGATCCTGGCAGGCAATATTTCTCTGGCAGGAAGTTGCTTTGGGAAGAGGGAGCAAGTGGTTGGAAGAGACTGTTCATGTTACTTAAGCTGTGCTGGGGAAGCTGGACATTTTCACACAGAGGACGCTCCTCTTGACAAATAGGGCTCAGCTGGAAATCTTCTCCATCCATGGGAATATAAGGAGCCAAAGTTTCAAGATCCAGTTCATTGAAGTCACTCTGTCCAATGAAAATTAAAAGGAGTGGGGTAACGAAGAAAAACAAATTTACAATTTAAAAGTAGAAAACTAGAATCCCTCTCTTCTCTCATGTCCCAGAACAACGTCTAAGGCACAATATGCCTTACTCCATGTAGAATATGGCTTTGCAATTTCCCAAATTTAAACCAAATTCTCCAGCCATCTAGATGTTTTAGATTACAATACTATAGCACAATGACTGAGAATGATGGAAGTTGCAGCATCTGTCAGATATGTTATATGAAGTTATATATGTTATATGAAGAGCCCCTGGCCTGACATTGCCAGGTTGAAAAGCCCAGTCTAGGGAAATGGAAATTATTTTTCCATTATATCTCTCCCATTAATGCAGAACCCCTGCACTATAACTGCTTCCCATTTTAATGAATAAGAGCAGTAGCCACGGACTCTTAGGTCTGCATAGAAGAAGCTGATACAACATGCTCTTTTGAGTTTTGGTTTGATGCTCATTTATTCATGGTTTCTCTTACCTGTGAAGTGCATTGATTCTTGGCATCTGTGTCCATGGCAAAAAGCTTCTCAATCATCTCTATCTTCAGGTCTTCATCTAAAGAAGTGTAATAATCTCCTGGGCTACTTGGCTTTAGGATGAAATGAGAAAACAGACTATCAGCAAGTACACAAATGGCCGTAATGCAGTTAGCTGCATAGAATGAAACATCAGAAAGAAAAGACGTGGCCAACTCTCCCGATAGTCCCTTTTTTTTTTAGCACTTGGAGATGCAAAGCTGTGTCTTGCTTCACATTCAAAATATGATGCAAAAATGATGACAGAAACGGAGAACACTGAATTGTGCTTCTTTTTCTCCTTCTGCTGATTCAGGGATCAGGGCTGATTTAGCCAAAACTCCAGTGAGTGAGAGAATTGTAAAGATACATATATATGTATGTTACTATGGAGATATATATGGATAGAAACAGCTGCAATCTCACATTGCTCCTAGAAGCAGGAAGCTGAAGATACCAGCCTGATGATGACGAATGAGACTTCGTCGAAACGTTGCCAAGACACTTCCAATTTTACGTGGGAGAAAACCCGAATAACCAAAGACCTACATATATATATATATATATATATATATATATATATATATATAGATAGATAGATAGATAGATAGATAGATAGATAGATAGATAGATAGATAGATAGATAGATAGATAGATAGATAGATAGATAGATAGATAGATAGATAGATAGATAGATAGATATGGATATATAGATATATGGATATATATAATAATAATAATATATAATCAGATGAGATAATAGGAAATATTTGCATTTCTGTATGGGAGCACTTCTTTCCCGATCTTGCCTTTGCATTTACTGGTGACTTTCCATATTAACCTCTTAAGGTCTGGGAATGGCTGCTCCCCTTCTAAGCTACCGGTGTGTGTGTGTGTGTGTGTGTGTGTGTGTGTGTGTGTGTGTGTGTGTGTTGTGTGTTTTGTGTGTGACTGATACATTCTCTGAAAATGTCATTCCTTTTCTCTCATTTTTATGTTCTGATTGAAGTAGGATTACACCAAACTAATCTTACCCACCATCAGCCTTTGATATCGGTTTTGGGTTCAGTGGATAAAGGCAACTGGAAGTAATTCCTTTTTTAAAAAAAAAAACTATTTCTACTATAATTCCAGTTAGTACTGGTGGAAAAAAAAAACCCCACACACTTCAAAGGTGGCAATGCTGCCATATTTCAATGCAAAGTTCTTTCTTACGGTGGAACAGCTGCTGTTGCTGCTTGCACTGGGGGTGCTGCTGCCAGGCGCCACTTGAGGCAAGGTAAATGATGGCACGGTCAGTTTTTCAGTCTGGGATGCCTGGTTCTTCCCTTCTGGAGCCCACGGAGTGTTTGGAGTCATCACAGCTTTGTTGTAGGTAGGAATTTCCTCAAACGTTTGCGTTCCTGAAATTGAGGCAAGCAAGGTCAGTTCATCCTTGGTACTAGCAATCCTAGTACTTTTTTTTAAGAAAAAGAAAATGAGTTGGGATATATATTCAGATGGGGAAGCTTACCTTACTCCCCAAATAGCGAATAGCTAAATTTTAATTTAGTGAGAGATATTAAGCCTCAGTCAATGGTCACTAATGCTTCTTTTATAAGTTTGAAGTCACTGATATGCCAACAACTGACTTTCTTTAATCAATCAATACCAATCAGTCAATTAATCATACTTCTACTCTGCCACAATCAGAATAACTCTTGGCTGCTTGTACTCTATCTAATCAAGAATTAAAATATCCACAGTTAGAGTAATAATCAGTATGAAACATAACAATAATTATCCATCCATTCATCATCTATCATCTATCACTGTGTTTATCTGATACTTTGTGGGAGATGCCACAATCTATTAGCTCTCTTGTGGTTAATATACAAACACAAGATGATTTTCACAACTTATTCTTCCGAAAGTTTACTAACCAAAGTCAAGAGAAATAATTGCATCGCCTGGTGTTGGTGCCAACTGAGCAAGTTCTTCCGGTTCTTCCTTCAGCTTGGTGAATAAGAAGTCACTCTTATCAGCCACTGGAATTCCATGGTCATATATAGAGTTCATGGCCATCATATGAGGCTTAAAAAGTGATTCTGTCTGATCCATGGAGAATACAATGTCGTTGTTCTCTATTTCACTAACAAGATAAAGTGTTAGATATTTTGTATTATGGATGACAGTATTCTTGTAAATACAAAGGATAACAATAAGAGAGTTAACCAAAGATCTGTGGACAACTAGATATTGTTGGCTTACAACCATCTCTGGTCCTGGGATTCTCCAGCAGAATCTGCAGGGCCACAGTTTCCCCACTCCATACTTACCCTGTTATATAGAATTATATAGAATAACAGAGTTGGAAGGGACCTTGGAGGTCTTCTAGTCCAACCCCCTGCTTAGGCAGGAAACCCTACACCACTTCAGACAAATGGTTATCCAATATCTTCTTAAAAACTTCCAGTGTTGGAGCATTCACAACCTCTGGAGGCAAGCTGTTCCACTGATTGTTCTGTCAGGAAATTTCTCCTTAGTTCTAAGTTACTTCTCTCCTTGATTAGTTTCCACCCATTGCTTCTTGTCCTGCCCTCAGGTGCTTTGGAGAATAGTTTGACTCCCTCTTCTTTGTGGCAGCCCCTGAGATATTGGAACACTGCTATCATGTCTCCCCTGGTCCTTCTTTTCATTAAACTAGGCATACCTAGTTCCTGCAACCGTTCTTTATATGTTTTAGCCTCCAGTTCAGAGGTGGGTTCCTCCCAGTTCGGACTGTTTTCACCTGAGCCAGTAGCAAGCTGCTGGTGATGTCACAATGACATCATGGAACCAGTTCTGTCGGTCCAAGGATGCCGCCATCTTTTTTTAAATTTTGTTTTGAAATTTTTTGAATTTTTTATTTGAAATTTTCCGTTTTTTTTTTCTTCTGTGCATGTGCAGAAGCAGAGTTTCCGGCACTGGGCATGCATCACCATCTTGTTTTTGGCTTTTTTTGGCTTTTTTTTTGGGCTTTTTCAGTACTGCGAAGCGCGCTCGTGGCCATGCGGCGCGGGAGGAACCGAACCAGCAGCGAAGTAAGTTAGAACCCACCCCTGCTCCAGTTCCCTAATCATCTTTGTTGCTCTTCTCTGCACTCTTTCTAGAGTCTCCACATCTTTTTTACATCGTGGCAACCAAAACTAGATGCAGTATTCCAAGTGTGGCCTTACCAAGGCATTATAAAGTGGTATTAACACTTCACCTGATCTTGATTCTATCCCTTTGTTTATGCAGCCTAGAACTGTGTTGGCTTTTTTGGCAGCTGCAGGACACTGCGGGCTCATATTTAAATGATTTATTTATTTATTTGAGGGATTTGCATATAGCTTCATAAAAAGTGTCTAGGGAGATTCCCAGTCATCCAGGTAATGGCTGTCTCAAATATGCTTTCTCAAAAGGCAACAGGACTTTGTTTTTTTTCCTTGAGGAAGAAATTACACTTCTCATCCAAGAAACTTCTTTCAGGTCAGTTCAGTTCCCACCATTCAGTCAGAACTGAAGAAGCTTCTTGGATGTGTAGTGAAACATTTTCCTCAAGGAAAAAGGATCTTTGAGACCTCCTACAGAAACATGCAAAACTGCTCAGATGGTATTACTTCTTCAACAATTCTCATTTAGCTAGCTTTCTTCGAGATTTTAGCTGCCTTACCTTAGAACATAGTTTACACAAATTATGCACTGAGGCTGCAAGTTCCGAGTATTGTAGATGACTGTTCCTTGGGTCTCAAGCCACACATAACCACCATGCTTGGCAAGCATGCGATACTGCCCTGTAACCACTTGACCTTTTCCACATACTGGAGAAAGAGAAGGAAAGGGAAACGTGTAAAGAAAAGAAATTGCATTTCAATATCATTTTCCAGTATTATGGCACCTTGCTAAAACCATCAGAAATTTGTGACACCAGAGATCTGTTAAAGTATTAATTCACTAGTAACAAAGTAAGGAGCAGCAAGACAATGTAAGGGCCCACTTCAGTTCTCAACTCTTGCAAGCTTCCGATTGATCTTCCTTTTCCAATGGTGCATCTTCTAAGAGAGGAGAAAACTCTGATGAGAGAAATCAGCCATCTCCATTATTCCCATTGGCATTTCTATTTCTATCCGGCAGAAGTCAAGTCTTTGATGGATTTCGGTACTTCAGTATGACCTCTGTAGCAGTTTCCCAGGGATCACAGAATTCATCTGATTCCCTCCTTGAGATTGGAGGCAGTTTCCAGCATTGGATTCCCTGGATTCTCATTTTCCCCAGCCTTGAAGCTGCCTTAATTCTGATTTAGATGAGAATTTAGGCACTTATTGGACCAGTAGAAGTATAATGTATTTACCATAGTTACAACCAATGATAGGCTATGCCCGTGGTGGCGAACCTATGGCACGTGTGCCAGAGGTGGCACGTGGAGCCATAGAAGCTGGCACACGAGGGTTGCCCACCGGCAAACCAGAAGTGCGAAAAAACGCACTTCCGGTTTGCCGGTGTGCTGTTTTTTGCACTCTGGAGGGTTCAGGGAAGCTCCCTGAAGCTCCGGAATGCAAAAAACTACAAAACGGACAAACCGGAAGTGCACTTTTCCGCACTTCCGGATTGTCCGTTTTGTAGTTTTTTGCATTCCGGAGCTTCAGGGAGCTTCCCTGAACCCTCCGGAGTGCAAAAAACAGCATACCGGCAAACCGGAAGTGCGTTTTTTCGCACTTCCGGTTTGCCGGTTTCGTCGTCCCAGGCTCCGGTAAGCCTTTGCGCGGGGGTGGGGGTGTGTGCGCATGCGCATGGGGCAGCATGGGGGAGTGTTGTGCGCATGCGTGGGGGGGAGGGAATAGGTGTGGGCACGCGAGCGCGCCCCCCCCCTTTTGGCACGCGAGCCGAAAAAGGTTCGCCACCACTGGGCTATGCAAACCTCAAAAGAACAACAACAAAGGCAAGAAAAACAACAATTGTTGCTTGACGGGTTTGTAAATATTGTAAATAATATTGATTTGATGTATTATTTTTATCATGAATAGTTTTGTGTTAATTCAAAATCATATTGGGAACTATTATAACAGAAACCTGATATATAAAATAACCAAGCAAACAAATTTTGCTTTGGTGAAGGACAAAAGTCCTGCCCCACATCAGTAATTAGAAATACCTCCCTCCCATCTTGACATTATAAAGGCTGCAAAATTCTTGCACGATTTAAATCCCAGCTTTCAAAATACTTTGCACAATTTTGCAAATGGAAAATCTGAGAGGCTCCAATTTTGGGACTTGCTTCTGAGTAGATATTCATCAAATTTTATTATTATAATTCATACCAATGTGGTGTTATGATTGAGATTCTAGGACTAGAAGCAGCAAAACCCAGGTTCGGGTCTGCCCTTAGCTAGGGAAACTGACTGGATATTTATGGGCCAATCTCTGTTTCAGCTCAACCTACTTACAGTGTTTTTGTTGTGGTAAAAATGCAAGTATAGAGTGGTATGTAACCCATATTTATTTATTTATTTATTTATTTATTTATTTATTTATTTATTTATTTATTTATTTATTTATTTATTTATTTATTTAGTCAAGTAAGTATTGGTAATATACATAGATATAACATTGTTTATATACATAAGATGGGTACTGATAAGAGGGAACATTAGGACAGGGACGGTAGACACGCTGGTGCGCTAATGCACGCCCTTTACTGACCTCTTAGGAATCGGGTGAGGTCAACAGTGGACAGTCTAAGGGTAAAATTTTGGGGATTTGGGGATGTAACCACAGAGTCAGGTAGTGAGTTCCAGGCATTAACCACTCTGTTGATAAAGTCGTATTTTCTACAGTCAACTTTGGAGTGGTTCACTTTGAGTTTGTATCTGTTGTGTGCTCATGTATTGTTGTGGTTGAAGCTGAAGTAGTCGTTGACAGGAAGGACGTTGTAATAGATAATTTTATGAGTTATTCTTAGGTCGTGCTGAAGGTGACGAAGTTCTAAGTTTTCTAAGCCCAGGATTTCAAGTCTGGTTGTGTAAGGTATTCTGTTGCGAGTAGAGGAGTGGAGGGCTCTTCTCGTAAAGTTCCCATTTAGTGTAAACAGATGTTACTAAGGAACTGCTTAATAAACAGGACTATTATAGAAACAATAGCCTGGGACTTTTCTGAGATAGCCATAGAATCTTTTTAAGGTGAACAAATAGCCATACTAAATCTTTTGTTTATGTATAATCTACAAAGCGCTCCTCTAATGTTTTTATTGCATCCCTTTATTGGTGAAGTTCTGCATTCAGAATAATCTTGCTCTTAAAGAGATTATGTTTTGATTATTAGATTAGTGAGGGGCATAAACAAAAAAAAAATCAAAGATTTTGTCTGAAAACCATTTAAGCAAATGGCTTCTGTATGCCTGTGAAACATTATTACACGGGATTCTTAATAGAGAACTCATTAAGGCATCATCGTGTGATGTGCCTGTTACATTACTCAGAGGAGTTTTAGTGCTTTCATCTTTAAAAGAAAACAAGTCACACCATGTTCTGATACAACAAGTTGCTGTTACAGATGTGTTAGTGGAGAATGATATCTAATGGTGGATAAATAATTCTTTCATTTTGGGCCAACTGAAGGGTGACTGCTAGCTGATCATTACCAAAAGGGAAACACATCACTGAACAGTTTTCCATACAATCTACACATGCTACTAGCCACCTTTAATAAATTGGGTGTTAGCAAGAAATTTGGCCTTCCATTGCTCACTTGCAATTTCTGATAAATTATAAACAAGCTAAAAAAATACTGCTATTAATTTGCAGTTAGGAGTGAACTCTGAAATGGGATGAGGAGACTCTTGTAAAACAGGAGTCTGGGAACACCTTTTCAAGTAACTGATGTTGTTAAAAAGACTGAAAAGTTTGCAATTCTCTTGAATAATTCATTTTAGACTATAGTTAAATGCAGACTTCATGTTTTTAATACAAGCTCTTTTCCCCTCCCCTACGACTTTTGATTAGTTTACAGTCTTGTCTGGAGTTTTGATAACTGGAAATCTTGCACATTGTGAGTTGGCTTATTAAAGATACTGCCCTAACATACTGAATTTAGAATGCTGTTTCCTGTCCCTCCTCTGATTCAAGTTTTCACAATGAACTGTAGTCATAAATAGCTGAATTTCTGGAAGAAGTCTAGTCTGTGATGCTATTGTTAATTTCAGAAGTGGTTACCATAAACCAGGAAGCAGGAACATGCATTAGTAGATTAAGCCATATCCTAAATCAAGCTGATTGGAAAGATACAATGCTAAGTCAAAGCTGGGCTCCTTTAAATCTGAATTAACTTCACAACAATTCAGAGCACACTGCATTATCACTTTGTCCTGTGTCTATGATTTGGACTATTTGCACAGCACACGATGTAGCACTAGTACTAGCACTTAGACTTATATACCACTTCACAGTGCTTTACAGCCCTCTCCAAGCAGTTTACAGAGTCAGCATATTGCCCCCAATAATCTGGGTGCTCATTTTACCGATCTTGGGAGGATGGAAGGCTGAGTCAACCTTGAGCCTGGTGAGATTTGAACTGCCAAATTGTAGGCAGCCGGCAGCCAGCAGAAGTAGCCTGCAGTACTGCATTCCAACCACTGCGCCACCGAGACTCATACTACCAAACCATGTATGCTCTTTCTCTTTCTTTCTCTTTCCTGATGCTCTTTCTCTTTCAATATTCCAATTTTTCCAAGAATACTCTCATGACAGTTTCCTACTCTGTAGCAATTGGTTTGGAACATTCCTCCCCCCCCAGGGGTGGGTTCTAACTTACCTCGCTGCCGGTTTGCTTCTTCCCGCGCTGCATGGGCATGCCTCGTGGGTGCGCGCATGCCCAAAAATTCAAAAAAATTCAAAAAAAGCCAAAAACAAGATGGGGACGCATACGCAGTGCCAGAAACTCAGTTTCTGCGCATGCGCAGAAGAAAAAAAAGAAAAAATCCCGCCCCAAAAATTTCCCCAAAAAATCTTTTTCCAAAAAAAGATGGCGGCACCGACAGAACCGGTTCCATGACATCGCCGTGATGTCACCAGCGGTTTGCTACCGGTTCTATAGAACTGCTGCGAACCGGGAGGAACCCACCTCTGCCCCTTTCTTCTTTTACTTCTTCTTTTACTTCAGATTAAGGAATGTAATTTTATAATTTTTAAAAAAGCAGATATTTTTCATCTGCATAAATTTGAATGTTTACATTTTTACACAGCTATGCAGGTGAACATGCAATTAAGGGACATTAAACTACAACTTCACAGCTCAAATTACAGCATGATCTTCTACTTCCTTACTCGCTAAACTATAGAGCACTTTGTGGCTTACTTCTACCCAGATGTTATTTCTAGACCATATCCCTTCACAGGGATATGCGTTGCACATTCATGCACACAGTAGTCCTTAGCTTATAACTACAATTGGGATTGGAATTTTGGTTGCTAAGCAATGCACTAGTAAGCAAGTCATCACATGATCAAACCCGATTTTATGAGCAATTTTATTGCAGTCGTTAAGTGAATCATGTAGTTGTTAAGTAAATCATGTGATTGTTAAGTGATTCTGGCTTCCCCAATTGACTTTGCTTGTCAGAAACCAACATGAAAGATTACACATCACGTTCACGTGATTGCAAAATGCGGCAACTGTCAAAAATGGGAGCCAGTTGCCAAGTGCCCAAATAAGATAACGTGATTGTGGGTGGTGGTGTGACAGTCATAAATCTGAGGACAGATCATAAGTTCCTTTTTCTCAGGCCATTGTAACCTTGGACCGATGTTAAATAAATGGTTAAGTGAAGGGCTAGCTGTACCTTATTGAATATAATTTCCTAACTTAAAAGACTACAATTGTTTTAAATGGCAAAGATACATATAGGCTAGGTTAAAAAAAAAAGGCTAGCAACCAAAATGAATGATAAAATTCAAGTGGGATCAGGACAGACTGAAAATTGAAATGTAAATTTGAATTAGTATTAATACTGTTTGGATGATTCTATGAGAACATATAAGAGAAAAGATTCTCTCTCTCTCTCTCTTTTCCCATATCACATATTCAATAAAATGTAAATTTATTTATTATTAATTTATTTTCTCCCCACCATGATTATATTTATAAAGAACTCAAGGTGGTAATCACACATACTACTCCATCCTCCTTTTATTTTTCCCACAACAACATCCCTGTGAGGTGGGCTGGGCTGAGAGAAGAAGTAGTCAAAGTCACATGCCTAAAGTGGGACTAGA
Organism: Diadophis punctatus similis; assembly: GCA_023053685.1. Taxonomy (NCBI): domain Eukaryota; kingdom Metazoa; phylum Chordata; class Lepidosauria; order Squamata; family Dipsadidae; genus Diadophis; species Diadophis punctatus. Next base: position 42,929,283 of record JALIGW010000001.1, read on the forward strand.
ACTCATTGTTTCCTAGTGTCTAGTCTGGTGCCAAATTAAATTAATTAATTAATTTTTATCCCATCTTTATTATTTTTATTAATACCTCCAGTGAACTCCATATCTAATACTATCTTAGACTTGCATTTGATAACTCCAAATAAAGTTTTGAAAGTTTGAAATGGGGTCTTTACTCACTTTTTTAAACTATTCTTGGTCATTAAAACAATTGTATCTCTCTCTTTTTTAAATAAAACAAACAAACAAACAAAATGTGTCTTATTCTCCAGTAAAAATAGCAATGCCAGGACATTGTACAAGCACTTTTGAAATTAGAATTGGCACTTAATTGTTTATGTTTGCCTATAAGAGGAGTTATATTTAAAATTTATGAAATATCATTCCCCTAAAAAGGCTGCCATGAAGTTTGTGACCAGTCACAAAACACCCATTTAAGCAAACCAGTAAGACCACAAACCCCCCTCTCCCATGAATGTATGTTAGTACCTCGTTTTCAGTACATGATCTTTTCCTCTATTTAACTTAATGCTTTTTCTTAAGGGGGGGGAAGCCATAGGAAAATTGAGACACCATTCTGCAATGACAATGTATAGGCAACTATAATTAGCATCTATTTTTAGATATTATGTAACAAGCTACAGCGAGAAACAATATGAAAGGAATTAAGATACAAGAGGACGGACAGCAATAAAAATAGAACAAGCTGCAATCCTGCTTTCATTTATCAGAGGGTTAATAAATCTTGATGAGAATGACTTCTAAGTCATATTGACTTCGGAGACATACATAGGATTGTGCAGTTAGTGTTTTGTTGTTCTAAATATACAAGCATTAAGAAAGGAAAACTGCAAGAGTTTATACAGTGTGGTTGCATGAGTCACTATAGACTTCTAAAACATGGCCATCCATAGGTTGGCCATCTGGTGCCTTGTGCAGCTCTCTGAACCTTGGCAAATAGACATCTTTTAAAGGGTCTCTAATATTTCCCACCAAAGCACTATTTTTATTATTATTAGTAGCATATGGTGTTATTGCATCAGCCAGGAAACCACAATGCTATTACAGAGTAGTAGTTTGGCTGACCATTTACCAGCTCCATTGTAAGACATGCTCATGCGCTTCCCAAGGTGCCCCACAGGAGGGCAAGCTGGCTTTGCATCAGAGAGAAAGATGAGCAGCTCTCCTGCAGCGTTATTGAAGGTCCCCTCCCTTCTTCGGACCTGTCTTGCAAACGGGTGCTGCAAGCGGAAAGGTTCAGAGCCAGCAGGAATCTGCCTGCCTGCACAGAGCACCAACTCATCTCCCCACTGAAGTGGTACCTATTTATCTATTTGCACAGAACATGCTTTCGAACTGTTAGGTGGATAGAAACTGAGGGGAGTGATGGGAGCTCACCCTGCCACACAGTGCTAGGACTCGAACTTCTGGAGCAGACACCATCTCCAGCATCATCAAGCCACTGTGCTGCCATGCACAGTGCCGAGGTGGCGCAGTGGTTAGAGTGCAGCACAGTAGGCTACTTCAGCTGACTGCTAGCTGCAGTTCAGCTGTTCAAATCTCACTGGCTCAAGGTTGACTCAGCCTTCCATCCTTCCGAGGTTGGTAAAATGAGGACCCAGATTGTTGGCAATATGCTGAACTATGTAAACCACTTGGAGAGGGCTGTAAAGCACTATGAAGCGGTATATACAGTAAGTCTAAGTGCTATTGCTATTGCTATGCCTCTATTAAAACACTGAGCAGGGGATTGGATTCCCTTGTGACCTTAAACAGCCCCTTTGTTTCTGTTTCTGACAACTGTATTACTCCGCAGATTGGTACTTATATATGAATTCTTCAGGTTGCTTTTCCTGTAACATGTTTCACACAGCTATTTGTTTATTTATAGTTTCATAAAAGTCTCCACTTTTTCCTTTGTCCTTCATTATGAATTCCCTCCTCCCCAAAAAACCCACTGCCAAATCCCTAACATGGGTAAATCCTTTTACCCATTTCCTGTTTTCCATTTATAACATTTATCAAATACCATTCTTACTTTAATGACATCAAGGTAGGTTTTTGTTTACTTATTTTCTGCTTGAGAAAAACTAACTTTCCGATTACAAGCTAAAAGCAGCAATGACTTTTATGGTGCGTTAAACACTCACAGATATATTGCAGTGTTAGCCTCAGTTAGCAAGAGTATTTATTTATCTATCTATCTATGATATTTGGAGAAAACCAGAGTACAGAATGACCCTTAGGGGCTTAAAGTAGAAAATCCTATATATCCAGACAAACATATTCCCTGTAACTTAAAACATAACCAACAGGGTCTCCACAAGCATCTTACTTGGAGGACTTGGAACAACAGTCACATTTTGAAAGACTCCCTGAACATTATCAGGATGATAGCCAATGGATGTCTGGGGATACAGTATTTCATTCCAAAGGGCAGCACAATTACTGAGAAGGAATGCTTTTTGGCCCTGATAGATGATATTGTATGATCCAGGAGACCTGAAATGAATCACTGCCCAGTTTAATTGGGTGGACAGAAATAACCTGGCCCTATGCCATGAATGGTGGCATATGTATAGGTAAGTCTGTCTGTGATGAATGATGAAACAGGATCCAGTCTGGGTCAGTCACCAGGACCAAAGATTTATTCTTCCAAGATTTTAGCTCGTCATCAGGGAACTTCTTTCTTTCAGGAATATGTGCACTGGGCTGTTCTACATGTTATATTTATATGGTTCCTGTTGTGTGCAACTTTTAGTTGTTAATTAGAGTATTGATGGCTGGCTATTAAGTCATTAATTGTTGTTGCCTTCTTCCACTGCATCCTCGACTCCTAAGTACTTGTTAGGCAGGAGGTAAGTCAGCACTTCTACTGACTGACAAGGAGCCTGTTTCCCAGGCTTCAATCATTTTTCTGGCTGTTTTTGTCCCTGCTCAGCCAACAATCATAGTAGCTGCAAAATTGAATGCAATGTCCTTGTTCATTGCAATTTGAGGCTATCACTGAGTTTGCGTCATTGGTAAGAAAGTTTGGAAGACCAGAAGACCCGGTAACTGCTCAGATTGGATCTTGCAACATTATCCGGAGACACATGTATTTACCTTTATTTGCAATGAGGAAACAGTTGAATTCAGCAATGGATAATGTGGCCTCAGAATCACATGAAACTCCCCTATCAATTTAAGCATAGCCCACTCCAGAGGTTCCCTCTGATTGCACTGCCAATTTTTGCTTATAGATAAAATAGGTGTTTAACACCTAAAACTCCTCCCCCTCATATAAGAAGGAGAGAGACATTTGTTTAATCCTGCCCATGTGCAGGAAACCTATCTGCATTCTCTCCTGACCATAATGACAACGGTAATGCAAAAGTTATTATTAAAAAAATTGGCCCTTCCAGCTTTTTGTTTTCTTAAATAATATGGTCACTTTTTGAAAGGACTGGTTCTCAACATTAATTATTTTCCAAATCACACCATTTACAGGGAATTGGAGACATACATGTAGCCTTCTATACAGATGTTTGTAGAAATATACCTCCAACTGGGGTGTATGACATACAAATTTATGTGAAAGAGACATAAGGCTCATAGTCTAAGTGATGCTGATGATTGTTATTGTTGTTATTGTTGTTATTGTTGTTATTGTTGTTATCATTATCATTATCATTATCATTATTTATTATTATATACAGTAATACAGTATACACAGTATATACAGAAAAAACAGTAATACACAGCAAGCGAGATTTATATACTGGATTTCGTATCACTATATCACAAGTCGAACACTTCCCAAGCGTCTAGGACTGTGTGATGTTATTATTATTATTATTATTATTATTATTATTATTATTATTATTATTATTATTATTATTATTATTATTATCATCATCATCATCATCATCATCATCATCATCATCATCATCATCATCATCATCATCATCATTATCCTGGCTGACTAGAGTCATGCTCAACTCATGCTTCACCTAATAATTATAGTTTTTAAGGGTGACTTACAGTTTTGATGACTTTTGGTCATACTCTCAGAATCCAGTGCATGATAGAATTCATACGCAGAACGGCCCAGCAGCTCCTCAGGATGATATCCAACTAATTCCGTTATCCTTTACAAAATATACATATATTAATTACATACTGAATTTAAAAGAAAAACCCTACAAGCAGAAATGATTGAATACATTATACCCGTAGTCTGTTCTTGCCAAATCTACAGAAGTGGTAATCAAGTGCTGAATAATCCAGGTAACTGCATGTAACACACATTTCATTTAAAACAAGATATTACATGTCGGTCAGATCTGTAGTTTTAGCCTAGCATTTGTAAGGGTTCCTGAATGAGCAGAATAACTGGGTTAGATAATGTTTTGTAGATTTGTACTGCATCTCCTATCTTCCATTCTAAGGACTTCTAGGTGACAAAATGTGTAAGTCTCCAGAGTATTTATGATTAGGAATTCAAATCCAGACTCCAAGCTATGATTGGACACGTTGCTCATGACTTTTGGCAATGGTTATACTTCTCTTTCCCTCTCACATATCATTTTTTACATTTTTTTTACAAACATTGCACCTACATTACAGTTACCTATGATAAGCTTTAACCAACGTTTCCAAACTATTGCAAGTCAATGATATTACATTATGAATAAAACCTACATAATGGGACTCTATGGAGAACTTCAAAGAGATATAAAATAGAGAAATTTGCAAACTAAGGAGGATCGTATTTGATTCATATTTTGATTATCTCTTTGTCCTAGGTAAGAAATGAAGTAACATTCATGTCTGGGTATAACAACCACAGCTCTGATTACTCTTGAAACAACTAACTAGAAGAAAGCCATGGGGTGAGGTGGAATTTCATAAAATACTGAATTAAAAATTGAACTTTTGACTGTTGTTCCTCTTTGAGGTTCCATAATTTACACTGTGTTGACTTTTTCAGTTGGAATTTATAGCTAGGAATTAGCTCATTGTTTTTGGCATTTCCTTTACTAAAGCAAAAATTAAACAAACAAATACTAGGCAAGCTACTAACACTGAGGTTGTCACAGATCTCCACGAGAATCATCTGCTGTACTTTATGCAATAATGCTTCCTAACATAAATTCCACAAAGATTTTCACACAGTGACTCTGATCCTTGCATCATCAATGTAGAAATCAGTATTAGACTACAAATCAGTGGTGCTGTGAAGATTGGTTCAAAAATCACATACATAGGATTATCTTTTATTAAATATAACATGTATTCTATATTAAAATAATTGCCGTCATTAAAAACAAAGCCTTTTTCCTCCTCCTCCTCCTCAACATATCAACATAACCTTGTTAACATTGTGTATAGTTTTGATCATATCTAAGTCAGCACATGAATCCTATTATCTGTATAGTATAATTGGATAAACTCTTTTTAAAAAACTGTGAAATGAAAAGATTACAATAAGGTTACTCCCTCCCCTTTGAACTGCATCACTCCTAGTTGACGTTAAACTTACAAAGCCAGGAAATAAAACCTTAGAACAAATACGTTGTCTCCTCTGCCTGTAAGCACGTAGTTGCCATTATCCCTAATGATGGTAACACTGTCATTATTCTCACAAGGATTGTGACTTTTGTGCTGCCCTGATGGAGTCTGGCTTTTCTTTTTCTTCCTCTTTTCCCTCTTTTCATGCAACTAAAGGGCCCTTTCATTCAGCCACTAGTTTTGCCCTTCTATTCCCCACAGCAGTTTTCAACCTGTAAGAGTGTTTTACTGCTGATCTTGTGAATTGTGGTTGGTAACTGAGGAAGGAAAAAAATAGAAAGTCCATCCAGTTGACCCATAGGAGAGTCATCATTTCGCCCAAGTGTTTGCTCACTACATTTGTTTTTCAGAACGAGAAAAATATGCCAGGGACTGTGCAAAGAAGACGACCTTCTTCCCTACTGTAACTAAAGCATGGGGAATGGTGGTAGGTGTAATAATGCTTGCTTCAAACAGAGAGCAGGGAAGATTCAGAGCTGGGGTTCAGAAGCCAGGAACCAATAGGCAACTATGAACCCTGCAGCTCCATAGGAAACTCTGCAATGCCAGCATTAAGAATTCACTATAAGCATATCATTTAGTTTTCTTGCTTCCTAAAGTATAGGTTGCTGGTTGCAATGAAATGCCCTCATGGCAATTATCTCCAACAAACAGTCAATGAAACAGAGAGATACTGGTTTTTGATCAATGACAAACGCAAGATTGCAAGAACATGTTAAAGAACAAAGATGGGTTACAATTTATTGTTACGTGTTCATTTGGTGGTTACAGTAGAGTAGCCTGATTTTGCCATGTAATAATGCATAAGTTGCCATGGTATAATGTGTGAAATGAGTTGAACTGCAATAATAATAATAATATATATAATAAATAGTGGATGTGACAGTATCTGGAGACAGCAGAATAGAATAGAAAGAACTGGGGAAGATGACAAAATACAAAGACCTGCAAATAGATATAGAACGACTATGGCAGAAGAAAGCAAAAGTAATACCAATAGTAATAGGTGCCTTGGGTGCAATCCCAAAGCAAATGGAGCACCATTTGAATACCATCGGCCTTGACAAAGTCACCATCAGGCAATTGCAAGACAGCTTTATTCAGAACAGCTTACTTACACCCTGTGATGATACCTTTAATACCATCAAACATCAACATCTCCCTATCCCAGGTCCTCGGGAAGGACTCGATAGATAGTTAAAAATGCCAAATCCAGTCTGAACATCTTGGTGACCAAGTAACGAACCATAATAATAATAACAATGGTTATGAAACATGTAAGTTTCTCATTTCAATTCAGTTAATGCAGAAGTAAGATCCAGTAATTAGAACTTCTCAGTAATATTGCTTAAGATTGCAGTTTTACTGCTATAAGCCAATTTCATTTTTATATGGCGCTATTGGTATCTTGTCTGACATTGGTTATCCTAACTTCCTTTTTGGGAAATGCCAAGTCACATCAATGCAGAATTAAGGCAATTACTGATTTCCCAAACATGTGCATTTTTATATGAGCAACTCTCAGGGCTATGACATACATTCAACAGGGTGTGTATTTTCCAAATCAGTCTATTATAGGGTAGCTGGGATATTAGCATTTAATGTGACTGTCTTTTAAAACGTTAGAATAAGTACAATTCAGGAACTTTTGAACTTTTCTCTAGTGCTGAAAAACAACATTACACATTTTAGTCATTTCATATACCACTTTTTTAAATCTTATCTTTTCAACCTGCATCAAACCTCTTTCATGTGGCATTAGCCTCTGAAATACATACACCTTTAAAGCACTTCTTATAGTACATATATCCTGTGGAAATGTCATGTCAATGGGATCATATGTATTATTGGATTAGAAGATCTTTTGGACAAAGGAGGTGTTATTTCACTGCCTTTTCACCCATTCTCACTAAGACCATGTCTGCAAGATGGCAAATAGCTGTTTAGATCCTAAATGTCAGTGGACAATGGGTATGTTCTCAAAGAACAGGCAAAGTGGAAAATAGGAAAATTCTACCCCTGACTTATATTATACTGAAATATTATCCAAGGATTATGACTTCTGATAATTGGATAAACTATCCATATGCTCTTGTTAATATTCAGCTCATCTTTAAGCAGCATTAACCTTGGGGCACTACTCCTTTAATTACAAACCTGGCCTTGGCTAATTTTTAGAAGTAAATATTGTAATTGGTTAATTTTATTCTACTCCCCATAAAACATGATGTACTAAAAGTGTTTCTTCTTCAGCCCTTTGACCCACCTGGAACACTCTGCTGAAGTAGCCTAGCAAAGTGGTACTAGTAGACCTTTGCCTATTTCTGAAACCTACAGAACATTCAGAATCAATGCTTTTTAAAGCCTTAATGCATACAGACTGCAGGCATGGAAATCACATTAGCTTGGTCCATGTGGCACAAAGCACCAGATGTGATGATAAATGGCCTGTCAATCTCGTATCATTTACTTCATCCCTTTCAAGTGGCACATGGTTCACGAACAGATAAGAGATGCAGCAACAGATCTGAAAGAAAGTATTCAGACTCCTATGCTACTGCGTGTGTGACTCCGTGTCTAGGAGTCTCTATCTGTACTGCGCAAAATGACAGTTCTGCCTCAAATTTATCTCCACTATCTCCAGAAGATATAGTCAAATTGACACTGACCTCTCATCATTTTGTATGTTTCTTAACCCCACCTCCAACACCATTCACTGCCATTAAGAGTTTGCAGTTGCAACAGTGTGACGTCAGTAGAAACAGAAAGGAAAATATTGCAAAAGAGTTGTTGCTTTCTGCAACAGGCCTGATTAATAAAAAGAAATGAAACCCCTACTTTTCATTTATTCTGGCTTCGGTTTATGTGGAAGTCTTTATCCTTGCATTGTTATGGTAATGGATAAGAAGTTGTCAGAGTTTAACTATACTGCTAACAGAAACTATAAAAATGGCAAGGCATTAGGTAGTCCTCAACTTATGACCACTTGTTCAATGACTGTTCAAAGTGATGATGTTGCTGAATGAAAGGATTTAAAAACACCCCCCAAAATTAAAGTGCAATTAGAATCAGAAAGTTTTTTTTCTGGGGGGTGGGGGGAGAAACTAATGAACAGACAACTAGGGGAAAAAATCGTGGAACTTTGTTTTTATATATGATAACTTCAGCCATTACATGCTCAAAAATGAAAAGGCTCAAACTACCCACAATGGGGAAATGGCTGGTGAAGATGATGGAGCTTGCAGAGCAGGGGTGGGTTTCACTTACCTTCACCACCGGTTCATGTCGCAATGTTGTGCGCACGTGCGCATGCGTCCCCTCACGCGATTTCACTTCCGCGCATGTTCAGAAGGTGGATTCAGCCCGAAACACAGCTGAGGAGCTCATCAGCTGTGCTTTGGGCGAAGAAATAAAGGTCAGTATTAACCCAGGGGTGGGCAGGAGGACTTTTTTCAAAGCACAGAACACTGTGAAGCCATCCAAGCACAGGAAAATTGGCCGAAAATTCAGAAAAAAAGATGGCGGCGAGCACTGACCGGCACAGACAGAACCGGATCTGTGACCCAAAATTACATCACCAGCGGGTTGCTAACGGTTTGGGCGATCTGGTCCGAACCGGGAGGAGCCCACTCCTGTTGCAGAGATGGCTAAACTAACTTTCTTGATTAGAGAAAAATCAGTATCTATATTCATGGTTGACTGAACTGTAGACTTTTTGCATGAAGCAGAAAAAATACACTCATGGTTTGTGTTTTAATGTCAAAAAGGGATATAAACCATTATTTATAGACAGTAACGTCAGATTTGAAAGGAAACCAGTACTTCTTTCAACAACCAACAAATGATGATGATGATGATTCAATATAGCCATCTACTTTAGTGGACTTTGGGCAGCTTAGAAAATATAATATTAATTAAAACAATTAAAAACAAACAAAATGAAACAATGCAGTCCCGACTAAAACAACTACAGGCAGTCCTCAATTTACAATAGTAATTGAACCCGGAATCACGGTTGTAAGTCATGGAGGTCCTTAAACAGGTCATCACATGATTGCATCCAATTTTACAAGCTTTTTTGTGACTGACATTAAGTGAACATGGCAATCATCAAGTAAACCATTATATCCAACAGATGTTTTTCTCCAGAAACTGGAAATAAATGCCAGTTTCCAGCAAAAAATGCCAAAAATTGCACTCACATTACTATGTGATTCTGCAAACAGCTGTAAATGCAGTCTGGTTGCCCAGCATCCAAAATGTGATCACGTGACTGTGGGAGGGTGGTGGCCAGTGGAACTTCAAAACCGGATCATAAGTAGCTCTGGGTGGTCTGTCATAACTCAAATGGTCATTGAGTGACTAGTCATAATTCAAAGACTATCTCTATTAAAATCTAGCATGATGGTTGCAACTCCCCAATACATTAACCCCAGGCCTGGTACCAAAGAGAGGATGATGTCCATATCTCTATATGGGAAAACAAAATACAGATCAATAGGAGGGCATCTGACTTGCTCAGACTTTTTAAGATGTGTGGACTCCAACTCACAGAATTTCCCAGTCAGCATGAACGTTACTGAGGTTGAGAAAGACTGTTCTCATGGATGACAAGCTATTTTGTTAAAGTCAGTAACTAAAAACCAAGAGTTCTGCTGAAATTCCCTTCTTCTAAGCCATTTTTCTTCCATTGTGGCAAACAAGACCTGGGATTCTTAATAGGGGAGAACCAACAGGAAGAAGGAATGGCAGCATGGAAGCAGCCAGATATATTATTAAAAATCAGCATCTGCTTATTCCAGGTCCTTGGGAAAGATTCATTAAGTGGTCAAAAATACCAATCCAGTCTAAACATCTGGCTGACTATGCAACCAGCAGCAGCCGCCGCAACAACAAGAAGAAGTTGAAATTTAAATTTATATGCTGTCTGACCTCAAGTGACTGGGTGTAAAAAGCATTAGGACTGGAAAGTCCTGTCTGAAGCCCTAGATTGTCAAATCTTGTTGACCCTAAAGTAAAATACAGTTTTAGATCACTGCCTTCTTTGTTGTAGATTTGCTGTTACCGGTATTTAATTCTTGCTGGTTGCAACCAATACAGAGTTAGTAGAGCTGGCGGCAGAGTAAATGAGAGGTGATGGCATGCAGTTACCCAACTGAGTTTCATGGATGAAGATGGTTTAGTCATTGCTAATCTTAACCATGCTGACATGATATTCTTTCTCCATTTGGCTTTAATTACACAAAATGTATACATTTTATGAAAATATTCCCTGACATATTGAAAGCTACAGTCTTGAGAGAAAGATCAACAACTAACTAATCCTGTTTATGTGAGATGCTTAATTGGGTCAAAGGAGAAGGAATCAGTGTGTCATTCAAACCGATCGCTGCTGTGGGGTTGTAGACAGTAGATACTTTAAGTAGCGTCTTAAAACTTTAATTTTAGCCCCAAATAACTTAAAAGCTGTTTCAAGCTAAATTAACTTCCCACCCATATATCTCAGTTAGCATGAAAAAACAAGATGGTGGAGGGAATTCTCCAATCCAGTTGCTGAAACAGACCTTAGAGGAAGTCTGGAAAAATAGGCTTTTCTAAATTATTATGTCAATTATTAAATGTATTTAATAATTTATTTAAATGCATAAATTTATTCAATAATTTATTAAATTATTAGGTCAATTATTAAATTATTAAAAATGGGCTTCCTAAATTATTAGGAAGGCAGGTCTATGTTGATTGACAGTCATACTGTAGAGTCACGGGGGAAATCACCTGATTCTTTTAAAACCAAGGGCTGAATTTGGGACATTCTTTGTGCAAAGCACTGAAAACATGGGTTCTCCTCTGTTTTATTTTGTTGGGTCATAAGCAATGTCAACTCAACCTAATTGCTTTTGTAACCTAAATGGTTGTTTCCTTATTAAAAGATCTTCGAACATTGCTTATTTTTATGCCCTTGATTCAGATTGACTTCAGATCTATCAAGCTGACTGTAACACAGAGGTAGGTTCCTCCCGGTTCAGACCGGTTTGCCCGAACTGGTAGAAACCTGCTGGTGATATCACAATGATGTCACGGAACCAGATCGGTTGGTGCTGGTCCGTGGAGGCTGCCATCTTTTTTTTTTTGAATTTTTTTGGGGGAATTTTTTTTGGGTTTTATTTTCTTCTGTGCATGTGCAAAAGCCGAGTTTCCAGAACGGCGCATGCGTCGCCATCTTGTTTTTGGCTTTTTTGGGGGGAGGATTTTTTCTGATTTTTTGCTACTGCGCACGCGTGCCCACGAGGTGCACCCACGTGGCACAGAAGGAAGCAAGCCGGCAGCGAGGTAAGTTAGAACCCACCCCTGCTGTAATATGATTATGTAATCTGCAAGAACCAAACAGGATTATTGTAAATTGTGAAACTAAAAGTACATTAATTGCAAAATGAGGTTTGCAGGTCAGTGTCAGCCTTTGGGGTCAGGAAACAAATAACCACAAAAAATTACATACTATTATAACAGAATCTTGATAGCCTGACAGCTTTCCCTTCACTTTTTATACCAAAGATAGTCAAGGCATGGCAACTGTTACTTTCTTTTTTCCACTTTCTTTTTTGCTTAGATTAAGTTCATGTTTTACTAATTGCCACATATTCTCCAAAGAGAACTCCGTGCTTCTCTAGATTTGGCACTGGTTAATTCCTATGACAAGATAAGGCACATTTCTAGGATGCTGACAATTACTATCTCAAGTCTTGAACCATTCCAATCAAAATCACAAATGCCTGTTGCCCAATCCTAAAGGCATCTGCTTAAACTTTCTTACAAATCCAGCCTTTTTAACCTAAGAGAATACTGTCTACAAGTCGGTTATAGTTGTCTGGAAATTGAACTTTTGAAAAATTTTGGAAAAAAAAAAGAAAATGAGATTTGACATGGTGGGAGAAGTCAGTTTAAGAAAGATAGAATAAAAAATGGGGCAGATCTGGAAAAAGGATGTAGAGAAAAACTTTCCAGTAAAAAAAAATCCCCAGTGCATCTTTAGGATAGGTAACCTGTCCTGTGCTGCCCAGTGTAGACAGCCAGAGAAAATGTACACCAAGAGAACACAAGAGGAAAGTAGGTAAACACACATGTTTGTTCATTACCCTTAAGAAAATGAAGACAATGCTTACAATGACCACTTGTGTCAAGAGGTTAGAAAGCATTTCAGAAGCCCCTTGCAAGCTTTCTCTACCTTGAACTCACAAAGGGTCCTGAGCAGAAGGGAGCATTGTTATCTTACTATCAGCTATTGCAAACCAATATAAAATAAGTAAACAACACCACAGAAAGAAAGAGAAAAGCTTACACTCATACGGAAATGCTAAATGATATAAAACAAAACAAAATCCAAAGGGAGACATTACTCAAGAATTAATATTTATATTGATAAATGGACTGGACATGTGAGCCACCCAGAGTCCCCTGGGAGTTGGGCGGCATATAAATCCATTTAAATAAAATAAATAAATAAATAAATATTTTGTTTTCAAACATCAGGCTTGAAGGCCTGCTTTTTTCCACCTTGACTCCCCAAACCATCAATTGAAAGCCACAGTAAACAGCATTTGCCTAGTCCAGGAATTTGGTTGCTATCAGAATAAAACTGAACTCACAGTCCCTTTGCAGCAAGGTCTGTTTTTGTTGTCTTCAACCATTTTAACTATGCAATTAAGGATAGGTGAGTACAAAAGCCATTTTATAACTGCAAACATTGATAAGAAAAACAAATAAACAAAACCCTGCTGTCTATGCAAATCAACATTGGATCCAGATTAATTTTATGCCAAGCCCAGATTTAGGTAAGATCTGTATCTGCATAGTTTTAGGCATACAGCAAAACCACAGGACATGATAAATTTTAAGAGCAAGTTCATGAAAATTTATGTCATAAGATATTTCTCTACTTGAAGGAAAATCAGAAAATAGCCTTTTACTTCACAACAACCTCTGTTTGAAGGGTTGCCCAGAGATAAGTTCATCTATTTTTTAAAAAAATATGAAAACCCTTTAACAAAGTAAAGATAGACTCTTGAAAATGCTGTTCAGTAGTTAACACCTGGAGCAGTGACCAAACAGGTACACAGGTCATCTGTTTACAATGCTGGTGAGATATTTAAGATATTATTTCTTAATTTGCAACTATGCATATAAAATAATGTGTTTTTATGTGTGAATTTAGCTACTTGTTCTTTTTTCTTTTTGGTAATATTCAAGATAGCCAAAATGTCTTAGGCTCATGCATTAGTTGCAAAACATCAGCAAGGATCTGACATTTTTCACCGATGAATAAGATTCATTTCTGTGATTTTATTTTTTTACAAATGAATGTAATTGAAGGCATATCTACGAATTTAAAAATTCCAGGACCAGTTCAACTGCATTCAGGAGTACTGAAAGAGCCTGCCAATTGCTCAATAAAGGGAACAAAATGCTAATAACATATAACTCTAGATACAAAAGGGCAACTAAGAAGGGACAGGACTGAAGTTTCAGTTAGATAGAAAGAGGTTCAGTGAAAATCTAGTTATTTTGAATGAATGTAAGCTTCCAGTGCCAGATGAACTGCATCAAAAGGTACTGAAGGAACTTGCTGAAAGTCTACCTAAATCTGTATGTAGAATCCTCCCATAACAATTGGGGAACTAGAACAGTTCCAGATGATAGGAGGGCAGCAGATGTTGTTCTCGGTCTTGAAAGAAATAGTAAATGCAGAAAAGTATGGCTTCTGGAAATCTAGCCAATCTTTTTCAGTAATTATAGCTACTTCTGTGTAAGAAAGAACAGTGTTGCTACTCTGCATGCATGTGCACTTTTACCTCAGAGCTTAATTACAGCAGGTGCTTATGTGCTGCTTCCGTGTGATAGTCTAATCAGGATGGGTGCATACTTAAATGTTGCTCCTGGGCCTCCACTTTATTATTTATTTATTTATTTATTTATTTATTTATTTATTTATTTATTTATTTATTTATTTATTTATTTATTTATTTATTTATTTATTTATTTATTTATTTATTTATTTAGCTACCCATCTTATATTGAAATTTGGGTGGCTCCCAATCAGCAATCAAAACAATGTCAATAACAAAACAGCACAGTACCACATTACATTTATTTAAACCAGAAACATTAAAAACCTGGCATCAAAGTTAAACTTCTGACATACAGACTCTCATTAAATCCTCTCACCCAGTGCTTGCAAGGAAAGCCAGGTCTTCAGGGCTTTTCAGAAGGCTAAGAGGGTAGAGGCTTGCTCAACCTCTATAGGGTTGCCATAGAAAAGGCATGCTTCCTAGCTCCCATAAGGTGACAGTGTTTAAAGGAAGGGACTAGGAGCATGCCCATTCTTATCCAATCTGGTAGATGTCCTTAGAGAAAAGCAATCCCACAAGAGAACCTGGCTCTGTGCCATATAAGACTGATTGATAAAAGTGATAACATGATAGCAGTGTTCCAATATTTGAAGGGCTGCCATGGAGAGGAAGGGGTCAAGCTATTTTCCAAAGCCCCCGAAGGCCAGACAAGGAATAATGGATGGAAACTGATCAAGGAGAGATTCAACCTAGAAATAAGGAAATTTTCTGACAGTGAGAACAATCAACCAAAGGAAGAGCTTGCCTTCGGAAGTTGTGGGAGCTTCATCACTGGAAGCTTTCAAGAAGAGACTGGACTGCCATTTATCAGAAATGGTGTAGGGTCTCCTGCTTGGGCGGGGGGTTGGACTAGATGACCTACAAGATGTCACGTAGTGAATATTGTCAGTTGTATGTATATGCAGGGTGATGCACCCCTATCCAAATATTATGGTACATTCCAATACAAGCAGGACATGTGATGTGATCTTCTGCGCATGTGTGCATTCCTGATTCTCCATTATTCTCTTTGACTTGACTCTTGACCGGAACGGTCGCATTTTCTTAGCAAAATGTAACTATTCAGAATTTATTGTTTTTGTACCGAAATAAATATTTTCTATTAGACCTTTAATCTCGGCTTTATTTTCTAAATGTCTGGATTCCAAGAAAAGATCCACATCGCCTCTATGGGATTTATTCTCACCTTAACACAAGGTCCCTTCCAACTGTATTAATCTGTTACTAACAGATAATAACCAGCCCCTTGAATTGTACCTGAAGCTGCATCCTGCTGCATTTTGGACCTGTTGTAGCTTCTGGATGTTCTTCATGGGCAGCCCCCCATTGCAGTGATCTGAATGGGAAGTGACCAAGGCATGAATGACCGTGAGCTAAACTTCCTGGTCCAGGAAAGGGCCCAATTGGCACACCAGAGGTATCTGTACAAAGTCTCCCCAACCACAGCTGCCATCCACTACTTAAGCAGCACTCGTGACCCCCAATTTGGCACTAACTCAGTCCAGGGGATTGCCGCCTCATCCAGAGTCAAATATCATTTGGGCCTGGAGGGCCAAAAACCTAGAGCCACTCTGTCTTTCCAGAGTTGAGTTGAAGCCAGGTTTCCTCCATCAAGACCTTACAGCCTTCAGGTACTGGGCCAGCATTGCCACATTATCACTTGTCCAGTTAGGTGTGGAGCTATATAAGTAGGTATAATCAGGCATTTATCAGCCGTCTTATCTTGAAAACTGACTTTACTAAATCAACTAATGAATAGAAAAATTTCTTTTCCTAAAGTTAAGCTGCACTTTCTGACACCCAAATGATCATTATGAAAGGACCATCATTCTTTAAACAGAAAGCAACAGAACAAGTGCTGAGTGTATTTATGGCTAACCTGCAGCTGAATTATTGGTAGCAAGTGATCTTCACTGACAGAGCTGACAGGGAACTTTGAGCTTAAGATATTATTTTATTTATAAACTAATATCTGCCACTGAAACTTATTTTCTGAATTATGAGGAATTTCTGCATTTGTGTAAGAATGGAGCAGCAGTAGTTCACAAAGTTACCTCCATTGAGAGAGGAAAGACAGATCATTTTCATACACCAGATATATCATTTTTTTCCAACAAATAAGAATTGATATTATTCTTCAAATTATTGTTTTGCTGTCACAAAAATTGTTGATTTGATCATACAGCTCTGTTTATATCACTTAATTCTCAGTTAGGATTAAATGTTTCAAAACTTTTTTCTATCGTTAGGCCACAATTTAATCACTTTACTTGAATTTCAGTATTATAATTCTCACAGATCCTAAAATCTGGAAAGAGTCACATAATTTGCTTTTTTCAAGTCCTATTTAGGCCATTCACCTATGAAGGAATTAATGGCCTATTCATTTCTCTCTCAGCCTAACTCCCCACCCCTCACAGGGTTGATATTGTAGAGAAATAGGAGGAAGGTGTGTTGGATACATTCACTGCCTTATTTGTAAAAATAAGAAAGGTGCAGAATGAATGAATATCAACCAGCTTGAAACGTCCTAAAAGGTTATCTATGTAGAAAGACCGAAATCTCAAAGAGGGAAAATGGTACCATATTTGTACTGTAGAATTCATGGCTGGGAAAGTACGCCTAATTTCCAACAGCCAATTTACTATACTTACAGTTATCAAAATTTTATACACAGGATATACCCATGTTTCCCCGAAAATAAGGCCGGGTCTTATTTTCTTTTGGGCCCCAAAATAAGCACTAGGGCTTATTTTCAGGGATGTCTTATTCTTTTTTTAAATTTTTTTATTACATTAAAAAAAACATACACAACATACAAACATATATTACTATCATTGTTACATTTGAAGATCGGTTTATCAAAATTCAATATATATACTATTTATATACAGTATCTATCTAATTCATATAAATATTTCTATTATCTACTCTTCTATATATACACATTTACTTTCTGCTCCTTGTTAATATATTAATGTGGGGATGTCTTATTCTTTTCCCATGTACTTTAAGAGTACATGGGAGGCCCACTTTTCTGCTTGGTTGCAGCGGGGCAGGAGGCTGTTCAATATGCCAGTGTTGCTGCTGCTGCTGCGAGGCGGGGGGATGAAGTTGCCCCACATGCCCTGCACTGGCTTAACTCAGGGCCCCTGCGACCAGGTCAGTCATGCCCTGACACCAGCCTCGCCTTGCGGCTGCAGCACCAATCCATTATTCAGCCTCCTGCTCCATTGCGGCTATGAGCAAGAAGAAGAAATGGGCCAGCTGTAAATTTTGAAACAGAGGTGTTGATGTCACAGTTTAGAAGAACGCAATTCGCTATTAGAGTAAGGGGGTTGAAAGAAGGTTTATATGACGATTTGAAGGGAAGAATGATTGAGGCCTTGGTGCAGGTTTCTGGAATTTCTAAAGATGAGCTGGCTATACAAATTGAAAAGTTATACAGGGTCAATTCGTGGTATGCAAAACAAAAACATTTACCAAGGGATATTGTTATATATTTTACTACAAGAGTCTTACGAAACAGAATTATCCAGGCGACATTTAAGAATAATCTTCAGGTGAATGGTCAGGAACTTAAGATTTGGAAAGAAATTCCCTTTAAAATGCTTAAAGCTAGAAAAGAATTTACTTTTTTGATTGATGAACTTAAAAGATTGAATTTACAATATAAATGGGAAGCACCAACAGGAGTTACGGTGAAATTTTTGGAGAAAAGATACCGGCTGAATACGATAAACAAAGCTACCGAATTTTATATCAATATTTTAAAGGCTGATATATCTAAAATTCCAGAAGAAAAACGTATGAATGTAGAAGAAGACAAGGAGGAAAAGTCATTCTTATTGGATCAAAATGAAATAATCTCAAAGACTCAAAGTGAATCGCAGAGCCAGAAAGATGTGAAAAAGGAGATGGAGTATTGGGATCAGATGGAAGAGGAGCTGATAAATTCAAAATCATCAAGATACAAAAGGAGGCAACCAATAAGATATAAAGAGAAGTAGTGTTGATATGTATTAGATGGATGGAGATAATATAATTGTATTTTCTTCTTCTCCCTTTTTTTTTCTCTCTTTCCTTCTTTTCTTTTAAGGGGGAAAGAGAAAGAGAAGATTTTTTTCCCCTCTTTTTTAATAATTCTTTAAGAATTGGAATTCTTAATTTTTAATTAAAACTATTGAGCTTTAAATTATTACAATCAGATTTTTAAAATTTAAAGGAAGGTTTTTTTTTTCTTTCCATTTGTTTTAGGTTTTTGTTTTTCTCTCTCTCTTTTCTAGATTTTTACTATTATTATTATTATTATTATTATTATTATTATTATTATTATTATTATTATTATTATTATTATTATTATTATTATTATTATTATTATTATTATTATTATTACTATTGTTATTATTTTTATTGTTATTACTATTATTATTATTATTATTATTATTATTATTATTATTATTATTATTATTATTATTATTATTATTATTATTATTATTATTATTATTATTATTATTATTATTATTATTATTATTATTATTATCAATATTACCTTTAAGGATATTTTTTTATTATGAATTAACAAGTTGTTGAACAATAATATTATGTGGTTATGATGAAATTTAAAGGCTTTAATATTTAATACATGTAATATTTTTTTTTATCTGAGCTAATAAGTTGTTGTATAATAATGTTATTATGAGAAACTTAGAGGTATTATTATTTAATATTTTTTATTATGAATTAAAGTTGTTGTATAATAATATTATGTTATGACGAAATTTAAAAGTTTTATTATTTAATAGGTAGACATGTAATATTTTTTTAGTTTTATTTGAGTTAATAGGTCTCTTTAGAGTAATATGTTGTTATGATGAAATTTAAAGGTATTATTATTTAATATCCTGATATTAGCTATGTAAATTTTTTTTGGTTTTAGTTAATTATGAGATTATTATTATTATTAATGTTTTTTTTTAAAGATTTAGTTTTGTTAATAATTTTTATAGATCTAGAAAGATGATTGAAAGGAGGAGGGAGAAACTGTTTTCCTTCCTTTGTATAACTCAGATTATATAATTAATATATCTTTAACTTTTATTTTTTATTTTTTAGAATTATATGGGAAATAATATAAAATATAGAAATTTAATGATGTTAGCAATGTGTAATTTGGAGTTGAGGGGTTTTTCCTTTTTCTTTTTTCTTCTGTAATTACTGATATTATGCCCTGTGTTCTCTCTGGGAAGTCCGGGGGGGAGGGGGGGAGGGAAGGGGGTGGGGGTGGGGAGAAAAATTAAAAAATGTTTGTACTCTGTACTAATAAAACTTTTTCAATAAAAAAAAAAAAGAAAAAAAAAGAAATGGGCCAGTGGCCATGTAAACTCCTCCAGCACATTGCTGTTGGTGCCGCCGCCGTGAGGCAGTTGTCGGGGCGTGGATGGCTTGGCTGAGGGAGTCCTAAAGTAAACCATGTGGGGCACATGGGGCAGCTCCACCAGCCCCCTCCCTCACCTTGTGGGCGCAGCACCACGAGCCATCAGACAGAATGGGCAGCTGGCTGGCTGCACAGGCTCTTAAGTAGGACTTATTTTTTGGGAGGGTAGGGCTTATATTAGGAGCACGCGCAAAAACATGCTAGGGCTTATTTTCAGGACAGGTCTTATTTTTTGGGAAACAGGGTATTTAACTTCTTATATATGAGCACCATTTTCTTAACAGTGTAGTTATCATGGTTGTTCTATTTCCAGTTTTGGTGGTAAATGTTTTTCTTTTCAGAGCAGTTTGTTCTCTTTGTCATGCCCTTCAATTTCTTATGTAGCCCACATGTGAGAATTGTCTGTGGGGACAAGGTGTTGATGGTATAAAAAGAACAATATTTAATGTTTTGAAAACAGAAAATATATAGTTATCGTCAAATGCCCTCTAATACTAACGAAGCTGGCACATACAATGAATTCTCTTTCCTGAATGAGTAATAACCCAGTAGTTGTTTCCAAAATACAATTTCTGTTCAATAGGAATATAAAAAAAACCCTGTATAACACAAATGCACTAGATAACTAAAGGACATCAGATTTTGGCAATTAATAATTGCCACAGGCACAGAACCTACAGGCTTCCATTATATTTTGGGTGCAGTGAGAGATTAGTCCAGCTATCTGGCTTTCAATATGTATAAGTTTGGTTCATTTTGTTTGTTTGTTTGTGACTTAGTATTTGATCAAAGGTAATCAATACTTTCTTTTCAATCCCTTAGAGAAAGTGGACATCCCACTTTCCCTTCTTCTCCTTGGCAAGCTTCCCCACCCCTCACCAATCTATTTTACAAATGGATATTATAGGCAAGCAGGCAGTTTCATGATGCCTATAAAACTTTCTGGCTTAATTTTACCTGCATGTATCAGTAGTATTTACATTCTCCAAAATGATCCATGCTGCAAAAGGAGATCATGCAAAATTTTGTACTAAGGCTTTGTTACATTTGGAACTATGCTATATGTGGAACAGGGGCAGGATGCTCTCTTACATCGCTACCGGAGCTCTGCGTGAACATCGCCACGTTTGGTGCAGGTGCGCGCTCGCTATGCACATGCGCCCCCTCGCGAGATTTTGCTTCCACACATGCACGGAAGCAAAATCTCGCCAAAATCTTGCGAGGGGATGCGCGCGCGCGCATGAGATTTTGCTTTCGTGCATGCGCGGAAGCAAAAAAGCCCAAAAATTCAGCAGCGGTGCGGCTGCGCTCAAATAGCTCCATCTGCTGGCCGCTACCGGTACTGTAGAGTGGGCCGCACCAGTAGGAACCCACCACTGATGTGGAAGCTATAGTTAGTTGAAGAACAATCATAAAGCCATTGCTCAGATATTTGAGGAAAAGTAGCTGAGGATAGCCAGCCTGCTCCTGATGTTCCGAGACAGTCAAAATACTGATGGGATAAAACTCCTATATATCGTTGGATGACAGGTGGTCGCGAGACGGGTGGCAAATAAATTTTATAAATAAATAAAATAAGAAAATAAAAAAATCTATATGGTCCTAATCTGAATACTAGGCCAAATGAGGTACAATAAAATGCATTTTTCTATTTGTGATTCTATATGAGAAGATACTGTTGATGATATCTTTCCATTAAAAAAACAATCTTCTTTATTAGAGAACAAGTTTTTGTTTTTGATTTTAGCATTTTGGATATTTAGTGAACAACATCCTTCTCTGTAAAATGAAGAGGTGTGATCCATTTGCCTTACATGAATAAATCAAATTTTAAGCCTCCAGAAAAAAGAATGAAAATATAGTTGACTGTACCAGTTCAGATTACAGGAGAGAGATAACAATTTTCAATGTTTTCCCTTTGGATATATTCAAATTAAAAAAAAAATAACATGACAAGAAGAAAAGTTTTAGTACAGATCAACCTCCCCAGTACTATTTTTCAATTTGCAAGAATATAATTCTCCCACTAAAAGACTCTGGATGATCCAGTGTAATATACTAGAACTCTGCCATGTCTATGTGTCTATGCCTATTTTAAGAATTTTAAAAATTCTACAGTCATATTAGAAATAGACTACGCTGCTTACGTTTCCCAACAAAAAAGAGATTATCATTTTACCTGTCATCGCAGTAAGTAAATTTCATGTCCATGCTATGACGGCTCAGGAAAGTCTTGCTGTCCAGTGGAATATCAGTATTGGAAGGATGTTGAATGGGCTCACACATCAGTATAAGGCAGGATAAGAGTGGCTCCTTAAAACCACACAGAGCATGAGGAGGACAGGTATTGTAGACCTTAATTTGTCCTGTGCAGTGCAAAACCTGAAATGTAAAAAGTTGTTTGTATAATTATTTTATTATAATATAGAACAATGGTGAAAAAATAGGATTGAATTTTTCAACCATTGTCACTAGAGTTACCTTCCATGTGGCAGATTTGAGATTTACAGTTCTGCCCCTGTTAGTAACAGTGCATTTCATTCTCATGAAGAAGTCACGTTCCAGGGACATCTCTTTATTTTTTTTCCCACAACCTGGACCTAAGGAAAAAATATATAATATATTAGCTCTGGAAATATATATCAATTCACTTTCTGTCAGAATTTCCAAGGTTTAAATCTTTACTTTGGATGTCATTTTACAAAAGGATTGAAATGTTGCAAGATAAACTAGTTATTGCTTTATTAATAATCAGATTTTAATGAGCAGACAGCCCAGGTTTGAGGAAATCATCATTTTTGTTATAAAGAAAATGTTACCTAGCTTCACTATTTCGTTACTGTAAACCTACCTTTCTGAGTGATTATTAACTAAATAAGGTTACCATTTTCCCAGAAGTCTTCTGTTCTATTGGTTACATTCTAAAGCCTTTATTACTCACAAGGATCAATAGTTTCCTGACTCTCTAGATCACTGTTTCTCAAGCTGGATAACTTTAAGATGTGTGAACTTTGACTCCCAGTATTCTCCAGCCACTGTAGCTAACTGGGGAATTACGGGAGTTGAAGGCCATGCATCTTAAACTTGTCTAGGTTGAGAAACACTGGTCTAGATTCCCTCTGGATGGGTAGTGGATGTTATAATAAGCTCCCTTGCCCAGTACTATTTTCTGCAGAAGGAACTAACAACTTTAATCAGGAAACAACAACAACAACAACAACAACAGAAAAACCATGTGGCATCTTAAAAACTAACACATTTAATATGGTATATAATTATACATGCAATGTTTCAATAGATATGGTTAAAACAAATAAAAATAAATAATATTCCACAAATGTATTATTGCCTATAAACCAGGAGTGAAATTCAAAATTTCCCCTACCAGTTCTGTGGGTGTGGCTTGGTGGGTGTGGCAGGGGAAGGATACTGCAAAATCCCCATTCCCTCCCCACTCCTGGGGGAAGGATATTGCAAAATCTCCATTCCCACCCCACTCTGGGGCCAGCCAGAGGTGGTATTTGCTGGTTCTCCAAACTACTCAAAATTTCCGCTACTGGTTCTCCAGAGCCTGTCAGAACCTGCTGAATTTCATCCCTGTTATAAACTGATTTAATTATTTAACTGGGTTTGTTCTGACAGATTTTAGCAAAATATCTCCCTTTCTATCCAATTTCCGACTTCCCAGTTTCCATAATATAGATGCTGCTATTGTCCTCATATGCTAAGGAGAAGTGGGAAATAAAAAGGTCAATCTAGCTTCCCCCCTCTTTCAATTTCTCCTAGTGATACAGTCAAGTAACATTTGAATAGGCACTAGGTAACATACGGAGAAGTTTCCTTCAGATCAAGAGTATCAGTCCTTTCTGACTAATCTATGTGCAGACAGAATTAAAGAAAGGGATGGGTAGATTGCACTGACTTTGGCTCCCTATCCTTCCATCAAACGTCACAACTGGCATGAAAACATCTTTCAGCTATTATCCTTAATATGGGATAAAAGATAAGTTTGATTGATGGCTAGTCTGATGGGTTTAATCTAGCATGTCTATGGGTATGTCCATCAAAATATACTCAAGACTTTGCACAAGGGTTTTGCATGGGTGAATCTAAGTGACTAACAGCTAATGAGGTATGGAAAATAGGGGTATTCTGGTGGTGCTAAATCTATGCTCACTAGGAGCCCGAATAACAGGTGATGGTTATTTATTTATTTATTTATTTTGTGAGATTTATATACTGCCTCACAGTGCAAGCACTCTCTAAGCGATTTACACCAGTAAGCAATGTATATTTATATTGCCCCCAACAATCTGGGCCCTCATTTTACCTACCTCAGAAGGATGGAAGGCTGAGTCAACCTTGAGCCAGTGAGATTTGAACCGCTGACCTGCGGATCACAGTCAGCTAAAGTGGTCTGCAGTACTGCCTCTAATCACTGCGCCACCTCGGCTCTTGGTTGGTAGCAATGAAGGTGAATAGTAGTGGTGGTGAGGACTGCACAGCCCTTCTCCACCACTGTCCATATGTATTGGATCTGAGCAACAATTGTTAGGAAGCGACTCTGGATAACCCATATCTCCTTTTCAGTATAGCTGTTACTGGATAGCCTATTCATTTTTGCCAGGAACATGGCTTTCAAAATGCTTTCAGAAGAATCCTGAATAACACCTGACTGGTAATGGGGCTGGTGTACCATCACCAAGACATATCTGTTGCTTCACAACACAGACAAACACACCTCTACACAATTTGGCTGCTATAATTCAGGATTCTTCTCAATACAGTCAACTGCTATTTGAGTTGGTCCATCTTTCCAAGCCAGGTCCCCCAAGCCAGAGATCAGCCCAGAAACCTGGTAGGTAAAGCGGAGACATCCCAGTTTAAAAAGGCTGGATTCTCCTGACACTCCTGTATCGACCTAGAACTAGGAGGATACAAGGATGAGGATACAAGGATGAGCCCACACGAATACAAAGTAACAATTAGGAATCCCTGACTGAACCATCAACCAGGGATTGTTTGCCCATAAATAATATGTACTGTACATGTAATGCAACTTTGAAAACTCATTCTCAAGGTTATCATAAATCCTCCAGGGGATCAAGTACATTTAAAAAAAATATTTACCATTTTTCAAGCTTAGATTTTCCCGAATTTCTTCATGATCACATGGGTGAGTGAAATCAAAAATGCTGTGGCCAGTCAATTCCACCTAGAAAAATGGGGGAGGGGGGACAAACTAAGAATGGCATTTCTATCTTGTTGGCAGAAAAGACAGAATAAAATCAACTGAGAAAAAGTGAAGAAATTAAAAAATTACAAAATGAATTTACCTGTACAATGAGTGAAATAGATAGACGGACAGATGGATGAAAATTTCATCTATCCTCAAACACATGAGAGAATGTGATAAAAGCAACATGATAAAGATGGACAGCCCCAGGTAGAACATATTGCAGTAATCCACATGTGCAATGATAAAAGTACAGATGACCAAGAAAAGGGATTCCTAGGATAGGAAACATTTACCACTGCATAAATCCAGCCTCATATCATTTCTCGGCAGGCTTAATAAACCAGGAGGGAGATGGTTCTAATAAGCAGGTAAACAGACTGATAGTTATGAGGATCCTATCAATTTCCTTAGGAGTCACAGGATCAAAAACTTTGCAGGTAACTGCCACTGTTTCATCTGACTTGGAGAAATCAGTGCTGAGAATTCTGATCAAGCAAGTTAAATAATCAACCATTTGAGGTTGACTCAGCAGGAGCAGATGTGGGAGGAAACAGATGATAAGGGACCAAATCCTGGCAGAATTCCCAGTTTGAAGATGCATCAGAAGCTTTGGAGCACTTGAGCATGAGGTTTCTTCTAGAAGCAAAGGCACAAGTACCCATAACTGAATTATACAACAATCTGGTCCCAACTCCCATGGTACTCCCATTCCAGATGGAGATTAGAGCCTTGATTGAACTCCGAGAAAAACATGAATTTGGTCCATTAGATACCTGGGACATTTTGATCAAATAATGCTGAAGCAAGGGGCAGCCCCAGTTACGGTAGCTAACAAGTAACCAGACAGTCATCTGATTCATACAAAAGACTGATGCTAACATTCTCCAATTATGTTGTAACTGTCCTGAGATAAAAAGCAGATCCAGCACATTATTACCTCCATGCGTTGGGCTTTCAGTAACTTGGGTCAATCTATGGCAGTCATGGTAACCATGTGAACTCCTGTGTTTATGCCACATTAAGGAAATTTAAAATCTCCCAAAATTATCAAACTTGAAGACTCCACGGACATCTCAACCTCGGGCAATAAAGTTGCTGTATAGCAGGAAGTCCAGAAAGCAGCAACACATCCACCTGTTTCCTAGACCCCAACTTCAATCACGGGGATTCATATTCAGTTATCTGGAGTGCAAAGCCTCTGGAAACCATTAGGGCTTCCTGAATGACAACTTCCACCCCATCCCCTCTGCTCAGGGATCACAGCTAGTTGTAAACTTGAAATCCATCTGGGCATACCTCAGAGAGAAAAAATACTTCTCTTCAGGCCCACCCTTGTCTCAGATACATATGTCACATTGACTGCCTCACCCGTGATAAGGTCATGAATGAGGAGCATTGCTACCACCAGACTGGCTGTTAACAGCACCGTCTGTAGACCAGGATTGATCATCCTGTGAAATGTGTTGTACAGACTTGTCCTTATTAATAATACTTTCAAAATCACCCATATCTTTAGTTGAACTCTAGACAATAATGGAAATAAGAACAAACCTTCAATATGAAATGAAAAAGATAGGAAGCCAGAAGGAAGATGTATGGTTGAATCCTACCTGTACAAAATATCTCACGCCCTCTGTCCAAACTTATGGTATGATTTATTGGGCAGATATATGCATACAAATCCCTATTCTTCTACACTACACAACTGTATACATAGAACTTTTATGGCTTCAAAGCATCTTCTTGTGTCTCTAACCCTACACAAATGCATTGGTCTCTTCATGGAACAATGCTGCAGAGACACCAGAACAGGTATCTTTTGTCTCTCTGAGATATATAGAAAATATTTTGTTCAATCCTATTTTTTAAAAAAATCCTTTACTAAGAGCAGAATGTGAGAAGGAGCAGAGAGCGATATCCAGCTTGTATGAGAAATGAGTAGATAATACCCTTACCTGTGTCAAGCCCATATATTTGCTGATGTTTTCAGACAAAAAGATCATGTCTCCATCCTGTGTGATGACAGTGATAAAACCCTCTAAAGCTTTCAGGTACAAGTTATCCAGCTGCTGATCTGTCTCAATTTCTCTCTCATTGTGGGTGCAGACTGCAGGCATGGGTTTTGGGAAACGGAGCCAAAAGGAAGTAAAATGGGAAAGATAGTAAGCAACTAACAACCAAAACCTACTGAAAATCTCTATATGTAAGAAACACATGATTTACCCAAAAAGTAATAATAATACAGTCATTTTAAAGGAATGGTAAATTAGACAGTGGGATGTTGAATCTTATGCCCAGTTAGCATTAAGTCCTACAGAGGATGGGGGAATGTAGTGTATATTCGATTAAATATACATATAAGATAGCACTAAAGATAGGATATTGTCTACCTATTGCATAGGAAGGAATATCACCAAAATAGCATTCAAAGGTATTTCTATAGAAATTACATGTGATAATTAATACTCTGTAGTAGGGTATAAATTTGGAAGTAATTCCTATAAATTCATTGATAAATAAATCTCAATATATTGTAAATCTCAGATTTTTAACAGATGGACTGTTAAGATGCTAACTGTTAATGTCAGGGAACTGTAACTCTTTGATCTCCTTCTTCAAGCAAATATCTTGCCTGATATAGTTGCTGGGAAAATACATGCATAGTAAGAACATTATCAGTAACATTATCCATTTGGGGGGGGGAGATGAGATAATTCTAGAGTTTCCCCATGTAATCCTCCCCAGTGTTGATGCAATTACTTTCTATTTTTTCAGGACTAAATAAACACAATTGTAGCATGTTTCAGTACCATATATGTAAACCAGATGTTAAGCCATAGTAACCCCAACACAGAAGCATTACAGAAAAGAAAAATAGGAAGTTTTGGACCTAGCCATCCACGACTTCCCATTTTCCCATTTCTACCTTTTTATTAGTTTATAATATAAAATACAAAAGTACAAAAGCAAATAATAGGAAAAGTAGGGGAGGAAAAAGGGAAGAGAAAAGTGTAGAGAAGAAGTGAAAAAGAAAGAAAAGACATTGACTTCCGATTCCCTTTGGTACAGTAGAATAAGAAGTAACATTGAATCTCAACTTTTTACTTTTACATAATAGTATAAATTAGCCATTTCTATAACAGCAAATCTATGTAATCAGTAAACCCAAAATCAAACTTTCATTTTTTTCCACCGCAAGCACAAAGTTCAGAAGCGGTTTCCAAGTAGAAACTAAAGTAGTTGTGTTTTTTTCTTTTATCAAAGCAGTGAATTTAGCCTTGTCTGCTAACTCCATCAGCTTTTGCAACCATTCATCCATTGTGGGGATAAAAGTGTCCTTCCATTTTTGTGCATAAAATAATCTTGCTGCCATCAACAAATATAACATCAAAGTTCCATTCCCCACCAAGTCTTTTTCCATTAAACCCAAGAGAAAAGTTTTAATTATTTTTTTCATTCCTTTTTTCATTTTGCCAGCTATTATTTCTCTCTTTTCTTTTATATTTGTCTTTTATATTTCTTAACTTTGCCTTTTCTTGTTGACACATACCTACCAGCTATAGCAGCAAACAAATTGATTCTGTTTTAGTACACTCTAGAAATGCAGAGGAACAAGTATTATGAGCTAGGAAGACTGTGTTACAAATAATCACTAGTGACAAATTTAATAGGGGGCTTAAAGGTCACCACTGTTTTTTGATCCTTAGCCCTACCTTCTTATTTTGCAATATGGGGATACCAACATGGGCATAACAGCAGGGTAGGTGTAAGAGTTATTGAGAATTGTATTTTCATACAATTACTAACTTGTATAATATTTTACAAATAAATATTTCCTATATGTTGGTAAAATCAGAAAAAATTGCTAGCATCACTGGCCACAGAAAACTACTTTAATTGCTTCAAAATTAAGCTATCCAAGAATCATCATCATCTTGTCCTCTTCCTCCTCCTCCTCCTCCTCCTCCTCCTCCTCCTCCTCCTCCTCTTCCTCCTCCTCCTCCTCCTCCCTATCCCAAATCACATTTGAAATATAATTGAATCTCAGGATCAAACATGTGTATCATGTAGAGGGTCTATTCACAGAAGGTAAAACTAAAATCATCCTGGTTCCATCAAAGCCAATGTTCATGTTTGTTGGGGACATTTGGGAAGGGTCAATCAAATTGGGAAAAAGTGCTAGACACTTATATATATTTATGTATTCTCTTGACTGCAATTTTGGTTCATTAATGACATTATCTAGTATAGGAAATAAATTTCCATCTCTAGCAAATTACTTCCATTAGATGTTGGTGAAAGATAGATATTTAACAGAAAGGACTGTTAATAGATATAGATATATGTACTTTTTAAAAAAAATGCAGAGTTAAAAAAACTACAAATTGTTATGATTTCAGCAATTATCTCAGAATGGGCAGGAAATAGGGCTCAGTCAGTTTATGCATAATATATATTCAAACCAATTCATGACCTTTAAAATGCCCTTTATGGATTCACACCCAACAATCTCTGGGGCAGGGATCCTGTGAGGAAGAAGACCCTTGTGGGCAATAATTGCCACTCCTGCACCCCTTTCCTGGGATCGCGGCTGATGCAATACTTGTAACCCATCTGGGCACATCTCTGAGAGGGGAACACCCCTCTCCTGGCCCAGCCAGGTCTCAGTTATGCATGCCAGGTCAGCTCCCTCCTTCAAGATTAAGTCTCAAACGAGGAGGGCCTTGTTAACAATAGACCTGGCATTAAACAGCAGCAGCTTGAGCCCAGGGCCTTGACATCCCAAGTCACCAGGTATACGAGATGAGCCCGGTGAACCAGAACCAGAGGGCCCGGAACAAGTAATTGCTTTGAACCAGTGAGTCCTAGTTCCCCAAGAGCGGCCTACCCCATGGCTCCCGCCATATCTACCTCTCCCAATTATAACCACAATACCCCAGCTCTCCAACTTCCCAGAGGTCCCCTCCCTCACCCCATCGGCCCCCCTCTTCCCCTGCAAGCAAGACATCCCACTCATACCAAGCCGGGGGTCATAATCGAGCCCCGATCTGCTTCTGTTTACACACTCAGCAGAGGGGGCTCCATTTCTTGTCCCCGGCTCTCTCATTCCTCCCAAGTTCAGTCACTCCAACCCATTCACTATATCCAGTCCATCCACATCCTCACACAAACACACAAGCAACCCCCCCAAGCTAAAAATTAATCTATAGGATTACAGAAGATAATAAATTTGCATTGTAAATGCAACCCTAGATGGCTTAAAAAGGCAGTCAACTAGTCTATAGGGGAACGTAGCCCAGGTTTTATGGGGCACGGTGATGGTGTTGCAGCAGGAAGGTTTCACTTTATCGATGCATAGGAAGATGTCGCACTTACTGCAATCCACGTCGAAGAGAAAGCGCAAGACAAAAATTAGACCAGTTTCTAGGTTTCTGCATGGACTGGCAAACTATCTGCATGTACATTGGTGATGCCCTTTGTAAATACATGCAGATGCTCTCTGGAGTGCCACTTATAAAATAAATATATTATTTCAGAGATATTAAGGGCTGGCCCAAGATTGTATGCTAATGGAGGACATAGTGGTGCTTTCAAAAACACAGGACGATAATATTTTCTGAATTCAACACTAGTCCAGGGCAGCAAATTCAGCTAGGGTGTGCCACTGGCTTGTGCTTACTCTCTGTTTCAATAAATGAAACCATAGATAATGGCTGCTTGAGCATGTGTCACATAAACACAGCATACGTTCATGTGCAATGCTGGACAGCTGCCTTTCCCTCTTTTCTTTGGTCTTTACTCTTTTCTTTGCGCAGGGAGACCTTTCCCAACACCACTACATGTGATGTATTGTGAAAAGGTAATTAGGGATGCAAAACAACCTGCTCAAGGCAGCAGGATGGAAGTATCTTTTGGAATCTAGCTCCAGAGAGCAGAAGTCAAAAAAGTGAATTTGATTCTCCTCTGTACCTGCCATATATGGCAGATACTTCCCTCTGCCTACTATTCCAGCCAGCCCTATGAGAACAAAAAGGAAAGAACTGTGAAGACGTTGGGAAGCAGGAAAAATGACGAAATAGACTGAGAATTTGAAGCAGCTACTGGAACCATTGTCTTGAACCTCAATACACTTGAGCAGAGAAGGAAATAGTTTAGCTCACCCACCCATCTTGCTTGACTGTGGCTGTAAAATGAATATTGTCTTATGCTGTATTTAAATAATTTCCTAATGACATTTTGTAACAAGTGCCAAATATAGGCTCCTTTTCTGAGAAAGGTATTTTCTAAATTAAGGTTTTTTGTTTGCTGTTTGCAGTCAGGTATTAGAGCTGTAAGAATATGTGTTCCGAACAATGGAAAATGGAAGTTGCAGGAAAACTTCAAGCTATGCATATAGAAGTTTTTATAAAACAGAGCTGTGAATGGGAACCACAAGAATTTACTTTAAAGTAAGTCAGGCCATTGATTCAGGCAGATGTCCTTTTCAAAATTGCCAGTCAATCCACTTTTAAGACTGCCCATTCATTAGTGACTAAAAAGCTTGCAGATAGTTAAAACAATAAAAAGTAAAACAAACATGTTGGGGAAAACAAATCAAATATATTATATCACAGCTGGTACTCTGTGGGGCCATTCAGAAAACTAACTCAGAGTCTGCTAGAACAGCCTCATCTTAAACTCTTCCTTGTAGGACAACAGGTTCAGGGCCATAAGGGCGTTTGGGGCACTGGGCAGTGTACTATCCATAGTGAGTTCCAGTTTGGTGTAGTGATTAAGGCAGAGGTGTCAAACTGGATTTCTTCGAGGGCTGTATCAGCATTGTAGTTCTCCGCGGGCTGGCCGGGGGGGGGGAGTAGTACCCTGCTGGGCCAAAACGGTGGGCGGGTGGGGGCATCCATTTTTGGCCTGGACAGCCTCCTGCAGCACCCTGCCAGCCAAAACAGGGCACGGGGTGGTGGTGCCACATGCAGGCCTCATTTTTGGCCTGGACGGCCTCCTGCAGCACTCTGCCAGCCAAAACTTGGGCTGAGTGACATTCATATTCTAAATTAGATATAATAAGCTTTTATTGCATTGTGTTAACTGTTCATTTTTACAGTACATTAAAGCATACGATAAAGTAAGAATTAATAAGTCTATGGATATATTGGAATGGACAGAATTTTTTATTTTCATCACACAGAGAACAAAAAATGTGAAGTGTATGTCTGTGTGGCATAGCACTGCTACAGTGTTGAAGATAATATTTGGGTAGGAATACACAAACCACTTGACTTAATACTGGAAGGTTGTGCTAATAAATATGCTATATAGCTAATAAATATGCTATATTTGAAAATGAAAGCCTTGTTCACAAAGAACATTATCAGTTATGGAGAGTCAGTACAATGTTAATAATCACTATATAACAAGGCCTTGTCTTCTTAATCTACTGTAATATTCAAAGAAAATATTCTTTCATGCTAAAAATAACCTTTGTAAACAAGTTTTGATTTATTCTTACTGTCAGGATGTACACGGTCCTAAAGGAGAAGAACATGTTTCCACAGATGCTTGTTTCATTTCCTGTACTCCAACTTTTTAGAATGTAACTAAGAGTTAATAATCAGATTCTCTGTCCAAAAGTAAATGATTCAAGTGAGATCCAAATTTGAAACCCAGATTTAGGAAAGTTGTCTACATTTATTTGTGTGCATATTATTTTATTTAAATGGCACCATGCTAAATATAAAGCTGTATCATGGATGATATCAATCTATCCTTCTTGACTGAAAAGTTCATTAAAATGCTGGAAATATGGGGAAGTAATGTACAAATAATCAGAATGTTACAAGGAAAAATATGTGTTAAGATCAAAGGTATTTCCACAAACGATTTTTGCATGGCGCCAAAAGTAGTTCCATTCCTATGGGCCATTAAGCTATGATCCGTAGTCTCTTTCAGATACAAAGGCTGCCATGATGTTGAGTTAGTTCTGTGCCTGGATCCTCCCAAGGTATTTCATCTTCCTCATCTCCAGGAGCAATAGAGAGATATTTGTGCAAGGACACAAAACTGCTGGATAACAAAGACAATGCTGGTGGAGGTGAGAGAGTAACCTTAATTCAGCTGTTAAAGCCAATTTGTTGTAGGATCATTTATGGTATTTCTTGATTTGCTCAAAGGACAACCCTTAAAAATTTCAGTGGTGAAGCTCCCTTCTGACCTCCATAAGAACCTGAAGACCTCGCTTTGCCAGCTGGCTTGGAGCCCCAACAGGGAAATATCACGCTGGAGGTGGTTGATGGATTCAGATTCAGAATCAGAGTAGAGCTGGAAGGGACCTTGGAGGTCTTCTAGTCCAGCCCTCTGCTCAAGCAGGAGATCCTATACCACTTTAGACAAGAGGAAAACCCTTGCGCATCCTGCTCCCCCCCATTTTTTAACTGCAATTTTACTGTTGATTGTAATTCTATTTTATTGTTTTAATGGTGTAAACTGCCCCAGAGTTGCCTCGAGGCAAGATGGACGGCAAATAAATCTAATAAATCTAATAAATAAAAATAAAATCTGTATGATGAAAATGGCAGATTTTCCGAGGCGTTTTTCCTTTTTATGATTTGCTGGGAAATTGGACAATATAGAATAGTACTTACTTTATACAGCATCTGATATTAAGTTTGCAAGTAATAGTTTGTGGAGTTTTTATACCCTGGTATTAGATGCATGAAATACTGAGAAGAAAAAGAAAGAAAAGCAGAAAGAGGACAAGAGAATATACAAACCTGGCCTCTCATTCTTTTGATCCACATTCTCATTCATGAATATACAACCTCAATTGTAATATAACCTCAATTATCTTTATTGAGAAATAACCCACAGTTCATTTGTGGATTTACTGTCAAATATGTATTCTTGGTCTTGCAGTGGTCAAGTAAATTTGTTCATTTATATAATTTAGAAAATCCTGTGCATTATCTTAGAAACACTGTATGCCAGTTGATCCAATACCTGACAAGATTTTTGTATTAATTATAGTTATTAATTATAACAGGATCAGCTATAGCCCATGCTAGCTTTTTGGTTCTGCTAAATACAATTCAGACGTCTTCCCTCCCAACTCACTTTTCTGGAACGGCTTTCTTTCTGTTTCCTATTTTCCCCCATTACTTTTACCACAAATAGCCACAGGGCAGAGGGAGTTTCCTCCAGCTGCTGAGAGGGAGGGAGGGAGGGAGGGAGGGAGGGAGGGAGAGAGAGAGAGAGAGAGAGAGAGAGAGAGAGAGAGAGAGAGAGAGAGAGAGAGAGAGAGAGAGAGAGAGAGAGAGAGAGAGAACAAACAGGGGAAGCAAAAAGAAATGAATTTCAGCAAAATGGGCAGCATAGAAGTTTGATAAATAATTAAAAAATGATGATCCTTCAGAAAAATGAACAATATAACCTTTGCTTACTTAGCCTAAACTGAAAAGAGAAACCTTCTCTAGGACTGTCTCTATTAGGGACAGGCAATGTGGTGCCCACTGACTCTAATGAGCCAGTCGATACCTCCCTTGAGGCCTAGGAAGTTCCCCACACAACATGACTTCACTTATTTCCTTTGATGCTTTTAAGTTAAAAATATAAAAGGAAGGAAATATGCTGCAAAACAAAATACCATATTTATTTAAGAATGTCTCAAGGCTTCACATGGGACAATATACATTCTTAGAAAATAAAAATGGGAGAGTCAGCCACAAGAGATACACACACCTGCCCAGAAAAAAATGTAGACACCATCCTGGGGAGTTTTCTTCTGCCCTAGACTATCTCAAGTTAACCATCTGGTTTATTTGGGGCAATCTAAAATGCTGAGTAGGGTTGGTTATTTTTTTAAACGGAAGAACACTTCATAAAACCCATGCCATAGTTTTAGATAGGAAAACTGGAAAATCATCCTGAAAGAGAGCACAAATAAACCATAAATAAAGCTTCATGAATGTTTCCATTAAGTCAACAGGAGTTCAGCTCAACTTGAAGAAGTCTCTATATGACTTTTCAGGTGTACTATTGCCTCTTACAGACCAGGGTTTGTAAACTCAAAGCCATATGAACATGGGCCTTATCTACGTTGATTTGCATTGTCCAAGGCTAAAATGACAGAAGTCCCTCGAATTTCATTTTGTCTTATATATTAGCTTGGTTGAACAAATTCTAGAAGTTTAACCCTTCATTAGACTTGCAGAGAAATTGGGTACTAAGGAGATCAGTCTTCAGGGACACATACTATCTGCATTGGTTTGTGTCCTTCACAGATATTTCTTCCCAAAAGAACATCTGAACAAAACTATTCAGAATTTCAACACATCAAAGTTGCTAGTTAGTCTTTCTACAACTGGGATTTTCTGTCTTCATACATCAAAGAACAAACCCTTGTCCATAACTCCAGATGTTCATGCTACTTTAGATGGCTACTAACCAACCACCCAAAATTGAGCAAATTGATAGCTAAAGCAACAGACTAAAACAGAGTCCTTTGGGAGTTGGGCGGCATAGAAATGTAAATAATAAATAAATAATAAATAAATGGCTGTTTAAAAGAAGACATAATTACAATATAAACAAAAATATGGTACATTAAACTATATTATACCTTCTCTGCTTAAGTGTCTCCCATTGAGACACTTAATGTTGATGGTGAAATTCAAAGTGCTGGCAATTTCTTCATGCATGAATTACATTTGATTATTTATGTTTAAACCAGACTTAAATTGGGCAGCTGGATGAACAGAGGATACCTTCAAAGAAAGGGATATCCTATAAAGTAGATCATGTAGCCTAATTTAATGCCTGCATCTATTGGATTTCTGGTAGTTATTCCATTATTAAATGAGCTATACCTCTGTAAAGTATTTCAGGGAGGAATACCAGTCAAGCCAAGAACACCAAGAAGAAAATAGGAACAATATTCTACAGCTATTGTTCAGTTAGCTTCCTGCAATAGTAATCTCAGCCAGGGCACCAGACCCCCAGGCGGAAGGTTTCCTTCCCAGCATTCTTGTTCAGCCGCCTACTGTGAAAAATCAAAGGGAAATGGGTTACTAAGTAAAGAAGGAACCTGAATAAAGCAAGGTTTGGTATACTGCACTCTTTTGAACTCCAAGACATGGGAATAACATTTCCTATTATGAAATGATACAAAAGATCATATCCAGACTTTTAGGTGGCTTTAGCGAAGCTTACATTTTAGTCTGTATAGTATTCTAAAAAACAGAGGATTGCTGAATTGTTATTATTATTATTATTAATCTTAGCAATTAATATGAAATGATTTCCCGCTGTTCATTTTGATCAGATAAGAAGCAAACTGTCTTCTTTAATATAATTTTGTTGTAAGGAATTAATTATCTGATAGAGCAGATTTCCCAAAATATTTTCTATAATCTTACATTTTTTCTTTTCCTGAAATAAAGTTCTATGTATAATATAGTTATACTTCTAAACCTACAAATCTTTATTACCAGCTAAGGGTTAAGCTTGAAAACTCTTCCTTGTTTCAAGTAAAAGATTTAACTTAAATATTATTTTTATAAGGGAATGCTATAAAAATGTGACAAATCAGCAAAAAGTCCATTATCAGCATAAAACCGCCTTCTCCAACATACCTCCCTAAGACCGATTAGAGCCCAAAGAGTTGGTCTGCTGGTGGTCCCGTCAGCCAAACAATGTCGGCTGGCGGGCCCATGAACGAGGGCCTTCTCTGTGGCAGCACCGGCTCTCTGGAATACACTACCTCCCCGAGATCTGTATTATTCCCACCCTACCAGCCTTCAGAAAAGCACTAAAAACCTGGCTTTGTCGACAGGCCTGGGGCCAATGATTTTAATATAACATCGAGCACTCTTGGCCCCATGAATGAATTATTGTATGGGTTTTTAAATTGTTGCTTTTAATGTTTTTTAAAGTTTTAATAATCATTGTTTTTAATGCTTTTTATATTTATTGTTGCATGTAATTTTTTATTGTTATGAGCTGCCCAGAGTCTCTGTGGAGTGGGCGGCATACAAATGCGACCAATAAAATAAAATATAGACCAAATAATGGAAATATCTTGATTATTTTATTTTGATAACTCCCATTATTCTCCAGGCAAGAGAATGAAAGCACCAGGTTAAGCACCAGGTTAACATTAAGCCACCTGGCTTAATGTTTTCTCAACCTTTTTAAATTTCATCTAA
The DNA here is from genome assembly GCA_023053685.1 of Diadophis punctatus similis. Lineage (NCBI taxonomy): Eukaryota > Metazoa > Chordata > Lepidosauria > Squamata > Dipsadidae > Diadophis > Diadophis punctatus. The sequence continues at coordinate 42,966,606 of JALIGW010000001.1, forward strand.
GCAGATATTCCTGATTTTTTAACCTTTTATAGAGGATTGCATTTAAAACAGATGCTTTGCTTTACTCCATTTGTTTTTTTGTCTTCCTCCTCTGTCTTGTTTTGCATCTACCCATTAGCTAGCTCAAGTCTGTAGAGATTCTCAGCCATCCAGGTCATGGTTGTCCCAAAGATGCTTTTTCAGGAGGCAACTGGACTTTCTTGTTTTTTCTTTTGAAGATGTTTCGCTTCTCATCCAAGAAGCTTCTTCAGCTCTGACAGGACAGTGGGGAATGGAAGGATTTATATTCCTTGCAGACAGCTGGTAATCTGCATCCTTTTAGTGGATCTACAGAAATTAGGAGCACTACTCAGGTGACCCTGAAGACACAGATAAATCTCCAAGTGCTTCAATGACCCTCTATCCCGCTGTCCTGTCAGATCTGAAGAAGCTTCTTGGATGAGAAGTGATACGTCTTCAAAAGAAAGGGGGAAAAATAAAACAAGAAAGCTAGCTCATTTGAAAAAGAGGAACCTACTACAAAATGTCCCATTATGAAGGGACATTATGTCCCACATTCGAGTGAGCAAAGATCTTTTACAGAATGATGCATTTAAATTTCCTCTTCTCTCCTGTCTGCTACTGAACAGGGATTGTGCCATTTTAATTACTTAGAAAATGAGGGTGTTTTTTTTTACTACCACTAGGATAGAGGCCTTTGTGCAAAAGGTCAATATGTATATGAATCACTGTTTCCATAATTTTGAGGGTTAGGGTTTACAGCTTTGCAATCAGCCTCTTTTCATAATTTGACATCCAAGTTTTTGTTAAGTTTACCCACAGTAAAGTGGAGTCAGAGATTGCTACCATCATATTCACATTTCACATGCTGGGACTCACATTCAAAAAGTCTGAGAAACAAATTTCCCTTGATTTGATCCATTACAGAAATGAATTTGATCTATTTCTAATTTTCTCCAATTTCTGCAAATTCTGTGGTTTTGTATTTTTTGTCTTGAGGGAGGGAGGGAGGAAACCTTAATCATACATGCTTAATATTCTTCAAATGACAAACTCATGGTGTTCATGGTGTTATTAAATAAATAGTACTGAAAGTTATCAGGAGAAAAAAATGAAGCAGAAAGAGCATTTCAACAGGAAATGAAAATCAACAAGCTCTCTGGCATCAAAAATGCCAGATATGGGATGAGCAGAATAATAGCAATCCAGCTCCATACCAACTACAACACCTCTGGATTTCACAGTATTTTTAATTACAATCTCAAGGAATTATCCTGATCAACTTAAGAGCAATTTAGGAGGAGGAGGAGTATGCTATTGTATACTAATCTTGTTGAAGAGAAGAGAAGCCAGAATTTACAATTTTTCAATTTTTTCATTTCAATTTTTTTATTTTGAAAGAAAGCATTATTGCTTTCAATTCTTTAATTTTGAAAGCATTATTTCTTTAAATTAATTTGTAGCAAATTGCTAGCATGGGGGTTCATAACTCCCTTAAACAATTATAAATGCCAAATCACCTTCATTGCTCTATTTGCTAACTCTCCACTCACACCCAAACGCAAGTATGCTAAACATATCGTTTATAAACACTAAAAGAATGTCTTGGTATTATTCAACCATTTAAGATCATTTAATTTACTTCTTTAGCCCAAAGACCTTTTTTAAAAAAAATTCTATTTCTTAAAATTTGGGATTTTTTTAAATGAAAGATTTACTTACTAATGAAAACAATGAAATCTAAGACAAGACTGACGCCTCTCATTTATTTTAACAGGTTCAGTAAGTTTCAGTACCTTCAATTAACATTTAACGATATTCTTTCATAATAGCATATAGGCAGCTGTTTTTCCCATTAACAGTTGATATTCTTCATTAGTTAATGAATATATCTTTAAGTCCATAAAACATCACATCAAGTGATATGTGTTTAGGTCTATTTAGGTCTATTTATTTCTTTGAATATTAAGTATATGGAGGGTCCTGTGTTACCAATCTCTGATTTAGATAAATGGTCATAATGTGACACTTAAAGAGAAATTATACTCTAGACTGATAGAAACATTATGTTCCATTGATAGGGGAACTATCTTTTGTACCTAATTTTTCTTAAAAATAAGATTACAAATTCTGGAGTGGTATAATCCAAGTTGTAAACTCAGTTTGTGCTGGCAAAAATAACTGAGACACTTAACTGAAAATGAGCAAAGGACAAACTTTGAAAAAGAACATGCCCCAGAAGAAAAGGAAAGTATGCAGCACTCATTTTGTTACTGTTGTAACTGTTTAACTCCCTCCCACACTTGATATATGAGAGCACTTAGCCAAAAGAATGATGCAATCCTTTGATTCAAAATGTTATCCCATTTAAATTCAAGGCAAAGATCACTACTTCCGACATTTGGGACTTTTCCTTTTAAGTACCTGGCATAACTGATTCTTTCAAGAAAGGAGGAAATGGAAAATATAGAAGTCAACCATCTTTGCTATATCCTGGCATTCAATAGAAATCACAGATTTCTAACTCCAGATATACAACACAGGTATCTCTGCAGACCACATCAGCAGCAAGGATGAATTCAAGAATATTTAATTATGAGCCCATTTTTCGCTCTCTGTTCCACAAAGTGTCTTATGTATAATGGGTAGCTCATGGATTTTGATTTTTGAATTATATCTGGGGCAACTCCAATATGGAGTCTTTTACATTTGCAGTCTAAAACTACCTTTTCCAAGCTTTCAGAAATACTAAATTTCAGCCCCTAAAATTCTCAGCCAGCATGGCAATAGCTTTAGCTAGGAATTTTGGTAGCTGAAACCCAACAGAGCTAGAGCGATCCAGGCTGAGGAAGAGTAGCCTAGTTCCAGTTTGCTTTCCTCTTCTGACCAGCATTATCAAAGCAACAGTTCAAAAACAAAATAATGATCCTGGGCTCTATTTCCTTCCTAGATAGCCAGGAAGAAAAAGAAATTTGATTTATAATGGCCCTTGGCTCATATACTGTAGCTTAAAATGTTATCTTCACCAACTTGGAGTAGCTCACCAAGTCTTTAAACAAGGGCCTTTTCCTATTAAAGATTTCAGTGCCTGATGAATTTCCTAGGATCTTCTACACAAAAGTAACTTACTACATTTAAGGAATGACTCCTGGGAAAAGCAAGCACACAACTAAATTTCTATTACACATGGATAGTTATGAGATACAGAGAATTGTTCCAGTGAAAGGATGCAAATTATAACAATACTGTTATTTGCAAACTATCTGACTTATTAAGGTCTACTTTTGCTATTTCAAGCATTTTCATATCATCATAGCATTGGAAGGAGTTATCCACACTGTCAAGTCCAATATCTATGTGAGTGACGGTGAGTTGGCCATGTCCACCCAGTCACATGACCCCCCAGGACCCCCCAGCCATGCCCCCCCAGCCAGCCAGAGCAGAGAACTGGTTGTTAAATCCCACCACTGCATCAGACCCCTTATTTTTGGCTGCCATAATAGCAATATAGCGATAGCACTTTACTTATATACCGCTTCATAGTGCTTTACAGCACTCTCTAAGCGGTTTACAGAGTTCAGCATATTGCCCCCAACAATCTGGGTCCTCATTTTACCCACCTCAGAAGGATGGAAGGCTGAGTCAACCTTGAGCCTAGTGAGATCTGAACAGCTGAACTGCTGAACTAGCAATCAGCTGAAGGTCGCAATGCTGCTTTTAACCACTGCGCTATCTCAGCTCCTACATAAACCAACACATCTCTCTTCCTACAATGTTCTACAAAGTAGAGGCACAGACAAAGGGCTGTTAGGAGGAAAACTAGGTTGGGCAAAATGTTTCCACCACAAAATGTACCTCAGCAATCATGCTATCAGACATCTTCTGTTGTTCACAATAGAAGGGAGCATTTTATATTTCTTAGGAGACTAAAAAGGAAAGCCACTTATCAGAAGCTTCTGTCAAAAGGATCACAAGTCTTTGATGACCTTCAGCTCATGTAGGAGAAAATGAATTAAGTTTAATAAATTGGAATTTCCTAGGATTAGGCTATCCTCTTTAAATGGGAAACAAGATGAGTTGCTGGGTCATCAGCTGGAATTGACCACAGTTGAAACATTTTTTTTCTTACCTGAAGACAACAGTTTGTGCGTCCGTAAGAAACTGATTGCAAGCCTCATAATAGATGCTTTGTCCAGATGTGAGCTAATGTTGTGAGGCAATGGTAGCTCATGGGCCAACTCATAGAATACTTCAGTTTCTTTGCTTCTTCTACATCTTGCTGCATCCCTTGATTTCTCTTTCCTTCTTTCAGAACTGCTCCTGTGACAATAAAGGAAAAAAGAAATTTCAACCCAAGAAGCACGTTACATTCATATTTACATACAGGTAGTCCTTGAATTACAACCACAATTGAATCCAGAATTTTGGTCATTTAAGTCATTGCAGTTGAAAGTCAAATCAATCTGTGACTGGATTCAATTTTACATCCATTTTTACATATTATTATGTAAATTATTAAGTGAGTCACATGGTTATTAAACAAATAGAGCATACTGCAGTGATCCACTTATGACATGACAATAAGTCACTGTGAGAAGGGTCTTCCTTTGAAGGACTGGATGTAACTGATGAATCTGTGCAAATGCCTTTGTCATCACAACTCCCATCCACTCTTGAAACACAGGTTGACAGTCCAGATCTTGCATACTAGTTCTACCTGGGGGGACTATCATTCTGTGTAGAACTAGAAATGAACATTCCTTAATCTGAAAAGTCCACATACTAATAACCACTTGGTCTTGCTAGAGCTGAGCTTAAGTTTGTTCTTGACCATCCAAACCCAAATGGCTTCCAAGTGCAGGAACAAAACTTTGGCAGCATCACTCAGTTGGATGGGGGTTGAAATAAACAGCTGAATATCTACCCTTGAGAACTGATAATACTAGGAACCTTATGGGGAGCCTTCTGAACAAAACATTCTATGTTCTACTGTATGTCATCAAGTTACACAACTCTCAATGCAACCAAGTAAGTGAGGCATTGGTACATTAACATTCTGTCTTTACTCACAAATATTTTTTTTAAAGTCTTCTTTTCAATGATTCATAGCTTAAGCTATGAATGAATGCTTGAACTTACAAACACGATAGATAACAACACAAAGAAAACATTGGCTGCTAAGGAGATACTTTAAGCAATAATGTTTTGCAGTTAAACCTGTTCTTATCTCAACTTTTTTTCTTAATTAGAAAGGCCACATATCATCACTGCAAATCATTTTGTTTTTTATTTTTATTTTTATTTTTATTTTTATTTTTATTTTTATTTATTTTTATTTTTATTTTTATTTTTATTTTTATTTTTATTTTTATTTTTATTTTTATTATTATTATTATTATTATTATTATTATTATTATTATTATTATTATTATTATTATTATTATTATTATTATTATTATTATTATTATTATTATTTGTGTTTAAATCTTTCACTAGACCACAAATCCAGGACAGCTTACAGCAAAGTCATTCACATCTTTCTTTGCTCAAAAAGAGCCTCATACAATTAAGATGCTTCTAGGAAATTAAAACTTTGCAAACAGTGAAAAGATTTAATTGGCCACAGGAACCAGAAAGAGCAGTATTATGCACTACTATTCACAAATTTTGCTGCAATAGTTACTGAACATTTTCCTATAGTTCCATGCACTCCTGCAACAGAAATTAACAAGACCTCCAAAATATGTATCAATAAACAGTTTTTTTTAAAATTTCAAATAGCAATGCTTCACAGTGCTTTACAACCGAGCCGTCTCTAAGTGGCTTACAGAGCCAGCATATTGTCCCCAACACTCTGGGTCCTCATTTTATCAACCTTGGAAGGATGGAGGGCTGAATTAACCTTGAGATGGTGAGTGTTGAACTGCTGGCAGTCAGCAGAATTAGCCTGCAATGCTGCATTCTAACCATTGCGCCACCATGGGCATGTGGCTAATGGTCCATGAGATGCACCTACTGTAGGTGTCTGTGCAGAGTATTATAAACTCGTGAGTACAGTAATAGACTGGAATCTGCCATGCTGGCCCAGGAAGGAAAGCATATGGCTCAGTGGAGACACACCTAAAACTGTCTTTAAATTTGAGCATTCCAAAAAAAGCTGAAGTACCAGAAATGCAACTTTCGTCATCTCAGCCAATACAAACGTTTCCCAGTGCAAAGGTATATTTTGAAAGCCCCACTTTTCCAAGTTAAATTAGTTATGCTTGAGATGAATACGATTTATATATATATAATGTATCCATACTGGTATATAATTGGAAGCCAGCAAGTTTCTTGAGAATTTTAATTACACAAACACACATAGCATATATATTTGCTTACAACTGTTAAGCTACTGGAAACAGAAGCCCAAATGTATTCTTATGTGTTGGATAAGGCATAAGAAATATAATAAATTTCTAGGAAGGATAAACATTTTCTATTTCTAAATAATAGAAATAATGACCTTTATATAAACAGATTGTATTTAAACTGTTGTACCTTAGCTTCATATGAATAATCCATTTGCATATAGTACTTTTCCTTCCTCTTTCAAGATGGAAAATTTCATTAAAACCCTTCTTAACTATAATTTCCCATTCAAATTAGGTTATATAATCATGATTTGAACTGTTTAATATTCTGTCTTATTGGAAACTTGTAAATAAAGCTTTCCCATTAGGATGAAATAGGAAAATATTTTCAACTTTATGATTTACCTGATCCCTTCACAAAGGTAAAATGATATGGCTCCTTGAACCTTCAGAAGGCTCATTCATATTATAGCTTGTGTTGGACAACACAAAAATCAGAGTACAGGTAGTCCTTGAGTTACGACCACAATTTATGTTGCTAAGTGAAACATTTGTTAAGTGAGTTTGCACCATTTTACAACTTGTCTTGCCATAGTTGTTAAGTGAATCATTGCATTTGTTAAGTTAGTAACATAGTTGTTAAGTGAATCTGGATTTCCCATTGATTTTGCTTGTCAGAAGGTCACAAAATCTGATCACATGACTCTAGGCAGGGGTCCTCAAACTTGGCAACTTTAAGACTTGTGGACTTCAACTCCCAGAATTCTCCAGCCAGCATAGCTGGTTGGAGAATTCTGGGAGGAAGTCCACAAGTCTTAAAGTTGCCAAGCATCTGAATTTTGATCATGAGACCATGGGGATGCTGCAATGGTCGTAAGTGTGAAAAATAATCATAAGTTACTTTTTTCAGGGCTGTTGTAATTTTGAACGGTCACTAAATGAACTGTTGTAAGTTGAGGACTACCTGTATTCCTTACCTTTGATCTACTAATCCTTGTTGTGATACAGAAATCTCTAATGCACAAAAACACATGATCTAAAATGGAGATGAGCAACCTTTGAAAGTCTCCCAAACTTTTATGTGGGTTTGGGGATTTTATTCCCTGATATTTTGACATCGGCAGAAGGGACAGGGCCAACATTTGGCCTTTTCCAGGTTTTTGTAGATAGCAATTAAAAAAAACCATGAACTTGTATCGCCACAATGTGAGCATTTTATCAATCTGTTTTAGCACTACTTTTTGAGATGATGGAATAATTGTGTACAATGAAAGTTGGATGTAACTTGTGAGATCTAGGATTTCCATTTCTACCTTTCCTATGTATCAATTTTTCAGTTATTTTAATCAAAGGAAGCATCTTCAATGGGGCAACAATTATCTGCTTTATTGATATTATAAGCTTGCAGAAGAATGCTATTAAAATCAATGAAAAACAATGGCTTATTTTTATTTAGTTCCAGAACCACGCACACCACAAAAGTTTAACCTTAATTCAGCCACACATCACATGTACAAGATATAACTCTATGTAAAACACCTCAATTACTAAGTTGTTTAATGAAATGGAATTGCTTGTTCAGAAACTTGTTCTGAAATCAGACAGATGCTGAAGATAAACACTATTAATAGAAACACTTAGATGATCATGAGGGAGGGGTCTGAATCATATAGCAAAAAGGGGTTACTATAAAAGCAATTGTTTGGACGTCCAATACATCTTAGGCTTAGCCATTTTGAAAGAAGAATAAAAGCAAGAAAAGTACCTTGAACTAAGAAAATGAAACATAAAGGACATGATTTATGCTATCAACTCAGTTTAGAACTTCCAAATGTTTCTGGAATAATTAACTCTCAAAATCTGTGAGCACACATGGTGTTAACTATAGGTAAGGGGAATTTTAGGCACAGACATCTGGAAGCCTTAAGTTCTATAGTTCGGCTTTAGTTAGCTGTTAATCAGCAAATAAATGAGATAGTGGGGAAGAATCTGCAGCCATTGAGATATTGTTAAACTACAATTTCCAGCCTGTGGCATGAATATTGTAAACATTGCAGCAGCAATCATCTTGGAGGCCCTACAAGCATAGAGATGACTGGTTGGGCCTTCAGAAACCAGGTTGTAATCTTCTGTAGGGCTGGCAAGTATCCACAGAAACTAGGCATTTGTTTAGGGCAGCATGATGGATAGATATGGAGTGGCAATCGGATGTGACTATCAGCCTCAGTGTCTAGTGCAGTGTTTCCCAACCTTGGCAACTTGAAGATGTCTGGACTTCAACTCCCAGAATTCCCCAGCCAGCATTTGCTGGCTGGGGAATTCTGGGAGTTGAAGTCCAGACATCTTCAAGTTGCCAAGGTTGAGAAACACTGGTCTAGTGGCTTGATTAATCATTACATAGTAGCATAGTAGCAATGAGATTCACAAAATAATAATAATAATAGTGCTTTACTGTTATTTAGTGATTATCTATATTTTTAAAGCCAATATTGGTAGATGTACTACTGATATAATGTGCTGGAACTGCTTCAATCTCCGAGAAAGCACCTTTGATCCCCATTGTTGCTGTTACTCCCTGAGATTTTACTCCTGGGAGTTGTTTGTATATGCAAATCCCCAGCGAATTATGGTACATACTTAGCCTGGAGAAGAAAAGATTGAGGAGAGACATGAAAGCACTCCTCAAATAGCTAAAGGGCCAGTTAAAAGCCTCTTCCCTAGAGAGCAAGATTAGATCAGATGGGTTAAAGTTACAAGAAAGTTAACTTCAGTTGAATATGGTAAACATGAGGATCTGTTGAGCACCATTTTAAAGCATAAAGATGACCATTGCCATATTTTGTGGTATTTGATTACAGTACAGTATTTACCAATGTTCTGCAAGAAGAAACATCTCCTTTTCCCTATACAGAGTCTTCCATTATTTAATGTAGAAACCCCTTTGTATTATTTCAAGGCAATGTTCCTCAGCTTTTATAGCTTCCTATATATTAATGTATATCTTCACCTTTTATGTATAAATTCACTACTGGATTCCCACATCTCAAAGGTCAAGAATCCACAGTTAATTAAGCTGCCAAAAATAAGTGCTGCTGTCAAAAGGCTTGCTGGTACAGCTTCAAATGTTAACTTGCAGAACAAGAATAGCATGCTTTAATGCTACCAAAAGATAAAGGTAAGTATGTTTGGCTTTATGTACACACGGAAACTGCTGACTGAACTGAGTGGACAAGCTGAGAAAGTGAACACTTAAAGATATTTTCAAAATTATGATGAAATCCATTTTCTTTTGTCTATTGCAAAATTTACTCATATTTAAGAGAGCTAGAGAGAACTCTGAATTTCTGAAAACCTCTAATGACTCATCAATATTTAACACTGAGGTGGCACTTAAGTTATCTGGTCACAATTTCATCTACCAAGGAAGAGTATTGCTTATTTTTAAATTTAAATGTAGTCAATATTGCTAAATGACATCCAACATTGTTACATTGACATATGCAAATTTTATGGAAACCAGACTCCAAATCTATCCTCTTCTTATGTAATACATTTCTTCTTCTAGGATACACCTCATTTTGTAATTAGTTTTTGTATCAGTCTATTTCAAAAATTTAACTCAGGTTATTTCAAATTTGACACCGTGCACATTCAAGAAAATATATGCTAATTTGTCCATCAGACAGAATACAGCTCAACAATAGATTATATCTACAGCACATCTCCTGTGATTGCTAAGAGTTGACACCAACTTGATGCCACATAAACAATCAATCACGCACACACACACACACACACACACACACACACACACACACAAGCACACAAGCTTAAAAGAAAAAGAAAATCCTGAATGGCAATCTACAAGTGAATAAACAAATAAACAAACATAATTTCTTTCTTACAACTATCTATTCTGAAGTAGGTTGTAATGACTTTTAACAACAACAACAACAGAGTTGGAAGGGACCTTGGAGGTCTTCTAGTCCAACCCCCTGCTTAGGCAAGAAACCCTACATCCATACATACAGAAAGCATAACATTTTGTCATGTTACCCTTGAAGGAATGAATCCCTCCTCAGCCATATTGTCAATTCAATTGTCAGAATGCACACTTGCACACTTCCTTCCATATAATCACTGTTTCCTTGCACTTTTCCTGAATTTCTGTAAATGTATGTATAGAATTAAAATGTGAGTCACAATGATGCCAGAGAAGTACAAATAATATGGTGTACAGAGGGCCTTTATCATTCACTTGTGTATGGAAAGCCTCAAGATTCTAATCTTAGACCAGTCTTTCACTGTATCCATCAGTCATTTATTTTTGACAGGTTATCTACAGGTTTGCAAAAACATGATTACCCAGAAGCTAAACCTGCATTACTGAGATCTGCCTGTAGATAAGTCAACTATTTACATAATCTAAAAACTGCATACCAAAAGCTAAGTTTTATCTTTTCTGCAAAAAATAATGTAATGGTAGCCAAAGTGTAGTACAAAGGTCTCTTAGCTGAAGTTTTAACGTGCATCTCCCTCAGTCACTATCAGAAAGATATCAATATGAACCTCTGTACATTTACTCAAAAAAAGTACTCCTTACTCACAGCTTGAGGGATCAGGCTCATTTTCCATTAACGTACCTCTTGAAAATCATCATTTCAATGAGCTCTTAAGATTGCTGTACACACATTCTGAATCAGAAATCTATGGTTTCAAATAGCTATTTAGTACAGATTGGTATAATCTTAAACGTCATTGCAAGAAGACTGATATGAAAAGGAACATCACATGCTAAGAGTGAAAGACTGCCTATTCTTTTAACTACCTATACAAGCTAGTCCTCACACAATTGAAATTAGAATTTTGGTAGCAAGTTAAGGTGATGTTTAAGTGAGTTGCCACATGACCAGATCAGGGGCGAAATGCTACTGGTTCTGCCCGGTTTGGGCGTACCAGTAGCGGCGGCTGGTGGTGGTTCGGAGAACCGGTAGCGGCAGCAGCGCAAGGCTCCGCTCACCCGCCCGAACGTCGCAATTTTCTTTTTTTAACCCTCTGCGCATGCGCAAAGCGTTCTGCGCATGAGCAGAGGGTGAAAAAGCATGCGCACAAAGTGTGCACTTTCGAACCAGTAGGGAAGGTAAGTAGATTTCACCGCTTGGCCAGACCTGATTTTATAACTATTTTTACAATGGTCACAAAGCAAGTCACTACAGCGAACCATTAAGCAAATCCAGCTTTCCAATGGGCAAACTAGCAAAAAAAATTGCAAACCGGGATCACATGACTGCAAACCGGTCGTAAATGTGAGCTTCTTGCCAAATACTTGAATTGCAATCATACGACCATGGGATGGTGCAATTTGCAATGGTCATAATGACAGGTTGTAATTATTTTTTTCTGAGGCTGGGTTAGGCTTAGGGTGTTATTAGACTATAATATGCAAGTGTATGGTACAGATGGTTTCTAGAAACTAAAATAGCTGTTTGAGTATGAAGTACTTATAAGAAACAGGAAATATCAAATAGGTAATCTACTCTGGGACTCATAAAAAGATCAAAGTATTAAAGTCTTAATCAGAGCCTACATCCCCAATGAACTTCCCCTTATTCTCATTGCTAGGTTTACCCTTCCTCTTCTCATACATCACAACCACATTCTTCCCCCCAGTCTATTCCATCTAAGATTATCAGACCCTCAGTAAAATGTCATCTTTTTTGTCCTCAACTCCTACTTCTGCCAGAAGTCAAATATTGTCAGGCTTTTCGAATGTCCCTTCCTGAACAGTTTTTCTGGGCAGTGTAGCACTTCCCTAGTAAGTGCCAATCAGGTCTGTGATCTCAATTTATTTATTTATAAAAATTTATAGGCCGTCCCTCTTATTTCAATGTAATTCTGGGGGGCTTACAAGTACCCTCCCAGGGTTTTTGTTGCTGCCTGAAATTGAAAAGACTGTAATCAGTTACACACGAAAGGCTTTTGCTTCCTAACTCTATTGCATCAATTTGGAAAATCTAATTTCATATACATGTTTGCCTAAGCAATTTTTCATTTTTTCACTGCAATTTTTGTTGTGGAAAATAAGAAAGTTAAACAATATATCCCCCCTCCCCATTTGTCCTCTTTTCCAATTGTCTGTATCTTCCTTTGCCTATTCAGATAACCTTAACTGCATCCCATTATGAAATCTATTATAGCAGTGTCAGAGTTACCGAGTTACTGAATCTTGCAATGTTGAGAGAGATAAAATGGTGGAAGACATTTGTACAGGTATTATGAACCTAACAATGTTGGCCTTCAGGAAGCTAAGATTCCATTTAGGACCTGTTCACAATTTCATTTATTTTCTGGTAAATACCTTCAAAGACACTAAGACAACATTTTCCTTCTTAAGTTGTTGATGAATCTCTTTGCTTTCCAATTAAGTACCGGTAATGCCAAGGAAAACAGTTCGTTCATTTTCTGATAAATAATTTCATTTTCGAGATCCTCAAAATACCATCACATCTATTTTTTACAGTGCAACATTTTCCTTCACAAGTCTTTGGCAAATCTCTTTACTTTTCAAGCAGAAGTAGCTAGGTAATGTCCAAAATTGGCAAACTTTGGTTGGAATAATAGACCTTATACCATATCTCATCAGCGTAAATTAGCACACAGATTATGACAGCCTTTCCCAAGCTAACAATCTCTCAGAATTCCCAGAAAGTATGGTTGGGAAGATTGTACTGTGGTTTCAACACAGCTGACTCAAAAATGAATGAAGGTTATCCTTTGTGTGGTTTTAATTTTTGTGTAGCTCAACTAAGAATGAGGAAACTCTAGTCGATGAAACAGATGCCATATGAGGGCCTATCAGTCTAGAACAGAGGTCCCCAAACTTGGCAACTTTAAGACTTGTGGACTTGAACTCCCAGAATTCTCCAGCCAGCATAGCTGGCTGGAGAATTCTGGGAGTTGAAGTCCGCAAGTCTTAAAGTTGCCAAGTTTGAAGACCTCTGGTCTAGAATTCTGAACTTTCTCAAGAATATATCTTGTAAATCCAGCTCCAGGGTTTTTTTGCAGATTATTATATTAGCCCTTTCTTTTTATGCCTTTGAGCCAATCTTTGCCATTGCCTTCTTCCCAAGGCTGAGAGAGAGTAACTAACCTAAAGTCACCCAGCTGGCTTTATGCCTAAAGCAAGACTAGAACTCATGGCGTCTTTTAGCTGGATGATTTTAACTACTACACCTAAATGGCTGCCCAGACATGTCTATCTATGACCTCATTCACATTAAATTTATTATATATGGCAACGGGTAAGAAATTTTAGAGATGCAATTATTTTGTTAAGTCCTCAATTTCCAGAGTAAGCATTAAATATTCAGCAGGTCCAAGGTGAACAAAAGTGTTCTATTAACGTAAGAGTTCTATACTATATCCAAATCTGCTTCAATTTCCTACAAAAAAGCAATTTGTAATAAAAGTGATATATTTGTAGCATGTGAACAGAAGTATATCCTGCAAGAATGCTTTTTTTTTACACAGTAGATGAAAAAAATATTGCGCAGAGTAGCTTATCAGGATTGCTTCCAAAAATAAAATCAGCCATGAGATAATTGAAATCATTAGCTGAACTGTACTGAGCTTTGAAAAACAGGCAGCAATCTGTTTAACCCTATTAGATCCTTGTTACTTAACTCCAATTCAAATTAGCACAAACAGAAAACTTAATTTTGGTGGAATGGTTACAGTGGTAATAACTGATTGATTTCTCTGAGACACTCAGATATTTTACATTTGTTTCTAGACTGAAAGAGAGAATATGAACACCTTGTTTTATCACGGATATTCTCGTGCCTTTTCTTTCAATTCTATCAATCAAATAGCAGTTTTTCCTGGCTCTATAAGTTGTAATGTCAAAAGCTAGGATTATTAATATAGAAACTACAATTGTCCGCAGAACTACCCAGAGTTTTTGAAATGTACTACCTTGACTTCAGGGGGAGGTATGGTGAACTGAAGACATCTCCATGAAAGCAGAGCCAACGACAATGGCAAAGACCGAAGAACTAGTGAGCAGACCAGTTATTTGGAACTACTCCAGATAAGGACAGGATAGGAGATTGCTCACATGTGCTTTGGACAGCTACTCCTCACAAAAGGTCTCCAGGATAGCAATCTTCCCATGGGTTTGAGCATCAGGAGAAAAAAAGATTATCCATCTTGCTTGCAATCCCAGCGGAAACTTTTAAAGTACGCTAAAGTTGTAAGACTCATTTTCTTGCCACTTTTAGAAATTGCCTATTAATTTAGGCAATTATTAGAGACCTTCAGAACAGCAAGTTTGAAAAGTCTCCAGTGAGTTTAGCTTCACACTGAACAAAATAAAAATTAATTATAAACTTAAGAACTTAAAGGATTTGAACTAAACAGAAAAAAGCTAAACAAGTTTTGATCTAAGAAAGTTATAAATGGATTAAGGGTCCAGGCAAATTTGGAATATTGGTTTTTAGTGTAATTTAAAAAAGGTAAAAAGATAAAGGAGTCCCTGTGGATTTTATTCTGCTAGTCATTGTTGACTATAGGGACAGGTGTTCATCTCCATTTTAATGCCATTGAGCCAGCACTGTCCATAGACAAATCCATGATCATGTGGCCAGCATGATGTCACAAAACACTGTTACCTTCCCATTGAAGTGGTACCTATTTATCTACTTGCATTTGTATGCTTTTGAACTGCTAGGTTGGCAGGAGCTGGGGTGAGGACAGGTGCTCACCCTGCTGCATGGAGCTCAGGTCTCAAACCTGGGCTGCTGGCTTTCTAGCCAACAAATCCAGCATCTTAACTGCTGAGCTACTGCACCGCCTTTTGCTGTAATATTTTGGAATTAACTATAAGAATAGCTCCTCCGGGAACTAGATTTATTTTTGGCTATCTTAATTTCATAAAAAATAAGTGACTTTATGATTTTAGAAACTGGACCCTCGAGGGAACTAAAGATTCTAAGCAGAAGGAAAAGAAAATACCAGTGTGTTCTTGATGTCAGTTAATACTGGGACACAAAATAACAAAACATCATGCCATTGCTCTACGAAGATTCTCAGCCATCTAGGTCATGGTTGTCCCAAAGGTGCTTTTTAAGAGGCAACTGGACTTTCTGTTTTTTCTTTGAAGACATTTCGCTTCCTCAGCTCTGACTGGATGATGGGGAATGGAAAGATTTATACTCCTTCCAGACAGCTGGTCATTTGCGTTCTTTTAGCGATTCGTTAAGGCCACCTGGAGGTTTATCTGTGTCATCAGGGTCACCTAAGTGTTCAATTTTGAGCAGTCCTCTCTCAACAGAGGGGGAGGGATATGACATCATCTATCTAATAATAAATCTAAATCTAAATCTCCAGTCTACAACACAGTCCTTTCAACAATTCCAAGAAGGCTCCACACCCATTTGCACCACTCAGGTGATCTTTCACACCTCCTGAAAGCATCTCATTCTCTAATTTTGGGGGTTTTTTAAAAAAATCTTACTTTATACCCTTACAAACACAGCAATTTTGAGTCTTATTTATTGAGTCATTTCTGACTTTTTTTTAATTTAACAACACAATTTTGTTCTTGGCTGTTTTTCTCCTTTAAGGTATTTTATTCAGATTTTCTGCTTAATGTATTGCTCCCTATCCTATTTCAATATTGAAGACATATACAATATTTAGACATATACTGTAAATAGGTATGCATATTTTTTCATATTTTTAAAAGTTTACTGTTATAGTTTCCCCACCTTCCCACACACATTTTTTTTACATTATGACAAAAATTTAATTTAAAAAGAAAACTCCTTAGCTCAGTTCTTCATGTTGGGAACAAAAAGATTTGCTGTTGTGTATAAGGGCACGCTTGTATTTGTCCTTTAATAATCAGCTTACAAACAACTTCAGTCTGTTTATTATTAGAAGCTGGAGTACTATATGTTGACAACTAGATTTCTCACACCCTCTTTGTAGGCTGTTTGACAGGCTTTCTTTATCTCTAGGGGTACAGTACATTGTGACAGCCTTCTCCACTTTGGTGTCCTCCAGCTATGCTGAACGTCAGATTTTCAAAAACTTGTGGGCTGGGGAAACTAGAGAACAACTGAATGGAGAAGACTACAACAGTTCTTTTTTTCCAAAAGCAACTATAATTACTGTTTTAACGTTAGTAGAGAAACTAGAGGTGGCGGGGACATATTTTTTGGGGGTGGGAAATAAAAAAGTATGTCACTTTCTAAACTTCCTAGTAATTTATATTTATTTATTTATTTATTTATTTATTTATTTATTTATTTATTTATTTATTTATTTATTTATTTATTTATTTATTTATTATTGGTTCTTCTATGCCACCCTACTCCCGAGGGACTCAGGGCGGCGTACAACAAATTTTTACGAGAACACTAATAATAAACAGAAGTTAAAAATGGAAATTAAAAATGTACAAAATGTTAAAAATATTCACCATCAGTCATACCGGGGGGGGGGGCTCAGATTGGAATTAGTCTCCTCCCCCCGCCTGCAGGAAGAGCCATGTCTTGACGGCTTTTCGGAAGGCCAGCAGGGTGGGGATGGTTTGGGTCTCTGGGGGAAGTTGGTTCCAGAGCACAGGGCCCCCCACAGAGAAGGCCCTCCTCCTGGGGCCCACCAACCGGCATTGTTTGGCTGACGGGACCTGGAGGAGGCCCACTCTGTGGGACCTAACTGGTCGAAGGGAAGTATGAGGCAGAATGTGGTCCCGAAGGTAACCTGGTCCTAAGCCATGCAGGGCTTTAAAGATGATGATCAACACCTTGAATTGTACCCTGAGACCGATGGGCAACCAGTGCAGCTGGCGGAGTATAGGTGTAACGTGGGTGTACCTTGGCACACCCACCACAGCACGCGCAGCCGCATTTTGCACCAACTGAAGTCTCCGAATACTCTTTAAGGGTAGCCCCATGTACAGCGCGTTGCAGTAGTTATATCTCTATTATGACACGAGTTCCTAAATCAATCCAGCTGAATAGATGGTTCAGGCTAGACTTGTATAACTTGTGTGTCTTCTTAAGTCAAAAGATGCCACACACATTTTTTTTAATCCTTACTAAAAGATTTACGTTTTTTTATTTCGGTTTGTCTACCTTTGTCTAGCTATCATACATTTACACTGGTAAAACTATTTATCATTTGTTGGATTTAACTCTTGCAAAATAGACTGCACCTCCTCTTTTCCATACTGTTTTCCAAAAAGAATGATGCTTTGAGGAATGTTGGGCTGAGATACAGTTACTGCTTCAAATCACCTCTGTTTTCATGGCTGAGATGGTGGTCCAGGTTTAAAACTTAAGCTTACTGCACCCTAGTTATTTACTGGATTCATTCCCAGCCAGCACCTGAGAATACCTCTCTATTTTTTTCCCTAGGAAAATAGTTAAACTTCCAGACAAAGTGTTAACTTGAGATAAGGTTCGATCCATCCGATTGCTACCATGTTAAGGGAAGAATTCCCCGTAGAGGCAATATTTGGATCTTTTACTTGGAATTCAAGCACTTAGAAATAAAACCGAGATTAAATGTCTAATAGAAAATATTTATTTCAGTACAAAAACAATAAATCCTGAATAATCTACATCTTTGCTAAGTAACACAACCTTCCAGTTTGGAAGGCACATCAGAAGAAGTGATTAATGGTGGATAGGAATGTAGACATGCGCAAAACATCATATCACGTGTTCTGCTTATATTGGGAAGTACCATAATATTAGAATAGGGATGCATCACCCTGCATAGACTCACAACTGACAATATTCACATCATGACACAAAGCAGTGCAGGGATATGATGGATATGATAGAATAAGTAGAAATATAGATTATTTCTACTACAGCATATTATCTTCCCACATTTTAAAAACATCAAAGGATCTTTTTAAAAAATGAATGCATTCAGGCATCAGAGGTAGAACTATATATCTCAATCCCCCCCAGGAAGCTAGTCTTTAGATGTTGGCAATTTGCACCAGAGTAGTGATACCTTATTCATTCGTGTTACCTGACAAAGTGAATGGCAGCCACTTACTCCAATAAAAGAAAGTAACTGGATTTACAGAGGCACTACCAGGAAAGGTGCTAAGTATTAACACCATTAGTTTGGTCAGCAGTGATTGTGATTGGATATCCTGATATCTGCATACAAGTATATTATGGAATTGTACTGGGGGTGGGGGAGGCAAACAGGAGCTGGGAAAGTAGCAAAGCACAATGATTCTTCCTCCGCAGACCTCAATAAAATGCAACACAAGCTGCCCTTGACATTTGGAAACTGGCAAGCACAGGATGTTAGTTGGCAGGCTATCCCAGCTCAAAGCAAACCAGAGAGTACAAAAGAAATCTTCATGCTTAACTTTTATAGCTGCGAATTAAAATACACAATGTTTATATTTCAATGAAGCTGTAAATTTTTTTTAAACTTTTGTTAATGAAAGCATTATCTGTTAGTAAAAACGAGAGGAGCGTCAAAGCACTAGAAAAAATAAATAATTCTTTTACTTGTAAACCCTTCTCTTCCCTCCCCAATAAGTAATATTTGCCTCATTAATGCATACATATTACGTATTAGGCATAATAATGTTTTAAGACTAATTATGAACATATTTCATTACCTTAGATTGATCACACCCCTTGATAAGGCAAACCCAATACAAACTGATGGAAAAAATAAGATAACAAAAGGCTAAGAATAGACCAGAAACACAGGAAGTTTGTTCAGGGTTTAAAAAAGAGAGAAGACAACAATGCTTTACTGCATCAAACTTATGCAGGAAAAAATGGTCTTGATAAAAAAAGAGAGAGAGAGAAAGACAAAGAAAAAAGAGGCAGTGCATAAGAGTACATTCACAGAAAGGATGATCAATTTTATTTGCTAATGGTAGGCTCTGTTGTATTTTACCATTGCTCATCTGCCAATTATATTTAATTGGAAATAATTTAGTTTTTTATTTCATTATCTAGCACAGCAGACAAAAGGGACAACAAATTTGTTTTGCATGGGCTCCAGCACTTGTGCTGTCCATTAACACAGGCAAATCAAAGCCAATTAAAGCTTTTGTCACATTTTCAAAATATATTGTTTCAAAGTGTTTTCTGAGCAGTGTACAGTACATTCAAAGCTGCTAAAGTCTTGTGCATCTTCTCAAGTTTGGGGAAGTTTATGTATTTTTGCAGCACTGCCTAGCTTGAGTGGCGAGTTTTCTTGTGGCTGCAGGTTCCATCTCTTTACTATTTTGGGAGAGCTTAGTGTCCATAGTGGGAAAGTCACTAAGTAGGTGAGTTGGTGGGAGTTTTTCTCCTTCTTCTGCTTGTTGGTTTTCAGGAGGTCATTTTTTTAACATTATATTAAGGTACCAGACAAATTATGGTTCTTACGTGTTTTTGTAATTTTGTAATTAATGCAATTATGTTTTATGTGCCTTTTATATTCATACTCTGAGAAATTGTACTATCAATTTTCAGCAGTGAGGAGGAGGGGGATCTGCAGGCTGGCAGAACACACTTAAGTGCCACACTTGTCCCTAGAGTAATAAGTCACTTGTGCGTTTGCTCAATCCAGTATGAACACAATGTTTAGGCAGTAACACTAGAATTGCATAATTTTATATGTGGAAAATATTCAGATTGACTATATAAAGCATGTCGCTTTAAACTGCAAGCATAAATAATCTTCTGGACAGAATGATGTTCTTTGTGAACCATACCCTGGAAGTTTTGAGACAGATATATGGAAGAATGGCTTTGAAGACTTCTCAACAACACCATCAAGCCCAGAATGGTGCATTAAAGTTGCTATAAAAACTATAGCAACAAAATCTTAGCTTGGGTGTTGATCCATTCATTCTCTCTCTCTCTCTCTCTCTCTCTCTCTCTCTCTCTCTCTCTCTCTCCCCCCCCCTCTCCCTCTCTCTCTCTCTCTCTCTCTCTCTCTCTCTCTGTGTGTGTGTGTGTGTGTGTGAGAGAGAGAGAGAGAGAGAGGGAGGGAGGGAGGGAGGGAGGGAGGGAGAGGGAGGGAGGGAGGGAGGGAGAGAGAGAGAGAGAGAGAGAGAGAGAGAGAGAGAGAGAGAGAGAGAGAGAGAGAGAGAGAGAGAGAGAGAGAGAGAGAGAGAGAGAGAGAGATTGAATTTTCCTTTGGAGCCACCTTTTTCTAATCTATGTCAGTTATCTCCAATCTGGTATTCTCCAGATATATGTTCATCTTTCATAATGCTTACTCACTTTTGCTGTACAATAAACCGGCCACAAAAAAAGGAAAAATGTAGGTATTCTAGATAAACATTTTATTATAACTTTTAAAACACATTCATGTTTTTTCTAAATTCTTCCCCCATTGTCTGTAATAGCTGTAGGTATTTTTTATGAAGACAAATTAAGATTTGATACCATTGCTTACAGTGCCCATTTCCTCTGTTTTCATCCAATATACCAAGCATGAATCATCTCCTTAGGCAATGGAGTTTTAAGCCACACAACTGATTTATAGGAACTTCTTGTAGGCAGGCAAGGAGGTTGGGCTAGATACACCACAGCCTAACAAATTCTCTGGGAAAAGCCCTTGGAATGAATGTTATGCCATAACTTTAAGAGCCCACTACAAGACGAACCTTTTATGGCTACTCATAAGAAAGTGGAATTTATATATCTGCTGTGGTCCTGCAGATGCAAATTCAAAGGTATTTGGGTTTCCATGGAACCTATGAGAAAACAAAACTCTCTGTGAGATAGGCTTTATTTTTGATGAGTAGTAAAATACAAACCTTATGTACCTAGCCAGTATCAAGACAGCAAAAATTACCTTTTCATTAGTGGCTAAAATAAATACTGGGAATAACTCTAGATTGTAAATTATAGGTCCCCGTTAGAAGACTACAAATTCTAGCCAATTTTGCTCAAGGGAAGATGGATAATTAGTTCATGAATTGATTTAATCTTGTATTTAAAGATGATTGTTGAACAAAACAGAACTTGTTCATACAAATTATGAATCCACAAATCATAAAATTTTGGAATGGCATATAAGAAAAAGCATGCAAAATTCAGAGTCAATACACCTGAATAAAAAATAGTCAATCAGCAGAACATAACTTCTCAGTTTATGAGAAGTTCACCAACAGCTTGGGCAGCCTCTTTGTGGAAAATATTCCAAAGTCTAGATGTCTTCTCTGCAAAGGACCTACAGTACTTGAATGGAATTAGGATGCCTAATGGGGAAGACTACCCTTGGAGTTATAATAATTTCCTCAACTTCATTGGAAATTGTCCAAGGCGAATAATGTAGATATAGCAACTTTGAGGAAGCGAAGCAGATTTAGTGGATTCATCCCAAATAACAAAGCACATTTGGGTGAGATTCAGCTTGCAGTGCAGTGATGGGTTGCTGCTGGTTTGGACCGGTTCTTTAGAACCGGTAGCACTGATTCCAAGCTGAGAGAAAACCGGTTCTCTGTATCCATGAAAGTGGGCCCGCCCGTCCCTGGGTTATACTGACCTTTATCTCTGCTTCCGAAGCCCAGCTGATCAGGGGCGGCAGATTGAATTGCCGCTCCGCAGCTGTTTTCCGTGCTCCTTGCTTAGTTTGTAACGGGGAAGTTCTATTTCCTCTAAATTGCGCACACACGCTCAGTGACGTGCACAGCCAAGTGCGCACTCAGCGAACCAGTTGTAAAGCCAGTAGCAACACACCACTGTTGCAGTGTTATATGAACACAGCCAGTTTGTCATGCACACTATGGATTATGGTTTAGTTAGTTAATTCAACTGTTTATCTAATTCAACAAACTATCATTAAAGTTCTCATGTCTGACCAGAAACTTTTCAGAGGCTGGATAAAATATTGTCTAACAACCCCATACATGCAACTTGCTGGCATTGAAAAAACCTAGACTACACTGTAAGTAACACCCCATCCCTCGTGCACACACAGAGAGGTACGGTTTGTTTTATTTGCAATTATGTTTAATATATGTGGTATACTTCCAACTAAAATGTTTTGAGTAGTATCACCGGCTGTATTATATTGGCCCTAATTAAAACAGGTTTGAAAGCAGTGGGATTTAGTGTATGAGATTTATGCATATTCACATTTCTATATTATAAGAATGCATCTTAGTAAATATTCATGTGTCATTCAACTCTAGTTAGTTAGAGTTTTTATATATTATATAAATTATAATATTTTATCCTCTAGGTAGAACTTATTAGTATATTATCTATTACATAGTATCTTAAAAATGCAAAGTTAAAGAAGAAGAAAAGGTGACTTTAATTCAGAGTGCTGCATCAGTCTAAGATTTTCCTAGAAAAACCACATTTTTAAAATTTATTTATTTATTTATTTATTTATTTATTTAATTTATTTATTTATTTATTTATTATCATTCATTCATTCATTCATTCATACGTACGATAAATATCCGTCAATAAATGTTACTTAAGAATGGATCTATAGATTTAGTTTTTAAAATCCAAACTTAACGGTAACTGAGTTTTGCTTATAGGTTTCCCTGAGATATATATAATTGACTATTAGGTGAGTACGGATGCTGGGCAGAATAAACTTTCTTTGATTTTTCAAACTTGGCAGTACAATAAATCACAGAATAATTATATTACTGACTGCTAGTGTGCAAATGTATTGCTAAAACATCATACTCTGTACATGTACACACAACTTGCCAACTAGGAAGAGCGTCACTCTATTTTTTGTACTAACTAAAATGCTTTTTCAACCTGTTGTAAGAAGTCCTCCAGCCTTAATGTTTTGCATAAACTATTAGTATACGTCAGTGGTGGCCAACTTTAAGCATACCATGCGCTATTTTTTTCACAGACGAGTTCAGATGCGCCATACAACTCAAGCACGTTTTTTACCTTCTTACTTTCACGTTTGTAAAATAGGGATAGGGGTAGGATCTGCTTTGCTTAAGGGAGGAAAAGGAATAACTCAATCACCCAATTCAATTTTCTTTTGCACTGTAATGGATAACAGGAATTTAAGCATAGAAAAGTATAAAACTAAAAAAAAAGTGAAAAAGAACAAATAGATCACAAGTACGTACGTCGTATCACACAGAATATCAATTATGTGGAATTTGAATTCTATGTTTGCGTCAGGAAAAAGTAGTGGCGCTCTTCTTTGACAAACGTAATATATATTTAATCTTGAATCTGTCTTTCAATCAATCTCAATACTAAGGTGACCAACCGTCCTCCTTTAGGGAGGACAGTCCTTCTTTTGTAAGTTCTGTCCTCCCTCGAAAAGTGTCCTCCTACATGTCCTCCTTTTTGATATTTGAAGACTAATCTGTTGCACGTTATGTGACGTCTTTGTATTTGACATGACGATTCATTAAGGCTCGGTACAGTGTGGTATAAGACACGATTATGAGACACATGTGCTCTGCACGGGAGACCTTGAGAGAGAGCGCCGCGTGCAAGTGGCTTTGTTTACTTCTTATGTTATGTGCTATGTTTACTTCTTATGTTATGTTGATACTCTAGCTGCACCACTTGCCGTAAAATTCAATATGAAGAATATTTCTTGTTCAGATATTTCCAATATATTGTTAGAAGATGATACATTGACAAAAAATATTAATTCAATGGAAAAGTACTCATTTAAATAATAATTAACAGGCATTTAAGCATAATTACAATATAAAATGTTACAAATGTTTTTATTATGCATATGTCATATTATAGTGTATTATTGTTGCAATGAATAAAATGTTCCTTTTATTTACGATATTTTTTTTCAATTTATTTGTCCTCCTTTTCATTGTAAAAAAGTTGGTCACCTTATCAATACAAAAACCACGCTAGTACACTCAATAAAACACTGCTTCAAACTCCACGCCACGATGGCTCACTCAAAACTGACTGACCATATCGAACACTCGCCACTCATTCGCACATGACTTCAAACACATGATGTGTTGCTAGTGCGCGGTGTTTGCGATCGTTTGAGCAGGAACGCGCAATGGCAACACCGATAAAAATATTTGTACGTTTGTAAACCCGCCTAAAGTAACATCTCACAAGTTGCATTCTAAGTTTCAGACACCGAGAAGTTGAACATTACCGAAGGCTGTACGAATTGAACTGAGATCACTTTGGTGTTGAAAATATTAAGATGGATTCAGTTATGACACCTATTTAAAAAAAATAAGTAGGCGCAAGGATGCAATGCGCCACTTGTAATCATCCAATGCACCACATTTGGCGCATGCGCCACGGTTTGGCCACCCCTGGTATACGTGTTGTGTCCCTAGGTTGGACACAAAATGTGCATCTATAGTACACCACATACATTAAAGGAATAAGAAAGAGTGGCATATGAGAATGAAGGCACAGAGGTTACATTAAACATAAAACCAGTGAGATATATGCAGTTCATGTCTAATGCAGCAGTTATTTATTTCTCTTAGAAGAAGAAAATCTCAGAAGTTATATAAAAATATATTTTACTTTAGAGCCTTAAAAAGGCCATGATGAGGTCTGGTGCTAGCAGGTGACATATATTGTAGTTATGACATATATGCAGAAAACTTCCATCTACTAGACTTCATAGCACGAAGCAGGCAATATTTGTGGGCTGGTTTTGAAAGGAAAATGTGCAGAATCTGTTTCCGATATTGGTAGAAATAAGAAGATGTGTCAAAAAACTTTGACTACGGTCCTACATATCCCGATGCCATCAACATTTCTACTTCTACATTCCCTCAAAAGCAATCTGAAGATGATTCACAATCATCTTAACTTCTGCTGACATCACATTATCATGAACAAGGAGCAAAGCATATCAGTTTAAAATTCCCTTGCCTCATTGTGCACAAAAGATTTTACTTTAAAAAGAGTATGCACCCCTTAGTCTCTATTTTATGTTCAGTGAATCTGTTCAGATAAACAACAACAACAGCAATAATAACAACAAGCTGGAGTAAAACAAAAGTCCTTGAAAATGAGGAAATATCCCATAAATTTAATATGGCTAGCTTTACTATAGTTTCAAGTGCACCAATGCTAAGACAGGAATCAATGCACCCAGGTCTTGAACATGGTGGTGTTATCGTGAACCCTGAGGACTGTAGCTGCTTTAAAAAGGGGGCAGAAGCCTAACGTGGAAATGTTTTTAATAAGTAGAAATTATATTGATTGATGCGATTTTTATTTTTGAACACATATATGCATGCTATTATATTCTAAATAATTTATTTCATAGGGTGATGTAAGATACACATATTTTAACAATATAGATGTCAAGGAGGCATGCAAACATACTCTATCACATTGTGATGCAAACCCTACTTGTTACATTCTTTCATGAGACATTGGGATGAAAATAGACAAGTATGAACCTTACATTGTGATGCACATTGCATCACTTTCCTATCATTGCATTTAGGAACAAATGACAATGTATATTACTCACTTCTGGGGAAAGGGACATGAATTTTGAACCCACTGTAACAACATTGCCAAAAAGGCACTAAGAGTTGTTAATCTAATCTTGCGTACCTTCTTCTCTGGCAATATAACACTGTTAACCAGAGCATACAAAACATTTGTTAGACCAATTCTTGAATACAGCCCACCTGTCTGGATATCGGACATTAACACAATTGAGAGTCCAGAAATATTTCACAAGAAGAGTTCTCCACTCCCCTGCTCGCAATAGAATACCTTATTCCACCAGACTTGAAATTTTGGGATTAGACAATTTAGAACTACGTTGCCTTCGTTCTGATCTAAATGTAGTTCATAAAATCATATACCAAAATGTTCTTCCTGTCAATGATTACTTCAGCTTCAACCGCAACAATACACGAGCACGCAATAGATTCAAACTTAATGTAAACCGCTCCAAACTCGACTGCAGAAAATACGACTTCAGCAACAGAGTGATCAATGCCTGGAATGCACGACCTGACTCTGTGGTTTCTACCCCAAACCCCCAAAACTTTAACCTTAGACTGTCTACAGTCGACCTCACCCCATTCCTAAGAGGTCTGAAAGGGGCATGCATAAGCGCACCACTGTGCCTACCGCCCCTGTCTTACTGTCCTCATTTATGTGTACTGCTTTGCTTATGCTATGTTTATACAAACACCTACTATCTTGTACATGTTTGACAAACAAAATAAATAAAAATAAATAAAAATAAAATAAATAAATAAAATAAATAAAATAAATTTTATACAGCCCTACTTTCACTTTAACTCCATTCCTCACTAACCCACTTCACTTCAATTACCCACTTCAATTCCAGAAACCAATTATTTCAAAGAACCCATATTCAATATTATGCAGTTTTAAAAGAGATATATTAATCTTCATTGTTAATCCAGTTCTACTCTGCTCCCAGTCCAATACATGAAGAGCTATTAACACACACACACACACACACACACACACACACACACACACACACACACACACACACACACACACACACACACACACACACGCAGTTGAAAGAGGTCAGACAATTATATTGGTTTTTCCTTCCTTTCCCATTGTCAGGACAATATGAAGTCACTTTAAGGTGTTCCTGACCAGCATTCCGTATGCATCCATACTCTCTGAATCAAGTTTTGCACTTTGCATCCAGACTTACTCCTTGTTCTTTTAAGAAAGCTAGTTTGGTCTAGTACTTAAGATACCATTCCAGAAAGCAAGAGACTGAGTTATAGTAGGCTAGGTGACCTTAGGCCAGCCGCTCTTCTCTCAGACCAATCCACTTCATGTTGTTGTTGTTGTTGTTGTTGTTGTTGTTGTTGTTGTTGTTGTTGTTGTTGTGAAAAATAGGAGATGGAAGGAGTATTATGCATGTTTGTCACCTTGAATCATTTATAAAAAGTAATAAAGGTGGGAAATAAATAAAATATTAAAAAGCTCTGTTTAAGAAAGAATAGTTTCAGTGGATATCTCACCATTTTACCCATTTTACCAATGGGGTACGGATGGTAGCTCACAATAAAATAAACAAATTATGAACAATTAAAACCCAGCAAAAGTAACTAAAAATATGATTACTGCAACTCAAAAAGCTTGGCTGAAGAAGAAAGAGAAACTGCACTGCTTATAGCTGGCATTGCATGCTGTAGTTGGATCTAAATTAAGTTCTCTCCTCCCCATCCTTTTTATTATCCATTGAGATCAAAAGTCAAAGCTTTCCCAAAGAGTCAGGATGCCTGGCGTACATGTTGTCCCTTTAGAGATCCCATCGTGTAGCTGTGTAGAACAGAACAAACTCTCTTCCTTTCTGACAATCCCATGAGAGCAAGCCCTTGTGAGTTCACTGTCACTGTAGAGGGCCTAGAAAACCAATCTGTTATATGACCTCCCACTATCACAAAAGTCTCACTGGTTTTAAAAAATGCAGAGTGCTCTTATTTCAGATTAAGACACAATATAAGAACTGATGTAAAATCCAGAAAAGGGGAAAGACTGTTATGTTCTCCCATTACATCAAATAACACAACCTCACTTAGACCATTTTTTTCAATTTTTCATCCTGCCAATGAACAGAGATACTACTTTGCTGATCATGAAAACAAGTGGGCCAACATGCACTGCACTGCATTGCACATCACAATGCAAAGGGAAAGTAAACAGTGACTACTTAACATAATACTATTAATTATAGTATTATAGTTATGAATCTATGAAGTTGTTCTCTAAATTTCCTACGATTAAACTGTGATTCAATACAACACCACAGAAAGCCAATAACACATTGAAATGTTGAAATATTTTGCCCTTGTGATTTAATTATTTTATACCCAAAGCTACTATTTAATGCATATATTTTTAAGATTTGTCCCACTTAAAAAAAAACCATAGAATACCATATAAAGTTTCATATTCTCAACACTTCATCAAGAAAGGAAGTAAATAAAGAAGAAATGGAGAAGAAAAACGAGTGCTGGAGCTGAAATCATGGACTCTACTTCCAGTTGCAATCTGATGAAATGTGGAAGGAGACTATAGATTTTCAAAGGAGACTATAGATTTTCAAACAAAGTCCTACACCATTTCAGGTGACAGTTTCAGGACAACAATTCAAGAATTGTTGGGATGAAACAAAGAATGGCTTATCCTTTGCATTTAAATGCATAAAGTCTAGATCAGGGATGTTAAACTCAAGGCCCGTGGGCCGCATCCGGCCCGCAGGATGCTTAGATCTGGCCTATGGGGCTGCCCTGGAAACAGTGAAGGACAAGCCCATAGTGCCTCTTCCAGCAAAAACGGAGCTCGGGAGGGCCACACAGGGTCCTCCCAAGCTCCGCTTTCAACTGTGATGGCCTCCTGGAACCCTCTGCCAGCAAAAACAGAGCTCAGGAGGGCCACGCGCAGCCCTCCCCAGCTCCGTTTTTGCTGGCAGAGCGCTCGAGCCACCACAGGCACCCCCAACACGAGTGACGTCAAGCTGGTCAAGCCCACCCTGGCCACGCCCACCTGGCCCCCTGAGGTCAAACACAACCGTGATGCAGCCCTCAATGAAATTGAGTTTGACACCCCTGATCTAGATGTTACTCAGAAGCTCCATCTTCAGGTAAGACGCACAAGATTCTTGATAGAAATAGAGACAAATGGATCCATTTGTTAGATGAACATTTTTATAAATTGGAGCCAAAACTGAGTTCTTCATCAAATCTTTAGAAAGAATACACAAATCTTAGATATCAAAATGTAGCAACTCTTAGGGGGGGGGGAAACCATTCAGAAATTTTAATTCCAATTGTATTGTGATTTAGGTTCCATATTTTTCGGAGTATAAGACGCACTGGAGTATAAGACACACCTTAGTTTTTGGGGAGAAAAATACGGAAAAAATCTACCTACCAGGTATTCATCTGGCTAGCGTCCTTAGTCTGGTCAGCTTCAGCACATTATTTTATCCCCTGGTTAGGGCTGAAAAAAATCTTCTTCAGAGGGAGTAGGAATGAAAAAACCCTGCAAGCTGGGAAGATCATTAGTACCTCTTTAGGGCTGAAAAAAACTTTTTCGGAGGGAGTAGCAATGAAAACAAGCTTGCAAGCCGGGAAGAGCCAGGAAGATCGTTAGCACCTCTGGGAGTTGAAGTCTCAGATATTAAAGTTGCCACGGTTAGAAACTTTGTTCTACAGCAGGGCTGTCAAACTCGATTTCATTGAGGACTGGACCAGCATTGTGATTGTCCTCCAGGGGCCGGGGGGGAGGAGGGGCGTGGCCAGGGTGGTTGCAGCTGACTGGGCTTGGCCCAGGGGCGTGGCCAGCTTTATATCGTTCACATGGGTGGTGCCTGTGGGGGTGGGGTGGGCAGGGTTGGGGAGGGGAGGGGAGGGATTCCAGGGGTCTCCAATGGGTGGGAGGCTCATCCCGCAGGATGGCATGGGCCGGGATGAAGCAATGAGGGCCGGGCCCTTAGAGTTTCCAGGATGGCCGCGCGGGCCGGATCCAACCATATCCCAGGCTGGATGCGGCCCACGGGGCTTGAGTTTGACACCCCTGTTCTACAGTACCATGGGAGGTGACATACATCTCCCACAAAAAATGGTAGATAATATTTTATAAAATTCAGCAATGTGGTCCTCTTTTCCTGGGTGTAGGGTGTGAGAACTAAACAAATCTCAAAACATCTAAAAAACACCATTTCAATTTAGCTGTGGCTATGTACAGCATAATCCATCCGAAGTACAGGCATTACCAATGTCTGTAAGAGGAAGATAAGCACACAGCTCAGGCCAGATAGACATTCCAGGCGTGCCTGTTCTTGGCTTTCCCCCCATTTTGCTGCATGGAATTGTCAAAATAATAATCCATATAATGATGGCTGCATGATGGGTAGAAAAATTAGTTAATCAGAGTTTCCTTAGCATTCAGTTGGTAGAAAACAAGATCCAGTGGTGCTGTGTTATTAGCAGCATGAAAAGCACTACCTAGCCTATTTTCTGGTTTGTCAAGATACAATGCTCTATTAGTAATAGATAATTAAATCATGTCGGGAGCCATAAAAATATGTGAGGCTCATAAATATAACTGGGAGAGTGAGTGAGGAAAATAAATCCTCTAGTTTTACTTTAATCCCCTAGTTCTAGGTCTTAGATTCTTAAAAGCAGAGGGGAAAACCAGCAAATTCTTTTCTAAAACTGGTTTTCTCAGTTGCATAAGTTGCCAGGTTTTGAAAAAGTGATGATCAACTACACAATTTCAAACAATATTATTGTTTAAGCCATGCAGGATCATTTAGACCCTCCAAAGTGTTGAGATTATAACTACTAGAGTTTCCAGTCAGGAATAGGGATTATGGGAACTATTGTCACTGCACTGCCTAGGTAGTGTCAAGCCAATTATTAAGAATAATAAAATTACAAATAAAATTAAAAAAAAACTAAAATTATTTTTCTGTAAACATATGGGGCTTTTACTATGTTACTATTTTGGTGTCAACAGAAAAGCATATATGAGGAAGTTGTGCTATTGTGATAAAATGCACAAGATAAAGTCTAAATGTGATATTCTATCAATAGAAGGTTCTACCAGGAAAAAATTCTTCATTCCTTCTGCAACCCTCTGAGCACCCCACATAAATTGATCCAGAGAGGAGAGGCCCTCTAGAAGTCATTTTTAAACTAAAGGGACCAGTTATCCCTTTTACCAGTCTGGAATAATGTCATTACCCCAACAAAATAACTAACTCTATTGTTTTACACAAGCGTCTCAGCAACCACACTCCCAAACTTGATTCTTGACTCACAAACAAGCAATATTACAAATTGCTCCATTATATTCAGGTTACGCCCAAATTACTCCTGGTTTAAAGAACAACTGCTGTAGAACAAATTTAGAGGAGAGACAAGTACTTCAAGAAAAAGGAGGGAAAAGTGGTAGACCAAGGCCCTCTCAATAAAATGTTGGAGGTAATCCATATGCAATAATTGAGACTCAAACTACTTGGAGGAAGTATTTCAACATTATCGCATGTATATCCCTAAATTCTGCTATTGAATATTACATGCATTATTCATTTAGCATTTAAGCACAGACTAGCTAAAGCAGTGCTTCTCAAATAGTGGGGCGGGCCCCCCTGGGGGGGTGCGGAGCGATGCCAGGGGGGCGCATGACCCCAGGGAACTTGCTTTTTTTGCCGCAGGGAGTAGAGTTTTTTTGCACCGAACAATAGCACATAGCACAGAGCAGGAGATATGAAGTGCAGATAACAAACCCTTAAGAGACACCATGGAAAAATATTTAACAGGGATGAAAAGAAAGGAGGAGAGAGACGGAGATAATGAAACAAACGTAAGTCTCGTGAAAGCTAAGATGAGGAAATATGATGAAGGTTATGTAGCGCTTGGCTTCACTGTGACTATGGTGGGAGACGAGGAAAGACCGGTATGTTTACTGTGTCTAAAAATGTTGGCAGCAGACAGCATGAAGCCAAATAAATTAAGGCGTCACTTAAACACATTACATCCCAATCACGCTGATAAGCTGCTTGAGTTTTTTTCAGTGAAAACGTGCCAAATATTGCAAACAATCGTCCCGGCGGAGAGTTGGGGGCACGCGAAATGTTTACTTCTTCCTGGGGGGGGGGGCATAACAGAAAATAATTGAGAAGCACTGAGCTAAAGCAATGTTCTTTGAATCAGACAGAAGAATTTGGACAAAGTGACTGCAACATTTGCCTTTAACATTTCTTTTCAATGAATCCTGTTGAACTGCAAGATCACTAAAAAGACAATAACTTTGGAAGACTTCTGCTTCTCCTTCCCTGTGCTGGGAAGGGAAATGTTTCTGTTATGATCTATATACAGATTAGAAAAAGGAGTGGCAGATAATAAAAAACTACATAGTGTAACAAAAAAATAAAACACCAGAAAGAGAAGACGAGGACAGTTCTGTTAAAAGTGAGTTATATAATATATTTAGGGGGCATGGTGGCCTAGCAGTTAAGCTGGGCTTGTCAACTGGAAGATTGGCAATTTGAGATCCAAGCACCATGGGATGGAGTGAGCTCCCATTTTCCTGCCAGCTCCTGCCAGCCTAGCAGTTCAAAAGCATGCAAATGTGACTAAATAAATACCATAGGTACCACTTTGGTGAGAAAGTAACAGCATTCTGTGTGCCTGAAAGTATAGTCATGCCAGCCACATGACCATGGAAACATCCTTGGACATCCCCTCAGCTAAGAAACAGAGATGAGCTCTCCTGCTACAGTCAGACATGACTGGACAGGGGATATTGTTACCTTTACCTTTATATAGCATACTTACTTGAACATTATGGTTTAGAGTGGAATTTAAGAAGGATGAATTCTTCCAGAAGACTATGTGGTTAATTGGTTAATTAATAGAAAATACCTGATGGTGACTAATGATGATGACTTCATATCACCTCTACTAATAAAGTCACCCTGACATACATTTGTACCACGCCAAGGCATTCAAGATCAGAAACTCCCAGATCTAGAAAACGGGTCTTTTTTTTTTACAAACATTTTTTTTAAAAAAACCTCACAAAATTTTAAAAAAATTCTGGAAAAGAATTGAAATTTCCTCAAATAAACTGTATATATTAAAGATATACCTCACAATGTACAAAATTAAGAGCAACAGTACTTGCTAATTTACTGTACTTGCTAATAGTTTGGGAAATAGCCCTAGCTTAATATAAAGATGAAAGAAAAAAAATATGGTTCCTTTTAAATAGAAACACAAAAGCCATGCACATGGTCTCCTGCCTAATACTGAGGAACAGAACTAGTATGAAACATAAGAGGCTTGCTAGCCCAGGAATCCCCAATGTTTCTGAGCAAATGTGTTATATTTGGGCTTTTGAAAAAAATGTCAAGACACTTTCACAGACTGTTAAAATAAAAGGTATGTAACCAGTTGTAAATATTTTATTTTGTATTATAAATCAATACTGATCTGCTAGTTTTTGTTATTTCTGATTCTGGATGTTGTTCTTTCCAGAACTGTTGCATTCTTTTCAGATATCCTCTTCACATTGGACTTGATTTATAATAGCAAATCATTATTCGTTTGTTTTCAATCTTTGTACATTTGCAATGAGTAATTAACTTTTCTTCCAGTAGTATAATTCCACAGCAGTTGGCCCTGGTTGTTCAGCCAGAGTCCTGTAGCCCACTTGCCACTAGATACCCAAAAATTCCAACCGCTAATGAAGCCCTTGTTAACCCGGGTGACAACTGTTCTGGTATAGGTTTCTGTAAGTTATGTTTCACCATATTGTTTATGGGAGAGACACTCTGTCCGGTTCCTCTGATGGGACCTGTCCAGTTTTGTTGACTCTCTTATATAACTCTCATCTTTGTCAGAGCTTCCAAACCCCACAATCACATCAAGGTAGTGCTCCATTGGGGGGAAATTATTACTATTATGGTTGGCAGCATAGTCAGCCAGATGTTTACTTTGGATTTTGCATTTTTATCTATTGAGTCCTCATTATTATTTTAAAAATACTGTACAAATGGTACTACTTAAGAAGAAAGTGACAAGACAACTAAAAGCTACCACAAAACCCAGATTTTTATCTAGATACAGAGATACAGATTAATAGAGTTGGAAGGGACCTTGTAGGTCATCTAGTCCAACCCCCCGCTCAAGCAGGAGTCCCTACACCATTTCAGACAAATGGCAGTCCAATCTTCTCTTGAAAGTCTCAAGTGTTGGAGCTCTCACAACCTCTGTAGGCAAGCTGTTCCACTGGTTGATCGCTCTTACTGTCAGAAAGTTTCTCCTTATTTCCAGGTTGAATCTCTCCTTGGTCAGTTTCCATCCATTATTCCTTGTCTGGCCTTCTGGTGCCTTGGAAAACAGCCTGACCCCCTCCTCTCTGTGGTAGCTCCTCAGGTATTAGAACACTACTATCATGTCTCCCCTGGTCCT
Organism: Diadophis punctatus similis; assembly: GCA_023053685.1. Taxonomy (NCBI): domain Eukaryota; kingdom Metazoa; phylum Chordata; class Lepidosauria; order Squamata; family Dipsadidae; genus Diadophis; species Diadophis punctatus. The sequence goes on from JALIGW010000001.1 coordinate 43,000,905, forward strand.
TCTCTTTGCTAGACTGACCATGCCCAGTTCTTGCAACCGCTCTTCGTATGTTAAAGTTTCCAGTCCCCTAATCATCCTGGTTGCTCTCCTCTGCACTTTCTCTAGAGTCTAATGAAAGCAGTGAAGACATCTGGCACATTTGTCTGATAAGGCTATTTCATAGAATAGGTACCACTGCTGGAAGCTCTTTATGAAAACCCCTGCATTTTTAATCTCATGTATTTAATTTACCATATCTAATGACATGGCTTTCCCCAAAAGAGAATAACATGATGGGCATATGCCTGTATGTTTGATCATTGGGGTTGATGAAACAGAAAAGAAAAAGAAGAACAAATTTCAGGGTTTTTGTCCCCTCTAAGATTATAGCCCCACCCTTCAAGCCATAAAGCACTCATTATTTATCATTGGGTGATATTTTTTCTAGATGATATCTTACCTCTCTAATCCTTTATATGAAAGACAACTGCTGTAAAAATTATGGTGGCAATTGTCTTACTGCAGTTGGAAAAATCTTTTATCCTATCAACAGAAAACATGTTTATTTGTGAGGAGGTGGTTATTTTTCTTTTGAACAATGCAAAAACAGACTTAATAACAAAAATAGCTTTGTGTACCATTGATAAAAGGAGCATCATATCATAGTGGCCTAAGCAACAACTCTAAGAATCATATAGAAAGTACAGTCGATTCTAATAAATACATAAACCAAGAGCTGTTCTGCCTGTCATACTATATCCTTTTTCCTGAAAACCCTTCTTGTGATCTTTATATGCAGTCAAAGTTAGCCAGTATTATAGCAATAGCAATAGCACTTAGACTTATATACTGCTTCATAGTGCTTTACTGCCCTCTCTAAGCGGTTTACAGAGTTCAGCATATTGCCCCCAACAGCTGAACTGCTGAACTGCAGTGCTGCACTTTAACCACTGCACCACCTCGGCTCTGTACTTTGTACTCTGTACTTATACTCAACTTCAATAGTCTATTTGCCATTAATATAATGCCAGTTGTTCAATGCCTAGGTTCCAAATAGAGGAGAATGTGGCTAAACCCCAGGGTTTGATTTCAATCAAAGTTTAATTCTGTTATACCAACAAAAACCTGTTAGTCTTTTTAAGCTTTGTTTCTGAAAGCAACACTGGAGATATAAAGAATTTAAACACTGAGACGACAGCAGTCCGCAAAGCAGAAAACAGCCAGCATTTAGCAACCCAACCCCTTTTATCTTTAAGCTCAGACACATTCTAACAGACTTATCTGCTACAGCCCGCCTTTGGTGGAAGGCAGTATCTTTGTGACCTGGCTGCAGCAGAGGGATGGAGACATGAAGCGCCAATCAAGATATCCCTCCCAATGCCTCTTGCCTCTGAGACCTGACACTTGCACCAACTGGAGCTGGCATAAAGTGCAGTACTACTGTTGCATAAGAAGAATGGGTGTTTCCCCACCCCTGAGAGCTGATTACTTTGAATAGCTATGCATTAATCTAAAAACAGATCGCATGTAACTAAAAAAACAAAAACAAAAAAAAACAGCCTCTCTCATGGTACAAACCTGAGCATTTTGTCAGAGGTTTAAAAATAATCACCCGTTCTTCCTATTCTGTATTGGTTCAAATACAGTACATAGTAATAATTCCATAGAATTTAAAATACTTCCTGTATTCAAGGCAGAATTCCTCCCCAAACATTAAGGGATTAAAGCAATATATTCAATTACCTATTTGCTATATAATTGACTCAACTACTGCCTTAAAGCAATAGATTCAATTATGGTTTTAGAATTTGGGGAAGTAAAGAAAAAAGCTGAATTTGCCATCACATATACCTAACAGAATATCAAATTTCACACAAGCTTTAGAATGTTGCTTGACATTTAGCTGACAGACATATAGATTGTGTAGTTTGCTTCTAATCAATCAGTGCTTTAAAGGCAACATGTATCCCTTCCTCCTTGTGCACTTTAGTAAAAAAAAAAAACCTAGATATATTTTATTGGGATTTCTGTTCTATACACCTGTCGTTTCTTAAAACTTGTCTTTTATCTTTTCTTAAAAAAAGGACCACTATCTCCACTATTAGTGTTTATTCAGCATTGTGAACTTTCCTACTTTGCAAACTGAGAACTGCAGTAGGAATTTTTCAAGCAAGGAAAAACCAGGGTGTAATAAAGGGAGGAAGGGAGGAAACATGGGAAGAACATGCACAACTCCAGCTATATAAATATTTACTTTGCAAGAGAATTACAAGGGGAGATTAAAGGCCTTGTGGAAGAGGTGGAGTTTGAAAAAGAATAGGCTAGAGGATCTCACCTGTGCCCCAGTCTCAATTGTTTATCTTTCTTCTTCCTACCCAGTTGCTCAGCCATCTTCTCCCTCTGGTCAGACTTGATGAAGAAACTTCAACAATGTTAAGGAAGACTGGCAGAAGCCACGGCTGCTTGCTAACTCACGCCTCTCTCCTTCTTGACTTTGTCTGGGATCAGACTAAAACTTGGCTCCAGTCCACGGGTACTCAGAGGGTGATATGGGCCAGCAGCAGCCTCTCAGCTCTGCTGTTGGCTCCAAAAAGCAGCTGAGTGGCAAAAGTGATGAGAAGTAAAAGCAGCCCCAGCCCTCAACCTAAATAAATAGATGGCTATAACCCCCCACCCCTCCATTGCATGTTTAGACTACGTATCATCCACAGAAACATGAAACTAATTAAACACATGGAAACAACCCTAGTGATTTCTGTAATATCAATGTGACCCCACCTTCCCTTCTATCTTGCCAGCATAATCCTGCAGAACAGCAGCTGCTATAGTTCTTTGCAGAAGGCCATTCAAGATCATGGAAGCTCTGAGTCTAGGAAAGCTCAAAGGTGCAAACAAATATATTGAAAATGAAATAGCACACCGAATTCTGGAACTGGGAACTGCCTACCAATAACTGTTAAAATTGGTGTGGGGGTGGGGGTTGCAAAGTCAGGGGCTGTGAATATTGGAATCCCTGGATGTCAGTTCCTGGTCATCTATTAATGCAGGGGTCCCCGAACTTAGCAACTTTAAGACTTGTGAACTCCACATGTCTTAAAGTTGCCAACTTTGAAGACCTCTTAACATAGTAACAGAGTTGGAAGGGACCTTGCAGGTCATCTAGTCCAACCCCCTGCCCAAGCAGGAGACCCTACATCTGCCTCTACCTAGGATAGAACTCACAACCTCCTGATTGTGAGGCAAGAGCTCTACCTCTAGGCCACACACTGTATTAATGTTTGATTGAATTTTAACTGAATTGTTTTATCCTCTGCATTTGGCTCATTGTACATCTCCTAGAATAAATGTTTGTGTTGGGTGCCCATATAAAAAAAATTATAAATTAATAAATGCCACCAGAATTCAGATTTCAAAAATTCAGATGATAACTGGATGGCAACAGAAGAAGGCATACTTGCTGCCATCCAGTGGTCATCTGAATCTTGTGGTGCAAATATGGTAGCTGTAGAAGTAACTATCCAAGAACCTCAATATATAAATATATAAAATATAACTCTTTGAGGGAGATGGGCGGTTTAAAAATTCAATGAATCAATCAATAAAACAGGACTTTGCGGACAAGATGCTTTACAGAACCTTCAAAGGAATATAACTAGCAAATTATTGTAACGTGTAGCAATTTCTAAGGGATTGGACTGCCTTCCTATCACCTAACAGAAAACTAAAGTAGGGAGATGTATTACTGTATTGAGTTGCTTGGTATCTGTCACAGCCATGCAGTTGAGTTCAACAGAATTTTGTACATAGAATATATCTATTTTTTCCTGTTTCCTTTTTATTATGATAGTACAAATCTCTAAACATTATGTTATTTTCCTACCAAGATATTTATATAACACAATTAATTCTTAATTTTCTGTGTATTGGTGCTTGCTATATTTTCCTCTGTGTGTTTGTGTGTAAATATATGTCTGTGTGTATGTGTATGTACATGTTAGTAGAAGAAAATGTTTAGAAGAAAACAAGGTCAACAAATTAAAACAATAAAAAAGCAAGGAATAAAAAATAGCTTTTAAGAAAGCTATTAAGTTTCTGACTTCCCTTTTTAACACAACTGCTAATTTGCAATATTTATAAGCATTTAGGCCCCCTTAAAAATCAAACAGTATATGATTAAATTTACTAATCATATACTGTTTGATTCTTTAAGGGGGCCTAAATGCTTTACTGTGTTGCATGATATTGTATATATAGAAATCATTCTTGCTTAAAATTAGTGAGACTTCTAGTATGTGTACGCACACGCTTGTGTGTGTGTGTGTGTGTGTGTGTGTGTGTGTGTGTGTGTGTGTGTGTGTGTGTGTATACACACACACAAACACACATATTGTTAGTTTTGCCATTGCTGCGTGGTTCCCAAGTCTAAGTTAAGTTTAAGTCCCTCGGGAGTTGGGCGGCATATAAGAAAACCGTAATAAATAAATAAATAATAAGTTCACAGAAATTATATGTAAACATGTTATCATGTTATTTCCCCTTCTCCTTATTATATTTATAATATTCTGCAATTGTCTCAGATTAAACAAAAGTTCAAGAAGTGCCATAACTTTTGGCAAAGTCTTCTCTTCAGACTGTATGTCATACAAATCTATTTGTCACAAAATAACATCCACCCCCCACTAAAATAAAATGCATTGGTTTGATTCATCCTGTATTTATTTTTCAACGGGACGTTTATTGGTTCATTTTGGTGGACCATTCATTATGTAGCTTTGGCTTCTTGTATTATATGAGCTGAACCTTTAATATTGGTAAACCATGATTTCTTTTTTTCCCTGCAATATGTGAACCCAATTTGCTCTAGTTTATTTAATAAAAAATGATTCAATTAACTATGAATCCCATCACAGTACCTACAGTTATGGCCCTTGATTTACAACAGCGTGTTTAACAATGGTTCAAAATTACAACATCCTTAGACTTACAACCTGTCCTCAAAATCACCACCCCTGTAGTCACAGGATTGCAATTCAGACACAAGATAACTGTCTTGTATTTATTATGGTTGCAGCATGTTGCAATCACAGGATGTAATTTGCGACCTTCTCAACTGGCTTCCATTGGAGAAGCTGGATTTGCTTAATGACCATATGATCCACAACAACCATGCAACTTGAGTAATGGCCATGGTGATCGATTTAGTGACCACAGTAAAAATGGTCCTAAAATCGTGTTCTATAACATGATGATTCATGTTATAGTCGCACAAAATTATGATGGAAATTCTGGTCCCAATTTTGATTGTAAGTAAAGAAATACCTGTAGACTCGTTTATGCTTTGCGTGGCATGTTGTGGCTATCCTCCCTATTTGAACTCATTTTAAAGGAGTGTCAGGAGTTTTAAGTGGTAAAATCAGTGTTTTAAATATCTGCAACCAATTTAGGGTTGTTATGGCACCCATTTTGCTCCTTCAACCCATCCCACATATTCCCAATAGAAAAAGGCCAAAGCAATTGGCCCCGTACTAAGAGACGCAAAAGGGTGCTGGTATCTTCTCCAGACCCACATTTTTTTTACTACCCCAGCTGGTGTGATATGTGGATTGATTCTGGTTTGATAGTGCTGTAGTATTTCTTAGAAATAGCTGTCGGTATCTCATCTTAGATACTGAGAGTGCCTACGTGAGAGGTTAGCTCTATCATAGATTGTGTACATCTGACATCTTTTCTGGTTAACATCTGAAAGCTGATGAATTCAACTCTGCATGAAAAGCGTGGTTCTACAACTACCTCTATGACCTAAATCCATTTTCCTTAAACTGGTACCTTTAGGATATGGTCTCCATCTACCAATTCAAAAGATGTCAGGCTCAATGTTATTTATGGGACCAAAGCCAGATATATCACAAGGGTACCAGGTTGGGGAAACTTCATCAGCCTCAGAACTTCGAACACCAGTCACCTACGTGAGCAGTGCAACTTAATTATGTCACCTGAAGTGACCCACGGCTGCTCCACAAGGGACCAGACCTTTTGGTTGAGAGCCTGAGCCCTTAATGTGCTCTGTTAGCATCACAGGCAGCTCCAGCAAATGCACAAAGTTATAACAAACAGCAAGGAAATATTATGCAAGACCACAGGAAGTCACAGGAGACAGTATTCTGGGCAGACCTGGCAAGACGTCTATGTGAACTCCAGCTAACAACAGACTTCGATCATTGGCGCCAAACTGAGCAGAGAACATTTCTAATGCTGCTGTGGATAAAATACCACATGTTTTTGCCAGTGGGCTGTGCTCCAGAACGCTGTGTACCTGACAAAAATCAGATATGCTCAGGTCTCTCTTTTCAATCTCTCTCACTCCCAACTCGGAAGGAAGGAGAGGAAGAAAGTGCAAGTAATTCATTTAGTTTTTGTAAGACTGGACAAATTCATTTGGCATCCCACTAGGTAGCAGCAGTTAGCTAGATTAGGTCAACCTCAACAAATTAAGATTCATTAGGCCTCATTAGAGGTTGGATGGGAGACCAACAGGAAACCCCAGATCTACAAGCTAGAAAAGGAAATAGCAAAGCACTTCTTCCTGTTGCCAAAAAAACCCTGCAAGGATGTATCTATGTAGTTATGAGGAGTAAAGACTGACCCATGGGTCTTTACAAATTCATTGCACTAATAATGTATCTGCTAATTAAGACTCTCCCCTTTAATGGTGGTTAATAATTTTACAAAACAGAAAATAAATAAGCCATTTTTGGCAGTTTATGCTTACCTTCAATGAACCTTTGTTCCACTGCTCTACCAAATTCTGTGCTAAAGCAAACCCACTCTATAAACATGTTGCTTTTTTATTTCTTGGCAATTGCAGCAATATTTGGGATATTTCTAGACCAGGATTGCTTGCACACGTATTGTTCTCTAGAGACCCACAAGTCAATACCTGGTTTCTTTAGAGAACCACACTGAGAAGACTGCTGCCAAAACCTAGTTGCAGAGAGTCACACTCTCCTTTGTAGTAATTAGTTAGATTTACAGCATTGTGCTACACCATAGTTTATAATAACATGACTTGTTGAGTAAGTCACAGTTACAGGATTTATATACAACACTTTATTATCAATTAGTGTTTATAACCCACAATGGCTGATGTCAGCCATCAGGCTAAGCCAAAGCCAAACTAAACACATTTTTGGATTCTATAAATGAGGAGAACCAGCCTCTGAAGTTAGCATTTGCTCTTCAAAAGAAGCCCAAATTTGACTCGGTTGCAGTTCTTGATTATATGAGCAGAATCCCTATATAACCTTATATTAAAAACATTTATGGAGTCCTATTGGTTCTTTCTTTCATTGTTAGGGAAAGATACACATGCTATATCAAATATATTTTAAGAGGAAGAAGAGAGAAAAACAATGTAACCTTGACACAGAAGCTTTGGTTCTGGATTCATGCAAAAGAGAATATTCTATACCAGGGGTCTCCAACCTTGGCAACTTTAAGACTTGTAGACTTCAACTCCCAGAATTCCTCAGCCAGCTTTGCTTCTGGGAGTTGAAGTCCACAAGTCTTAAAGTTGCCAAGGTTGGAGACCCCTGCGCTATACAATTCTATGCAAGCTTAATAGGAGATACATCACATACAACTGCTTTGGTACCTGCAAGTTTCAAATGTCTGTATTTCTTAGTATCATTGCTTGTGGAAAAAATAACCTATGCTTTTCATTTCTATTGCACCTCCATCTATGTTTTCTAACGGTACCCCATCTTGTGGGAGGAAACAATTAAAGCAGTAGATAAGAACTATGATGATTATGGAAAGAAGAGCAATGCCTCTGATGCCTAAAGAGCAGAGGTCTTCAAACTTGGCAACCTTAAGACTGGTGGACTTCAACTCCCAGAATTCTCCAGCCAGCTATGGTGGCTGGAGAATTCTGGGACTTAAAGTCCACCAGTCTTAAAGTTGCCAAGTTTAAAGACCTCTGCTAAAGAGTGAAAGTGAGAAGTTACAGAGTGGACCTGAGTCCTCTTTTCAGAATCAAGATTCCTCGTAACTAAGAGTGTGAATAAATTTGCTTTGATTTCGTTCCCATATCATTATTTGGTTTATGCCTTTTCATGTGGATTGAACAGAGATAGATTTTCTCCAGGATGGTGTATCCTGGTCCTTCAGGTCTTCTAACATTAGGCATGTATAGAATTATGCACTCTTCTGTATTTATTCTGTTTAATATGGGTACAATTCTCATGTTACTGAGAAGAAGCATTGCTAACAGACATTTATTAAACTAATGTAAACATTAGATATAGAACAAAACAAACTCTTAAGAATCATGAATCTGGGCAATAACATGATTTGCTAGATGTTGATTTATTACACGTTTAAACCCATATATCACACCTCAAAACTATGTAATGATCCAGGCTCCTGTAGCTTATTTAAACAAGCACAGAAAAAAAGATTCCCAGTTTGGCATTATGTGAGAACTGGATTATATTGTACATTGCATTGTAAGATACAGTGTGGGCTTTTTCTTTTTGGCATAGTGTGAAGAATGAAGCAAGATAGTAAAGTTTCTATTCTAAACAAACTACAGTTAAAACAAAATATGGCTTAACATGATACATATGTGAATGCAACCGAAACCTTGGCCAAACATTCTTCATAGGATTCCAGTGAGAATAAAATGTTTGCTAGAGAGGAAAAATCTAGAAGAATTTGGCGGGTTGCACATAAATTATAATCTGACTTCCAGGTGCTGCTTATAAAAACAAGCATACTTCACAGAACATGTTATGTTTTACTTTAAGCCGAAGAAAGCACATAAATTCATAAAAACATTTAATTTGTGATTGATTAAAGGAGACAATAATTTTCCTCTGAATTTTCCGCAATTTCCTAAAGACCTTAAAAGGTTCAAACAACTGTTTGGATATTATTATGATACTGGCTTTCACTCTTTCCATTTTCAAAACAAGAAATGGAATAAGTACTTTGTCCTCTCTAAGATTCAACAAAACCTATCTAAACAACATTCGTTAAGTGATTTCATGAACAGAAAGTAGGCAAATTGCACAGAAATAAAGATACACATTCTGTAACACTGCTGCACTTAGGCAGGTTGCATCTCTGGACATGGCTAGTCTAGTGAAGAGAAGGACCAGGAGAGACATGATAGCAGTGTTCCAATATTTGAGGGGCTGCCACAGAGAGGAGGGGGTCAAGCTATTTTCCAAAGCACTTGAAGACCAGACAAGGAATAATGGATGGAAACTGAACAAGGAGAGATTCAATCTGGAAATAAAGAGAACAGGAGAGGAAATAAGGAGACAGTGAGAGCAATCAACCAATGGAACAGCTTGCCTTCAGAAGTTGTGGGAGCTTCATCACTGGAAGCTTTCAAGAAGAGACTGGACTGCCATCGGTCAGAAATGGTGTAGGCAGGGTCTCCTGCTTGGGCGGGGGGTTGGACTAGATGACCCACACGGTCCCTTCCAACTCTGTAATAATCTGTTAAATCTTAAATTAGTCTATTTTTTTTTAGAAATTATGGAGCTTTATTTTTAGCCTTTTTTGCACTATTTTCTTTCATGACTAGGTGACTTTCAAGAGTCCAAGTGCATTCAGTATCTGTTAAACCAAATGAGAAAAAAGTTACTGTCCTGTAAGTGCAAAATGCTCTTGTGAAGTAAGATACAATATAATTTTATCTATTCTGTACATCATCGTCTATAGATTTTATACATTCAACATGATATCAGTCTACAAACATCTACAGTCACTAAAATACATCTTTCCTGTCCAAGGTCATACTCATTATTTACCAAGTCAAATAGCAGTAGCAATAACACTTAGACTTATATGCCACTTCATAGTGCTTTACAGCCCTCTCTAAGTGGTTGACAGAGTCAGCATATTGGCCCCAACAATCTGGGTCCTCATTTTACCAACTCAGAAGGTTGGAAGGCTGAGTCAACCTTGAGCCAAATCCTCCCAATGGCATTTAATCTACAAGTAGGTATTATGCAATTATAAAGATCATATTCCAAGCAGACCTAAAAGTGCCCAACAGTCACCCCTGTATGCTTCTGGATTTTATCTATTATTGTACAATCCCCACATTTTATTATTTATTTATTTATTTATTTATTTATTTATTTATTTATTTATTTATTTATTTATTTATTTATTTATTTATTTATTTATTTATTTATTATTTTTTATTTATTTATTTATTTTGTCATATAATATACGACAAAATTACTATGTGGTAATATACATAGATATAACATTGTTTATATACATAAGATGGGTATTGATATGAGGGAACATTAGGACAGGGACGGTAGGCACGCTGGTGCACTTATGCACACCCCTTACTGACAGCTTTCCCACTACTTTTATTTCTCTGCTTTCCTTACTCTGTCTGATCACTTCTTGCATCAACTAATAAAACTACAACAAATGAATTCGTACAAGTGGTCCTTATAACTATTATAGTTATATAAGAATATATAACTATATTATTATATAACTTATAACCTTATAAGAGCTGAAAAAAGTGACTTGTGACCATGCCTTGAACTTATGATCGTCACAGGATCCCTGTGATCACATGATCCAACTTTGGACACTTGGCAACTGATATGTATTTATGACAGTTGCAGCATTCTGGGGTCACAGGATCACCATTTACAAACTTCCCAGGGGGCTTCCTGGGAAAGCCAATGGGGGAAGCCAGATTTGTGTAAAAAAAAAAAATCAGGCATGACTCACTTAAAGACTGTATTGCTTGGAGATGGAACATCCAGTCCCAATTGTGGTCGTAAATTGAAGGCTACCTGTATATAAATATTGCAAAAGGGACTAAATCTTTTATACTTCTAGAATTTAGATCTTGCTTTGCTACTTAGGGGACAGGATCAACCTAGAGCCAAGGATATTACATTGTGGCTATGCAGGTAGCAAGCTCAGTCTTTGACTCTTGATGTCTAGGCACTATACAGTATTGCTAATATTTAGATTTTATTTCCTAAACATCATGCTTTTAACTACAGTAGATACGTTGCGCATATCTTTAAACATGCATTTGTATTTAACTATTTAATTACATGGATTTAATAGGTTTTTATTTGAGTATTCTATTATTTTATTTTATTTTATCATTGATCAATCAGATTGTTCAAATATAAGTCTTATCTTTTATGGCATGGATTACTATTTCCATAATGTAGTCCTTAGTTTTCCATTCCTCTTTGTGAGTATATATGATAACAGGAAAACTCCCTTCTTTTTGTTCCCATTCAGGCCTTATGTACAATACCTAAATGCTGCAAAGACAGAAATATGGGATTTTTCTCACTAAAAAGAGCTTTTTACCATTTTAAAAGATGATATAAACAAGTAATAGTTTTTTTTAATGTATATCCCATCCCCAATATCTTCAGAACACTGCAAAAACTAATTAGTGGCATCAGGTGTTTATTTATATGGAGGGTAACTTAATTGTGAATGTCCAGAAGATTTATTGATGTTATCTGGGATTTTTCAAGCATCAGACTGTAACTTTCCATGAAAAGACAAAAAATGAGAATAACCAGTTTGTTATTCTAAAATTAAAAGTATAATGATTGTACACCACTTGTTGTTGTCATTATGTATGACTAACATAATCAGTGCAAAATCAAATACAATCCATTTCTTGTTCAACTGGTCACAAAATTACACTTTTAGAAGCTGCTTCAAAATGTAGCCTCCAGCTATATCCTGCTAACAAGTATTTGCTGAATCTTCCAAGTGCCCAAACTAAGCATTCTAGAACAGGGGCGTCAAACTCAATTTCAATGAGGGCCGCATCAGGCTTGTGTTTGACCTCGGGGGCGGTGAGCGGTGTGGGTGGGCATGGCCAGCTTGACGGCACTCTTGTCGGGGGTGTCTGTGAGGTCCCGAGTGCTCCAGAGCTCCATTTTCAGCTGTGATGGCATCCTGCTGCCCTCTACCAGTGAAAATGGAGCTCGGGCCAGGACGCACACTCCCCCCCACGAGCTCCATTTTCACTGGCAGAGGGTGGCAGGAGGCCGTCGCAGCTGAAAACGGAGTCTGGGAGGGCCGCACACGGTTCTTCCGAGCTCCATTTTCACTGGCAGAGGCACCGCAGACTGGTCCTTTGCTGTTTCTGGGGCAGCCCCGTGGGCCAGATCTAAGCACCCTGTGGGCCGGTTCCGGCTCCCTGGCCTTGAGTTTGACACCCCTGTTCTAGAACATTTAAAATGGATGAAGTGTTGTTAAATCTAAAAAACTATTCAGCTGGGTGGTGTTTTATGTCTACATTCACAAAAAGTGATGAGGAGTTTGTGTATCAAAATACACACAAACCATGATGTAGATCGGGGTTCACACTTCAGAGACTGAAACCATAGCTTTCAAGTTGGTTTCCAAGCAGCAATCTGTATATCTGTAATTGGTCATCTGGTTTGGAGCCAACTTCAGGTGGACCTTGACTTATAACCATAATTAAGCCCAAAATTTCTGTTGCTAAACGAGATAGTTGTTAAGTTAATTTTGCCCCATTTATGACCTTGCTTGCCACAGTTGTTAAGTGAATCACTGCTATTGTTAAGTTAGTACTGCAATGGTCATAAGTATAAAAAATTGTTATAAGTCACTTGTTCCAGTGCCATCGTAACTTTGAAGTCACTAAATGAATTGTTGTAAGATGAGGACTACCTGTAGCTAAGGTCCTACCTGAGAAACTTGATACATTATAGAGAAAATAATGCACTTACAATGACAAGGAGAAGAAAAAAGAGAAAGTAACAGAAATGTGGGACTCACCTACTGTATCCTTGATTATTTATTAAGTAATCCACAATTTATTTGAGCTCACACAAACAATGTCAAGCTCTACTGTACTACACAATGCACAAAGAAAATACGTGGTTTAATATGATGTCTGAATAAGGTTTCATATAGTTTCTTAAAATATAGTTTGGTCGAAGTAAAGTTTGTATGGTTTTGAATGACCATTACTTAATTTGTAACAAACTACCTTCTTTTAATTATGTCTAAATAAAGCATAGAAGTAATTGTCCAATTTGGAGATTATGAAAATTGGCTCCAAAACAACTCAGAATTTTAAATCATGTTTTACAGATGAAGCCCATATTCTTGACTTGGATGTCCTATCTATGAAAATTTCTAAGGCACTATTTTTAAGCCCTCTCCGTTTTAAGGCACTTAGTCTTGCCCTCCATTTGCCCAGTGGCCAGTACTAGCTATCTAAGTGGCCTTGCAGGAAATCAGAAAATGGAACAGAGTAGCAATGAAAGACATTCAAACACGATCTGAGCCAAATGCTTTCCCCCCAACCCTCAGCAAACTAAAATTGTCTCTCCTTTCCTTTCTATTTTAAAAATCTGTGTCCTTGCCAACCAACTCTGGCCATCATATTCAGAATTTTCCTTTTTTATCCACTCCAAAAATGCTGTGAATTAGGTCAAGCTAAGAGATGGAATGAGCAGAGCAAAGATCTTTTGAATTAATAGTGACCAAGTGGCTCAGTCAAGACAAACATTCTGTCCACTCCTATTACAGTCTTTTCCCACAAAGTGGCTGGGAATAGCTTTTAGCAACATTTTGTACTTCACTGATTGCAGCTTTCAAACTATTAGCATCAGTTTTCTCCCCTTTACTAGTAAGCTATGGCCACCTTGAACGTGGTTTCTTTCCCTATTTCCCTATTGCTACCCTATTGCACAATGTGGATGAAAACCATTGTGCTAAAATTTCATGGTTACCTGTCCTGCAAATGGTTTTGGAGCAGACCATATCACATGGCTGTCCTTTTCTCAGCTTAGAAATAGCTTGTTAGGGTTATGCTGTGTTCCAGTTAATGCTCAGAGTTTACTGGCTACAGGAATTTCAAAAAGACTTTTGTTTAGCAGTATTACCACACATTTCAGCATGCCAGGTCTGGAATACCTTAAGCCACACCCAGTTGAGTCATGCACTGGCTAAGTTTCATGATATACAACAAATAAAAACCTTCTGGAATCCAAACTTCTTGTTCAAACAATACACATTAATTCCTTAAAATCCAAGAAGAGATTAGCAATATAAATCCAATTACTGTACAATGGAGAGCCATAGTAAACATTATATGCAGGTAAAAAGAATCATTGTCTGACTTAATTCACTTAAAAGAATGCAGTTCATATGTTTGCATAATCTACTATGGCCCTCAAATAAACTATATGTTAAAACAATCCCAGTCAAAATGGGGAGAGGGAGAATATTGGCATAGCCCTGAGAATTTATTTGGCCTAAGTCATGGTTTGCTGAACAAGCCAAAAGTAACTGAGTTCACACACTGCATTAAGCCATAAACCACCAGGTTTAATTCACAAAACGTATTAAACCAAGGGTTGTCAAATCATGAACAGTGATCCCTCAAGGAATTGTGAGCAAGTTAGAGAATGTCAACTTTTTTAAAAAGTCCATGCTTTGCATAGTGGAAGTGTGTCAAAACTCTCGGAGCTTTGTTTCCCATTGTGCCTATGCAAGACCACTATGACCACTTCAGGGGTGGGTTCCTGCCGGTACGCTCTTACCTGTTTGTTGCCGCAGAACCGAAGAAGCCAGTGGCATTCGCGGTGCGGGGCTTCCCCCGCTCGCTTTCCCCTGCCCGCCTAGACGCCGCCATTTGTGTTCTTTTGCCCTCTGCGCATGCGCAAAGGGTTCTGCTTGCGCAGAGGGCAAAAGAATGCAAATGGCGGTGTCCAGGCGGGCGGGGGAAAGCGGGTGGGGGAAGCCCCGTGCCGCGAACGCCAACGGCTTCTTCAGCTCTGCGGCGACCATCAGGTAAGAGCGTACCAGCAGGAACCCACCCCTGGACCACTTGTGGTACCAGTTTCAGGGGCCCTGTGATAAATAGATTAAAATTCAACAGTTCAAAGTGATTTATTGTTTTATTTGTTATGCTAAATGTAGTGGAGGGATTTCACACAAATTCATCTGTTTAGGGGGTTATAGGATTGCATATTTAAAAATTATGGCATGTAACCAACCAAATGAACCATATTGCAGCTTATGAGAACACTTGTAAGTGATGCAGATGGATTAACAGAAACATGTTTTCTGCTGCAGACTTCCCCAACTTAATGCCCTATGTAGAAGTGAATAATCCTTTCTCCATAGTGGGTGGAGCTAGCCGCCAAGAATTGGGTTGACATAGCCTTCTAGCCAATCAGGACTGAGTCTGGAAAAAGTATAAATAGTAGCTCTAGGGCAGTGATGGCGAACCTTTTTTGGTTCGCATGCCAAAAGGGGGGGGAATGCGGGGGATCACGTGTGTGCGTGCCCACACTCATAATTCCATGCACCCCCGCACATGCACGCATGACCCCCCTGCTCCCAGCATGCAATGGCACGCCCATTTTTCGCTCTCCCCAGGCTCCAGAGCCTTTCTAGGAGCCTGGGGAGGGCGAAAACGGCCTTCCCCACCCCCTCTGGAGGCTGGAAACAGCCTGTTTCCCGACTCCCAGTGGGCCCAGAAGGCCCGAAAATCAGCCGGCTGGTGCACACATGCACGCCGGACCTGAGCTCGCGTGCCCACCGATATGGCTCCACGTGCCACTTGTGGCACCCGTGCCATAGGTTCGCCATCACGGCTCTAGGGCCTAGTTCCCCCTCTTTTGACCCAGTCCGAGCCAAGGACTCGTGCCTATCATCCTCAAAAGACCAATTAATATCCTCTCTATCTATTGATAACATCTGGAATCAAACATGAGTGTCCCTGACTGAGCCCCCCAAGTGCTATCACCATCTGCACTTGGGAGAAGGCAGCCAGGCCTCTGGCCGGCTTCCGCTCGCCCCTCCAGCCAAAGGCCCAATTTTACCTCCTAAATTCTGGCTATATTACTATCTGAATCCTGGCTGTGGGGGGAGTGGGACCTGTCCCTAATCTGACCCATAGGGGACCGACGGTGATTACTTCACCATCCTCATTGGGCTCTGACAGAGGCTGGCAAGAAATTTGCCATTTGTTTCACTGTGGCTACTTGAGGGGAAAAAAACCTCATTGCCTCCTGTCAGACTACAAGGCCCTGGGCGAGGCTGGCAAGGTATTTGCCGACAATCTACTGTCCTCTGCCCCTCCGATCAAATTTGCCTTCCTGATTGACCAAACTGCAGCATTTCCACTGAGCCCATCCCAGCGCTCCCCAGCTGATGGGCCAGTTCGGACTGAGCGAGCCGGCGCCAGTCCGAGGGCCTCTACATAACTAATCCTTGCAGCCTGAGCGTGCCAGCTCTATCCGAGCCGATCACATGCAGACGAACTGAATGCTTAAGAGCCATTGCTGGGCAGCAGAGAACGCCTGGCTTATCTAGAAGCCGATTGCAGCACGCTCGATCGAGAAGGGAGCAGCGCAAAGGGAGAGCGAGACGCCAGGCTCTCGCAGGGCCGATTGCCTCCAATTGTGTGCCGCCTACGTTGCCGAGAAGCCGGGAATGACCCGAACGACCTCCTCACCTGTAGAAGGGATTTCCCTTCATTTTCGGCCCGCAGTGCTCCTCAGACACCACCAAGGGCCTGCCCGACCCTATTGGTGCTCTTAAACGCAAAAAAGGGAGACAGGAGCTAAAGTGATATTGCTATTGCTAAACGCACCTACCTGGATTGGTTTTGCTACATTGCCTTGGGTGCTCAGTGTCCTCCTCTCAGGGATCAGTAGCCATCTTGCTCTGCCTCGTGGGCGGCTGCCATTTTGTTTGGCTCATTGGGACCGCCCACTTGAAGTCCTACTGTATTCTAGTCTGAGTTTTGAAGTGGCAGACAAGACCCAAAAGTCAGGGAAGGCCAAGGCAAAGACTCCTAGGCCTGCAAGGCATGATCAGAGCCCCCCCCCAGGGCTATATTTCCCTCTCCTAACAGGGATCACTCCCCTCTCAGAACCCCCTCCCCATCAAAAATGGGAAAATCCCATCATAAGTCCAGGAATACCCAGACTGTTCCAGGGGTTCACCACAGCACTCAGGGAACTCCTCAGCCTCCTTCCCAGAGGGCCAGCCAATGGCCAGCTCGCCCCTCAGACTCGGTTTCCCTGGACAATGTAAACCTATGCCTGGCTGAACCGGACGTCTGGGGCTTACCACAGGCTATAGAAGGATCTGCACAGGGACCAAGGCAGGCCACTTCCACTGGGGACCCTCTACAATCTAGGGAGATACAGGAACGTATGAATGAGGCTATCAGGCAGGGGGTGGAGGCGGCGGTCAGAGCCATGGCTGACCCCTCTTCTTCTCAGGCTAACAGATCCCCTCCCCACAGTCCAAGAATACCAGGACTGCTTCCCATATCCTGATTTGGAGGAGGGGGTGGAAGGTGACGATGACCCTCTGGAACCCCAGGGGGACTTAGACGAGGGTCAATGGCAGGGTGACCAATTGCAGACTGAAACACCAGACCTGGCAATATCAGAGGACGAGGACTTGGCCCCAGAGCCAACATCCTCATCAGGCCTATTCCAACTGGCCCTCTTTCGGTCACTGCTGCCCAAGGCAAAGATCACGGCCAACCTGCAGCCCTCCTCTGGGGAGGTCACTAAGACCCCAGCCAGGGACCCCTTGTTTGAACCTTCTGCCTTGACAGCTGATGTGGTCCCGGCACCCAAATTATTCATCGAAACAATACTGAAGCAATGGCAGTCTCCTGCTGCAGGTCCCTTGCCTAACACTCTGGACAAAAAGTTCTTCAATATAGGCAGTGCCCTGGCTCAACATCTTTTGATGCCTCCCCTGGACACCCCAGTCCTAGCCCTATATTCCAATTCCCTGATGCCCGGGGACCCCGAGGAGCTCCTCAAGCTGGAGGAGCACCGCACGGACTCCTCCCTGCAGCGAGCCCACCAATCGGCGGCCTGGGCAGTCCGGGCAGCCTCCACTGCATCTTTCTTTTGCAGGACCAGTCTCAAGTGGCTCCACGCACTCCAGGCCCACCTGCCGCCGTCGGATGTCCGGGCACACCAGGACCTGAACAAGCTCATGGCGGCCACCCAGTTTACATTCGAGGCCACCCTGCAAGCCGCTTGCTTTTCAGCCAGGTCAATGGGGTCCACGGTGGTAGCACGTCGAATGACCTGGCTCCACAGCTGGTCCACAGACATGCGGTATAAGTCGAAGTTGGCTTCTGCCCCGATTACCGGACAGTCCCCATCCTGATTGAAATGAAGGACAAGCGTAAGGTCCTTCCCTTGGCCCACCGGAAACTTCCCTTCCAGCCTTCCTCCTTCCCCAGGAGGGCCTCCAGAGGGGCTTTCCAACCTTACAATAGGTACCAAGGCCAGTATCAGGGGCACTCTCAGGGCCCTGATACTCAGTCTCATTATGGCTCTCGCCAAAAATTCTTGTCTGGCCAACCTTTTAGGGGCAACCAGTTTAAACGGCCCTTTCGAGGGGCCAGCGGTCGCCCTTTCCGCTGGAACAAGTAAGATCCCCCCATAGGGGGTCACCTGGCATCCTATGCCAGTCGATGGGAGGAAATCACCAACGACGCATGGGTTTGTTAAACCCTGTCGTCAGGACTCGCACTCGAGTTTCTACCCCCCCCCCCCGAGGTTTTTTCTCCGTCGCCCCTTGTCATCAAATTCTGCAAAACGGCGTCCTCATGAATCAGGCCATACAGCACCTGCTGCACATTCGAACCATCCACCAGGTGCCTGAGGACCAACAGGGGCAGGGCTTCTACTCCATTTTGTTTGTAGTGCCAAAATCCTCGGGAGGGTGGAGAGCCATATTGGACCTCAAGCGTCTCAACAGATATGTCATCCATAAAAAATTCAAAATGCACACCCTGCAATTAATTCTGGCAAGTGTCAGGCAGGGGGATCTACTCACATCCATAGATCTCTTGGAGGCTTACCTCCACATCCCAATTCGGCCATCTCATCGCCAATACTTACTGTTTTGCTATGCAGGGGTGCATTATGAATACGGGGCCCTTCCATTTGGCCTATCCTCGGCACCAAGGGGCTTTACCAAGGTCCTGGCCGCCCTGACTGCTCACCTTCGGTCTACCCCCATCAGGGTCCAGTGCTACCTGGATGACATACTCATCTCCTCTGCCTCTCCTTCTCAGGCTGACAGAGATATCCAGGTAGTGCTTACTACTCTTACCCACCATGGCTTCTTGGTCAATAAGACCAAGAGCCAACTCATTCCCTCCACCAGGATCGTTCACTTGGGGGCCATTATTGACTTCCTGGAGTATAAGGTGTACCTGTCCCAGGAGCGGAGAGACAACATATTAGACTTAACACAGCTTGTTCTGCGCCAAACATTGGTTCCCCTGAACCTGTTGTCCTCCCGCTTGGGCAAGATGATCTCTGCCATCCGTGTCACCCCGTGGGCTCACTTACACTCCAGGGACCTTCAATGGTTTCTTCTCCCTTTTCAGCGTCTCGGACGCGCCACCTCTCCGGCCAGGGTGAGGCTCCCGCCTTGGGTGAGGGAGTCGCTTCGATGGTGGTCAACAACAGCGGTCCACAACAGCACTTGTTTCCTGCTCCCATGTCAGATCACCGTCACCACAGACGCCAGCACGCTGGGTTGGGGGGCCCATGCAGGGTCTCAGGTAGCCCAGGGCACCTGGTCTCAGACAGAGGCGACTCTGAGCATAAACCTCCTAGAATTATGAGCTGTCTTTCTTGCCCTACAGCACTTCAGGCCTCTTCTGGCGAACAACCATGTATTGGTCCTCACGGACAATGTGGCCACCAAGGCCCACATAAACAGACAAGGGGGGACCATGTCCAGCCAACTTATGACAGAGGCCATGCAGTTGGGGCTGTGGGCAGAATGGAATCTGATGTCACTCGCTGAGGAGCACATCTCCGGGGTGAGCAATACCAGGGCAGACTGGCTCAGCAGGCACCAGATCAACCCAGCGGAGTGGACTCTCCAACCAGACCTCTTCCAGCAGCTGGTGGGTCACTTCGGTCTGCCAGTCATGGACCTGTTCACCACCCCGGGGAACTCTCAACTGCCCAGGTTCATATCCAGGTACCAAACCCCAGGGGCGGGGTTCTTCACTGCACCTGGCCCCAGGGGCTGCTATATGCATTCCCTCCCATACCTATCATCCCCCAGGTGATCAGGAAGCTGCTAGAGGAGAGGGCCGAGGTGGTCCTCCTGGCACCTCACCAGCCCAGGAGAGCCTGGTATGCCGACCTGGTTTCGCTGTCGGTTTCTCCTCCCAGAGGATCCCTCCGAGAGAGTGGTCACTTGTCCAGGGGTCAGTCCAGCATCCAGAGCCTCACTGGTTGCAACTGACCATCTATACTTGAGCGGCTCACTCTGAGAAGCCACTAGGTCCCTGAGGACATCAGGGAGAT
Source organism: Diadophis punctatus similis (assembly GCA_023053685.1). Lineage (NCBI taxonomy): Eukaryota > Metazoa > Chordata > Lepidosauria > Squamata > Dipsadidae > Diadophis > Diadophis punctatus. The sequence goes on from JALIGW010000001.1 coordinate 43,021,268, forward strand.
CTTGCTTGACTCTCGAAGGCCGTCCATGCAGTGCATTTATGCAACCTCCTGGCGAGCCTTCTGCTCTTGATGTGTCAGGGAGGGGTATTCCCCGGTGGATCTGTCCATCATCAATGTACTCCAGTTCCTTCGCCAGGAGTTAACCAAAGGTCTCTCTCCCACTACCCCCCGTCGCCAGGTGGCGGCCTTGTCCACTGTCCTGGTCTGTCCATCCCTGGGGTCCTTGTTGGCCCACCCTCTGATCCACAGATTTCTCAAGGGGGTGTTCAACCGCTGTCCACCTGTAGTGCACAGGTACCCCACCTGGGACTTGACCAAGGCACTTCTTGCACTCACGGAGGGTCCTTTTGAGCCATTACAATCTGTCTCCCTGGCCCACCTCACTTACAAGGTGGTATTCCTGGTGGCTGTTACATCTGCCCGCCACATCTCCGAACTGGCAGCCCTCTCAGTGAGGAGTGATCTATGTGTTTTCCACCAGGACAGAGTAGTATTAAGATTGGATCCTACCTTTCTGCCAAAGGTAAACTCTTACTTTCATCAGGCTCAGGAGGTTGTGTTACCTTCCTTTTACCCTTCTCCCTCCTCGGACATGGAGAGGCAGTGGCACCTCCTGGACATGAGGCGCACCCTAGACATTTACTTACAGCGGACATCTGCCTTTCGCAGGATTGAGGCATTGTTTGTCTCCTTTCACACCGCTTCCATGGGCCGGAAGGCTTCCCCCTCCACTGTGGGTCATTGGATTCGTACTGTCATTGCTCTTGCTTACAAAGAGCTGTCCTTACCACGACCCACCAGGATAACTGCCCACTCCACACGCAGTGCTGCCACCACTGCGGCATGGAATACCAGGGCTTCCATTGATGAGGTTTGCCGCGCAGCCACATGGTCATCCCCAACGCCGTTTGTTAGACACTGGACACTTTCACCTCTCAGGAGGCTGACTTTGGGCGCAGAGTGTTGGAACAGGTAACGTTGGACGTTGGGGGTCCCAGCCAGGATCAGGAGGCCCACCCTAGGGACTGAACTACTTTGGTATGTCCCAATTCTTGGTGGCTAGCTCCACCCACTATGGAGAATGAGACGTTATACTTACCTGAGACGTCCAATCTCGTAGGGTGGAGCTAGCCGCCAAGTCCCTCCCCTCTCTTCCATTGCTCTGGCTGGGCAGTCCTTGTTTTCTGTGTGATTAGGTATGTAGGAATTAGTTCCATAGGATTGTCTCTGTAAATAGGTAGTTAGTTTTCTAGGTACTTAGCAATGTTACACTATTGTGTTGCCTTTTGACTGTTAATTTTCAATAAAGTTTGTTGGTTTGTGATTGGCACGTCAAGTCTGGCATTCGTCCCTCGTCAAAAGAGGGGGAACTAGGCCCTAGAGCCACTATTTATACTTTTTCCAGACTCAGTCCTGATTGGCTAGAAGGCTATGTCAACCCAATTCTTGGCGGCTAGCTCCACTCTATGAGAATGGACGTCTCAGGTAAGTACAACGTCTCATTCTCTGTTCCAAGTGACCTGCATCTTGCAGAAGGCTCACAGCAATGTCACACAGTGGAACTGAACTAAGCATAACCTCTAATGCAGTGGCCCCCAACCTTTTGGGTACCAGGGACCGGTTCCATGGAGAGAGGTTTTTCCATGGACCAGAGGGGGCGTGGTTTAACATGCTGCCTGCATCCCGCAAATGGGGCTTCACTTGTTTGCCTGGCCCAGTTTCAGTCATGCCGCGGTCCAGTTGCCCGGCCATGGACTGGGGGTTGAGGACCCCTGCTCTAATGAAAACCTTTACCAGAAGGTTCTTAATATACTATAGCCTCTAACAAGGATATAGGAAGCTGGTTTCACTCACATACTGTAATCTGGTAGTATAGGGTTACCTATTTGGTTGGTAACCATCAAGAAACAAGAGTTGAGAAATATACTGATGTGTATGCAGCCATGTTGGGCCTACTCAGAAAAAGATATAACATGAACTGACCCTAAACATTATTAGGTGCCAGATTATTAGATGCCAATCAAAGAAATACATAGTCTGGAAAAGTAGTAAAATAACTAACACAATCTGTTCTCTTTAAGAAATATCCATTAAAAAAACCAGATTGTTAAAACTGGAAGAATTTGAGAAAGTACATATGCATATAGATGCCTACAATGTGCTACTTCTTCAGACCATGCATTTCTTTGATTGGCATCTAATAATCTGGCACCTAATAATGTTTAGGGTCGGTTCACATTATATCTTTTTCTGAGTAAGCCCAGGATGGCTGCATATACATCAATTTATTTCTCAACGTGATTCTTGATGTCTAGCAACCAAGTAAGTAAACTAGCATATTTTCCTAGTCAAAGAAAGTGACTGATTCCATTACATTTATGATCAGAGAAAGGAATAAAAGACCAGTCTTCCAGAAAAACAGCCTTTGACACTTTGCTTTGTGTCAAAAAATATATAAATCATGTCCTAAATGGAATACAATAATTAATTTGTTGCTTCAGCTCAGGAAGTGCAATAGAGAACAGAAACTATTTTTATACTATCGGTACCCTAATTTCTGCAAACTTTAAGCAAATTGAACTGCAGAGTGCAATACTACAAGTATAATAATAAAGCTTTGGTAATCTGATTTGCCAAGGTATAAGGATTTATTTTCCTAGGATAATGATTTGCATACTTTTACAATCACATAATAAAACGGTTGTTACATTGATTTCCAAGTATATTGGGACTACAGTACAACTCCTGGGATCCCCATCCAGATCACTGGCTATATTAGTTGGGGATTATGGGAGTTAAATTCAGCAGTTCAGTGTTAAAGAAGTCTATTTTATACCATTTCAGACTATTAATTAATCTAATCTAAAATGTCTACTCTACTAGTGATAATTGTTCAAGATCTTGTAATGATGTTTTTCACACATTCTTCCAAATATCTCTTTGACTGGAGATATCAGCAACTAAATCTGGAATCATCTGCATCAAAAAGGCATGTTCTATCATAAAGGTACCTCATTTTCAAGCCTCTTGTCCACAGTAGTATCTTTGGAGTTGCACACACATAATTTTCTTCCCAAATTTTGGGAATGTGTCATAACTTCACCCTGACATTTCCCCTACTTTTCCAGTATTTGGACTACTATATAAACGTCTTGATACAAAGATCCAAGGCTTTTGTTTAAGTCATTCCACCAAATAGTAAATATTGTAGTGCTTGTATTCATCAGGTTATTTTGCAGTATTTGCTACTTATGGAAGTTGATTATTCTCTTTTGCTATTATAATAAAGAAATTGGAGACAGGAGCAATGTATTTGATTAGTGATCTACAAATGTGGATTGATTTTAGTTTTTTCCCATTCCCATATTACTCACAAAAGTTCATCTAAACTCTTTTATCCAAACTGCATATAGTCGGTTTAATTCATAGTTCTTATTCAAATTATCTGATAGTGTTACAATTTTGTTTTTACATCTGAGTATTTATTGGATCTTACCGCTAGATTTAGGATCTCAGAGGGAAGTAATATCATTGTGACTTGGTGCTACAATTAGGCTCTGATATTTGTCTTACTGATGAAGCATTGTCAACCTCCATGAATTTAGGAAAAAAAACAACAAAATACAAAAATGAGTAGCAGTGATAACATGGAAGGTCACTGAACTTTTCACTCCAGCCACCATTTGCTACATTTTGCATTTGGTAATCCAAATTAACACTTGCTTCTTGTAGACAAAACAACAAGATCTACTTGGCCTTGTAAATGCTTTCGGCAAGAGCAACAATAAATGTTTAATTACATTTTCAGGAGAATGCAGGGGCTCTGATTAAATGAAAACAAAACAAAACAAAACCCAAGACCTTTCAAGAATTCATCTTGAAATGTTCTCAGAACACTGGAACATTGCGTTTAAAAAAGAAAACAGGAAATCTGCACCAACAAGAAGTGGACATCTGGTCATTCTAATCTGAGGCACAGCTACAGAGACAGCACTAAATATTACAAATCTCATGCTTAAGTGGAATTAACTCCCATTGTGCTGGATGGGACTTACTCCTGAGTAAGCCTGTATAGGGTTTGAAGCTTTAATAGTTTTAATTTGCTTTTCGTTTCTAGATGGTTGTAGAATAGCAAACTCTTTATTCTAGCCTGATACAACTTAATCAGAAACAAAAGCCATTCTTTCGGAACCCCCTGAAGATTGCGAAGGAACAGAGTTTCCACACAGCGACACAACTACAACCCTTCCACTTTCACCCCAACCATCCCAACCTGCAAGAGACAAGGTTTCATGTGTAGATTTAAGAGTGCAGCAGTCTTGGGCCACTGATGCTTATGTTTGATTTATCTTTTTTAACTTATTCATATAAGTACCCTTCCAATCATTAATTACTTTAACCCTAATTTATATTTAGAAATATGTTTGATACTTGATTAATATATGAGATGTGGGTTTGTGTGTGTAAACCCTCTCATTCTCTATCTCTATATGTAAATGTACCTTTTTCTTTTTTCACTCCTTTCTATAAAATAAATAAGTACACACACACACACACACACACACACACACACACACACACACACCCAAAGATCTATATATATTGTATCCTATATACTTCAGTAGACATATACTGATGTATAATATGGGAAGGAAGGAAGGAAGGGAGGGAGGGAGGGAGGGAGGGAGGAAGGAAGGAAGGCATGCTGGCTTATATAATGAGGAATGTGATTTAGCTTTAGGTGTATGACTACATAGAGAAGCTTTGTGACAATTATAAGGATCTTTATATTCTTTGTATTACAAATAACTCAAACTCAATGGAAGAAACCCTCTGGAGGTATGGATTTTTTAAAAGTAATACTACAAAATTAACAAAACCATATATTTATTGTTGTTAAACTAGTGAGTTTAAGTAAGTTAAGGTGACATGATACCTATAGTGTCGGGCATTCAATGATTACTATTCCTACGGTTCCCTTTCTTCAATATGTATTAAATTATCTAATAAAGAAATGGACCTCTTTCTGTCTCACACACAGAGTGGGAGAGAGTAGACAGACCACCAGAAACAGTCAATCACTTTGATACATGGGATATATGTGGCATACACCATTTGAAGGCATTTTACATGTTTGTAATTTTTCAGTTATCATCACAAGAATATACAATTAACTGTTTAGTAAGAGGAAAAAATATCTCAAACTGAACCAAGTACAGACATGTCCTGTACAATGATCACTCTTATCCACTTGAGACAATCAGCTTAAAAATAAAAGATTGTACTGCAGCAATAAATGTTAAAATCCCAGGCATGTGATTGTAAGAGGGCCTTGATTTCAGGTTTGCTGATTTCCTAACAATATCTCTGAAGATATCTGTATTTTGGAGCATGGAATTGGCTCTATCATTAGGCACTGCATTAGGCAACTGATTTTAGGTGTATGAAAGGGTAGGAAATGTTACTTCAATTAATTATAGTTTATGATTTTTTTTATGGACAGATAGCAAAATAATAAGGCCATGTACATACCATAATAACTGGGACATTTGTTGCTCTATATTAGCATAAAGTATTTTAGATTAGCAATGGCTCCTTTCTTCATTTTGCAAGTATATCTCTATGAAACCTCACTTGTGATCACTAGTGGGTTGTAAATCCCGTCACCACTGGTTTGCTCGTGCGTGCACTTGTGATGCTTCTGCGCATGTGCAGAAGCATCCCGGGCGGGTGGGTGGAGCCTGCCGCCGCCACCGCTATCAGTTCGCCAAACTGGGCCGAACCGTGAGCAACCCACCACTTCTTGTGATACACCATCAAAATACTTTTCTCCAAACTCTATGTATGTAATCCATAAAATCATAAGAATATTATAATATTATAAATTGTATGAACATTCTTTTCCAACCATGTATAGAACATTCCATACTAATAAAAAATAAAATGATACTGCCAATTTAAATTTATGCATAGACATAAAATGCCAGATCAAAGATTCTCTATTTTTTTTATTCATTTATTAAATTTTTATGCTGCCCATCTCACCATGAAGTGACTCTGGGTAGTTTACAATATTAAAAAGAATAAACCAATGCAAAAAACATGTATATAATAAAAATAAAATCTTATAGCTGCCTTTCTATTTATACCTAAGGCAGCTTCCAAAATTCTATTTATAACTAAGGCAGCTTAAAATTTCATTTTAAATTAAAAGCCATTATCGATAAAAGTGAATTCAGTAATACATCATATGAATCTTTTTGTGTATCTTATATAATAAGGCCTCTGCAAAATATTTACACCCAAGTTCTAAAGCTCATTGGCTTCTGAAAGAATTTTTAAAAGATTTTTCCGTAGAAATTTAATTTTGTTCTTTTAACATCAAACCATGTTAAGGACTTCTCAAGTTTGTTGAGATAAATATAAAATACAAGTATCTAGGAATAAACTGAGTTTTTTTTTTCTGAGTAAAAGACATAGGACTGCAATATGTGACTATAATTTGATACCTGTTTACGCGGCAATAATCCTTACTGAATCATTGGGGTTTTTTTTGTATTTTTGGTCTTTGTGTCTTTTTGTAAGCTGCCCGGAGTCACCATGAATCAGATGGCCAAATAAAAAAATAAAATCTAAGATATCTGATTCTAAGTAAATACATACTGCTCGATTATAATAGTCATATGGCAAGCAAATTTAATACTGCCTGCCTATGCAAAAGCCAAAAAGGAATATATTAATTTAAAAAAATAATATAAAATATTAAAAACAATAGTTTAATAATAATAGTTAAAACTATTACTATTATTACATAGTTATATAAAAGTTATAGTTAGCTATAACTAATTATTAGTTATAACAAACTATATAAAAAGACAAGAGATCAAAGCAGAGATCATTTGCAATTTCAATTTTGCTTATAATGTGAAATTATTGGTAAAACAATTGTTCCTAGTTCAGCACAAGCATATCTATCTTAATTTCAAAAAGAAAGAATATGTATCCATTTTAAGCCTCTTTTTGGAATTAGTGTAACTCAAAAGTGCTTTGTCTTGACTTATCATATCCATTAGCAATTATCTGGGGGAAATTCCCCTCTTCTCAAAAGTATTAATCATATATTTATTAGACAATGACGATATATTCATTTAGCCGACTTTCTTTCTAAAGGAATAGGTATAGAAAGTGCCACCAAGAATAAGTACCTGTATAAAAAACAAAAACCTGAAATCTGAGAATTTAATATAAAGATATTTCAATGCAGACTTTGGAAATGAAGTGGGAAGAAGAATATACTCCTCTTTAATTCAATATTTCAAAGTGACAGAAAATAGAATATGTTTAAAAGAAACCAATACTCGGACAATGTTTGGACAATTGACCCCCATACATGGTACCTTAGCTATGCTCCAGGATTGGCTCTATACACAAATGATTCACTGATATTTTGGATAGTTTTCAGCTTAGCTAACTTACCTCTAAATCAACTATAATTCCAAACGAAACAAACTGAGTCCAGTTTTCCAGAAATACTGGAGTGATTTAATTTTTCTAGCTGGTTAAGAATCACCTCCCCCAACAGAAAACTGCCAAACAACATCATTTGTTGTTGTTGTTTTTCTGCAATGATTCTGTGCTTTCACCTCTTTCCCAGTTCACAAAATAGGCAGATTTAAATCTTACTTAGGTGAGCCAACGTTAAAACAGTGTTTTGCTCCATAAACCAGCAACATTCAGTCACAGCTCCAATGTGTGCAGAATCTGTTCCACTTCAACATACATTATGTCATGCATGAAATCATAGGCAGTTGCGAATGGGATCAGAAGGGCAGGCAGATACAGAAATATGCAGGCCAGCCCCTCACCTTTTGGTTCCTGATTAGGGTTATCTGCTGGACCTCTATTGCTCCATCTCTAAAAAGAGTCAGATATAGTGGCCATGAAGTGTAAACAAAACTGCTTGTTGGGTTTTGAAAACTGCTTGTTGGGTTTTGAAACAGAGCAGCAGTGAAATAGCAAAATGGTGTAACAGTGCACAGAAATAACATAACAGGCTAACACAGCATAACACTGAAATGATAGGAGAATCCTCGTTACTTTTTGAGCAAAGTGTTAAAAAAAAACAGATAAAGACTCCAGAAAAAACGGGCAGGGTCTGAGCTGAATAAAGTGTAATTGATTGAAGTTAGAAAAGGAATTCACCCACAAACAGTATGATAGATAAAGATTTTATTTAAATCTTTATTTATCATACTGTTTGTGAGTGAGTTCCTTTTCTAACTTCAATCAATTACACTTTATTCAGCTCAGACCCTGCCCATTTTTTCTGGAGTTACTTTCCCCCACCACCTAGGTTGTATGCAGAAGCCAATTCCTATCTGCTGCATGCAAAAAATCAGGACAGCCTTACTCCATAGTTAGTCAGAACAGAGGCAGGATAAAGATCAGCAATGGGGTAGCAGATTTCACAGTGGCAGAACTCTCTGGTAACTGTCTGAGTTCTCAGCCAACTCAACAAGTATGGATGGCACAAAACAGCTATGAGGAAAGCTATGAGGAAACTATGACTCTGCCACCTGGTTCCTCAGCTAATCTTCCTCCTCACACAGATTAAGCCACTGTGGCTTCATGCTGTCATTTCTCTGCATTGTTAATAAAACAATCAGAAGAATAGTAGCTTGTATCTTGCTGGTTTTACAGCTTCTGATTTTGAATCTTTACATGTTATACAGGACAAACCAGGCCACCAATGGGGAGGAACACTGGTTGAAGGATGGTACCTCCTATTAATCAATTAATGGCTTGCTTCATGCATTCTCTGTGTTTTGAGATTAGCTAGGGAAAGGCAACTTTAAACCAACTCAAAACTGCTTTGGAGAGTTTGGAAATAAAATCCATGATAGTGTGGAAGAGTATCTTACAGACAGACAAGCTGTTGAAATTCCTCCTTTGCACAGTCAGTATCTTGCAATGAAGATGAAGGACATAAATGGAATCCGGGAGAATGGGAGATAATCTGATGTACATGGATTTTGAGGAGGAGGAATGTTGCATACTCCTTATTGCAAACCCTTTAATTGTAACCCTTTCTGGAGGCTATGTGCCTTTACCCCAAACCCATCTGATTTTCAGAAATGGCTTAATTTGTCCGCACCAAGAAACATACTGTAACATTCTGAGGCTGCCTTATGCAAGCCAGTATCTCCAGGTTGTGTTAATCATACTAGCTCAGGGTTCTGAGAGTTGTAATATGCGGTGATAGGACACAACATAATACAATACAGTGGAAGTTGGAGAAAGTTGCCTTCAGTCTTCGGTGTGCATGAAATATCCTGTTGCCTGCCATGCAGACCCTAGTGTCTGTCAGCTGATCCAAACACCAATCCACATAAAACACAAAGCAACGGGTGACAGGTCAGACCTTTACCCAACCAACCTATCCTTGAACTCTCCTTGTCCTGCTGAACTATCTGAGTGCAAATCGGAGACACTGAAAACGAAGTTTGAAAGGCCAATGCTCTTCCAATGAACCTAGTCCAGAAACCTTTTTTGGCCAAGAAATCTGAAAATTTTGAAATGACCTTTTTACTCTAGTCAAGGGCAAGTCATGACCATTGATGGAAGGCCAAGTATGGATGAATAGACAAGCAAGGAAACATAAAGACATCATGTTTTTCCTCCTGTCAGGTACCATAGCACGAAACTAGGAAATTGGGAGTGGGGCACTGGGTAATGCCCAGTGCCGCAATGAAGGAGTAGATCCTAACTTCAGGACCTTTTGATGTCTATCAAGCTTCTCTCAGATTGGGGACCATTTAAAAATGGATGGCAATTTCTGGAGCAGCAGTGGCCCCTTGTAAGGAGAATCAAATAATTTTGCATTCTCCTGCCATCACCAGGAATGAACCTTCCCTCCTCCAGCAGGAAAGGATACAATAAAATAACCTCTGCTTTTTCAAATAACGAACGAATTAAATCACTCACGACTCAAGGGAAGGGGTGGACCAGATGCTCTTTTAGAGACCTCTCCCAGACCCGACGAGACTAGAATTAACGTCTCAGAATAAAGCACTGATTGAGAACAGCGGGGGCTTGCTGTTCTCTCCCCCTCATCTCCGGAGGGACCGTTAGATAATCGTGGCTCCCTCTTAAAAGCGGTTTTGTTTCCAAAGGCGCGCATCCTGGCAATCGCCTTCCGCCCGAAAATGCAAATACTTTCCGCGCGCGGTCCCCCAACTGTGGATCGGAGCCGTCCCTGAACTTTCGCGGCAGGCAGGCAGGCAGGTAAGGCTGGAAGCATCTTCTACGCCTCTGCCAATCTTAGCCCAGTAACTGGGGGACGGGATCCCGCACCTCGCAGGGGGCAAACCCCCTTCTCCCACCTCCCTCGACGTCATTTATGCTTCTGACTCGGCGATTAAAAGAAATTCGAAGCGGCGTTCAGGCACCAGCCGGCGCGGAGCTCCTAGAAACCCCATCGATCTCAATGGAAGACTTAACCAGGCAGGCCCCGTCGCTTCCATTCTTTGATATCGATGGGATTTCCGAAGCCGCCTCCCCCACCACCACCCCAAATCAAACCACGAAGCGAGCATGTTAAGATTCAGCTTTCGGTCCGTTCAGTTCTGTACATTCAACACACGCTTAACCTTCGCCTTTCAATCAAGTCCCCTAAAACTTCCGGAGCTTCCCGGCTGCTTAGAGGACCTACCGAAACGTTTAAAGGTTAACTAGCGAAGCGCGTATCTTTCCAATCAGGGTAGTATTTTCAATTTCGAAACCTCCGGCGCGCAAGGCAACTCCTAGCCCAAAAATATTTTAAAGGGGCCGCCTTCCCGAAGGCAGATGCCCGTTGCTGCGTTTTGATGATCGTCCCTGGGACCTTGGCCCTTCCAATCGACTGCGCTCCAGAGAGCGGCTTTATTATTGTGACTGCTGTGGTTACCGTGCTACAACTGCTGTTTTTAATCTAGTAGGGCAACTTTACTGGGCGGGCGAGAGAAGCTACACTTCTGTTCAGTTGTCCAGATGCCTCCATCCTTGCCGTCTCGTCCTCCTCCTCCTCGTCCCGTCCTCTTACCTCTTTTTTTCCTTCTCAGCTGTCATCCTGGACGCCTCTGCCGCTCCCGCTGCTCTACCCCCCTTCGCTCTTTTCCCCTCTTCGTTTCTTAACCCAAATGCCAGGAGAGGAAGACGAAGGCTCCCGTGGGCGTCTCGCAGGGCTAAGGGCAGCCCGGGCGCACAGAGATCCAGGCGGCGGGGCGGCGGAGGGGAGGGGGGGGCTGGCTTCAGTGGGTGGGAAGGTCCCTGAAGGCCTTTTGATAGGCGCTGGGTGGCTTCGCTCGCCTTTTTCGCCGCTTCTGCCCTTAAGATTCCTTGCCGGGCTAGGCGCTCTCTCCGCGCATTCAGACGCGGAGCAGAAGGACGAAGGTCCGCCGAAGTAGGTTGCTCTCCGAACCGAGCCGTCCCTGAGCTGACCATACAGTCTCAGGACACTGCCGAGGATTGTACAGCCCGCTCAGGGAAGAAGAAGGGGGCAGCGAGAGCCCGCCGCGACTCTTGGCCGCTTCTCCCTTTCTCGGGCTCCGTAAAATCTGAGGAAGCAGCGACGCGCTCAGGGCTCCCTTTAAAACGTCAAGCCTTGGCTGGGTGCTCCGGGCGGAGCGGCGGTGGGGGTGGGGGGGGGAGGCTGTCTCAGACTCCTGAGCCCCCGGACTCCGGCTCCAGCTGGAGCGGCCGACCCGAGTGTCCTCCAATGGGCGAACGAGGCGCTCGTCTCTAGGCCCTCCTTTCCCCTCCTCCCCGCCTGTCCTGCAACTTTCCACAGGACTTGTTGAGAGGAGGGAGGCGGGGGCGGCGGCGCGCGCGCGCGAGCGAGCGGCCGCGGACAAGCGAATCCGCGCTCGGCGAAGAGCCGCAGGTGGCCCCGTTTTATGAAAGAGCCCAAGGCACCGATTTACTCTCGTGTATTCCGGATTCAAGAATGACTCTTATCCCGTTTTCTCTCGAGCGGTTTTTGCTTGTGACTGACAGTATTCCCCTCCTCCCTCACCCCGGACTTTAACGCTGAAAGGATATTTTCCCAGTGAAGGCGAATATATGTGTCCCAGGATAATGTTGCAGGATCCAGTGTGGGTCGGTCACCGGGATCAGAGGTTTTGTCTTCCGACCTTTCGGACTGGAGCCCATCTTCAGGGAACCACTTCAGCTTTAACCGCAGCAATACACGAGCACATAATAGATTCAAACAAAATGTAAACCGCTCCAAACTCGACTGCAGAAAATACCACTTCAGCAATAGAGTGATCAATGCCTGGAATGCACTACCTGACTCTGTGGTTTCTTCCCCAAGCCCCAAAAACCTTAACCTTAGACTGTCTACAGTCGACCTCTCCCAGTTTCTAAGAGGTCTGTAAGGTGCCACCTACATAAGCGCACCACTGTGCCTGCCGTCCATGTCCTACTGTCCTATTGTCCTCTTTTATCATTACTTTTTACTTCTGTTATGTTTATACAAACTACTACTATCCTATACATGTTTGACAAATAAAAATTTATTTATTTATTTATTTATTATGGTGTTCTTATGTAAAATAAATAAATAAATAAAATAAACTTCTCTCAAGCCAGGCTAGCCAGAGAGAAGGTCCCTGAAGATGGGCATCAGGAAAGCTCGGATATTTTCCTTTGATTATTACACATTAATGTGTCTACCTGAAACTCCAAAGCTATGTTGCCTCACTTTAATCAGACTGTGTGTAGAGGGGATGGCTCGCTCCTTTCCTTCTCCTTGCCATCTGCTCTAGGCCTGGCCGAATGAAGGTTAAGATCAAGGTCAGTAAAACACTTTTTCACAAATGCAGGCAAATAGGCATCTCCCAGGATAATGTTACTCCAGTCTGAAAGCTCATAAGGCAGAACCTCTGGTCCCGGTGAATGACCCACATTGGATCCTGCAAAACACTTTTTGTTGCCCCCATACAGCCAAATTTCAACAATATACTGTAGTTGCCTAAAACTTTTCAGATCAGTGTCCTAATGTTTTGATCAACAGAAAGCCAAAAACTGTACTGAAGTCCTCCATAGAAGGGAGACAGTAAAACACACTCACACCATTCCAAAATCTCTATATAGGTAGTCCTTGAATTACGATCACAATTGAGCCCAACATTTCTGTTGTTAAGTGAGACATTTGTTAAGTGAGTTTTGCCTCATTTTATGACCTTTCTTGCCACAATTGTTAAGTGAATCACGGCAGTTGATAAGTTAGTAACCCAGTTGTTAAGTGAATCTGGCTTCTCCATTGACTTTGCTTGTCAGAAGGTCACCAAGGGATCTTGGGACACAGCAATGGTCATAAATATGAACCAGTTGCCAAGCATCTTAATTTTGATCACACGATCATGGGGATTCTGGAAAAGTCATAACTGTGACAAATGGTCCTAAGTCACTTTTTTCAGTGCCGTTGTAACTTTGAATGGTCATTGAGTGAACTGTTGTAAGTCGAGGATTACATGTATTCCTGAACCTATGTAGGCATCAGAGGTGGGTTCCTACCGGTTCAGACTGGTTCTATAGTAATCTGGCGGCCTGGGTTTCTGGAACCGGCAGTGACTCAGGCCTGCCACGCCCCCAAGCCGGTTCTCGGCGGCGCCATAGTACTTTTTAAAAGTACTGTGCATTCGCTGGCGCGCACCCGCACGGCGCATCCCTGAGCAAACCGGCAGTAGGACAAACCGGAACCTGGTAGGTATGCAACATTAGTTCTGGCTACTTTGTATACTTTATATACCCTATAATGGAGCAGCTATACCTTGTCTGCTCAGCAGGTGATAGCACCTAGCCACCCTCTAGCCCAAGACCCTTGGGAAATCTAAGGGAACAGAATGAATGGGGAAGGGGAAAAAGAAGGCGGCAGTAGGAAATTATCTTCATAACTCTTCCAGGAAAACTGCATGGATGCAGCCACCTGGAGTCAAATTTGACTTGGGGGTGTCTTCTTGGGGAAAAAAATTGATGCGTAGGTCTAGAACTTTCTGAGGACAGGGGTCTGGGGAGTAATGGTGAAATACTGTCTGCCCCCCACCCTTCCTTACGTTGTCTTTTCAGAAGTACTGTCCTCAAGAGTATAAAAGGTAAGTAAGTGCCAACTGTGTGTATGGTCACCGTATTTTCAGACTAACCTGAAAAGGGGAAAATCTGAAATAAGTTCATAAGGATAAAAAATAGACAATTCTTTATGTTTCTAACTTTGCCATGCAAAGGAAAATTCAAGAGTAAAACCAAGAAAAACTTTACAAAAATGCGCATTTGAATAAAAATATGTAAGATCAGAAGTATATTCAATTTACTTTTAAAAAAGGCAATTTTTGTATTTTTTTGTGTGAATGTAAAAGACTGTATGAAATGATATCATCTGGGCGGTAAAAGTTAAATGACCAAAATAAAGGACAAAAATAAGGTTTTGGAAAATAAATAAATTTAAAGGAGAGCTTTCTGAAATAAAGGACTGTTTTTTTTTTAAATAAACGGTGTCTAGTCACCAAATAACTGCGCAACCTGTGCTGCTATAAGGGCCAAAGTATTGAATTGCACCTCAGCTAAACTCATCAGAGGCTCCCTTACAATTACACTGTTAATAATATTCTTATAATAACATATATTATTTTTGCAGCATGTATTTTATGGTTTGGGTCATGGTTAACATGTTGGCACTGGAAACCCTTATGGAGTGAATTGCATAACTTTCAGTTTTTCTCTTTCAGCCCAACCTCTCACACAAAGTTTTTCTTATGGAGGAGAAAGTACTGCATATGATGCAGAGCTCCTAGAGGAAAGACAGGATACAAATCTGATAAATCAATAAATAAAAGTAATAATATTATTTCTTCAATATTTCTTCCAGCTGCTAAGAGAAGAATGTTCAGAGGCAGCATGGCAGAACCTATTAAAAGCATAGAGAAAAGCACTGTGATTATGATTATGATTCACACATTATGATTCCCATGCATTTCAAATAATATTTTACCCAGGAAAGATGAGCTTCTAATTAGATAATGTAGGCAGGTCAATAAGGATTATCAGAATATCCCTTAAAACAGATATTGCTCATTAAATCCTTAGGGAGTAGGGCGGCATAGAAGAACTTCCAAATAAATAAATAAATAAATAAATAAATAAATAAATAAATAAATAAATAAATAAATAAATAAATAAATAAATAAATAAATAAATAAATAATATTTATTGCATTTTGGGATAGTTGAAACAGATAGCTTAGAGGACATTTTAGATTGCTTGGATAGCAGGAAAGTTGCCCATCAATTTTTATCAATAAACGTAAATATTTTCACTTGGTAGAATTTTTTCTCAGTACATTCAGGGAATGAAACTATTTCATCCATGCATCTATTGCTCTTTCCTTGTTTGTCCCTCTATTAACAGTTTACATATTCATAAAGAACTAGCTATTATGAATCATTAAGTCTTTCTTCAGCTATAACTTGGTATGTAAATTGGTTTAGGTGTTGTTTTAACCATGTCTTTTTGAGTTTGTGTTTAGTTTTATTGTTAGTTGCTTTGGACACCAATCTTTGACGCAATCAAATGCATCTCCCATGTATTTACTTAGCAAGTAAAATTTTGTCAACTCGTATTGTACATAACTGCATCAGCGGTGGGTTTCGGCCCAGTTCAGTGAATCGGTAGCGGCGGCGGTGGCGGGAGGCTCCGCCCACCCTCCCGGGATGCTTCTGCGCATGCTCAGAAGCTTTGTGTGCACAGAAGCATTGTGCGTGAGCGTGCAAACCAGTAGCAACAGGATTTAGAACCCACTACTGAACTGCATATATTGGTTTTTGACCAATTTTCCTATGCCCATATCATCCTTTGCATCCTCTGCATCCTTTTTACATTTAGTCTAGGAACTTTCTCCTTGTCAGAATATACCAGCTCATAGGCGAGCCTGCATTAATACAGGACAGTGATTTATTGATGTGAGGGTGAGATGGGAGGGGAATTTCCCTCACTCAGTCACTAAATAATGGCTCCCTGTTCCCAGTATCCTTTACTGGCTCGACAGTTTCCTGGCTGGTTGAATTTATTAATCAGCCATGCTTTGCTAATGAGATTGTGTCTCCTTGTTTAAGTCAGTGGTGTCTTCCCATTATTCTTCCATATCTTAGAATTTCCACATTTTAGCTAGAGGTCCAGCTACGTCAAGGCATTGCATCCCTTACAGTTGAAAGGGGCACCAATCACCAGTTGATACTGTTTGGTTGGAAATAAATAATATTACAGTTACCCTAAACATTGGCTTATATCTCCCTTTTCTATCAGTACTGTTTGTGTGCGTAACTACTTCCCCTCTCCCCCCCCCCCACTGGAACACTTGAGGTTTGTCTTGATTTATTTTCATGCAAAGCAGGCTAAATCCCTTCACCCCATTCCTATCATCCTTCTCGTTCCTTCTGTTTGGTCCTAAATATGGGGGTCCAGGACGCCTAAACATAATGTCCCTTTTTGTAAACAATATTCCTCTTAGCAACATAAAATTATTATGAGTTCAACTCATATGCTGAAATTTCTCTGCCTTAAATAGGCCCAAAAGGTAGTATTTTTTTTGTAAAAAACCTAAAAATGACACTTAAAATATACTTTAAATATGCAAAGGTCAAATAACACGGCTTAAGAACAGATGTAATATTATCAACAGTAAAACAAAACAACACTATTCAAAATAAACAGTTTTTCCAAAGTCCTAAAATAAAAAAGCCCCAATCATCTTTCCATTTAAGGGAAGCAGGCAGACTTGGTGAGGCCAAATCTACAAATCTCCAAAAGACAGCATAGGCTTCCCCCCCTGTTCTTCTACATCGGTGTTTCATAAACATTTTTCTTTCGGGATCCTTCCCATCTTTAAAAATTATGGAGGATCCTAAAAGAGCTTTTGTTTGTATGAATTATATTTATCAATATTTAGTATATTAAGCATTAAAATTGATGCCCTTCCAGTTCTCACAATTGTTCGATGAGATTTTGTTATATCATTTTCCCACATATATTGACAAATAATTTTGATTTTGTGAACTCTGGCGACACTTTTTCTCAACCGTAACACTTTAAGATGCTGTATGGACTTCAACTCCCCAGAATTTGCCAACTATCATGCTGTGGGCTGGTTGGAGGCGCTCTACATGGGGCTACCCTTGAAGAGTATTCGGAGACTTCAGTTGGTGCAAAATGCGGCTGGGTGTGCTGTGGTGGGTGTTCCAAGGTACACCCACATTACACCTATACTCCGCCAGCTGCATTGGCTGCCCATCGGTCTCCGGGTACAATTCAAGGTGTTGATCACCATCTTTAAAGCCCTACATGGCCTAGGACCAGGTTACCTTCGGGACCGCATTCTGCCTCATACTTCCCTCCGACCGGTTAGGTCCCACAGGGTGGGCCTCCTCCAGGTCCCGTCAGCCAAACAATGCCGGCTGGCAGGCCCTAGGGGGAGGGCCTTCTCTGTGGGGGGCCCCGCGCTCTGGAACCAACTTCCCCCAGAGACCTGAACCATCCCCACCCTGCTGGCCTTCCGAAAAGCCGTCAAGACATGGCTCTTCCTGCAGGCAGGGGGGAACGATTAAATCCATCTGAATTCCCCCCTTGGTATGGCTGATTGTGAATCATTTTTAATTTTTTGTATATTTTTAACTGTTGTTTTTAAATTACTGTTTATTATTAGTGTTCTCCTAAAACTGATGTACGCCACCCTGAGTCCCTCGGGAGTAGGGCGGCATAGAAGAACAAATAATAAATAAAATGAAATAAATAAATTCTACGATTAGAAGTTCATATACCACTGCTCAGATGGCAGAAAATGTAGAAAAATACGTGAAATGCACTTAAGAGTATTTTGGAAGAAGCTTCCTAATGGTAAAAGCTGCTTACCTCTGGACAGATGGAGGACTCCCTTCCACTGGAAATATTGAAACAGAAGCCAAATGGCCTTCTCTTGGGATATTTCTAACATCCTACTCCTAGCACTGCAGAACTCGCAAGGATTTAGAGTAGATTGCCTCCAAAATATCTTATAACTCAGTGATTCTGTAGTAAAATTTCCTCTAAGTTGGTGCTTATAAAAAAAAGCCCCTTTTTTCAATTACAAGCCTTTAACCTACTGTAAGGCTAAGGTAACTGGATCTAGAATGTATATAATTATGAACACAATCATAATTTTAAACCCATCTTTGCTTCCATTGTTTGACCTTTTTGTTCCTACTATTTTGTTGGAAAAAATAAATATGCTTTTAGAAATATTTTTTTATTTATTTTTATACCATTTTATAATGCTTTGATAAAAAAACCACACTTGGAATATTGCATCCAGTTTTGGTCGCCACAATATAAAAAGGATGTTGAGACTCTAGAAAGAGCGCAGAGAAGAGGAACAAATATGATTAGGGGACTGGAGGCTAAAACCTATGAAGAACGGATGCAGGAACTAGGTATGTCTAGTTTAATGAAAAGAAGGACCAGGGGAGACATGATAGCAGTGTTCCAATATCTCAGGGGCTGCCACAAAGAAGAGGGAGTCAAACTATTCTCCAAAGCACCTGAGGGTAGAACAAGAAGCAATTGGTGGAAACTAATCAAGGAGAGAAGTAACTTAGAACTAAGGAGAAATTTCCTGACAGTTAGAACAATTGATCCGTGGAACAGCTTGCCTCCAGAAGTTGTGAATGCTCCAACACTGGAAGTTTTTAAGAAGATGTTGGACAACCATTTGTCTGAAATTTCCTGCTTGAGCCCAGGGTTGGACTAGAATACCCCAAGATCCTTTCCAACTCTGTTATTCTATTAGTTTACTTATTTTAGATTTTTTTATCCCACCTTTATTATTTTTATAAATAATTCAAGATGGTGAACATACGTAATATGCCTTCCTCCTCCTATTTTCCCTATAAAATAACTCTGGGAAGTGAGTTGGGCTGAGAGAGAGTAAATGAAATCCTATCAAATTTATTTCTCCATATTCAATAATGGTTTCTTATTTTTGAAAAATAAATAACAATATAATACTGTGAATGTTTTCTTTTAATTCTTTTTGTTTTTAAAATCTATATGCTGTCCTTCAAAACCAGATTTTCCCAGGTGTGGCTTCATAAACTTATTAACTCATTTAAGCAAGGTGTTTTCAATATGATGCTCTCAACATCCATTTGTGAACTAATTAATTTCAGCATTTGCATGATTCATACGTCCTACATCAGAAATAAGCAAGATAACAAAATGCTATTAATTAATATATACGTATTACTTGCTAGTCATATTTCCATGACTTTATTATGTGAATGAAAAAAATTCAAAATTAAACACATAAGCTGAAAGTTAAAATTGCTACCACAATTCTAGTCCAATGAAGTACCAAAATTTATAACCAAAATCTGTTCCTGAACATTTAACATGGAAGTTTTAACCACTAACAAAGATTAGCCTAAATTTTATGTGATGTGTGAGTTTCGTAGCTGAACCTCCCATGTCATAGAGCATCCAACATTTGCAAATCACTACATTGCAATCTTCTTGAGAGTTAGATGGGGAGATATCTAAGTCTGACAAATAAATTAAATAAATAAAAATTTAGTAGTACATATCTGTTCCCCCTTCAAATAATTCCTATGTTGCACTTGGATTGATGTTGAAAGTGATGAGGAACCGATAATAAATTTAGCTGATATAAAGTTCTTTATCAAGAGCTGTGGTGGCTCCATGGTTAGAATACAGTATTGCAGGCTAATTCTGCACACTGCCAGCAGTTCAATTCTCACTGGCTGAAGGTTGACTCAGCCTTCCATCCTTCCGAGGTCAGTAAAATGAGGACCCAGATTGTTGGGGGCAATATGTTGACTCTGTAAACCGCTTAGAGAAGGGCTGTTAAAGCACTGCAAAGCAATAGATAGGTCTAAATGCTATTGCTATCATTGGTCACCAACATCTAAATTCTCAGATTCCTCACACCTGTTTTGTTATAATTTGCAGAAAATCTAGATCAAAAGTGTATCTAATCCAGCCTTCTGCTTCCCACTTTGGCCAAACAAATGCATCTGGAAAGTCCACAAGCAGAGCAAGAAGGTAATGTCTCCTTTCTCCTCTGGATCAGTGGCTCCTAAAACTCAGAAGCATGTTGTGTCTGCACCAGAGCAAGCATATAGCCATCAAGGCTGGTACCCACTGACAGTCTTAGCCTATCTGTGATTAATGGTTGACACATCTTGTTTTGAGTCACTCTGAAGAACAGGAGACCAGAAATACAGATATTTTTAAGAAATATCTGGAGCTACTCTACATGAATAGACAATTTTAGGCTTTGATTTAAAACTGGCTTACAGTCCTGACTTAAATGCATGCAATAAACCATAATCCTTGGCTTTAGATGTTATAGTAAGTTATCTCTGACTGGATTGTTTACCAACTTACAAAGCAGGAGCCAGTGTTCTTTTTGCCAGCAGGAATTTGTGGCTTGATGCAGCCTGGATTCCTATCTTTTTCTTATGTGCCAGTATGGCAGGGGTGGGTCCTACTTACCTTCCCTACCAGTTCGCATTGTGACGGAAGTGCGTGTTTTGCACGCGTGCGCCAGCTTCGCTCACACACGTGCCCCCATCACATCGCGCAAAACACCCAGAAATGACCCTCTGCACATGCGCAGAAGCCTTTGCGCATGCGCAGAGGGGTTTTTTGCAAGCCGCGGCGACCAGAGGACCAGTTCGGGAGCATGGACTACTGATCATCACTGCTGGTTCAGCGAGTTGCAGTAAATTTCTGCTACCGGTTCTAAAGAACTGGTCCGAACCAGCAGCAACCCACCAATGCAGTATGGCCATTGTCTTGTGGCATTTCTATTTAAATAACATAGCAGTAAATGTGTACTTTAAACAAAAGAGTAAGTTATTTACTTTCCATTCTCAAAACCTAGTTTTTACTAAGGGATGCAAATTACTCCTCCTAATCTATATTCATTATTGGTTATTATCAATTTGGATCTAGATTCCAGCAATTACATTCTCTTTAAAACATCCAGCAGAATATTGGTTCCACTTTTCAATAGATGCTATAAATTCATATTTGCTTATATAATTGCAAAAAGCCTTAAAAAATGGCCAAGAGTGTATATGAAAAGAGCTGTTTCTATATATACCAAGGGGCAAGCAATCCTTCTGGAACACTTTTTAAAGAATTGGCTTTCAATAACCTCTGAAGCATAATGGTGATGCAGTGGTATGAATGGAGAGATGGGGAATAACTTCTTTCGCCTCCTCCCTTTTTCACTGTGTTTTGTATAATTTGGAAACTGCGTTTCTACACCATATAAATGTAGAGGTTTAAATGTCAATAACAAAACTTTGAATGGAATGGAATGGAATCCCCTATAAATGTGAAAGCATAGATGCTATATTAGACAATTAAACATTAGACAATTATATATTAGACAATTATACATTAGACAATTTCAGTAAATAATAAACTCTGTTTTGGACAAAAATAGAGCAGAAGATAATGGGGGGGTGGGGAATCCCTTTCTGACAAAGATGAAATCTGCTTGCAGTCAGCAGACAATGGTGCCCTATACGAAGCAATCTGATCTGAAAATAAATATGATCTGATCTGATCTGCGCAGGTCCTACACAATGTAAAAAAAAAAGCATATACAGGTAGCATTAAACATTTGTCAACACTCCACTGTGTTCCACAGGTGAAAAGAGATATTATGCTTAAACACTCCTCTCCTCTCCCTGTCCTTTACTTTTCCATATTGAGTGGAAACTCTTCACCTAACATATTATCTTAAGGGCACATCAGGCTGGCTACAGTTTTTTTCCAATCTTCCATTTCTAAACATCTTTCTTTTGTAGGATTTCCCAGTCCAAGTCCAATTTAAAGAAAAAGAGGAGACAGTGGGAGGTTGAGTAGCCCATCAGGATTTAACAATCGAAGAACAGATTGAGCAGACATATTCACCTGGTCCCAATCTTCTGTACTTTGAAAAAAAATAGTGTGTTTCTATTTAAATATAAATAAGGATGAGAGAGTGTGTGGGAGAATTAAATTGTGTTGTACACCTCCTGAAGTTATTGTGTGAGAGTTGGGTGGCTATAAATTTGTTTAACAAATATATAAATAAAAACTTTATTTCTAATGGATGTACATATGTTCTGCAAAATTCTCTTCTCCTGTCCATCATTTTAAAATAAAACCTAAGCAGCTAAAATAATGGTTTAGCCTACGTATTAGGTAATCCTCTTTCCCCAAGATTTCACTTCTAACTATCTAACTAAATGAAGCAGTAATATGTAGTATGTACTCATAGCAGTTAATATTAACAATACTTTAAAAACAGAGATAATAAAAAACAGGACACTTCTTATAGCTCAAAACAGAGAATTTGATTATAGTTCCTCTTTTTACTGATCCGATGACAGTTAAATATGCTTCCTCTGCAACAATTTGATTGTATGGTAATAGAATGGAAAGAAATGTCATCTGCAAATATTGGAACATCCAGGTAATCAAAATACATGTATGTGCTGGGATTCTAAATGTAGCTCCCAGACGATAGAAGAACAGAACAAGATCAAAGAACCAGGTCACTTATTTCCTAGATTAGCTAACCTTTAGTTTTTCTACTGATCTGAGTTGGATTCAAAGCTTCTTTTCTAGAATAAACACTCAACTTCACAGTCAAGAGACAAGAAAAATATTTCAGCTCGTTGAATGGAAGATGTACATTCAGAATTCAGATAGGCCTGATATATCAGCCACTACTGAGCTCAAGAAGATAAACTTTTACTGAAATGACAGTTCCTAGTCTCCTAACTCCTTTGGCCACACTTCAGAAGGAATAAAAATTGTTTGGTAAATTTGTAACTATTCCTAAGTACCTGCAACTGAATCTTTTCCTGTCAGCTGGTCTCTATCCTCTGATCATTTTTCCTTCCTTAGGATACACATAGGACCAAGATAAAGGCCTGGTCTCTTGAACTCTGCAAATTGTATGCATACTGCTGAGAGCCATGCATATATGTAAATAAACAACAGCAGCAAAAGGGACATGGTGGTAAATCCAATGATAGCGCACATGCTTTGCATGCAGAAGTTTCCTGGTTCAATACTTAGCTTTTCTAAATAGGTTTGAGAATAAAATATCTCTTCATACAAGCTCACTGGGTACAAGATTATCTATCCATCCAGATATTTAATTTGAAAATGCCTACGGTATTCCTAAAACAACAAACACCTTTCAAAAACTCATTCTGTACCTTGAACAGAGAAGCATTGACTACAAAATATTCATTTCCTGATCATCTTGAGGCTAGATATGCCATGCAAATTATGTTACTGTGACACTGCATGAAAATTATTCAGAACATATAACAGGAAGAAGATGCAGCACAGAGGCTTTTAAGTAGTACTAATAGCCGGGGACAAATGATGTCACTGGTGACATTGGTCTTGGATATTAAAGCCCTTGATGGCCTAGGTCAGGAGTGTTAAACTCGCATCGTCACGGCATCGTCACATGACGTATCACAACTTTTTCCCCCTTCGCTAAACTGGACATGGACATGGCCAGCAAGTAACGCATCTGGCCTGTGGGCTGACAGTTTGACAGCCCTTGCCTAGATTATAGGAAGGACTCCATTTCTGCTTCTGTTACACTTGCTGCTTTCTGTAATTACAGTTCTAAGAAACCTCTCTATAATAGCATCTCCATGATGGAGTTTCTTCCCCGGATAGTGCTATTTATTTATTTACATGCTAACTTTTATATCCCTTCCAGCTAAAGGAATGAAGAGTGGCTAACATCCAAATGAAACACATAAAATAACAATAATCATCTTAACATAAACATAAGAGGAAAGAGCAAACACACAAATGAGGATTAAAAATGTTTCTCAGCTCTCAATCTTTAAGTGGGGTTTTTTTTTTAAGAGCCAAGTCTTTTTTGCTCTGTGAAAAGATTTATGGAGTCGAGGGGACCCTTTGATTTTAGGAGGCAGCACAATGTACCAGGAATGGTCAGCTAGTAAAAAAAAGTTTGCTTCCAGGTCCACTCATCCTGATCTGTGGAAGACAGGGAATCCAGAGCATCCTCTCCTGGATTGGTTGAATGGGATAGCTAGAATCCCTCTGGAGAAGACAGTCCAGAGGTGGGTTTCTACCGGTTCTAACTGGTTCTTTAGAACTGTTAGTAAACCAGTGATGATGTCATGGAGTCGGTTCTGTCGGTGCCGGTCCGTGGGTGCCGCCATCTTGGATTTTGCTTCTGAGCATGTGCAGAAGCTATTTTTTGATTGCTGCGGGCGCGCCCACCCGGCATGACCCTAAGCAAACCAGCAGCAAAAGGATCCACAACCCACTCCTGAGACAGTCCCAGAGGGACTTTGGTTCTAAGCCTTGTAGGCCATTTTATATTCATTAGGTAGAGTATACATCTACAGTATCTTTTTTTCTCCCAGATACCTAACCAGGTTTTTATATTCTTGTGAGTTTTGAATGAACATGATAACTTTTAATTACAAATACTTCCCCTCTCCACATATTTTTAATGGAATAACAGTGGAATATTTTCACATTGCTGCCTCCTTATTGCTCTTAGTTTGCAATAGTGACTATATTATCTTGCATTTTTGCTATTCAGGCCTGTGTGACTTGTTTTTTGTTGCCAGAAAAATGTATAAAAATGACATGCATGCAATTCAAATTTTTAAAAAAGAAAAACCGAGGAAGATATAGCTCCCTAAAACAGCCTAATAAAAACTGAGCATTTTCACCACTCCGGGAATACTGTACTTACAGGTTAGTGGTAGATATGAAAAAGTGAGAGGTGAGATGACATAAGGCCATGAAAAGGAATTTGCAGTGAATTTTTGGTGCAAGTTTCAGTTCCAATCTATCAATTGCTATATTTAACTTTTCCACTTTTTGTGGATAATAACTTCTTAAAAGACCAAGCTAACCAAGAATAAGGCCAGCCTAAACTCTTAGCATCTCTATAGTGAACAATAATCAAGGGCTGTCTTTTTTTAAAAATTATACATATAAAAGCTGACATGAATGGCAGTTGAATCTTTTCTTTAATGAAGGCATTTTTACATCATGGAAGAGAATGTTAATTTTGTGGTTTATAAATTCATAAAGCATAATAAAGATTGCACTTTTATAATATAGAGTAAGACCAAGACCATCTGAACGAGCAGCCAGGCATTCTGTCAATACTTGGGGTCATTAGACACTTTCTGACACTTGCAGTGAGCTGAAGTGGTGCAGTGGTTAAATGCTGCGACTGCAGGCTGACTGCTAGTTCAGCAGTTCAGCTGTTCAAATCTCACTAGGCTCAAGGTTGACTCAGCCTTCCATCCTTCCGAGGTGGGTAAAATGAGGACCCAGATTGTTGGGGGAAATATTCTGAACTCTGTAAACCGCTTAGAGAGGGCTGTAAAGCACTATGAAGCGGTATATAAGTAAAGTGCTATTGCTATTCTCTATTTTTTTGCCTAGCTTATATTTGAGCAATATTAGACAGTTGAGAGTAGCTGTCATTTTAATTCCCACAATGCATCTGATGCAGGGGTGGGATTCACATAATTTATCTACCAATTTGCCCAGCAGCATCAAAAATGTGAGCGCGCACGCACGCTTCGCTCACGCACGCCTTGTCAGCGCATGCGCAAAACCTTCTATGCATGCACATGGCTCACACACGCTGCTTGAAAATGTGACAGCACTCAAAGACCACCCTCGGTGTCAGTGCTTGTGAGCGGAACTGTTGTTTAGCTCAGCTGAGGTGCTCTGCCACGCAAATCAGGCGAGCTAAAAAAAAGGGGGGGAATATAGGACAGGGAAAGGCAGGGGCAAGAGGGCAGGGCCAACCAGAGGTGGAATTTTCCGGTTCTCCGAGCTGGTCAAAATGGCCACTACCGGTTCTCCCGAACCAGTCCGAACCGGCTGAATACCACCTCCGATCTGATGTAATGACACTATGAAGAATTTATTGCAAGGTAAAACGGAAGTCCAAAGCTGCTCAGTATTGTCATCCTGCTTGCTATTTTTGCCAGATGTCGATTCTGGACCTGGATAGCTCAGAGAAGGAGTCCCACAGAACATTGGGGTATTCTACAAACCAAGATTTGGCTCTGATAGTAACACTATAGATGGAGAGGAATACAGAGATTATTAGGATTATTTCAACTATTGAGGCAAGCAATGTCCAAAGTAAGCTCTTTCGCAGCTGGTTCTGTTTGGTCTTGGCATCGTGTTCCATCAGTGGGATAATCTTATTTTTCTACTGAATTATTAGGTTATGAGTCACAGCTATAAACTCACCTTTTTGTGTACTGTTGACAAACAAAACAAAGAGGCAAGGAGAAGTGACCACACTTCAGGAATATTTGCAGAGTTTCAACATGGATTCTACCAGTTTTGGTTAGTTTACTAATGAAAAATGAGCAAAACTAGATAATTTCAAATGTCTTCCCTATCTCTAAAGAACTAATTATAGTTCTTTAGAGATAGGTATATATATATACCTATAAAGATAGGTATATATATACACCTATCTTTATAGGTATAGTATATAGAGATAGGTATATATACACCTATAAAATGGTGTGTGTACATACATACATACATACATACATACATACATACATACATACATATGTATGGCTATCTGACGAGAGCAAAATAGCTCGAAATAGATCTATAATAGTCTCCCTTTATTTTCATTTATCAGCAAAAAATGTTACACACACACACACACACACACACACACACACACACACACACACATATATATATACACACACACACACCATTTTTAAAGTGACCACAATTATTTAAAAGTAAGTAATTCACAGCTTTTGAAATCTCATTTAAAGTTTTCCTCAAGCTACCTGGTGGTTACTATGTTAGATTCTTACATAATCACATGACATAGCTCCAAATTTAACAACAAATATGAAAGGTCATGCGACTTATGACCTTGTGGTATAGGATAACAAGGTAAAGAAGAATGTGACTTTTAAGACATGCAGTTTCTGAAGTGGTGGTTTGGGTGTAATTTTTCAAGAAAAATATTTTTAAAAATTAGATGGTGCTGCTGGTCACAGTACAAAATATTGGTAGGATCGTATTTCCCAAAGAATGTTATTGCAAAATTCTATATCACAGTTAAAATTTGATGACATATGACATCACATAAAAAATGAAGTTGTCTAGAATATCTGAGGGTATTAGATTGGGGAAAGCTGATCTCAGGCTAGCTTGGCCTAAAATCAGCAAAAAACATAACAAATCATAGTCAAGTGACTGCAGGATTCTGCAAACAGCTGAAAATGCAGGCCTTTTGCCAAGCAGCCAAAATGTGATCACACGACAGGGCGACCGTTGGATTTTGAATCCGGGTCATATGTATTCCTGGGGAGGTCTGCCATAACTTAAAATGGTTGCTTTGCGATCAGTTGTAAGTCAAAGACTAGCTATAGTTATTCTAATATAATCCAAATTCTAGTTAGCTGTCTAACGGTTTCATTCTGAATTCAGTGCATATTTCACACTGTTCCCAGAGATTCACCTGCCTACAGAGCAAGGTGATGTATGAAACCTCCATATCCAGAGACACTTGATCATTGCATAAAGCTAGTGAGACACTGCAACAGCAAAGGAAAGCAACATGCTGAAATTCAGAAGACCTTCAGTTTGAACCATTTTAGCATTCACATGCTCGTTTTTTAAGAGGCAAATTTATCTTTTAAGGTGGAGAAAGTCTACACATTACCTCAGGGTAACAGAGCAACATCTTTCACATAAATAGACTGAGCCCATCCTGAAAAATCAAAAGATATGGAGTATGCTATATTTTTGCTGCATTCTGAAGTTTTATTTTCCCTGTGTTTTTTGTCTTGGTTCATGGCGAACATCTCAGCTATTGGATAGATATTCAATTTTGGGTGTTTGGCTTGGTTCTAAACCAAGCAATTTAGCAATCATTTGAAATTATAATGAACCTCCCCAGGGCTGCTTATGATCTGTATTTGAAATTTTGACAGCTGTCCTCCCCCCCCCCCGGTCACATGGTCACATTTTGGGCACTCAGCAACCAGCCTGCATTTACTGCTGTTTGCAGCATCCTTTGTCACTTGGTGATTTATGATAACTTCCTCCCCCCCCTCAAGAAAACAGTGTTTACTTCCAGTTGTTTGCAAGCAAACATCACCCATTGTAGACCAATGGAATTGCATAACGAATGCCATATTCACTTAACGACTGCCACAAGAGAGGTCATAAAATCAGGCATGGTCACATGACATGCTTAACAACTGGCATGACTGACGTTCATAATTCCAGGCTCAATTGTGGTCATAAGTCAATTGAAATTATGAACAGCAACTTATCAGTAAAAAGCTCTTATTAAAGATCAAGAGTGTACCAAAATTTTTCTTGGCTTATTGTGCCTCATATTTTTACCTGGTTAAACTCAGGTTAGCTGTGCTCTCGTTAAGCAAAGCAATGGGATGGAGTGGGATAGTTTTCACCCAGTAAATGACCATAAAATATGTTTATAATAAAATAGTAATCAGGGGTGGGCTTCAAAAATTTTAGCAAGGGGTTCTCTGCCCGGTTGCTGGGTGGGCATGGCCATGGTGGGCGTGGCCTAGTTGGTCTCCTGCACCACGGCAGGTGGGGCATTTTTGCCCTCCCCGGGCTTCGGAGGCTTTCTTGAGCCTCCGGGAGGGCAAAAACGACCTCCCCAGGCTCCGGAGGCCCTCTTGAGGCCAGAAACAGGCCCATTTCCAGCCTTCCCAAACTTCCAGTAGGCCCATTTTTCGCCCTCCCCAAGCTTCCGCATGCGCCCTGCACTTACCTGCATCCTGGAAGGGGAGGGGAGGGGTGGGCAGGGCCAGCCAGGAGTGGGATTTGGGGGTTCTCCAAACTGCACAGAATCTTAGCTAGAGGTTCTCCTGATCCCCTGCGAACCCCCAGCAGCCCACCCCTGCAAATAATCTGTTTAAATAACTAAGTTTGTGCTTAAACCCAATTCTTAAACATAATCATACGTAAAGTAATCATGCTATCCAGGGAATTCTGGACTTATAGTCCAATATACCTGGAGGTAGCAGTTTGAGAAAGTCTTCTGTATCTTAAATAAAATGTTTTTCCTGCCCAACACCAATCCTCTGAGTTTGGAAGACCTTTTCTTTATCTTTATGGGAAGATAGAGTTTAATATAACTGTTTGCATGTGCCATAGAGAGAAATGCTGGGAGCAACCTCACCTCTTATTTCAAGAGACAAGGATATGCATCTTAGCAATCCATTTGTTGATTCACTTCTAAGAGCAAAACATGTTGGGTTGGCCTTGGGCCATCCTTGTCAGGAGTACCTGAGGCAGTATGAACAATGCTGTTTGTTAAGCTGAGTTATATTACTGAGAAGGCTTATATGCTGAATGTCTAAGCAAGCAAGTTGGAACGGGAGCAAATATTATTTTTGAGTGATATGCTCAACAAAAACAATACAAATTAGATGTCACTAATTACAATTAGCATTGTTATCACATCAAGATGAGAAGTCACATGATGAAACAGGTCTAGGCTTCAGTTTGTTACCATTTTTCCAGAAAGTGAAAAATCCGTTCCATATTTTGTTTGCATTCATGCTGATCCATTAGATTCTTGGCTGTAAAACACTTTAATTAACGTAATCTTTAAAGCCTCTGGGTCTTGCAAGGACTTTACTAAAAATGATGAAATAAAACATGCTAGAACCTGCATTAGACTCTAAAACAATGTTAACTCATAAATGCCCCTCAAACAATGTCAACTTAGATAGAGTATTACTGACTTTTATTGATGAACAGATTAGGCAACAGGACTAACTAGGGCAGAATTGTGTGTGTGTGTGTGTGTGTGTTGTGTGTGTGTCTGTATACATACATGCACATGAATGTAAGGATTTATGTTAGCATCAGTGGTAGGTTCCTACCAGTGCGGTCCACTCTATAGCACCGGTAGCGGCCTGCTGGTGACATCACAGTACCGGTGCGGTCGGTTGACGGTGCCTGGTCGCCGCCATTTTAAAAAAAATGTTTTAATTTTTTAAAAAATTTTCTTCTGTGCATGCCCAGAAGCCGAGCTTCCGGCACTGCGCATGCGCTGCCTTCCTACCCCACAGTGAGTCCAAGCAGGGGAGGATGGCTGAGGGAGCGCATGAGACGCTGAAAGAACGGGCGGCAGGACCTATCTCAGTTCCCCTCCCTTCAGCAGTCCGAGAAGCCACGAATGCGCGGTGATGATCCCAGGCATTTTTGCACGTTCAAGGCTTCTCGAGCTGCTGAGGGGAGGGGGAATGGGCGGCAGGACCTATCTCAGTTCCCCTCCCTTCAGCAGTCCGAGAAGCCACGAATGTGCAGTGATGATCCCAGGCATTTTCGCACGTTCGAGGCTTCTCGAGCTGCTGAGGGAAGGGGGAACGGGCGGCAGGAGCCTAGGATCATCGAATGGGGAGAAGCATTCAGGCCAGATGGAGCCTCCTAGAAGAACCGCTACCGCGGTTCTTGCTGCTCCCGCTGCAGGGGGCTACGTTGCGGGTGGGCAATGCCCCCCCGCTTCTCCGGCCACTGCCAAGCTCCCGAGGCCCACACCCACCCGGTCACATGGCTGGCAAGCCACACCCACAAAATAAGCCACGCCCACAGAGTGGTAGTAAAAAAATTAGGAACCCGCCCCTGGTTAGCATGCCACATTCATTTGGAATTCTGGCAGTTAAAATATCTAAAATAACTACTGTAAATGCCCTTAGATTGAGAAGACGAGTATAAAGGATCAAAATACGTTTGCTCTTTCTCTTCCCAAATCACTTGTTTTCAACAAGGACTATCATACTTAAAACTGGATAATAGTGACTAGTATATGGAAAAAGGCTGGGGAGGCAAAAACTTTAGCAAATTAAACTATCCTTAACAATAGGCAGCTTCTGACATTTTCTTAAAACTCACCATGATGAAGAATTTATTAAAAATGATTTCTAGTCTTCAAAATTCCAAAAGCTCATAGCAGATGTCTGTAGGTCAGACTGGGCTTTAGGTCACCAAAATTAAACTCTTAGGCTCATTTTCCCAGAGCAAAATAAACATTCAGGCAGGTCTTCATCTCAATTAGAAGTTTCTGAAATTGATACTCCCTACAAATAGGAAGTTACTTCCTATCCATTTACCTAAAGAACCACAAAGTTTCTTTTCTGAAACAATATAACAATTTTCCTGTAGTCTCAGCCAATGGGTATCTTGAATGACAGAAGGTAAGGAAGAACCTCCAGACACCTTTCCAGTCAACATAGCTAGAGAAAATGGCAGTAGGCGCCTTTTCATTCACTGCTGGCAGAACAATGAAATCTACAATTGTGCAATTTGGATTAAAGACTAAAGCTTAGCACACCTATCTATTCAACTAAATACGGTTTTGTCATGAATTTTAGTAAGCAAATGGTAATGGTAGTACACTGGAAAATGTACAGTATTTTAGTCCACAAGTTATGAGAAAAACAATTCTTACCATGTGTGATACAAAACATATTGTGAGAGAGAATGTCTCTATGCTTTAAGCAAAGGGGTTTGCCTCATTTTGTAGCCCTGCAATAACTACGTTTTTGTGTAATTACAATTTACATATACATTCCCCAATACTGGCGCTATCATATAGCCAGGTGTTTTAATGCATCACCACTAATGTTTGTGTATATGATACATGAGCCAGAGTGCTTCCTCTGCTCACCCACATTTCAAAATCAGTATTGTATGTGAGTTGCCACACCGCTATTTGTAGTTTAACAATTCATTGAGCCAGTGTACTACCAAGGTTTGAATAAGTTTTTACAGTGAGAAAATGGCAAAACACCTAGAAGATAACCATACCAATCAGTTTCACATTGATGTATTGTATTGTATTGTATTGTATTGTATTGTATTGTATTGTATTGTATTGTATTGTATTGTATTGTATTGTATTGTATTGTATTGTATTGTATTGTATTGTATTGTATTGCAGAGTTCCTTAACCTTTCCGGCTTTGTGGGCCAGTGGGGAGGGAGAGGGGATAGTTCCATGTGAGTGACGGGCAAGTGCTCATGCATACGCAGTTCCCTTTGCACAAGCAGCGGGCACGCGTACCTGCCGCTCGTGAAAATGGAGTGTGCATACACACTTTTGTCCACTCTTTGTGCAAGTGGGGATCCGTGGTACAGTTCTGAACGGCTCAAGGCCTGGTAGTGGGCTGCAGCAAGGGGATTGAGGACCTGTATTTGTATTTGTATTATTTGTATTTGTATTATTTGCATTTGCATTGCATTGCATTGCATTGCATTGTATGTCCTCAACAGTTTATTTAGTGACCATTTGAAGTTACAGCACCACTGAAAAAAATGAGTTATGGCAGTTTTTCACACTTACGACTGTTGCCACATCTCTATGGTCACATAATCAAAATACAGATGCTTGGCAACTGACTTGTATTTATGACCAGTGCAGTGTCCTGGGGTCATGTGATTCCCTTTTGTGATCTTCTGACCAGAAAAGTCAATGGAGAAGCCAGATTCACTTAACAACCATGTTATCAACTTACCAACTGCAGTGATTCACTTAACAACTGTGGCAAGAAATGTCATAAAATGGGGCAAAATTCATTTAACAAATGTCTCACTTAGCAACAGAAATGTTGGGCTCAATTGTGGTCATAAGTTGAGGACTACCTGTATTGTATTGTATTGATTCAATGCATGGGTCATCCGACTCTGGGTGGTTTACAACATGTGCCAATTAAAAATAGAATATTACAGAGATTATACACAACAAACAACCAGAGAAAGGATAGATCCATGCCATCAAAACAAATATCCCACAAGGAATTCACCAACCCCTAGAGCCCAGGGCAATTTTTAAGGGCTGGTTTAAATAGGGTCATGGTGGGGCCAGTATGAATCTTGAGGGGGGGTATTGTTCCAGGGGGCAAGTGCTGCAATAGAAAAGGCCCATATGACTCCTGCCCCATATTATAGAATGAGTGGGAGCGGCAGAAGAAGGCAGTTCCTCAAATAACCAGGCCCAACGATGCAGGCAGTTCTGAGTGCTACCAGTTGATAATCACTATTCTGTCTTTTCCTATTGAATATTTTTATTTTTGATGGAGAGAAAAGAGGCACAACTAGTCCTGGAGATTACAAATAGAAGATAATGTTCAATCCCCATAACATTCTTTGACTAAGGCAAGGTAAAGGCATAATAGATGACTTATCTGAAAACACCCCAAGTCTGTTTATTTATTGGATTCATGCACCACTTTTTATTCAAATGCTCAAAGTAGGAGAAACAACACTTCCTTCTCCCATTTTTTTCTACCTATGAGATTGCTTTAGTTGAGAGAAAATGACTGGCAAAAAATCAGCCAGTGCTTAGCTGAAGATTCCAGGCCCAACACTTTTAATTGCTGCGCTATGCTTGTTGATACTTTTTACAGATTTTATTTCCTCTTGCCTTAAGCTAACATCTAAAAATGTAGAACAAAAACATGCAATTGAAATTGTAATTTCCTACCTGACATAAATAGTAATATTTAGATTGGAATGCTCTAGGAAAGGAGATGAATTTTAACAGGTACAAAGCAGGGGTGGGTTCTAACTTACCTCGCCGCTGGTTTGCTTCCTCCTACGCCGTGTGGCTGCGCGCGCATTGCGTGCTGCGTGGCCGTGCTGCCCGCCCGCATGCACAGTGCCAAAAATTCACAAAAAATTCCCCCCAAAAAAAGCTGAAAACAAGATGGCGGCACATGCGCAGTGCTGGGAACTCGGCTTCTGCACATGCAGAGAAGAAGAAAAAATCAGGAAAAAATCCCCCAAAAAAATCCCCCCAAAAAATCCCCAAAAAAGATGGCAGTGTCCATGGACGGGCACAGAAAGAAACGGTTCCATGACATCACCATGACATCACCAGCGGTTTGCTACCGGTTCTATAGAACCGATGCGAACCAGGAGGAACCCACCTCTGGTACAAAGAATCAAGTTTAACTTGCTTTGTATAAATGCCAGTGATTCCTCTTTTCCTCTATGTACATAAAGGGAAAAAAAAGAAACATTAGCAATCACATACTTAACATTCTATAATTCCATTTTCCAATGTCGTGAAACCATCATGAGTTACTGCATATACAAATAACTTGCTTTCTGGGGGAAGACGCATACAGAAAAGACTTGCATTTCTGGAAAATTAAAGAGTTTATTATGCCGTATGATTTCTCAGATGACTCTAATGCAGTGTTTCTTAACCTTGGCCACTTTCAGATATGTGGACTTCAATTTCCAGGCTGGCTAAGGAATTCTGAGGAATTCTGGGAGTTGAAATCCACACATCTGAAAGTGGCCAAGCTTGAGATTTCAGTAGGTAGGACAGTAGCATTAGTAAGTGGGTTCTAAATGCCGTTTCTACCGGTTTGCGCGCGATGCATGCGCATAAGCGTCCCAGGTGGTGGGCGGAGCCTCCTGCCACTGCTACTACCGGTTCACAGAACTGGGCCGAACCGGGAGCAACCCACCGCTGAGTAGCATGTCCCATGAGAACATTGCAGGTAGCAGGTGCTAGTTTAAGCATGTTTTCCCTTTGCTTTGTTTTTGGAAGCTGTGTGTGTGTTTAAAATACTTAATGACATGTTTATTTATTCTGAAATATTGTGCACCAGTTTTGTTTCTAAATGAAATATAGTAAGATATTTCCCCTTCTTTGTTTGGTGTTTTGCCATTGAATTTTGGTCACAGAGATATTTATTTAAATTTAGATTTCTAAGACCACCCAACTCAATCAACAGTGACTTTCATCTAACCAACATTCAAGGTACCTTACAGCAATTAGAAATGCAAATTACAATTTTAAAATTTAAGTATCAGCACAATATAGTAAAAATCAAGACAAATTTAAAATCAGTATCATGAAAAACAAAACTGAATTTGATTAACAATTAGAAGCATGATGAAAGGTGGGTTTTTCCCAATTTCCCAACTATCGGGAAAAGAGGGGCCGATGTGCCTCCTTGGGCTGTGCCCTTTGGAATAATATTCCCCCTGTTGGTCTTGATCCTGTCTATCTTTAGAAAGATATTAAAAATCTGTTTTTTCTCCTCAGGCTTTGGGTCTGAGAGTGGTATGACTTGTTGGATGACTTTTTTCTCTCTAGCACTTTATGTGTTTGTATGTTGTTTTGGATTATTGTTCTCTTATGCAGTTTTTATTAGCTTATAATTGTAATTGGTTATGTATGTCTCCCTGAGTCATGTCTTGATGAGGAGGCTAAACGAATAATCCTGTAAAAAAATAAATAAATTCCATAGTCTGAAGAAGGCCCTCCCCTAACTTCAAAGTAGATGAGCTTTTGTCAGGGTTTCTCCAATTGATCTTGGGGAAGGAGGCTGTAGTGTTAAAAGTAGATACAAAAATGGCTTATAGGGCATGGATTATTCATGCTTGGTCTAATGGAGGAATAAGCCTTCTGCTACAACCTACAGTGTCTGACTGGAAGAAGGAACAACCCAGTAATGGGAAAAATGGTTGCAGGACTCCATACATGGAGCAAAATGTATTGATCTAGCTATTTACTCTCCTCCTTTACCAGTGTTGTGGCCCACCAGCAGCCCATGCAGCTGGTAACTGATTCCGGCAGTGCAGAGGCTGATGTGGTGATGTGCTAGCGGCCTGTGCAGCTGGCACCCGAGTCGGACAGTGAGGAGGCTGGAGAGGACTCGGTGCCAGAGACGGAGATTCAGCCAGGGCCTTCAGAACCTCCAGAAGCTCCCATCAGTGACGAGGAAGAAGAGGAGGAGCCTATTCTCAATGCATGGGCTGCCAAATGCATGAGCTGCCAAAAGGCAGGAATGGTTCCTCAGGAGGAGGTCTCCTTGAGAGTAAGGCTTGGGATTAATTGGCCACTCCCCTAGCCTATTTAAGGGATGTTGACAAAGGAAGCAATTTGCAGGAAACAACGTTCGTTCAT
The DNA here is from genome assembly GCA_023053685.1 of Diadophis punctatus similis. Lineage (NCBI taxonomy): Eukaryota > Metazoa > Chordata > Lepidosauria > Squamata > Dipsadidae > Diadophis > Diadophis punctatus. The sequence continues at coordinate 43,057,346 of JALIGW010000001.1, forward strand.
ATTCCTTTGTGTCTTGACTCTGATCGGCTCTTGTTCTCTCTCTTGGCATTTTTCCTGCAAAGTGCTTCTGGGCATTTTGCCAACCACTGTAAGCTTGCTGATATCTACAAGTCTGTTTACTCAGCCTTGAGTTATTATTTTGTGGACTCGTGCTGGCTGTTAATGAAGTTGAATTAGCAGCCGGTGTTCAGAAAAGACTGCTTTAAACTTTATTTGTGTTTGATGACTACTAAGAAAGCTCATTAGTAGTCCTTAATTAGTAAAGTAAGATTTGTACAGACTTTGTGTGTGCTGCATTCTTTGTGGTCCGTAGCTGGGGCAGAACCACCAGTAAGAATGAGAACATTATTTCATTCTCTGTTTAATAACACCTATTCCTATTTGCCAAAGTAATTTTTAAAATTTTTGTCATTCACATTTCATTTTGTTGCTCTTTTTGCATCCTTTCTTTAGTTATTCTATTCCACCATTTCTTTGATATTAGTGTAACTCTTGTTGGCCGTGGCGAATGACACCATTCGCCACGGCCCACTCGCCATGGCCAACTCACTGCGGCCAACTTGTTGCGGGACAACTTGACACAGCCAACGTGTTGGCTGTGGCAAGTTGTCCCGCAGCAAGTTGGCCACAGTGAGTTGGCCATGGCGAGTGGGCCATGGCGAATGATGTCATTTACTTATGGAATCGCTGTGCAACTTCTTTAACATGTATGTGAAGATAGTTGGAAAAATGCTGCTGCTATTCCCCTACATAAAATTCTAGGTAACAGGAATGCTAGAGCTGTGGTGATGCAGTGGTTAGAATGTAGTATTGCAGGCTACTTCTGCCAATTACCAGGAGTTCGATCCTGACCTGCTCAAGGTTGACTCAGCCTTCCATCCTTCTGAAGTCGGTAAAATGAGGACCCAGATTGTTGGGGGCAGTATACTGACATTGTAAACTGCTTAGAGAGGGCTGTAAAGCACCGTGAAGTGGTATATGTGCTATTTCTATGAACAAGAAGGGTGTACAGCAGAATTCTGATTCAATGGGTATGAGAGAGGAAAATGAGCAAAATTTCAGAACCACAGAATTACTTTAGGCTGATTGGGAATAGGCAGAGAAGATTTTTGCTGCTCAGTAGGACACAGGCATATACAAATGTGAGAAATGAAAATGTTACATATTTGTTGATTGTCCCACACTTTCTCTTTTTTGACTCTTATAATAAAGACAGTAGGTTTGAACTATGAAATGTTTTGTATGAATATGGAGTTGAAGCTTAGTTGCCGAATACAATAAGAACAGTATGTGATGAATTAAATCATGCATGCTTAGGGAATGTTTCAGTATTGAGTTGGGAATTAACAAGAATGTGTAATGACCCCTTTATTGTTTAATGTAGAGAAATATATAAGGAATGATTATGATGACACTCGAGATATTATTCACAGGGATGTGCTTTTGTATGCAGATAATGTTATTGGCTGGAAACCAAATAATTTGCAACAAATGTTAGATAGATTGAATAATTCAAAAAGCCTTATGGGTTTTAGCATTAATGTACCAAAGGCTAAACTATGTTTAACTGGAGAAATAGAGTGAAGAATAGTAAATGCTATACAATGGTAAAACATTAGAGCAAGTAGAGAAATTTGTATTATTTGGTAGAATGTTTATGAAAGATCGGGAAGTCGATAAAGAAAGTTTAAGATGTGCAAATGGCTGTGTATAACAATGTACTCATTTTTATATGGAAATGGCAGTTGGTTGTAACAGGAAGACATCAACTAAAATATGGGAATATTATGGGAATAGGCTATTTAAGATGTGATCAAGAAAGAACTGGCATTGAATGAATGTGGATTGGAAAAAAAAGAGCAACCAAAGGAAAGGAGTGAATTGAGGTAATTTGGTCATGGAGGGTGGATGAATGAAGAATGAATTTCAACACAAATATATAAAGAAAGATCGAAAGGGTTGAGATGAAGGAGGAGATTGAGGAAGTTATGGTGGGCAGAGTTGATGAGATCTTCAAAAAAAGAATTATAAAATGATGCAGAAGCAAGCAGAAGAATGGGAAAAAACCCCAATGGGGAATCAAAATTGACAAATTCATGCATTATTTTTGCTCTACTTTCAGAGGAAACTAACCTTTGTGTTATTGTGAGTAGTTTTGACTTCCCCCTCCCACTGCAGAGATCTCTTTTGTGACCTTCATGGAAAATGCTGACTAAATGGCGCAAAGACCAAAGAGATATAGAATGATCAACTTATGTTACCAAACCAAGGAAAAGAGGTGTTAGAAATGGGTAAGGCTGAGAGTTTATCAACTGGCCACAAATAAATAGCTTTCGAGAGGTGTCCTATCAGCCAGCTATATCAGCAAACAATTACAGATAGTAAACATCTACATGAGTTGGCAGCAAACATTGCATATATCTATTTTCTGATGTTAGGCTTGTTACCATTTCCTAAGTTGGGTTTTGTTGGTCTGCATAGTCATGTGCAGATCACACTTTAGGATACTATGTGCCATGGGATGATACAATGACTCTACTTAGGCCTATTAAGGAAATACCTAAAATGCAAATCTAATGGACAAAGGAAATGTAATCTATAGATATTAGGATTTGAACATGTGGCTATTGATCAGAAAGATGTAGGATAGATAGTATTGTGGATTTGGGATTCCCCCCCCCCTCATGTTCAAAATATAACTTCAAAAAGCAAATATAAGAAAAAAGGAAAAGCACATCAGTTACATAGTACATCAAAAGCCTAGTGCAATGTATTAATTATTACATTTCTTCCTCCTTCTTTAGAATTTAAGTATGCCTTTCTGTTTTGGGATGACCTCTCGACTCAGGAGAGGTACTGACAATGGAAGAGGAGGGAAGGCCATTTTTGTTAATGTAAGCCTCATGTGTAGTCTCCCACAGTATAGAAATCTACTGCAAAGGATTGAATAGCACTCCAATAACTCTTCCAAAGAGAAATGATAATTACTTTTTCTGCTCTACTATTAAAATCTGTTCCACTATTAACATTACTTTTTTATTGACAGAAGATAAAATACTAAATTACTAAATTACTAAATACTAAATTCAATCTATAATCGTCATCATCATCATCATCGTCATACCATTTTTATGTTATATATTTAAGGCAGCACTAAAATGATTTGATGGAACACAAATCATTGGGCGGCCTATAAGAGCGTAGAAATAAATAAATAAATAAGAATAAATAAATAAATAAATAAGAATCACATAGTATCATGTAACTATACTTAGGAAAGAGCAGAAGAAAAGGCCAGACAAGACCAGAGATGGTATTTAGCCGGTTCGGACCGGTTTGGGCGAACCGGTAGTAGCGACTTGCGGGTGGGCCTGCCCACCTGTCCTGGCGCTATGCCGTCCTATTTAGCCACATTTTCAAGCCGCGTGCATGCGTGCAAGCCGTGCGTGCGAGCAAAGAGCATGCGTGGAAGGAGGCTCTCTCACACACATTTTCAGTGCTGGGTGAACCAGACGGTAAATTATGTGAATCTCACCTCTGGGCAGGACCATTTCGCCAGGTAAGAAATGGCAGTAGTTAGGGAATATTAAGTATTCCAAATATCCATATCTATATATCTGAATCTGTATCTTGATGTCCCATTCAACTCTGAAGCCCCTATCTATTTAGAGTTTGAGATTCAGAAACATGTTTTACAAGGAAGTCAACTTGGTATACTGTTTTCCCTATTTTTGCTTATTTGTTTGTTATATCGCTCCCACTTAATTTTTCAAGGACGACTTTGGTAATGATCTAATTCTTTGCACTCACTGTTGCATGAATTGAAAATATTTCAACTGTGTTTATTTTTTCCTTGAATTATGAATTTTGTTTCATATCATTGCCTATTGGTTTAGTTATTGCTAACTTGAAGATCAGAGCAAATATAATTATATAAATTTAATAGGCATTCAGATATTCCTTTTTAACAATTGTTCCCTGAATTCGTTGACATTTTCTGTATCTTTACGAAA